>CM057339.1:145467113-146667113 GCA_030015575.1 Agapanthus africanus | reverse complement strand
AAAGCTGAATACAAAACTAGATGCCTAGCTGCAGGTGTAAGGCCTTCTCTTAAAAAAATGTGGCCACTGGGTGGAATAGTACATATTGAAAACAACTTTAGAAGGGGTGAATAACGCTATATGGAAAACTCAGAGTATTTAGAGTTATTTAAAAATAAATGCAGTGGAATAAAGAAAATTACAAATACAAACTAATCACAATCACTGAGACAATCACAAAAATGCAGAAAAGGTAAAATGACACAGAGAATTTTTAACGAGATTCACCACTCCCGTGCCTAACCCTCGTCTAAGACTACTGCTCAGGATTCACAAACTCCTTCGCGGGTGGAGAATCCCAGACCTTTTTTCAGGTTCAAGTCCGAACCTTTACACTTGCAGGCAGTCAACGCCTGGACTTTTTACAATATGCTCAAGTCCTAAACTTTTACGATTTATGAAGGACTTAAATAACCTATTTCACTAGGTTTTACAATTCACGATTATAACAATCTCAATTTACACCAACTTTGACAATCCTCATGATCTCAAAAGAATAATCAAAAACTTAAAATCAAGGAGATGGTGGATTGTACTTTGGAGAATAGAAAATTTTAAAATCAAACCGAAGATATTTTTCAAAAGATTAACACAAGTTTAAAATCAGTATCTTTTTCGATAATTTAATAATCTTTCTTTTCTAAAGTATTTAGAAAATTCTAAATGCATAGAAAGATTGTTTCTCTCTAAAAATTAGCAAAGACTTAAAAAGTGTTGAGAAAAAAAGTTTTCACGAATTATAGAAAATCAGAAAACCAAAGTTTTTAAAATAAGAAATAGTTGAAAATCAAATAAAACTTTGTCCTATTTATAGAAAATATTTTGGGGCTGTTGGGGCAGTTAAAATAACTCCTCCTAAATTATAGGACAGTTTCTAGCCGTTATAAAACCGTTTCAAAACCGAAATTCCCACCAAATTTGAAATTTGAAAAATTGTACAATAGACGTCTATACAGATGACTATATAGACGTCTATTTTCCTGAAATAGACATCTATATATATGATATTCAAACATTGTTTTTTTAGACATCATTTTAAGAAAAAAATTGGATTTTGGAAATTTGTTTTGGGATTAGATTGAAAATTTTGATTTTAACTTTTTGAGATCAACTTGACTCTAAACTCAAAAAATAAAATGAAAAAATCTTGGACGTCTTGAATGGCTTGAACGGTCCTTAATGTCGACTTTCTCATATATTCTGTTGAAATCCATATTCAGTGCGATTGAGTCAATTTGATACTCCATTTGTTATCAATTAATTCCAATGATTGTCCTGATACTTGAATAACTTCATTGTATAGCAGTTTGACGTTTCTGACATGGTTAGATATATTGTATATGGTTTTTATAAAATAATCAAAATATGAAGAGATTCTTTTTTTAAAAAACTAGATTCTCTTTAAAAGCTAACACATATGACATGCTTTTTACTGCATTAAAAACAACCGAAATTATTAGTAACATGTGGAATGAACAAATGCCTATAGAAAACCATTTAACATCCGATCATCGGACGGTTGCAGATCTTTTTAAAGATTTTCTTATAACTTTTAAAATAGCAACCGAACGATTTTCTGCTACTTATACCCCCACTTCTCATATTCTTGTCTCTGAATTGTATAATATAGCTAATTGTTTTGCTAGTCATATCGAAAATCCAGTACTGCACCATCCGATATTTACTATACTAGCTAAGATTTCTAAACATTTTTATGAAGTTCCAATTATTTACTGTTTATATTTGGTAATAGATCCTAAAATTAAATTAGAAGGTTTGAAGGCACTTTTAACTGAGTTCCACACAGTCATGGGACATGGTGTAGATATTGATGCCTATGTTAGTATCATTAGAAGCAATTTAGATAAAATGTTTGATTTGTATGTTGCACGATCTTTTTCTGGTAGAACAAGTAGACTACCGCCCTCAACCAATTCACATGTTTCGACTCTAGCTTTAGCACATATTCAACAAAACAAAAGGGTAAATGGCCCGGTAGCCTCATCATCGTCATCTTCAAATGAGTTATTAATATTTTTACAAACTGAGTCAAATGTAGATTTAACTATAGATGATTTTGATATTTTAGCCTGGTGGAAAAGCCACAGACAATTGTATCCGGTGCTTTCTACTATGGCCCGTGATTTACTAACTGTTTCAGTGTCCACAGTACGTAGTGTCGGAAAGTGCTTTTAGTACAGGTGGCAGGATATTAAGCGAGAAGAGATGCATCTTGGCACACGACACAATGGAGTGCAAGATATTCTTGCAAGATTTGGAAGCAATAGCCATTAGGAAACAAAATACAATCACTTTAGACTCGAATTATCTACCTCAGGAGCTTACAGGATCGGACGAGACCAACACCGAAGGAGGAGGAATCACAACCAGCGCCGACGACGAGCAGTGAGTAAGATCTGTAATAGTACTACGTAGACCTGATTCCCTCTCATTGAAATCAATATATGGGAGAGATACGTAGGCAGCCCAAGTGGATTCGGTCTTCAATATAAAAAACAACAAATTGTAATTTGATTAAGATTTGTTTTAATAAAAAAAATTTGTTTAAATTTCAAAATTTTAAGCTTAATTTAATTTTATTTTTAAAATAGCAGCCGAGCTAGGCGAAAGATTAGCCTGGCTCGGCAATTTTGCCTCGCCTTGCCTCCCGAGCCGGCGAGGCGTGCGAGTTCTAACTTCGCTACTGCTGCCATCGCCTCGCCTTGCCTCGTCTAGCCGGCGAAGCAAACAAATTCCGAAGCGAATTGTTTGGCTCACTTCATTAACCAAGCCTACTTGGGAGATTCAATAGAACAATGGCAATGGGGCATTGCCCCTACTGAATTTTTTTCCAAAAAAACAAAAGATTTATATCGGCAGCAAGAAAATATTATATTTTGGAATATATTTGACACATACATATCTATAAAGTATTAATACTTGTGTCTATTCTATATGGTAAGTTATATAATTGCCTAGTTGAAGGTCATGTGTTCAATTCCAAGTGTTTGCATTATTTATTTTTACTAGATTTTTTGCACGTGTTATGCATGTGTGTGTATTGAGGCTTGTGCAAAAGGAACAAAACTTTTTGATAAGAAAAAAATAAACTCGATCATTTTTATTAAAAGATAAATCATCTCAATTTATACACCTCATAATATATCTAACTGATAATTAATAATCCTAACAATCTAACAAACTAATCAACATAAATCAAAACTTATCTGATTTATGATAATCATAATATCTAATACAGTTATATTTAAATATCTCATAATCTAACAGCTTCGTTTAAACTCGTAGTGGATAACCGAGAGTTTGAATAATATCTTAAACCAAAATATACAACTTATAGAATGAAAGCATCGAGAATGGCAGACTAATACCCTTTGGTCACCCCCAGTCTCTTTCGCTGGAAATGCTAAAGGAAGAAGATCATGATACTAGAAGACGTCATAAGAAAAAAATAATTGCTTAGACGAAAGAAAATCATACTGTTAGAAGACGTCATAAAAAAGAATAGCTACTTAGACTTGATATTGATGTAGGAAACTATTTATGATGAGAGAACTCATTTTTGAATTAGTTATTATTAACGAAACTTTATTTATTTTGGAATAATAAACTAAAAATATAAATAAAGATAAATTTTCTCATAATCTAACACTTTTCCTATCTGTAATTTGTCCACCCAAAAGTTTACGTAAGAGACAAAATAGTAGGACCCACAACACCTAGATATAAATTTTTGGATAGATAAATTGCCGTAGAATAAGTATTTTTGCAAATATTTAGAGAGGGAGAGGGAAGAGAGAGAGAGAAAGATAACGATTTTTTTCTTTTCAGTTTTTGGATTTTCTTTAAGAAATGAGAAGATAACATTTGGGCTTTAATTGTAATAGTAAAGATACTTGGTGTGTGCTAATAGTATGTGTTCCAATATATATTATGAAACTTTTCAAATGCTTAAATTATTTTAAAGATTATTTTTTACTTTTTAAATTGAGTAATGCTTTTTTTTAATTATTATTTAGCAGGACTTTTCAAACGGAACATCATTGTTTTTATTTAACCCTCACTGACCAAAATTTCTGCATCTGTCCATGTGTGACAGCATGAAGATGATGGAATTTTGCAAATATACCTAAAATTTGAACCTAGCTAGGAGTGATTTGAACATGGCTGAGTGTTTGTTGGGCACAGGAAATGAATGAGATTGTATGGGTTAAGATGGACCCACATAGCCATGATTTGATTTATAATGAGAAGCATTTTTTCACGTGAATCTATATTAAGAAATGTATCTAAAAATATAAGTACAGAGTATATATATGTATAGTTTACTTTGTAATTCTTGAAATATATGAAATTTAATTCGCATAAGAGATAAGTGCCTCGTCTTGCTGCCAGCTATCTCGTTTAACGATAACAAATATTTAAATTGAGTAATTGACATTGACTCAAGTTTTTTGTAGAATTATTGAATTATATATAATAAAACGGAAAAGGAACTATATAAATCAATATATTTACAAAAGTTTTATTATGAATTTAATCAGATAAGATACAAATATGTAGTGAAATAAAATATATTTATAATAGTGCTAGTTTTTTTAGCGTGCCATGAATGCGGAAAATCGAAGAAAAAAAATTATTATTTGCTAGTTTTAAAATCTTAATCAACTCTAACAGGTTTATTATTTTTCTGTCGACTCAAACTCATGAGATGATTAATTTTTTTTATTGTTTTAAACTCTTATAAAAAAGAATAATATGCAAATGTTTTTAGTGTTTAAAAATTATTACCATATAAATTTAAAATATGCTACCTTCACAAGAGTATAAAAAATGCTAAAATATTCTAAAAATGAGTTTTGACACGAGAAGAAAATAAAACGAAGGAAAAGTTCAATAGTCTTTTAGAGTTGTTATAGATAATTCAGTTTTATTTCGATTGAATAGTAGTCTAATATGATTTATTACGATAATAATTTGTATTTTATTCAAAAAAATTGTTTAAATTTAAAGGCTTCAAGAAATTTATTTGAACTAAAATAAATTAATAACCATATCATCAAATTTTAAAAATAAATAATAATAAATAATCAAAAGATACATAAAAAAGATTACAGATTAATACAAATAATTAAATATTTATTATTCATTTTTCAAATATTCAAATATTTAGATCACTACTTACATATTTAAATCAAATCAGTAAGATTTTAAATTTTGACCTAATCCGATGCATCTAATTCTGTATATTTCTAGCCTTTAATTATAAAATCTATCCATATGATATTTTATATAGCATATCGTAAATCAAATCATATTCAAACTAAAATTCTTAATAAACTAATTATTGCTTTCAACTTTATCTTTAATTTTTAACCTAACAGTATCCAAATTAAATATTCTACAACCAACAAAATTCAATGAAGAAAGAAATGAAATCAAATACTCAAATATTTATATCAAATTCAATAAGATTTTAAACCTTGATTTAGTACTAATATATCTAATCATGTATGATTGATAAAATCTAATTATACGACTTTTTATATAACTGGAATCAAATACATAAATCAAATTCTATTCAAACTAAAATTCTCAATAAACTAACTATTAGTTTAAACATTATCTCTAACCTAACAATATCCAAATTAAATATTATACAATAAACTATTTAAATTCAAACTAAATTTTACTATTAATAAACTAATTATTAGTTTAAACTTTTTCTTTTTTTAATAATATCCAAATTAATAATTCTACAATCAGTTATTATTAATTTCATGTAATCATATTTGAATCAAAACAAGAAGAAGCAAGCAATTACCTTTGCAGATGGTTCCGATAGCTTGTCGATATTAGAAGGATCCTAATTGCTGAAATTATTTAAGAGCAAAGAACATACCAAGAGTTTAATTGATTGAAAGAGAAAGGATTATTTTTTTACTAACCTTTTTCTCAAGTTCATCGGTTCATGTATGGGCTTTCCCTGCTTATTCATCAACAACTTCAATACCCTTTTTCTACAAACCTTTGGAATATATAATTCATTAGTATTAAAAATTACCCAAGCAAACCCAGAAGGTAATTTTCTTATACAATATAATCTTATTTGAAATTATTCGACCTCGGTTTGTAATGTAGCAATGCCTGCTAAGTTTTCATGAATAGCTTTTTCAACACAGAGAGACCCATCTGATTATATCAAATCCAAAACCCTAACACGTGTATTAATCAAATATCCCAAAAGAGAACCCCAAAAAAATCCAAAAGAAAATTACGTTGATTTTAAAAGTTTTGTATGAAATCTAGTGGAGAAATAGTATCCAGATAATAAAATTTATTTTCTTAGTGTATATTTGAGTTCCTTGTGTATATAATGTTGGTGAAAATTGGTGTAAACGCCGCAGAAGAAAAAATTTAAAAAAAAATCATTAACACCAAAAATGATTTATAAATTATGCTAATTTAATTAACGAAATCAATTAACACTTAATTGATTCAAGAAAATGTTATATCTTTACGCAAATTCGGATTTGTGTTCCGTTCGCTCTGCTAGCGATTCCTATCCAATCAAGCCGACTTGATTACACCGTGATGATCTTCTTACTTGGCTCCACACGAATCTCCAAGATCAATGAACTTTGATTAATTAACTAGCTAATTTAATTAATCAGAAAGAAGTATTAATTTTAAGAAAATAAATTAAAACAATTTTAATTTATTTCCACTAAAGGGATTTCGGCCAAGAGAGTATGGGGGGCCGAAACTTTTTAAATGGAAGAGAGGAATAATGAGGGTTAGGTTTTGTATCAAATAGAAGCCTATATATAGAGATCTAATTCGAACCATCTCAATTAATTAATTAATTTAATTCCTTATACAAACTAATTAGTTACAACTTAATACATGTCGGCCCACATATATATATACATATGCATATAATATTTGATACACATCAAATGCACAATAATATTATTTTATATAAATATATATATATATATATATATATATATATATATATATTCATAATATAATTAATGCATATATATATGGGCATGTAATATTTACTCATTTAATATCATATATTATCTTGAGTAGTATATCAAATCACATCTGACGATTCTACCCTTATTTAATTAAATTTCAATAGTATATCAAATATACTTATTTAATTAAATTCTTTTGTATATCAAACATATACAATCTCTTCTTTATTTATAATTGGTAAGTAGGAGTTCACCTATATGTGATTCCGGAGGCTCGACGTTTACTCAGTGGTGGATAATTAATTCGAACAAATTGAATTAATTCTGTAAGCAATAAAATCGACAAGTCTATAGGGACGATAGCTATGTGTTTAGACTACATGGGTAAACCGTCGATGACTGGATTGGAATAGGAAAATGCTATCCAAACAAATCGATACATATCAGTGGCAACTACTGTAAGTTCCGGTCTTTTCGTCTCCTTGTGCTCCTTATTTGGTTTAGGGCTTGGTAGTACTGTCAAACCCTAATAACTCAAATAACTATTGTGTTGATATTATCACGTAACCCTGAGATCAAACTGATAACCACTTATCATTTGATTTCTAGTACTTTGGCCGAAAATTTTAGGTCATTGATATATCGCGCACTGCAGAACACTGTTCTCCATATACCGGAGAGACGAATCCCATATTAACTTCTCACAACCTTCACATGTATTCGATCATACCCAGCTACTACCGTCATACACACTATCAATGGATCTGTGGTTGGGTAGTAATTAAAGTAATCTCTGGCACATGTAAGATACCATGGCGAATCTCAGGTCTGGAGACTAAGTCATACCAGTTGTTACTATATGAATTTCTATCTGACGGTTATGTATAATTACCAACTGGAAATTCAAGGTGAGTCGTTCGGTGTACTTATCATCTATAAGCACCTGCATATGATACTCTTATGTCACCACACCAGATGACTGTGAGAACAGTCATTACTCTCTAATGAGTAAGTATAGTATATACTAGTCTTTTAGAGTATCGATATCCTGTATCGATACTCCTACGACTAGAAACATTTAAGAATATACTTATCGACTAGTCAGATCTCTCTGTTGTGATCTACATCACAATCCTGTAGTCTAGTATTATTCTACGGATTTTATTAGTAATCAATAATAAGCAAAGTATAATAAATAAAAGATACCAATAAAGAAAAAACCAAATAGTATAATATTATCGCGAATGAGAAAGTTCTATACATGTAGGTCAAAATTACAACTAATTGCCTCTAAGAGCACCTACATCTAACATATAAATTGCTAAATTTGGTAGTTATGGCTATATAACAGCATAATTCAGAGGAAGCTGAATATGAAAATTGTAATAGCACCTAAAATTTACTTCAAAAACATGAAAATAATATCTATTGATAGTAGTATTAAAAATTGCAGTTTCTTACTATATAATATGGAACTTTGTTTCTGCCATGTTGATCCTTCATCTATAGCTTCTATAAGCCGGATCCTCGATCGTAATCATGAATTTTTCATTCTCCACAACCTAAGCTTACAAAGTTTGGCATATAATTAGGATTATGAGAAGTTGAGTAAGGGAATAATAATATATACACTTCTATACTAATTCATTGAAATTCCCTAATCAAAACCAGCGCATTTAATACAATTGCATTAATTTCAAACTCCAAAAACCAAAAGAAAAATCAATTAAAACCCCTAACTCAAATTTATATGGTTAATTATTTTAAAATTTGAAAGTAAATATAGGGTTTTCAAAATTCTCACTTTTACCATAAGATCGAATAAGGATTGCCGCCAGCAAAAAATATAAAATCCAAGAAAACAATTTTTATATAAAATCCCAAAAACCAACATAGAGTTGAACGAAACAATCAGCAAAGCATAGATCTTTACCTGGTTCACTGAGCAGAAAATAATCGATGAATCAAAAATCAAAAACCCTAGAACTTAGAACTCAACAAAAAAGAAGAAAAGCATGGGGATCAGATTCTTATAAGAGTAGTTTCTTAAATACCTAATTTCATATTTGATAGCGATGTTTTAATAAATAGCATATAGAATTTAAAGAAAAATAGCGAATTTGAGATAGCGGAGGATATGGAGAATCTAGTGGAGAAATAGTGAATTTAAGATAGCAAAGATCGCATGAAGATGAAAACAGGCTTAGAGAGGGGGTGAATAAGCCTTTATGGCAAACTAAGTGCAATTGTGCGGATTCAAGAAATTTTGCAGCTGAATAAAAATCAGAGTATAAAATTAAAATGATTTCACAAACATAGAGTGCGCAAAAAGTAAATGACATAGAGAATTGTTAACCAGGGTTCACCAACTCTGTGGCTAATCCCCACCTGAGAGCTCCTGTTCAGGATAACTTCATTATCCAATGACTCCTTATGGGTGAAGAAACCCTTATCTTTTATCAGCCTCAGATCTTAAAACCTTTACACTTGCAGGCGGTGAACATATAGACTTTTTCCCTAAGGCTCAAGTCCGAAACCTTTTACATTTACAGGTGGTGAACACCTAGAGTTTTTATCAAGGCTCAAGTCTGAAACCCTTTACACTTGTGAAGATCACAGACCTTCTTCACTATGCCTTACAAATAAGATTTTTACAAATCTTTACAATATCAACTTTACAATCTTAATGATCTCAATAGATAAATCAAGTTTCAAATTAAAGAGATAATGGATTGTGTTTTGGAGATTAAAAACGTTTAGGAACGATTCAAAGAAGTTTTCAAAAGATTAATAAAAAACTTAAAATGAAATTTCTTTGAAAATTAGAGATCTTTCTATTCTAATGACTAAAAACTTCTAAGGCCCTGAAAGATCTTCTCTCTCAAAAGATTATTAAAAATTTAAGAACAATTGAAGAAGTTTTCAAAAAAAGATTAAGAAAATTTTAAGCATATCTTCTTCGACAACTAGAGATTTTTCGTTTCTAATGACTAGAAAATTCTAAAACCATGACAGATCTCTTCTTTCTAAAAGAGTAGTAAAAACTTAAGAATGAGAGGGACAGATTTTTCATGAAAAGATTAAAGAATTTAAATTCGTGAGATGTTAAAACTCTTGAAAATAGGTCCTCTATTAAAAATTTGAAAAATTGTCTGTTGGGACGGTTAGAATAACCGTTCATAAAAGTTAGGACCGTTATTGGCAGTTTATAGCCGTTGGAAATTTGAAATTCAAATCGAAATACAAAATTTGAAAAGAGGCTAAAACTGCTATGGGCGTCTGGGGGACTTCCATAGAGACGTCTTAGGGGACGCCTGATGTCTGATATTTCAGACACAGATGTCCTCAAGGATGTTTAAAATATTTTAAAAAGGATTTGGTTTATTTTGAAAACTCTAATCAAAAAGTTAGATATCTTTAAAAATAGAGAGATATCTATTATAGAGAATTATTATTGGAAAAAAGATTCTAACCAATTAGATCGATTCTATAATCAAAGAAAATAAAAGTCATGAATACGTCTGATATTCGACTTCTTCAATATTTCCTTTGAACTTGCATTTTGATCTTCAGAGTCTTTCGATGTTACTGTTATGGTGCTTGTTGCAATGTCGATTGTTTTCTTACTTGAATAAATCCATTATTTTAGCATTTTAACTTATCTTGCATGATTAGTAACATATAATATTTTTGAAATATGGTTTTTTTTTGTAAAATATTCAAAACTAAAGAGAATGAGACTCATGGGTCAACAATCTTTCCCTTTTTGATATTTTACAAAAATTAATTAATAAAATTTAAGATATACATAATTAGTATATATTTCAAAATGATTATCATTTAAATGCTCCCCATGAATATATGCATATTCTCCCCATTTTTGAAAATATCAAAAAGTGCTAACATGGAGGAAGAATAATAAAAAAAAAATTAGGGTGCAAAATGAAAGGAACATGTTAAGCACTTAACAAATATGAGATAATAAGATGCAAATAGATACTATTAAGCACTTAATAAATTTGAGATAAAGTTCATAAATGATATAAGCACATACAACCATCATAGTTGCAAGCAAATACAACCAACCACCATAATAAAAACGAATAACTATGCGTTGTCGCTGGGCTAACAACTTTACAAAGAAACACCATACATAAGCATACATAGCGACACTAATTAAACAAACACATAAACATACAAAGAAATTAAAAACAACCTATGATGGACTTCTAGACCTAACGGATTCCTAGAGGCTCGGGAGATACTTCCAGTATTCCGTCGTTTTCGTCTCCCTTTCCATAACTTAAAACCCCTTTAACCCGATTAAATATCTGCGTAGGAACATCATTCACTTCATACCGAGTAATGAATCATGAAACACTGAATAGACGGCGGATGGACATAGAAAGGATCATTAGCGCCGATTCTATGTCCAGTTGGGTTAAAATGATACCGATTATTATTAGGACCATTTAGTGATAGTCATTGATCTAGTAGATCGGTAGCCGAGGGATTTTCCTTTGGGATTTCTTTCGCATGAAGTGCATGAAATGAGTGCTATTCGAAAGGCTCTTTTGACGAGTCTTCCGAATGATCCTCAGTGGATGAACATGAAGGGGAGCGAGGAAGAGTAAACTGCAAATCCTAGATGGATGCGGTGTTAGTCGAATTGGAAAAAGAGGCTCTTCCTTGATCTGAATATCAGGTTTCTTGCAGGAAGGGAACCCTTTCTCGACAATAGGGGTGTTCCTAGTACTAATTGTTCTTTTTGACATTGTGTCGGTTTTGTGTGATATTGGATAATAAAAAAGTTAATTGAAAGGGTTGGATTCATGTTCATTTATAGAAGAAGGCAAAAAACCGAAAGGAGAAGTTTTAAAACCAATTGATCGGTTTATCAAACATTCAAGAGTTTTTGAATTTCAAAAACTGATACGGTAGCTGGGAGTAGCTTCAAGTCCAAGTTCAAGTTAAAGTCAAGTAATAGGTTTAATCAAGTGATTTAAGTATGTGGTTCATGACATAGGACTAGAATGATAGTAAAAGTGATTCAGATTACAAGTCAAGTATTAAAAACAATTTCTTACATTTTGAGACGGTGTGAATTGACTTTATTTAGATAGCCAGGCAAGTGAATCACTGATTATCTCCGGCTTCCCGAGGCTCAAGAGAGAATATGCCACTTAAACCATTTGCTTCCTAAATACTTGTCCTATAAATTATATTGTATTTATGTGAAATAAGCCATTAAATTCTCGAGGTGTTTTATGTAAAATATTATAGTTTAAAATTCTCGAGAAGGTTTTGATTTAAATAAAATGGCGAGGGTGTTTTGATAAAATATACTTTTGGAAGGTTAAGGTATTTTTTGTGAAAAACCTAACTTTAGGATATTTTAGTAAAAACCCAGCCTTTTAAAAGTTTATAGTATTTTAATGAAAAAAATCTATCTTCTGTAAACATTAAGGTATTTTAATTTTAAGGTATTCTATTTAAATTCTAATTTGCAAAATTGTTTTCTTGAAGTTGATATTGAAGTTATTTTTAAATTGGTAAATTTGTTTTAAAAACCCGTATTTTCTTTTCTTTCGAGAACGCGTTCTATGAAGAGCTCTGATCTCACCCGCTAGATCTAAGATATACGATAATCTGCACCATCTTTTAACATGGCTCCCCTAAAGAGGGTTGTGATGGGCGAAATTGCCAAGGAGAAGAATAACGATAATTTTTTTTGTATTATTAATTTGATGGTATTTTAATAAAATTCGATTCATTTTAGTTAAACGCGATAATACATAATTATGCTTTGATTCCAAAGTGTGTGTGTGTGTGGTGGGGGGGGGGGGGTTGCCCCCTTCATGATCTACAATATTTTAACAATAAACCACCACAAAAATAATATTGAATATGGTATGTATGTGCTACTTTGTTTTCCTTAAAAGTTAAGGCGTGATAGTTTAAAATAATATGACAATATTATGATATCAACTAGTATTTTAATGGGATGGATTATCTAACATGAATAGAGAATATATATATAGAATGATTTGTTATCCAATGCATATAAATGTGATCTTTAGATGTAAGGAAACAAAAAGAGCAACATGAAATATATGGGTGTATTACAGATAGTGCGTTGGTAACTAAATATAGATTTGAATGCATCGGAGATTTAGCATGGGTACAAGTGAAAGAGTGGCGACATTGCAAACGAGGGGTTCAATAAGAAGTAAGAAATGAGGGGAAAATAATGAAGGAGGAAAGAGGACTTACGGGTTGTGCGTACTAGATAGGATGAAGACAAGAGCCTCGGTTGGAAGAACCGAGACCGACGATGCGCGGAGGAATGAGCTTGAGATCGACGACGCTACGAACGAGCTAGAGCAAACTTTGACCCTTGACTTGGCTTTTTGAGGGAGAATAGCTTCTAAGACTTTGAGAGATAGAGTTATTAAATGGATTTTTAGATTAATTCGGAGAGGTAGGACTAGGGATTAGGCTAGGTATTTATAGGAAAGGAGCAAAGAAGAACGGTGTAGAAAAATAGTGTTAAAGAGCAACTAAAATGGATTTTAATAGGGAAATGAAGGGTCTGAAAGTTTCTGAATTGAATCAGGAGTTTCGGGGTAGGAAAATGAAGAGTTTGGAGTTCAAGGATTGCACGTGCCCGAGACGGAGATGATTGGACTCTGATCTAGGCCGCCCAAACCCGCCTTAGGTTAGCCCCAGGTCGGCTTCTGGTCATGAAGTTTGTGCCACATGCTCGGGTTGGGTTTAAATAACTCATTTATATACCCGTATGAAGCCTGTGCAAACTCTTGTGCTTTCAAAACATTAAAAAGAAAAATAATAAAAATATTGGTGCTGTTGGGATTCGAACATACAGACTATGGGATAGCAATGTATAGTCTTAACCAATGAGTTATAAAATGTTTCTTGTACATAAGTTATCAAGAATAACTTATAACTCGAAACCAGAATAGAAATACCGTCTTTTTAAATTAATTAAAACAAAAGGCATGGTACAAAGAATTTAGGATCGTTGCAAGTTTTTAATTCAAGCAAGTTGAGTTCACCCCTTATTTGAGCAAAACAAGTCATATCTAAAGGTTTAGTGAATATATCAACCAACTGTGATTCAGTTGATATATATTCAAGAACTATATCGCTTTTATGATAGTGATCTCATAGGAAATGGTATCTAACCTCAATATGTTTGATTCTAGAATGCTGATCAACGTTCTTCATCATTTGTATAGTGCTAGTGTTGTAATAGAGTATTGGAATTTTAGAGACTATTTACTTATAGTCTTCTAAAGTATATTTTATCCAAAAACTCTGGGTACAGCAAGCACCAGCGGCAATATACTTTGCTTCAGCAGTAGACAAATCTACTGATGCTTGTTTCTTAGAATTTCAAGAGACAAGGCCGCTAGTATTCTTTCTATCTGTTTGATTTCCAATATAGTCTGCATCCGAATAACTTGTTAAGTGGAACACATTATTCTTAGGATACCATAATCCTAGATTGATAGTGCCTTTAAGATATCGTAAGATTCTCTTAACGGCTACTAAATGAGACTTTTTAGGATCTGCTTGGAATCTAGCACATAGACACACGCTATACATGATATCAGGTCTACCTGCAGTTAAATATAAAAAATTACCAATCATATCTCGGTAGAGTCGTATATCTACCGCCTTTCTAGGTTCATCCTGGGTGAGTTTAGTTGTCATTGCCATTAGAGTTTCACAAATCTTTGCATTCTCTAAACCGAACTTTTTGATAAGTTCCTTAGTGTACTTGTCTTGAGTGATGAATAGTCTTTTTTGACTTTGTTTAATTTGAAGTCCGAGAAAGAAATTCAATTCTCCCATCATACTCATCTCAAACTCATCCTGTATAGACTTTGAGAATTCTTGGAAAAGCTGCTCGTAAGTAGAACCAAATATGATATCATCAATATAAATCTGAACTACGATAATACCATTTCCATAAGTTTTTGTAAATAAGGTTTTGTCAACAATACATTTTATATATCCTATCTTTATTAAGGATGTACTTAATCTCTTATACCAAGCTCTAGGGGCTTGTTTGAGACCATACAAAGTTCTATCTAGTTTAAATACATATTCAGGATGTTTGTGATCTTCAAAACCTGATGGTTCTGCTACATATACTTCTTTTTCTATTCTACCATTCAAGAATGCATTTTTGACGTCCATTTGAAAGACTTAAAAGTTCTTGAAACAAGTGAAGGCTAATAATAGCTTAATAGCATCGAGTCTACCAACGAGTGCGTAGGTTTCGTCATAATCAATTCTTTCGACTTAATTATAATCTTGAGCAACTAATCGTGCTTTATACCTTACTATATTTCCGGACTCATCTAACTTATTTCTAAAAACCCACTTAGTACCAATTATTGGTCTATCTACGGATTTTGGAACTAGTTTCCAAAATTTCTTTCTTTCAAACTGGTTTAACTCATCTTGTATTATTTCTATCCAATACCCATCATTTTCAGCTTCTTTAAAGTTCTTCGGTTTTATAACTGAGATAAAGGCTGAATTGATATATAAGTTAAACGTTGATGACCTAATAACTACTCCTTTATATATATATATATCCTATCATTAATTGCTTAGGGTGATCTTTGTTGAATTTTCAATTTTTTGGAAGAGAAGTATCAATAACTTGCTCTTATTGTTCCGGTTGATTGGTTCCAACATTTTTATCTACTGATGAATTATCTAAGTTTTTTGACAAGATAGAGTCATCATCATCTATGGGCGTTAAGGAGTTGGTTTCATCAAATTGAACGTGCATGCTATCTTGAATGGTTAAAATTCGTTTATTATAAACGCGATAGGCTTTGCTAGTCATAGAGTAACTAATAAATATTCCTTCATCATATTTAGAATTGAACCTTCCTAAATTATCTAAGGTATTCAATATATAGCATTTACAACCAAAAACTTTAAAGTATTTAATGTTTGGTGTATTACCATAAAATAATTCATATGGTGTTTTATTTAAGAATTTTCTAATTATTACCCTATTAATTATGTAGCATGAAGTGTTAATAGTTTCAGCCTAGAAGTATTTAGGTAAATTATTTTCATTTAGCATGGTGCATGGTATTTCTTGTAAGAAACGATTTTTCCTTTCAACAACTCCATTTTGTTGTGAAGTTCTGGCATATGAGAATTCATGTTTGAAACATTACTTATTACAATATTCTTCGAATATTTGATTTTTAAACTCTCCACCATGGTCATTTCTTATTTGAGATATATTTAAATTCATTTCATTTTGAATTTGTTTAGAAAATATTAAAAGTTTCAGCTTTGGTTTTTAAGAAAAATACCCAAGTAAATCTTGAAAAATCATTTATAATAACATAGGCATAATATTTACCTCCTAAACTTGCATTACGACTACGACAAAAAAGATTCATACAAAGCAATTGCAAGGGAGTATTAGTCGACACATTAGTTTTAGGTTTAAAAGATGTCTTGATTTATTTACCTCTTTGGCAAGAATCATAAAACTTATCTTTTATAAATTTTATTTTAGGTATGTCTCTGACTAGATTATTCCTTGAGATTTTGGATAAAATATCCATTGAGAAATGACTTAATTTCCTATGCCAAAGTAACCCATCTATTTCATTGTTTATTATTGAACACTTAATATCTGTATTTTTAAATTCTTGGGTGTAAATAATACACACACATACACACACCAGTTAAAACTACTTTATTATCATATAATATTTTTCAAAAATCTTGTTCAAAAATTACGTTATAACATTTATCACAGAATTGGCTGACACTAAATAAGTTATGTTTTAGGTTTTCTACATATAATATGTCTTTTATTGTTGTAGTATTAGATGCCTTATTAAAGGAAATATCATCTTTACTGATGATTTTGCCCTTGTTATTGTCTCTAAAAGTGACGATGCCACTTTTTTCTCTTGATAGGATTTTGAAGTTTTGAATGTTTCCATTCATATGCCTCGAGCATCCGCTATCAAGGATCCAATGATTGCTATGTCTCTGGAAGTCCTCATCTTCTTGTGTCATGAAACACATGTTTGTGACTTCTTCAACTCTGAGTCGCTGGAATCCGTATCATCCTAAATAGCTTGAAATGAACGCTTTTCCGATTCCTTTTTTGACTTCCATTTATCATTGTTGAGCATTGGACACTCCGAATTAACATGGACTTCTTTATTGCATTCAAAACAACAAAGAATTTTATTAGAATTAAATTTTTTATTAGATTTATAAGTACATTTCTTTTTAGGGAATTTCATGGACTTCAGATACTTCCTGAAGTGTCTAGCAATATTGGTCATTTCTTCATCGTTGCTTTCCTCATCACTAGATGTTTCCTTATGCTTAAACTTACTAATCGAAGCCTTAAACGCGATGTTTTTCCTTTGAGTGTCCTTCTTTTACTTTTTCTTTAAATCACCAAGTTGTTGTCACGCCCTGCTTCCCAGAGTGCACAAACTACGACATGTGATAGAGCCAACCATGCTACCTGTAGCGAGGAATCATCCCTCTACAGTCACAATACCGCTGTCTATAGGATATCAAGAACAGTAAAATATAAAAGCTATCTATTACATGTCCATTTGCCATAATAAACAGAGTCAAGAAAATGTATAAGTGAAAACGAATTAATATCAAATAAACAATATCTGAAAATACGTCCCAATATGGGCCCACATCAAGAAATAAAAGCTGCGGAAAATAACTAAACTAAACATCACTAAACTCAATTCCTCACTGCTCGGTTTGACGGATAAAATACTCATGTTCAGCCTGCGATAAAGATAGAGGAACTGGGCCATGCAAAACCCAGACGTCATTACGTCATAACATCAAGATAACAATAATAACCAGGATGTAACGAGATAGGTAAACATGAATATAAAAAATAACACGGATATGAACGGTGAGGTATGTATGTGTATGTGAAGTGCGATGAGTAACCTAAATTGTGCTACTAGGTTATCTACTCTAAAGTATTTAAAATCAATTTAATGGAATCGTCGATATAACTCAATAGTATCCCGTGCGTACCCGGAACGACAGTCAAGATTCTCAGTCTGAATCCGAGACGTGCCGCTAGGCAGTAAACAGGTAACAAGTATAGATGAATGATGTCAGAAGCAGCATCCCAGGGCTGGCCTAACCCATAAAGACTGATCAGTATAAGTATCAAACTGTTGAGTTATAAGTCAGGTTTCATTATTGATTTCCCTTACCCCTAAGGTTATGTGTTTAAGTCAGGTATTGATGATATGAATCTAATGCCAACACAGGATCAAGCAGGTACATATTTGTCTATGTAGACAACAGATTACGTCCATCAAGACAACAAGTCAGGATTGTCGGCATTAGTAACAAGATCAAGTAACAAGTCAAGTAGCGTGTCGTGAACATGTCATGTGATGCATATGTATTAAATGGATACTCAATGTAAAAATTTAATGAAAATCTGAACACGATAAGCACGACGGATATCAGGATGCATATGTATTTATCTATAATAACCTATATATGTATCCATGACTACGTATGATGCAACTAAATAGCATGTTGCACTAATATAAAAGCAATATGATATAATGAGGTTCCGGCATACAACTAGATATGCAATAGACAGTACGGATACGGACGGATATCGAAAAAGGTAAAACTATAACATCGGATGCACAATTAAAATACATGTATTATTTTTATTCATATAAACATCGAAATAGTAACATAGTATGTTGCAAGATAAACTTGCCTCGGAAACAACGGTTGATGTGCAGGCGGCTCGATGCGACACGACATGAAACGGTGCGTGAAGTGGTACAGCACGGTGATAAGTCTTGCGGTGACACAGGACTGATGTGATGGTGGCACACAAGTGACATGAGCTGAGCACGAAGCGGGCATGGCATGGCATAGGAGCAGGGTACATGGCATGACACGATCTGGGTACGGTGATGACACGGTCATAGCATGGCCTGGGTACGATGCATGGCACGGTCATGGCATGGTCTGGGTATGGTGCATAGTCTGGTGGTGGTCTGGTCTGGGTCTGGTTCATGGTCTGGTGGTGGTCTGGTTGTGATCTGTTGCATGGTCTGGTAGTAGTCTGGTCGTGATCCAGTGCATGGTCTGGTAGTGTTTTGGTCATGATCTGGTGCATGGTCTGGTGGTGGCACGGTCGTGATCTGGAAGTGGCACGGTCGTGATATGGTGATGGCACGGTCGTGATCTGGAGGTGGCACGGTCGTGACATGGTGATGGCATAGTCTGAGCAACTGTGGGACGTGCGCGACTTTGGCGACGACCAAGAATCAAGAAAACAAGAAAAGGAAAGAAATAAAAGAGAAGAAAGAGATGGAGGGATTGGGGTTGTGGTTGCTCTGGGTTTCTGGGGATAGATGAGAGGTGACGACGATGGCGACGATGACTGCCATCGACGATGGGTAACGGCAAGGGCAGTGGGATTCTTGGTTTGTTATAGGAGTCGGGGAGTTTGCAGTAAGTTCTCGGGGACGGAGGAGAGGAAGACAGGGTCGTGAAGGTGGTGATGAGGGTGACGGGGTGTTGGTGATGTCGGGGTGATGGCGATGGCGATTCGCCGGTGATGGGTTCTTAGGTTGCTGGGTTTGGGTTGCAGGGTCGTGGTCGGGGTTTTTCTTGGGTTGCAGGTTGGGGTCGTACAGGGTGTCAGGGATTTGGAGAGAGGGGTGAGGAGGTGATGGTGGTTGTAAAGACTCTGAATTTACTGTACGAAATTTTTTCAATTTAATGTACAGAAAGGAGTTTATAATCCTGAGTACAATTTATAAGTTCATTTTTGTTAAGAATAGCAAGAAACAACTTGTAGCTCACTGGTAAAGCCTTACACTACTATGACGTAGCCTCTGTGTTTGAATCCCATCAGACACATTATATTTTTTTTATTTTTCTTTTAAACTTTTTGGAAACCCAAAAGTTTACACGTGCAACAGACATAAAAATGAAAAGTCTGGAAAAATAAACATGTGCAAATTGTTGTAAGTACAAACACGGACACATGGCAGCAATCCATTGGCCCCACTCCAAAGAACAACCGGAGAGATTCCTTATTGGGCTGGTGCCGACGGGTCACCCGTAGGCAATGAAGTCCGGGTTTTGAACACAAGTCCCTTGGCCTACCCCCATCACCCCTGCACTGTTTGATTACTCTGAAATCAAATAGAGACCCCTCAATTCCCCAATTTATCATATTTTAATGCATTTTAATTCACTCTTTTAATCCTAAAACCCTAATTTCACACTATAAATACTATCCCATGCCCTAGCCCTTCCTTAATCTGAAAATACTAGCCAAAACACTCAAATTTTCTCAAATACAAGTGGAGTAGAAGAGGAGTTAGCCAACGACCAACTTCCGGCGAGGAATCGAGGCTATTCCGACGACCCCGCGACGCCACGACTACCAATCTATCTTTTTCAACCTCTCCTTAAACAAGTTCACTTGTAAGTCCCTCCCTATCCCTCTCTTTCTTCTTGAAAAGTTCTATTTTTCAAAACATGTCGGTAAGTGGAGTTAATACCGACATCTTATTCTAAATCCTAAAAATTTCACTATTTCTTCCATATCTTTCATCCAAATTCTTACCCTATATTTTTAACCATAAAACTAATGTTTAGAACCAACTTTCACTCAAAAATATCATGCTAAATAACTTTAATCTAATTTTTACATAAAAATACCATGAACTTTATATACGTCATCTTTTTTTCCTTTGTTGAACATACCTTTAGAAAACTTCACGGGGTAATGACCTACCCCTCATACACACACATGTTTACATAGCACGATGTCCCTTGAACATATTTTTGTTACCATATTACATCAAAATACCATGTACTATAAAAACAGTTTTCTTTTAGATTGTATTTAAAATCCCTTTGCAAATAAGACTCTACAACCCTTTTTAGGGGATCCACTGTTGGATGGTGCGGATTATCGCACATCCTTGGGCTAGTAGAGCGAGATGCAAACCTCCTCACGGAGCATTCGGTCTCGAAAGGTTTTTAATACGATTTTAAAGAAAAACAAAATTTTCTACTTAATAATAAAAATTAATTTTTAATAATTATATAAATATTATAAAATCCATATATTTTCAAAATATAATTGTAGGGTGTTTTTCGTCACCCCATTGAGATGAGAATACGTGCGCGCTTGTCAGGCGCATTACAGATTCCCTCTGTCTAGGGTAGGCTGGGGTTTATTGATTGTGGGGATCCGAATCTCCGGCAGCCGCGGACTAAGCTGCGGTTAATTACCCCTCGCCTTTGAAGCGAAGGAATCTCCGATTGACGGGTTAAACTGGTCATGCGAACTCTATATGCAGTGTTGTGTTTTGAAAGGGTTTTGGATATATCGGGAGGCCCGCAGAGTTTTTACGGGGGTCCCGCTACCCGGATAGTGTTGTAGAGTATGTGTGTGTGTGTGTGTATAAGGGAAAAGGCATCCAAAGGATGCGTGGGAAAAAGCGCAAGAGCGCTAGCGCCCCACGTGTCAACACGTGGGCGTTCGGGAGCTAGCGCCCCACGTGTCAGCACGTAGGCGCTCGGGCGCTAGCGCTCTGAGCGCAAGGACGCTAGCGCTTTGGGCGCAAGGGCGCTAGCGCAGTGAGCGCTAGCGCCCCACGTGTCAACACGTGGGCGCTCGGGCGCTAGCGCTCTGAGCGCAAGGGCGCTAGCGCCTTGAGCGCTAGCACCTCACGTGTCAACACGTGGGCGCTCGAGCGCTAGCGCTTTGGGTGCTAGCACTCTGAGCGCAAGGGCGCTAGCGCCTTGAGCGCTAGCGCACCACGTGTCAGCACGTGAGGGCTCGGGCCTTAGCGCTTTGGGCGCTAGCGCTCCACGTGTCAGCACGTGGGAGCTCGGGCGCTAGCGCTCTGAGCGCAAGGGCGCTAGCGTCCCACGTGTCAGCACATGGGCGTCTGGGCGGCAAAAGGGACTTGGTCCCTGTAATAGGAGTTGTACTCCCAGGAAGGAGCACTTGTTATTTTTTTTTTTGTGTGTGTGTGTGTGTGTGTGAGGAGTTAAACTCCTAGGATGTTTTGAAACTGATGAAGGGCTTCTCCCCTTGAGCCCTAGTTCTTCCTCAACGTGGGGTTTCTGGAGATGGGTCTCCTTCTTCTTCCTTTGTTGGCTGGATCATGAAGATCAAGAAATATGAGATTTTAAAAATCTTTCCTTTATGAGATCTGATGGAAGATATGAGTTCCCCTTTGTGGGTTTTGTGGTGGAAAACTTCTTAGTTTTGGAAAAGAAAGAGTAAAACTCTTGATTTAATTTAGAAGAAATGAGAAGGTTTAGAACCTTGGAGAAGGAGCAGGAGACACAAAGAACCCTAGTTTTTTTGGGGAATGAAAATTGTATATTAGATATTTTCATCATGTTGCCTTATATAGGCTTATATATTTACATATAGCCCCTTGGCCTTTTCAAAATGGCATTTTGCCTATCTCATGGCTCATGTGTCATTTCTTTTTGCACATAAGCCATGGGCTTACAAAAATTTGGCTTTATGCCCATTTTGTTTACATTCATGCATAAAAAATTACATAAAAATTATTTATTACATGATTTCATTTTGGCATGGGGGAGGGCCGACCGCTTCATGTTTGGACTCAACCTGGGCATGGGCCCACTTGGCTTGGGGTTAACTTTGACTTGGTCAACCGGGGTGCAATTTTCGACTTCAACAAAGTGTCCTCCATCAATAAATGCACACAACATATGTGGGTCGTGTGCATGAGATTGATGGATCTTCTTTCGTGTGGAGGCGACTTGCTTCGGTTCCCACTTTTTTGGGATGCACTGCCCTTTAACAACATGGACGGTCGACGCTTGACGCGTCTCCAAGACGGAGTGTCCGTGATAGACGTTTCCCTGGCCCGGAGTGATTTAGTAGACGTGCCCCTGGCACGGAGTTTTGCTGGTCGACGTTTCCCCGAGGCGGAGTGTCTGTAGTCGACGTGCCCCCGGCACGGAGTGTCTGCTTGACGTTTCCCTGAGGCGGAGTGTCTGTTGTCGATGTACCCCCGGCACGGAGTGTCTGCTTGACGTTTCCCCAAGGCGGAGTATCGGCCGGTTGACGTATCCCTAAGACAGAGTGTCTTCTTGACGTTTCCCCGTTACGGAGTGTCTGCATTGGACGTTTTCCCGAGAGAGTGCCGCTGTTGGACGTTTCCCCGTTACGGAGTGTCGGTGTTGGACGTTTCCCCGATGCGGAGTGTTGCTGGTTGACGTGTCCCCGAGACGGAGTGTCTGTTGTTGATGTGCCCCCGGCACGGAGTGTCTGCTTGACGTTTCCCCGAGGCGGAGTATCGGCTGGTTGACGTATCCCCGAGACGGAGTGCCGCTGTTGGACATTTCCTCGGTGCGGAGTGCCTGTGTTGGAAGTTTCCCCGAGACGGAGTGTCTGTTGGCTGACGTATCCCTGGTACGGAGACGTTTCCCCGATGCGGAGTGTAGCTGTTGGACGTTTCCCCGATGCGGAGTGTCGCTGGTTGACGTGTCCTCAAGACGGAGTGTCTGCTGGCTGACGTATCCCCGGCACGGAGTGTCTGCTTGACGTTTCCCCGTTACGGAGTGTCGTTGTTGGACGTTTCCCCGATGCGGAGTGTCGCTGTTGGACGTTTCCCCGATGCGGAGTGTCGCTGGTTGACGTGTCCCCGAGATGGAGTGTCTGTTGTCAATGTGCCCCCAGCATGGAGTGTCTGCTTGACGTTTCCCCGAGGCGGAGTATCGGCTGGTTGACGTATCCCCGAGATGGAGTGTCTGCTTGACGTTTCCCCATTACGGAGTGTCGTTGTTGGAAGTTTCCCCAGTACGGAGTGTCGCTATTGGACATTTCCCCGATGCGGAGTGTCTGTGTTGGACGTTTCCCCGATACGGAGTGCCGCTGTTGGACGTTTCCCCGTTACGGAGTGTCGGTGTTGGACGTTTTCCTGATGCGGAGTGTCGCTGGTTGACGTGTCCCCGAGACGGAGTGTCTGTTGTCGATGTGCCCCCGGCACGGAGTGTCTGCTTGACGTTTCCCCGAGGCGGAGTATCGGCTGGTTGACGTATCCCCAAGACGGAGTGCCGCTGTTGGACGTTTCCCCGTGCGGAGTGTCTGTGTTGGACGTTTCCCCGAGACGGAGTGTCTGCTGGCTGACATGTCCCCGAGACGGAGTGTCTGCTAGCTAACATGTCCCCGAAACGGAGTGTCTGTTGGCTGACGTATCCCCGGCACGGAGTGTCTGCTTGACGTTTCCCCATTACGGAGTGTCGTTGTTGGACGTTTCCCCGATGTGGAGTGTCGCTGTTGGATGTTTCCCCGATGCGGAGTGTCGCTGGTTGACGTGTCCCCGAGACGGAGTGTCTGCTTGACGTTTCCCCGAGGCGGAGTATCGGCTGGTTGACGTATCCCCGAGATGGAGTGTCTGCTTGGCGTTTCCCCATTACGGAGTGTCGCTGTTGGATGTTTCCCCGATGCGGAGTGTCGCTGGTTGACGTGTCCCCGAGACGGAGTGTCTGTTGTCAATGTGCCCCCGGCACGGAGTGTCTGCTTGACGTTTCCCCGAGGCGGAGTATCGACTGGTTGACGTATCCCCGAGATGGAGTGTCTGCTTGACGTTTCCCATTACGGAGTGTCGCTGTTGGACGTTTCCCCAGTACGGAGTGTCGCTGTTGGACGTTTCCCCGAGACAGAGTGTCGCTGTTGGTCGTTTCCCCGTTACGGAGTGTCGGTGTTGGACGTTTCCCCAATGCGGATTGTCGCTGGTTGACGTGTCCCCTAGACGGAGTGTTTGTTGTCGATGTGCCCCTGGCACAGAGTGTCTGCTTGACGTTTCCCCGAGGCGGAGTATCGGCTGGTTGACGTATCCCCGAGACGGAGTTCCACCGTTGGACGTTTCCCCGGTGCGGAGTGTCTGTGTTGGACGTTTCTCCGAGACGGAATGTCTGCTGGCTGACATGTCCCCGAGACGGAGTGTCTGCTAGCTGACGTATCCCCGACACGGAGTGTCTGCTTGACGTTTCCCCGTTATGGAGTGTCGTTGTTGGACGTTTCCCCAATGCGGAGTGTTGCTGTTGGACGTTTCCCTGATGCGGAGTGTCGCTGGTTGACGTGCCCCCAAGACGGAGTGTCTGTTGTCGATGTGCCCCTGGCATGGAGTGTCTGCTTGACGTTTCCCCGAGGCGGAGTATCGGCTGGTTGACGTATCTCTGAGATGGAGTGCCTGCTTGACGTTTCCCCATTACGGAGTGTCGCTGTTGGACGTTTCCCCGATGCGGAGTGTCGCTGGTTGACGTGTCCCAGAGACGGAGTGTCTGTTGTCAATGTGCCCCCGGCACGGAGTGTCTGCATAACGTTTCCATGAGGCGGAGTATCGGCTGGTTGACGTATCCCCGAGATGGAGTGTCTGCTTGACGTATCCCCATTACGGAGTGTCGCTGTTGGACGTTTCCCCAGTACGGAGTGTCGCTGTTGGACGTTTCCTCGATGCGGATTTTCTGTGTTGGACGTTTCCCCGAGACGGAGTGCCGCTGTTGGACGTTTCCCCGTTACGGAGTGTCGGTGTTGGACGTTTCCCCGATGCGGAGTGTCGCTGGTTGACGTGTCCCCGAGACGGAGTGTCTGTTGTCGATGTGCCCTCGGCACGGAGTGTCTGCTTGACGTTTCCCCGAGGCGGAGTATCAGCTGGTTGACGTATCCCCGAGACGGAGTGTCTGCTGTTTAACTCAGAAGTCGATGTTGGAATTGGTTGGTTTGATTTGTTTGATTTGAGTTGACATCAGCATCGCTACACTAGAATATGGTACCAGGAGCGAATCGTCATCTGTCTTGAGAGGATTTGGGGATTGGTTTTCGGTCGGCATCTGCATTGCTGCACTGGAATAATGCCAGGAGCAACTCATCATTTGCCCCGAGAGGATTTGGGAATTGGTTTTTGTTTGGCATCTGCATTGCTGCACTGGAATAATGCCAGGAGCAACTCATCATTTGCCCCGAGAGGATTTGGGAATTGATGGCTTAGGAGGCAGGTTTAGATCCCTATCACCTAAGGCTTTTCAATTTTATGGGCCGTAAGGGTCCCATAAAAGCATTTTCTCCCTACGAGTCGAAAGGATCTCGTAAGTGTATTTTCTCCTTAGGAGTCGTGGGGACTCCTAAGTGTGTTGCTCCTTTGTGAGTCGTAAGGATCTCACGCGGGAATTTTCTCCTCACAAAGTCGAGAGAACTTTGCGAGTGCATTTCATCTCTTTTTTACGAGTTTGCGCCCTTTCGGGTTTTCACAAACTCGCCGGCAGCCCTGCTGTTTTTACTCACGGAGTCCTTTCGGGTTTTCATCCGTACCCATTTTGCTTGTGGACATACCATTCTTTTTATTTTTATTTTTTTTTATATTTTTGGTGGGACTTTGAATGTGGCCTCACCGGTAGGACTTGGGAGAGATTGGGATTGTTTTACGCCCGTGGATTGTATACGGTTTTGCAGGATGTATGATCCAGACCGTAGGGCCGAAAAAAATTTGGGACTTTATTGGCGTCTGCATCGCTACATTGGAATATGGTACCAGGAGCGACTCATCATTCGCCGTTGGGGTATGAGAGTTGGAATTTGGTTGGCGTCTGCATCCCTGCACTGGAATATGGTACCAGGAGAAACTCATCATTCGCTACTTGGGGATTGGGGATCGATGGCTTAGGAGACAGGTTTAGATCCCTATCACCTAAGGCTTTTCAATTTTATGGGCTGTAAGGGTCCCATAAAAGCATTTTCTCCCTACGAGTCGTAAGGATCCCGTAGGTGCATTTTCTCCTTAGGAGTCGTGAGGACCCCCAAGTGTGTTTTTCCTTTGTGTGTCGTAAGGATCCCATGAAGGTTTGTTCTCCTCATGCATCGTAAGGACACATGAGTGGGTCTTCCTAATGGACCGTAATTCTAAAGGCAGAGACCAGCCACGTAACTGGTGATTACGGTGGGGCATGAGTGTGATGAGAATTATTTGAGCCCGTGGATTGTATACGGTAGTCAATTAGGGGGACCATCCGTAGGGCCGGGAGAATTTTGAGAAATTTGATTTTGGTTGACGTCTTCATCACTGCACTGGAATATGGTACCATGAGCGACTCATCATTCGCTGTTGTTTTTTTTTTGTCTTTGTTTTACCGCGATTGCTCTATCATTTCAGCTTTTCTTATCGCGAAGATCGCGATTGCCGTATCATTTCGGCTTTTATTCGCGGTTGCCCCATCATTTCGTCTTTTATTTTTCTTTTATTTACACATTTTTTAAATTTATTTACATATATATTATTAATTTTTTTATATTCCCAGTTTAACGACTTAGAGGTCGATTGTTCCCAGTTTAAAGACTTAGCGGTCTATTGTTCCCAGTTTAATGACGTGGTGGTCGATTATTCCCAGTTTAAAGACTTGGTGGTCTGTCGTTCCCAGTTTAACGACGTGGTGGTCAGTGGTTTGCTTATCCCAGCTCCTCGAACTTTGATCTTGGCGGGGCTGTGTTGATGACCGTAGCTCTGTGGCTTGTCGGTACATCTGACGACTATGAGGCTTTCCCGAATTTGTACTGGTTCTCCACCCAATATTTAAAAACATAGCAGTCTTCAATGGTATGACCCACCATTCTATGATATGGACAGTGTTTATCCCAATCAGAGCAAAGCTCTGTTTAAATTCCAAAGTGGAAAAAGAAGCAATGCTTCTGTTCTTTCTCCAATCAGAGCAAAGCTCAAAAAAAAAAAGTGCGCAACTGCGTAGTTGCGCGACACGTGTCACGCAGCTGCGCAGTGCGCAACTGCGCGACACGTGTCACGCAGCTGCGCAGTGCGCAACTGCGCAGTGCGCGACACGTGTCAGCGCGCAGTTGCGCAAGCAAAAAAAAAAAAAATCAGTTGCGCGACACGTGTCTGCGCAGTTGCGCAAGCACAGCTGCGCGACACGTGTCACGCGCTGGGGGAGTTGCGCAAAACATAATAAATTTTTTCTGTTCTTGTTAAAACAAGAAGATTTTCTTCTGTAAAGCAGGGGCCTTTGGATAAAAAATCCAACGGTGGGGAAAATTACCCAAATCACTCAGAAAAAGATTTATGTAACAAATTTAACTAATTTATGGGCACTATAAAAAAGACCCCAGACCTCATTTCAGGAGGAAAATCTTGCTAAAAAAAAGGAGAAGAGAACTCTTGAGAACTCTTAAGAACTCTTGAAGAATAAAAAAAAGGTAAAAACCTTTAAAAGAAGAGAAAATTCTCTTATGAACAAGATCATAGATCTTCAACGATAAATAAATAAATAAAATAGTGCCTTGCACTTGTTTTATGAACCATCGGTTCTTGAACCTGAAAGGTTATTAAATTAATAGTGCTTTGCACTTTCATGAACCTTTGGTTCTCTGAGATAAAAAAAACAAGAAAAAAACTTGTTTCTAAATCAAATAGTGCTTTGCACTTATTTTATGAACCATCGGTTCTTGAATCTAAAAGATTCTCAAATTAACAGTATTTTGCACAAATGCAATGCATTAATTAAAGGGCCAGGCCCAAATCAAAATGACCTGACAGGCCAAAATAAATTGCAAGACAATAAATGGGCAGAGCCCAAATAAATTGATGCTTTGCATCCTTTATACAAGGGCAGAGCCCAAAATAAAATTGATGCCTTACATCATTCCTAAAAGGGCAGAGCCCAAAACAAATTGATGCTCTGCATCCTTTCTGGGCAAGGCCCAAATAAAAATAAAAAAAGAAATGCAATACAAAGGCAAATAAAATGTTGAACATTTCAACTGGACTTAGCCCAATTTTGGCCATAAGTCCTTAAATTAAATTGACTGAGCAAAATTGCTTCTCTAAATCAATTTACATCCGGTTCGAGGGTACATCTCCGAACTCCTTTGACATCCGTCGTTGTAATTCCTCAACGACGTCAAAGAGGTGACGGGTCCCAACGACCACACATCGATATAGACTGCGGGGTCCTTAAACTCGTGGACCGAAACGTCCTTAAACTAATATCGGACCGAAACGTCCATAAACTAATATCGGACCGAAACGTCCATAAACTAATATCGGACCGAAACGTCCTTAAACTAATATCGGACCACCACGTCCTTAAACTGGCACAATAGAGCCTAAATGCTCTTTTGTCGGATCTAAACGGTCCCGTTAAGTTGATCTTAGTCTCAAACTGGACTAACGTGTCCTTAACAAACGTTTGAATCGATCTTAGCCTCAAAAATGGCTAACGTATCCTCCAAACAGACTTTAGTCCCAAATTGGACTATGAATCTCCCAAACTGGAACAATAGAGCCCAAACGCTCTTTTGTCGGATCTAAACGATCACGTTAAGTTGATCTTAGTCTCAAACAGGACTATCGTATCCTTAACGAATGTTTAAGTTGATCTTAGCCGCAACGCGACTAATGCATCCTTAAACTAAAAACACCAAACCCAAATCTAAGTAAATACGGATTTGGACTAATCCACATCCTACGGACGACGGCATTACTCAGTCTCCGTATACAATCCACGGGCAACCACAAACAAAACAAACACACACGACACGAAGTCAAATTATGGAGAAGGAGAAAGTTGTTACCGCGATGCGGTAGCGTAATTAACTGCAGGGGCTTGCGCCTGCAGGGAAGAGTGTCCCCACAATCAAAAACACCTCAAGCGAGGGGGAATCTGACAAAGTCTGCTACATCGGCCGCATCCGTCTAAACCTCCGATACACGGTGCCATAAATCAACTTGGCATCTTCGGAGAGGTAGACGGATAAAACTAATTAGCATCTGCCCCGAATCTCAGTGCCAGGACATCGCGGTCCTGTGCGCCGCCTTTCGGAGGGGAACAGATTCTGGCACGCCCGGTGGGACCTCTTCCTCTTTCCACTCCACACTACGTGTGTCTTGTTCGCGAACAAATCGCGGTTTGCTGTGATTGCCTGTGGATTCAAGGTACTAAGATTTGGTGTCTTGCTCCGTGCAGAAAATAGAAGATCAATGGCTTCGAACTGCATCGCCTGCAGCAACAACTCTCGCTCCGTCATTACTGGAGGAGTGACTTATGGGCCCCAAGCGGCCTCCCTTTTCAAAATGCCGGTGGAGCAGGTGGCTCAAGCCACCACTGGACTATTTTTTGGGACCATGCTCCCATCACTGAGCTTCAACGCCCCAATGACATTGCAAGAAGCTCCAAAGAAGTCGGTCTTCGATCGACTCACCACTGCCGCGACCCCTCTCAACGGGTCGTCCAACTCCACTGCTTCAGTTTTTAACGGACTAGGCCAGAGCTCTAACAGGCTCATGAAGAAGCCTGCCATACCAGAAAGCGTTATCCCGAAGCGGATAGCCATTCCAACTCCCGTTCCTGGCAAAATCACCAAGGTTGCTTCCCATGTTCAGAAGTCCGCTTCTGACAAGTTGGCCGTCCCCGTTCAACGGACGTCGATCTTTAAAAAGATGGTACCAGTATATTCTGACCAACACAGGGGGCATGAGGATGTCACCCCTATAGTGGAAACAACCCCATCAGCACGACATGCCCGACGTTGCCACTGGCGTCGAGTAAGAAAGGCTGGGGGCAACTCCCCCTCTGGGATAACTCCGTCAGCTCTGATGGTGAGGATCGATGCTGCTGTTCCAACCAAGAACAGCTTTGAACTGCTCAACAAGGTGCGCAGAAACTCTCCTACTGCGATGTTGAAACGAACTCCTTCACCTGTGGAGAATACTCCAGAGAAGAAGTTAGAGCAGCCCCCTCAACGGTTGTCCTCTAAAATTTACAAAGTCTGGCGACAGGTCCAAGAGTCGATGATCGATCAAGACTGCCTCCAACGACAGAAAAAGATGAAGGTTCGGCAGGGGAAGGATTACTCTGTCAAACCACAAAAAGCAAAAGCTACTTGGGTGCCCACTACAACGGCTCCCTTAACTCCAATCACTCAAAAAAGGAGGCCACAAAGAGCCCCTGTGAACATGGCGAAGCATAAAAATGCTGAACACAAACGCCCCAAATCTGGGGGCATGGTGGTGCACACTGTTTATATGGCTTCTGGAAAGGAGGAAAGCCGCACTTCTACGGGCCACCGACCGCTCACCCGATCCGTGACGAAAGCCCAGGAGCAACAACAAAAGCTTCAGGAAATGATGACTACAATGGCTGCACTCACTGGGCCAAAAGAAAGCTCTGAAACGTTCTCGGATGAGCGTCAAGAACAAGAAACCGACGCTGAGTTTCTTCGCCGGATATTAGAGAAAAAGGATAAAGAGGCTGCGGAACAAGCAGCCAGCATAAAGAAAATGGCCCTCCTCTTCCAAGATATGGTAGGGATGATGTCACAGCCGGACCCTCCAGCTGAAGACCCTCCAATCATTGTTGAAGATGATGGAGGGGAAACATCTGATCCTCCTCCGGCTCTTTCAGCAGCCAAGGAAGAAACCATTTCCAAGGCCGCGCTTGACGACTATATAGCTCAGCAAATCCGGGTTCATCAGGCGAATGAAGCGGCTGGGCAAATTGTTAGAACCGGACGACCGTATCCGAGCTGGTATGACCAAATCAATTACCTGCCAGGATATACGATCCCTAAATTCCACGTATATAAAGGGACAGGGAATCCGCATCAGCATGTCGCTCAATTCAGGGCCTTATGCGGCAATACTGGAGGCGATAACAAATTGTTGCTACGTTAATTCGTCGGCAGCTTAGCAGAAACAGCCTTTGAATGGTATTCGGAGTTACCTAACGACTCTGTCAAAACATTTGCAGAGATGGAACTGCTGTTTACACAGAGATTCGCGAGTGCTAGTGGACGCACCCCGATAACAGCACTGATTAATGCTAGGATAAGGTCAGGCGAAACATGGGTCCAATACGCAACACGATGGCGGAACCTATGGTCGAAATGCGAACAACGCATAGAAGAGGCTCCTGCGGTAGGCATGTTTGTGGGCACTCTCGATCCGCAGGCGACCATCTCGCAATTCATGATGTTCTTCAGGCCGACCACCTTCCAGGCCTTGATCGACAAATTAGCCCAAATGGACCAGATGGGCCATAGACCGTCTCCTCCAAGACCCGATCCCCGAAATGAGAAAGGAAAAGCGATCATCGTTGCCAACGCTCAGCAACAGTCGAGCAACTCAAAGCCGGTCGCTCGCCAAAACAATGTGCGTCCACGCCCATCCCTCGAAGAGAGGCTAGGACGTCATTACTCGTTTCCTCAGAATAAAACGAGAAGACTGTTCGAGCTGGCAGTGCGCAACAGACTCATTAATCTGCCGAATCCAAAATGTCCGTTGCAGCCAGGCGATCTTAATAATCCCAATTATTGCCCTTACCACCAAACGGTAAGTCACCCGATTGAGGATTGTTTCGTCTTTAAGGGATGGATTGAGGATCAATACCTGCAAGGCAAGTTCACGCTGTCTGAAAGCTGGAAGGTAAACCCCCCACAGCCGCACTCTCCAAAGAAGACGGACATGCCGGGGGCAACTTGTTCTTTCGTCGAGGATGAAAACGATGGAGAAAACTTATCGGATGAATCCGAAGACTACGTAGCGACTTGTCATGTGATTTCTCATTCACTGATGGATGATGAGGAGGATCCTTGCGCTGAGAAATCAATGGCGGACCCTGAAACAGAAATTTCGCGGCCGTCAGACAAGTTGATCGATGCCTTCCTAAATGAAATTCGTCTGAAAGCAAAAGCCAATCAAGAGCATGAAATGGCCATACTGGAAAGAACCAAGGTATTCCCGTCAAATCAAAAGCCACACACTACGGGTAAAAACAAATTCAAGACGAGGAAACGGTTCGCCAAAGCTCTATAAGTAGGAATGAAGCTACCGCCCTCCGAAGAAAATCCTTTCTCTGAGGTAGAGATGCACCCTAACGTCTGTTTATATCATCAGAAGATCGTACATCCTACCGAAGACTGCGAATCCTTTAACTGTTGGTGGCAAGGGTATGTCGCTCAAAAGCGACACTTCGACAGGACAAATTGTGAAGCTTGTGGACATCGGAAAAATGCGATAGATGAGCGCAAAAGAGCCACCGCCGACTGTCATATAGCCGACTTCAAGGGATCACAAATTATCACCTTTGGAAGCGACTCTGACGAAGAAGCTACCCCCAACTCTTCCCTCGGGGAATCTATCTCAAAAATAAAGGAATTGAGAAGCTGCGAGAACGTTCAGCCGTGCAATCGCATGCTACTCGGAAAAAATCTCGGCCCCGTAAACAAAGGATCGAACAAAAAGGATACAGGAAAAAGAAAAACGGCCCTCGTCGCCAGCACTCAACAACAATCAGGTGACCCTAGGCCGGTTGCTCTCCAAAGCAACAAGCGGCAACCCCTCCAGGAAAAGTTGAAACGTCCTTACTCGTTTCCGCAAGATAAAACAAGGGGACTGTTCGAGCTGGCAGTGTGTGACAGACTCATCAATCTGCCGAATCCAAAACGTCCATTGCGGCCAGGTGATATTAATAATCCTAATTATTGCCCTTACCACCAAACGGTAGGTCATCTGATCGAGGATTGCTACGTCTTCAAGAACTGGGTTGAAGACCAATACCAACAGAGCAAGTTCGCGTTGTCCGAAATTTGGAAGGTGAACCCGCCACAACCGCATGCTCCGAAAAATATGGATACGCCGGGGGCATCATGTTCATTCATGGAGAAAGACTCATGGACCGAAAAGTCCATAAACTAGAAACTCGCCTCAAATATGGCAACGATAGACCGAAATGTCGTTAAACTAATGATGGACCGCAATGTCCTAAAACTTGCAATGGACCGAAATGTCCTTAAACTAATAGCGGACCGAGACGTCCTTAAACTAATAGCAGACCGAAACGTCTTTAAACTAATACCGCAGCATCCTTAGGCTGACAAGATAAAAAAAAACAAAAAAAAAGAAGAAAAAAAAGGTATGTCCATAAGCAAAACGGGCATGGAGGAAAACCCGAAAGGGCTCCGTGAGTAAAAACAGCAGGGCTACCGGCAAGTGTTCGTGAAAACCCGAAAGGGCACGACCTCGTAAAAAAAAGAGTAAGAGAAAAAAAATAAAAAAAAATAAAAGTAATAAAAAGAATGAAAAAAAGGGTAAGTCCATAAGCAAAATGGGCACGGATGAAAACCTGAAAGGGCTCCGTGAGTAAAAACAGCAGGACTACCGGCGAGTGTTTGTGAAAACCCGAAAGGGCGCAACCTCGTTAAGAAACACTTATAGGGTCCTCTCGACCCTGTAAGGAGAAACCACCTGCGTGAGATCCTTACGACTCACAAGGGAACAACACACTTAGGAATCCCCACGATTCCTAAGGAGAAAATACACTTGCGAGATCCTCACGATTCGTGAGGAGAAGGCTCTTATGGGACCCTCACGGCTCGTAAGATTTGAAAGCCTTAAGTTACAGAGGCCTAAACCTGTGCTTAAGCAACCCCCACAACTTTCGACATTGCCCTACAAGTGGTCCTATATTGACCCTTGTATACAATCCACGGGCGCGAATAAACATTTCCCTAACTAAGTCCCATCTGAGACTAGGGATGTGTTTGCATGGAAAACAACCCTTGTAAATCCTCTCGACTTACAAGGAGAAAACCCTCCTGTAGGATCCTTACGACTTACAGAGGAATAATACACTTAGGAACCCTCACGATTCCTAAGGAGAAAATACACCTATAAGATCCTCACGACTTGTAGGGAGAAATAGCTTTGTGAGACCCTTACGGCTCATAAAGTCAAAAGCCTTAGTCGACAGGACCTTAACCCTGGTCGCTAAGCCACCTTTGTTCTACATCGACAGAGGCAAATGATGATTCGCTCCTGGCAATATCCCAGTGGTAGCGATGCTGATGCCTAAACCGGTATCAAATTCCAAGTCCTTTCACGGCAAATGATGATTCGCTCCTGGCAATATTCCAGTCGCAGCGATGCTGATGCCAAGATTGGTATCAGATCCCAAATCCCCTACTCGCCAAAAAATAAATCAGCAAGCCAAAATAAAAATGCATACGAAATAGCCGAAATGATGGGGCAACTTGCAAACAAAATCAGCAAGTAAAAATGTATGCATGCAAAATAGCCGAAATGATTGGGCAACTCACAATAAAAAGCAGCGAGTAAAAAAAAAAAAATATAGCCGAAACGATTGGGCACCGCGAAAAATAGCCGAAACGATTGGGCAATCACAACCTTCGCGATATAAAAGCTGAAATGATAGAGCATCGCGGAAAGAATAAAAAAAAATGAAAGAATGAAACTTTTTGCCCTACAGGTGAAATCACATCGATCCCTGTATACAATCCAGGGGCACAGATAAAAAGGGAACAATACCTTCCCAACAGGCTCCACCAGAAAGCGAAGCCAAATCTCGACGGTTCATAGATAACCTAGAGACCATCTCGACATTTGTCGCAATATTACAGACACGATGTCAACAAATGAAGCAAAGGAAGGTCCCTAACTTCAGGGTCTCGACGTCAATATCGACAACTTAAAGATCACCAACGGTGTTTCTCCTTACTCCAACTAGATGCAGACATGACGTCAACAACTGACCTCAGAGTCGCAACGAAACGGAACCATGGCAAAGTCCTTAGTTCCAAATCTCAATGGCCACATCTACAGCCTGGGGACCAACAACGGCGTGCCTCCTCATTCCAGCAGGACACGGATGTTACACCATCAAGCGGAGCGATGGCAAAATCCTAACTCCGCCTTAGCATTCGTCTCATTACAGCAGACGCAATGTTAACAACGGCGTTCCTTCGCAGTCCAGCAGGATGTACATGCAAAGCTAATAAAAGACCCCATGGTCAGCAAAGCGGAGTGATGGCAAAATCCCAGCACCACCACAACATTCATCTCGATACAGCAGACGCAGTACAAGTAAATGAAGCAAAAGGTTAAATTTCTAGCTTCAAAGTCTTGACGGCAAGTCATATAAATCCTGAAAGACAATCGAAGATCATCTCACACCAGCATAGAGTGAGCACCACCACGACGTTCGTCTCGATACAGCAGACGAGTTGTCACCCCAGCGTTCTTCCTCCAGCAGGGATTCGGACGTGACAAAGCAAGCGAAGCGAAGGCCACATTCCTAGCTTCAACGTCTTTACGGTAACTCACATAAGACCGGAAAGACAACCGGAGATCATCTCGCACCAGCACAGAGTGGTCACCACCTTGACGTTCGTCTCGATACAGCAGACAAAATGTCAACCCCAGCGTTCTTCCTCCAACAGGATTTGGACACACCAAAACAAACGAAGCGAAGGCCACATTCCTAACTTCGACGTCTTGACGGTAACTCACATAAAACCGGAAAGACAATCGGAGACCATCTCACATGAAGTGGTCACCTCCATGACGTTCTTCTCGATACAGTAGACGAAATGTCAACCTCAGCGTTCTTCCTCCAACAGGATTTGCACACACCAAAACAAACGAAGCAAAGGCCACATTCCTAACTTCGACGTCTTGACGGTAACTCACATAAAACCGGAAAGACAATCGGAGACCATCTCACATGAAGTGGTCACCTCCATGACGTTCGTCTCGATACAGTAGACGAAATGTCAACCTCAGCGTTCTTCCTCCAGCAAGGATTCAGACATGACAAAGCAAATGAAGCGAAGGCCACATTCCTAACTTCAACGTCTTTACGGTAACTCACATAAAACCGGAAAGACAATCGGAGATCATCTCGCACCAGCACAGAGTGGTCACCACTTCGACGTCCGTTTCGATACAATAGACGAGATGTCACCCCAATGTTCGTCTCGACACAGCAGACGCAACGTCATTAAACAAATGGAGTCACGGCAAAATCCCTAGTTCCAAAACCTCGACGGTTCACCAGCAACCTAAAGACAACCTCGACGTCCGTCTCGATACAATAGACGAGATGTCACCCCAACGTTCGTCTCGACACAGCAGACGCAACGTCATCAAACAAACGGAGCCACGGCAAAATCCCTAGTTCCCACCGCAACATTCGTCTCGATACAGCAGACGCAATGCCAGCAAACGAAGCAAAGGCCAAATTCCTAGCTTCAGGGTCTTAACGGCAAGTCATATAAAGCCTGAAAGACTATCGGAGATCATCCCACACCAGCGCGGAGTGGTTATGACTCATCGGGGCTCTCCAAAATGAGCCTACCCTCAAGTAAAAAGCGGCATGGCAAATTCCTAGCGCTTGCTCTTCCGACGGTCAAACTGCCAAGGAGGATTGCTTGAAGACGTCTTGTCCAGCCCCCGAAGGGATCAGAGACACGGCAGTCGCAGGGCTACTCGAACAGCACGATTGCCTATCGAGGACTATATCAGCTTATGCGACGGTACGATGGCCAAAACCCTAAGTACCACCAACCTTAATGGGCTTCTGTCGTAAAGAGCAGAGGTTAAATGCGACGTTAAGATGTTCTTGCGAGAAACGTTCGATTCGTCTCGACTTGTGAAAAATTGTCGAGGCGGCTCGACTCGTGAGATAAAGCCTTAGGCAGTGGGCATAAAAGAAGCCTGTTTCCTAAGCATTGGGACCCCGTAAGTTGGCCCAAAATGGTCTCTTGCATACCATCCACGGGTCTCACTCTCCAACATCGAACTTCGACAAGGAGGGAAACAACCGCTTACAAGTCCTCTCGACTCGTAAGAGGGAAAAATTCTCTTGTAGGATCCTTACGACTTACAAGAGAAAACCACACTTAGGAATCCTCACGATTCTTTAGGAGAAAAACCCGCCTACGAGATCCTCTCGATCCGTAGGGAGAAAAGTCTCTATGAGACCCTCACGGCTCATAGAGTTGAAAAGTCTTAGGCAGCAGATTTGAACCTGCGGCCTAAGCCCTCGCTATCTCGTGAAGAAATCAAGAAGCTTACTCTATTACCTGCTAATTGTTACGACATGCTGAGAAAGAGGAAAAGCAACAGAAAGAGCACCCGATTTACGTTTGATCAAGCGTCCAAGACGTATTCATTCATGCATTGGCAAAAAGACTCAGGACAAAAATATATAATAAAGACAAGCTGGGATAAAAAAAATGTTTTTCCATTAATATTGCCCAAAGTTCTTACAGTCATAAAAACAATAAACGAAAGTTACAATGGAATAACCTCAGATCCAGGGCATGGATTAAGGAATTCAAAAGCGACCCTATCTATGACTTTCCAAGCCTCGCGGACCATCCTAGTGTGCTTCCTTTCGCGAGCACAAGCGTCAGGGTCCCTTCCGATGTCTTCCACCCTCCGATAAGCAGCGAGTATGGCAGACTGTTGAAAGACCTTGTGCAAGAGGTCGATAAGACTGTCTCGCCGTCTCTTCGAGATAAAGTTCAATAGGCATCCAACGCCCTAAGCGGCACGCCGGAACAGAATAGGGGAAGCGCTTCCCAGATAGCTCCCACGATAAGTTTAAGAAGAAAGGAACGTCGGGGATGCAGTGGACCGTTGTATGCGTCGAAGCGACTCATTATTTCAGCACACTCCTCGTTTGTGAACTCCCGATTTTAAGAGCGGCCAAATCGGCGGATGCCCTCATGAGAGATGATCTCGTTAAGAGCATACATGTGGGTGTTCATTGTTCCTGTGAAAGAGGATCAACAGAATTGTCAGAAAGACTGATTAAGCAAAACAATATAATGCACTGAGGAATAAAATGCCATCTTTAAGTTCCAAGATCCATGAAGAATTCTTAAGAGTTCTTCTATATGATTTGGGAGGAGCAAAGCTCCATTAATGAAATGAGAAAATACAGGGAAAATCTTTTAGAGAGCAAAGCTCTATTAATGGAACTCTAATAGGGCTCTCCTTAGTCTTCTGTAGACCCCCTTAGAGCAAAGCTCTACTAAGTGAAACCCTAAATGAGTCTTCTTTAGATCTGGGATCTATTGAGAGCAATGCTCTTAAAATTGATTTAATTTAATTAAAATTAATATTTTTACCTAAAATTCTCTAAAAGTTTGAACTTTTAAAAGTGTTTAAATAAGAGAGCAGGGCTCTGAGTTCTGAAAGTAAAATTTTAGAAATGAGAATCATCTAAGGGACCAAAAGTCCTATTTATAGGCATCAAGTGCCCTTTCAGCTTCCAAGAGATGGCGCGACGGTTCGGAGTCTGCCACCGCTGCGCTCACGTTAGGAAGCCACGTAAGCGCAACGGTGGGGGGGCATTTGTTTATCCCAATCAGAGCAAAGCTCTGTTTAAATTCCAAAGTGGAAAAAGAAGCAATGCTTCTTTTCTTTCTCCAATCAGAGCAAAGCTCAAAAAAAAAAAAAAGTGCGCAACTGCGCAGTTGCGCGACACGTGTCACGCAGCAGCGCAGTGCGCAACTGCGCGACACGTGTCACGCAGCTGCGCAGTGCGCAACTGCGCAGTGCGCGACACGTGTCAGCGCGCAGTTGCGCAAGCAAAAAAAAAAAAAATCAGTTGCGTGACACGTGTCTGCGCAGTTGCGCAAGCACAGCTGCGCGACACGTGTCACGCGCTGGGGGAGTTGCGCAAAACATAATAAATCTTTTCTGTTCTTGTTAAAACAAGAAGATTTTCTTCTGTAAAGCAGACGGTGGGGAAAATTACCCAAATCACTCAGAAAAAGATTTATGTAACAAATTTAACTAATTTATGGGCACTATAAAAAAGACCCCAGACCTCATTTCAGGAGGAAGATCTTGCTAAAAAAAAAGGAGAAGAGAACTCTTGAGAACTCTTGAAGAATAAAAAAAAGGTAAAAACCTTTAAAAGAAGAGAAAATTCTCTTATGAACAAGATCATAGATCTTCAACGATAAATAAATAAATAAATAAAATTGTGCCTTGCACTTGTTTTATGAACCATCGGTTCTTGAACCTGAAAGGTTATTAAATTAATAGTGCTTTGCACTTTCATGAACCTTTGGTTCTCTGAGATAAAAAAAAACAAGAAAAAAACTTGTTTCTAAATCAAATAGTGCTTTGCACTTATTTTATGAACCATCGGTTCTTGAATCTAAAAGATTCTCAAATTAACAGTATTTTGCACAAATGCAATGCATTAATTAAAGGCCAGGCCCAAATCAAAATGACCTTACAGGCCAAAATAAATTGCAAGGCAATAAATGGGCAGAGCCCAAATAAATTGATGCTTTGCATCCTTTATACAAGGGCAGAGTCCAAAATAAAATTGATGCCTTGCATCATTCCTAAAAGGGCAGAGCCCAAAACAAATTGATGTTCTGCATCCTTTCTGGGCAAGGCCCAAATAAAAATAAAAAAAGAAATGCAATACAAAGGCAAATAAAATGTTGAACATTTCAACTGGACTTAGCCCAATTTTGGCCATAAGTCCTTAAATTAAATTGACTGAGCAAAATTGCTCTTCTAAATCAATTTACATCCGGTTCGAGGGTACATCTCCGAACTCCTTTGACATCCGTCGTTGTAATTCCTCAACGACGTCAAAGAGGTGACGGGTCCCAACGACCACACATCGATATGGACTGCGGGGTCCTTAAACTCGTGGACCGAAACGTCCTTAAACTAATATCGGACCGAAACGTCCATAAACTAATATCGGACCGAAACGTCCATAAACTAATATCGGACCGAAACGTCCTTAAACTAATATCGGACCGAAACGTCCCTAAACTAATATCGGACCACCACGTCCTTAAACTGGCACAATAGAGCCCAAATGCTCTTTTGTCGGATCTAAACGGTCCCGTTAAGTTGATCTTAGTCTCAAACTGGACTAACGTGTCCTTAACAAACGTTTGAATCGATCTTAGCCTCAAAAATGGCTAACGTATCCTCCAAACAGACTTTAGTCCCAAATTGGACTATGAATCTCCCAAACTGGAACAATAGAGCCCAAACGCTCTTTTGTCGGATCTAAACGATCACGTTAAGTTGATCTTAGTCTCAAACAGGACTATCGTATCCTTAACGAACGTTTAAGTTGATCTTAGCCGCAATGCGACTAATGCATCCTTAAACTAAAAACACCAAACCCAAATCTAAGTAAATACGGATTTGGACTAATCCACGTCCTACGGACGACGGCATTACTCAATCTCCGTATACAATCCACGGGCAACCACAAACAAAACAAACACACACGACACGAAGTGAAATTCTGGAGAAGGAGAAAGTTGTTACCGCGATGCGGTAGCGTAATTAACTGCAGGGGCTTGCGCCTGTAGGGAAGAGCGTCCCCACAATCAAAAACCCCTCAAGCGAGGGGGAATCTGACAAAGTCTGCTACATCGGCCGCATCCGTCTAAACCTCCGATACACGGTGCCATAAATCAACTTGGCATCTTCGGAGAGGTAGACGGATAAAACTAATTAGCATCTGCCCCGAATCTCAGTGCCAGGACATCGCGGTCCTGTGCGCCGCCTTTCGGAGGGGAACAGACAGTATATGGGATTGTCGGTCATGTTCATCTCATGTGGCCTCTTTGGAATAGGCAATTGAAGACCGTTGTTCACGGCGTCCATGAATATTTCGCGGACTTTATCCCTCCTGATGGAGTATACTTTCTTCTTTCTCTCCATTGGAGGAGGTGCCCTTACTGATGCTGGACCCCGAGGACGACCAGTCTTTGGTTCTCCTACTGTCCGCTTACCACGTTCAATGTACGCATCGGAGGGACTGGAGGCTGATCGCGTCCGTTTTTCACAAAGGTGTTCTGCTCTCGGGCTGGAGGGAGCATCTGTCGGCTTCTTCCGGATATCAATCCCTAGCTCACGAACTAAAATTTGATTTTTCTGTAATTGCAATCGGGCGAATCGGGTCGTGAGATCCGCCATGACATTTGCCAGCTCGTCGACTTTAGAATGTACCTTGGCCATATTCTCATCCCTGTCCTGAAGTTGCCTTTGAAGCCATTGGAATAATGCTTGTTCTATAGTTCTGGGTATGACAACGAGGTCATCCCTACCGCCTGAACTTGATTCAGCATGAACCACGGGTTCCTTTGGCTCAATGGCCTGAGCGAGCTCTTCATCATTTGGATCGGGCCAATGTTGGATGGCAACAACCGTGTCATTGTCATGGTTATAAGGAATAGGAGGACTTGATCCTATAAGCTCCATCATATAGACCGTATGGGTTGTGTACCCGTTTATTGCTTCTTCATTGGCAATGTGGCTCGCTTGGCTCTTAGCTTGTTGCCTTGGTCCACTCTTTTTAGAGAAAGGCAAGTGTCTGAGAGAATCTGGTCCCCGAAGGAATTCGGTCTCCGTTTGTATAAAATTGGCGGTTGCAGCTTGATTGTTTGTTAACACGCCAGTGGACAATGATATTTCTCCCGCCTTGTATTGTTTCTCGAGCCAATCCTTGAAGATGCAGCAGTCTTCAATAGTGTGTCCCAGCACTCGGTGGTATGGGCAAAAGTTGGGATGATCAAACCTGTTCGCTTCACTTAGCCTCTTTGGTTCTGGTAGCCGCAGGCCATTCTTCATAGCATCTTTAAAAATTTTGTGGACCTTGTCCTTTCGGAATGAGTAGACCTTATTTCTTCTTTCCTCCAAAGTTGGCTCTCGAGATTTGTCAATTTTTGCTCCGCCCGCTCTCTGCTTATTTAGAGAATCGATGTTGTTAGAACTTCCGCCTTTTCGGTTGTCATCCCTCCAAGGTTTCGGTCTGTTTGTGAACTGAAGATCCTGAGCGGACTCGGGCTTTAAGCGTTCCAACGTTTGGACCTTTTTGGTCAGCTCTTGGAATGTTTTAAGGCCTGCGGTGCACAGGAAAGGTTTCATCCAGTCCTTCAGATTTTCTATAAGAAGACTGACGGATTGGTCTTGCTCCAATGGTGGTTCACATTTGACAGAGAGATTTCGCCATCGGACTATAAAATCCATGTTGCTTTCGTTGTTCTTTGGCTATGTCCTTACGAGGTCGGCAATGGTGATTTTATCGCTGACACTCATGAACCTTTGCTTGAACATGGATTCTATTTGAGCGAACGTCGTGATCGAGTCATCTGGTATGCTTGCATACCAATTGAAAGCAACATCCGTCAAGCTATTAACAAACTGACGGAGAAGGAGCGCTTCATTGCCCCCAGTATTTGCGCATGATGCTTTTAAATTGGGCAATGTGCCGGTTCGCATTTCCCGTCCCATCGAACCTTTCAAATTTGGGGACGACATAGCCAGTGGGAAACTCCACAAGATCGTACCGAACAGGATACGGTCTCCCGCTACTGCTGGCATCTCTTTGCTCTCCAGGTTCGGCTACCAATATTTTGACTTTGTTGGCAACCAAATCCATGATTTGATCTTGAGTTAGCGGGTTACTGTCATCGATATCCAAGACATTTCCCGAGATAGGATGCGACTGATTTTCATGCGGTCCGCCCACTTTTGGATTTGAGGCAACAGGCATCGGCTGTTTCGGGGCACTGTTTCCCAGTTCTTGAGCAGAGCCATGCGCCTGATTGGGCGGCTAAGAGGCAAGTTGGGCCGTGAGCTGTAAGACGACGTTTGTCAATTCGTCAATTTTTGAGTAGAGCTTGGTCATCTCCTTGTCTTTGCTTCTGAGCTGTTTTCGGAGCTCTTGGAGAAGTTGCTGCTCCGCGTTCTTGGGACGGAAGATTGGCTCATCTTCACTTTCCGAGCCCGACTCCTCATGGACCGAAGGGTCTTTCTGCCTATCATCCTCATCGAGAGGGTCTTCATTACCTTCCAGAGGAGGCTGGTCTTGGAGTGTGGTAGCCGTATTCACACCAGATTGGATTTGGGATGTGGTGGCTCCTTCCTTGCTCTTGCTGCGCGTGCCCACCATGTAGACAGTGTGGACCACATATCCAGCCATTTCCTCATCTTTGGCGGGGTAACCCCGTTCTTGGAGACTCATGAAGCTCAGCCTAGTATGAGCCCTAGCCCTTTTGTTGGCTCTGTATCTGAGCCTTTTCTGCCTTAGCTTCTCAATTTTAAGGGCTTGGCGGGCATCTGTTTCCTGGGAAGCCACCGTGAGTCGATTAGCGGGGAGCTTAGAGAAGACACCTGATCGATCAGTTGTCAGGGGCACCGCTGGAGCTTGCTCAAGATGCCTTGTTGCTTTGTTGGTGTTGATGGCATTACCCCCAGCTGGGGCCAAGGAGAGCCGCTCAAACACCGACTTGCGTTTGAGTTGGGGCACCTTTGAGACCACCACATTTCGCCTCTTGCCTTTCGATACCGGTTTATCTGTCACCGGGGCTTGGGGAGCTGGGATGGCGTTAGCTGACACGAACAGGATAGAGCCGAATGGTAGCGGCAGCTCTTCCCATTGTCGCCCGAGACTGGCCGGAAGGACCGTCCCGGCGTCCATCTTCATCGTGTAGGAGATGGGAGCTGTGTTGAGAGCTGAGCTTGTCCTTGGAGACATTTTTGCTGCGACCGGAGATTGCAATTTGAAATTTGTTAACCTGCACAAAGAAGCAAGATTTCAATACGGGAAGTCGATATGTATATTGATTTGAGTTCGCATGAACATTTAACCCGAAATATGGGAGGAGAGAAAGGTCCTACCGGGCGTGCTAAAATCTATAGTGTATTTTTCGTCACCCCATTGAGATGAGAATACGTGCGCGCTTGTCAGGCGCATTACAGATTCCCCCTGCCTAGGGTAGGCTGGGGTTTATTGATTGTGGGGATCCGAATCTCCGGCAGCCGCGGACTAAGCTGCCGTTAATTGCCCCTCGCCTTTGAAGCGAGGGAACCTCCGATTGACGGGTTAAACTGTTCATGCGAACTCAACGTGCAGTGCTGTGTTTTGAAGGGGTTTTGGATATATCGAGGGCCCCGCAGAGTTTTTACGGGGGTCCTGCTACCCGGATAGCGAGCTGGGGGTCAAGAGGGATAGCAGTCCCTTTACGGGGTGCGGGGCAGCGCCCCGGCCCAAAAATTTTGAGAGGGATGGTGTTGTAGAGTATGTGTGTGTGTGTGTGTGTGTGTGTGTATAAAAGGGAAAGGGCATCCAAAGGATGCGCGGGAAAAAGCGCAAGAGCGCTAGCGCCCCACGTGTCAGCACGTGGGCGCTCGGGCGCTAGCGCCCCACGTGTCAACACGTGGGCGCTCGAGCGCTAGCGCCCCACGTGTCAACACATGGCCGCTCGGGTGCTAGCGCTCTGAGTGTAAGGGCGCTAGCGCCTTGAGCGCTAGCGCCCCACGTGTCAACACGTGGGCGCTCGGGCGCTAGCGCTCTGGGCGCTAGCGCTCTGAGCGCAAGGGCGCTAGCGCAGCACGTGGGAGCTCGAACGCTAGAGCTTTGGGCGCTAGCGCTCTGAGCGCAAGGGCGCCAGTGCTTTGGGCGCTAGTGCTCTGTGCGCAAGGGTGCTAGCGCTTTGAGCGCTAGCGCCCCACGTGTCAGCACGTGGGCGTCTGGGCGGCAAAAGGGACTTGGTCCCTGCAATGGGAGTTGTAATCTCAGGAAGGAGCACTTGTTATTTTGTGTGCGTGTGTGTGTGTGTGTGTGAGGAGTTAAACTCCTAGGATGTTTTGAAGCTGATGAAGGCCTTCTCCCCTTGAGCCCTAGTTCTTCCCCAAAGTGGGGTTTCTAGAGATGGGTCTCCTTCTTCTTCCTTTGTTGGCCGGATCTTGAAGATCAAGAAATATGAGATTTTAAAAATCTCTCCTTTATGAGATCTGATGGAAGATCTGAGTTCCCCTTTGTGGGTTTTGTGGTGGAAAACTACTTAGTTTTGGAAAAGAAAGAGTAAAACTAATGATTTAATTCAAAAGAAATGAGAAGTTTAGAACCTTGGAGAAGGAGCAGGAGGCACAAAGAACCCTAGTTTTTTTTTTGGGGAATGAAAATTGTATATTAGATATTTTCATCATGTTGCCTTATATAGGCTTACATATTTACATATAGCCCCTTGGGCTTTTCAAAATGGCATTTTGCCTATCCCATGGCTCATGTGCCATTTCTTTTTGCACATAAGCCATGGGCTTACAAAAATTTGGCTTTATGCCCATTTTGTTTACATTCATGCATAAAAAATTACATAAAAATTATTTATTACATGATTTCATTTTGGCATGGGGGAGGGTCGGCCATTTCTTGTTCGGACATGACCTGGGCATGGGCCCACTTGGCTTGGGGTTGACTTTGACTTTGACAACCGGGGTGCAATTTTCGACTTCAACAATAATAACTTATATTTTTTTCAAATAAAATCATTACAAGTTTCATCAAAGATATCAATACAAGACAAGTTTACAGTAAAATACCATGAACTTTTGAGAAATTCAAAGAATACAAAAATGAAGTAGAGAACCATGTTCCCCCAATCTGAGCAAGGCTCATTTGAATTTTGAAAATTCAAATTTTTTGAAGCAACGCTTCAAATTCCGTGCGTTGCGCAGTGCGCAAGCGGTCCACAGTGCGACACGTGTCTGCGCAGTTGCGCAAGCGCACCGCTGCGCGATACGTGTCTGCGCAGTTGCACAAGCACTGTTGCGCAAATGCACCGCAGTGCGACACGTGTCTGTTGCGCAAGCCTTCCACTGCGCGACACGTGTCATTCATTGGGGAGTTGCGCAGAAACAGAATGAAAATTTAATGAATCTTTTCTGTTCTTTCCAAAACCAGAAGATTTTCTTCTGCCTTTGGATCAAAGATCCAATGGTGGGAAAATTCCCAAAATTATTCAGAAAAGATCTTGTTAACAAATTCAACAAATTTGTGAGCACTATAAATAGGACCCCAGACCTCATTCGAGAGGAGAACTTGAAGAATCAACTTCTGGCATAAAAAAAAAATAAAGAAGAAAAAGAACTCTTGAAGATTAATCAAGAACATAAAAAAGGTAAAAACTTCTTTTGAAGAAGAGAAAAATCTCTGAAGAACAGAGGATTAAAAAAGTGAATAATTCAATAAATAAATAGTGCCTTGCACTTGTTGTGAACCCTTGGTTATGTAAAATCAGGGAAAACAAGAAGAAAAACTTGTTTTCCTTTGATCCAAATTTAGATCAAAAGTGCTATGCACTTTTGTTCTTAAATCTTAAAAAAAATTCTTGGGGTTCTGCACAAATGCAACTCATTATTTAAAAGGGCCTGACCCAAATCAAATTACAAAATAATAAAGGGGCAGAGCCCTGTTTGGAAAATTCTTGAGGTTCTGCACAAATGCAACCCATTATTTAAAAGGGCCTGGCCCAAATCAAATTGCAAAATAATAAAGGGGCAGAGCCCTGTTTGGATCGATTTTCTAGTCGGGCAAAGCCCAAAATAAATAAAAAATTGGACTTAACCTAATCCTGGCTGTAAGTCCTTAAATTAAATTGATTGAGCACAGTGGCTCTCCTAAACCAATTCACGACCGGTTCGAGGGTACATCTCCGAACTCCTTCGACATCCCTCGTTGTAATTACTCAACGACGTCAAAGAGGTGACGGATCCCAACGACCACACATCCAAATGGACCGAAACGTCCCTAAACTAATATCGGACCGAAACGTCCCTAAACTAATATCAGACCACCACGTCCCTAAACTGGAATATGGACCACTACGTCCTTAAACTGGCGACGGACCGAAACGTCTCTAAACTAATAATGAACCACCACGTCCCTAAAATTGGCGATGGGCCGCCACGTCCTTAAACTAGCGCAATCAAGCCCGAACGCTCTTTTGCCGGATCTAAACGGTCCCGTCTAAGTTGATCTTAGCCCCAAATACGGTTAATGTGTCCTTAGATCTTTAAATAAACAATAAAACTCCGAATCAACTTTGGTGCAAGGGTACATCTCTGAACTCCTCTGACGCCTGTCGTTGTAATCCCTCAATGACGTCAGAGAGGTGACGAGTCCCGATGGCCAGATAATTAAATCAGTCACTACGTCAGGTCGATCTTAGTCTAAAACAGGACTAACGTATCCTTGATGAACGTTTAAGTTGGTCTTAGCCGCAACGCGACTAATGCATCCTTAAACCAAAAAACACCAAACCCAAATCTAAGTAAATGCGGATTTGGACTAATCCACGCCTTACGGGCGACGGCATTACTCAGTCTCCGTATACAATCCACGGGCAATCACAAACAAAACAAACACACACGACACGAAGTGAAATTCTGGAGAAAGAGAAAGTTGTTACCGCGACGCGGTAGCGTAATTAACTGCAGGGGCTTGCGCCTGCAGGGAAGAGCGTCCCCACAATCAAAAACCCCTCACCCTGAGGGGGAATCTGACGAAGTCTGCTACATCGGCCGCATCCGTCTAAACCTCCGATACAAGGTGCCATAAATCAACTTGGCATCTTCGGAGAGGTGGACGGATCAAACCAAATAGCATCTGCCCCGAACCTCAGGCCACGGACGCGAAGTCCGGGCCGCCGTTCGGAGGGGAACAGATTCTGGCACGCCCGGTGGGACCTCTTCCTCTTTCCACTCCACACTTCGTGTGTCGTCTTCGCGAACCAATCGCGGTTTGTTAAATGGTTGTCTTTGGATTTCAAGTTGCTAAGATTTGGTCTTTTACCTGGCGCAGAATTCAAGATTCAATGGCCACCAACTGCACCAACTGCTCGAAATGCCACTGCAACGGACGCTCCACCTCACCGAGAGGTGTAACATATGGGCCCCAAGCGGCTTCCTTCTTGACTCTGCCGGTAGACCAGGTGACCCAAGCCACCACCGGCTTGTTCTTCGGGACCATGGTCCCACCTACAAGCTTCTCTATGCCGACACCTGTACCGGAAGTGAACAAGAAGTCGGTGTTCGACCGGCTCACTGCTACCACGACCCCTATCAACGGGTCGCCTGCTACTTAACCAACAGCCTCCGTTTTCACCAGGCTAGGTCAGAACTATAAAGTGGCCGTCCCAAAGAGGGCAACGGCCGCTGCTTTGGAAGTCGTTAAGGCGGCTTCTCCCATCAGAGAGTCGGTCTTCACAAGATTGACGGTTCCCACTCCTCCCCCAGCTGGTCAGAAGGCATCAGTCTTCGATAGGCTGACATCGACAGTTACCCCACACTCAAACAAGGGGCAGCAAGAAACCATCTCGATTTCCGAGCCAGTCCCAACGGCCCGTCGTGCGCGACGTCGCCATTGGCAACGAGTAAGGAAAGCAGGGGGCAACTCCCCCTCAGGGCTAGCCCCACCTGCTCCAGTGGTGGAGGTCAACGCTGCTGTTCCAACTGGGAACAGCTTTGAATTGCTGAGGAAGGTGAGAAAGAACTCTCCAATTGCTACATTGAAAAGATCTCCTCCACCTATGGAAAAAGCTCCGGAGACAAAGCAGGAACAGCCCCCTCAACGGCTGTCGTCAAAGATTTATAAAGTTTGGCGGAGGGTTCAAGACTCCGTGATTGACCCAGACCACTTTCGTCGCCAGAAAATGGCAAAGGTGGAAAAGGACAAAAACCGCCCCATTAAACAGCAGGGGGCAACAAATGCTAGGATGTCCACTTCAAAGGCTCCTTCAACCTCAAAGGTCCACAAAAGGAAAAGGCCAGAGAAAGCTCCCGTGACACTGACAAAGTTTAAAAGCGGTGAACCTAAACGCCCCAAGTCAGGGGGCATAACAGTTCATACGGACTATATGGCTTCTGGAAAGAAAGAAAGTCGTACTTCTACGGGTCACCGACCGCTTACCCGGTCAGTGACCAAGGCTCAGGAGCAGCAACAAAAGCTCCAGGAGATGATGACTACAATGGCTTCACTCACTGGGCCGAAAGAAAACCCTGAGACGTCATTAGATGAACGCCAAGAGGAAGAGACCGACGCCGAGTTCCTCCGCCGAGTACTGGAAAAGAGAGACAAAGAGGCTGTTGAACAAGCAGCCAATATACAGCGTATGGGCCTCCTCTTCCAGGACATGATAGGGATGATGATACAACCAGAGCCCCCGACTGAAGAACCCCCGATCGTCCTTGGGGATGATAGGGGAGAAACATCAAACCCTCAGCCCGTTCTATCAACGGCTAAAGAGGACACAATCTCTAAAACTGATCTGGACGAATATATAGCCCAGCAAATAAAGGTTCATCACGCGGCCGAAGCAGCCGGCCACGTCGTAAAAACGGGGCGACCGTATCCAGGCTGGTATGACCAAATCAAGTACCCGCCAGGTTATACAATTCCCAAGTTTCATGTATACAAAGGGACCGGCAATCCCCATCAACATGTTGCCCAGTTCAGGGCGCTTTGCGGTAACACCGGCGGCGACGACAAGCTTTTGCTTCGCCAGTTCGTTGGAAGCCTATCAGATACGGCCTTCGAATGGTATTCTGAGCTCCCCAATAACTCTATTAAAACCTTCGCGGAGATGGAGCTGCTCTTCACCCAACGTTTTGCAAGTGCCAGCGAGCGTACCCCGATGACGGCGCTGATTAACGCCAGGGTAAAACCCGGCGAGACATGGGTTCAGTACGCTATACGGTGGCGTAATCTATGGTCGAAGTGTGAGCAGCGCATAGAAGAAACCCCTGCGGTGGGAATGTTTGTTGGAACCCTTGATCCACAAGCAACCATCTCACAGTTTATGATGTTCTTCAAGCCAACTTCCTTCCAGGCTTTGATCGACAAATTAGCGCAGATGGACCAGATGGGCCATAAACCCCCTCTCCCGAAGCCGGACTCCCGAAACGATAAAGGGAAGGGAAAAGCGATCATTGTCGCCAATGCCCAGCAACAACCAAGCGACTCGAAGCCGGTTGCTCGTCCAAACAATACACGCCCATACGTACCCCTTGAGGACAGGATGGGACGTGCTTACTCCTTCCCCCGTGATAAAACGAGGAGGCTATTTGAGCTGGCATTGCGCAACAGGCTCATAAATCTGCCAGATCCAAAACATCCGTCGCAACCAAGTGACGTCAACGAGCCTAATTACTGCCCTTATCATCGAGTGCTAGGACATCCGATCGAAGACTGTTACGTTTTCAAAAATTGGCTCGAAAACCAGTACCGCCAAGGTAAATTTGCGCTATCCGACAAATGGAAGGTGAATCCCCCGCAGCCCCACACCTCTAAGGGGACGAATACGCCGGGGGCAACATGCTCCGTCATTGAAGAAGCTCCTTAGGAGGTTGTATTATCAGCCAAAACGAGGAGAATGCTAAATGATCTTCAGACCTGTCCAGCGGTCAAGTGGAAGAACCCCTTAGAACCGCAGGTTATTGAGGGGATGTTGAAGCCACGTCCGACTCCGAGGACCGATGGTGGTAGTTCAAGCGCTCATAGTCAGCCGTCAAAATCTTTGAAAAAGAAGAAGAAGAAATCTAAGAAGCCCGTGAAGCCTGGCGACAAGCGCACGGACTTACAGAAGCAAATCGACGCACTAGATGAGTACAACCAAAAAGCGCGGACTCCCATTACGCTCCAAGATTTCCTTGATCACATCTTCCAAAAAGAAGATGAGGGAGAAAGTTCATCGGATGAATCCGAGGAATATGTGGCGAGCTGTCGTATGATCTCCCATTCGACCACGGACGATGAAGGGACTTCTGGCACTGAAACGCTGGGGGCAAATGCCGAATCAAGAGCCCCAGGGTTATCAGTTGAAATGATTGGCGCGTTTCTTAATAAAGCTCGATTAAAAAGCAAAGCTGATCGAGAACGCGAGACGGCTATATTCGAAAGGGCCAAGCGCCAGCGACTTAAGGAAAGAGCTGAGATGATCCCGCTGGAGCAAAATGCCTCCACCGCTGACAAAAGCCAATCCAAGATAAAAAAGAAGTTTGCTAAGGCCATATCGATGGGCATGAAGCTACCACCCTCTGAAGAAAAAGTTACTGGCGCGGTAGAAATACACCCCTCTTATTGCTTATATCATCAGAAGGTCTCGCACTCCACCCAAGATTGCAAAGCTTTCAATAGATGGTGGCAAGGATACGTCGCTAATCAACAGCGCTTTAAACGGGAAAAGCGTAAGATTCGTCGGGAGCAAAGAAGCACAACCAAAGAGCTTGAAAGAACTGACGGCAATTGTTGCATGATTGACACCGGAGGATCACAAGTACCTATGTTTGGGAGCGATTCTGATGAGGAGCTAGAGCTTGGCCCCCTCTTTAGAGAATCCACTTCAGGAAAAGAAGAAGAACCAAAGGCTTGCGAGAATATACAGCTACGCAACCGGACGTTAGCCGAAAGGAATCTCGGACCCTTAAACAAGAAAGACAAAGGGAAAGAGAAGGTCTCCGAAGATATCGCCTTGGATGACCGAGTTACGGAAGAGTTAACCGCCAAGAACCCGCCAAAGAGGAATAAAGTGGATTACAATGTCTTGGCGCATCTGAGAAAGCTACCCTCACAACTCAGCATTCTCGATGCCCTATTACTATCAAAAGAGGCGAGGGATTCTTTGATTAAAGCCCTACAAGAGCCGGACCAGTTCCAAGCCTTCTTGGCAGAACAAAAGATGAAGGATGAATTGGAAGAGGTGCACACGGCCGACGTGGCTTTCGGCGATGAAGACCTTCTCCTTGGGACGTGCGAACACAATCGTCCCCTTTATGTCTCAGGATACTGCCATGACATAAAGATAGGCAAAATCCTGGTCGATAACGGATCATCTGTCAATCTACTTAATGTGCGGGTGTTAAAAGAAATTTGCATGAGCGTCCAACACCTCGTCCGGGACAAAATCACTATCTCCGGTTTCGACTACCAATCCTCAAAGACTCTTAGATCTGTGATATTGACGCTACGCTTCGGGTTGCTCGTCACAGACATCAAATTCCATGTTATAGACGCCAAGACGTGCTACAATGCTCTGCTAGGCCGACCATGGCTACACGAGTACAATATCATCCCTTCTACACAGCATCAGTGCATGAAATATTCTAGGGATGGCCTCGAGTACACAGTGGCCGAAGAGTTGAATCCGTTTTCCGTAAACGAAGTTCGCAAGTATGAAGATGCCAAATACTTCTTGCCTAGTTTCGAAGAAACGGAAAGGTGTCACAAACCGGAGAACAAAACTAACGCCACCATCCCTGCCTTCGGCAGTGACACCGAGGAGAAGGAGGATATAATTTATTCAGGTCCATCCCAATCCACCAGGCCAGGACCATCCGTTCCTTCATTGATCTTCGGCAGTGATTCAGAAGATGAAGTTCACGCTGTATTCCCCGCTCGGCCTTCAATACGGGTTTCCGCTGAAGAAGAGCGAAGTTTACAGATAACCATGGTGCCGCTTGAACATTACAAAGAACTGGATGCACTCGACACCAACAGCGTAGAAGAATTGCAGACATTCTATATCCCTCCTGGACGAAAGGGCGAGAAGGCAATCCTATTCTACCGTTCTGAAGAAAACAAGGTGAAAAAAGAAATTTGGCATGGCGCGGATCCCACGCTCGACAGGCTTCAGCCTATCCGTCTTCCCAGATATTATACCGAAGGTTTGAAGAAACTGCTGAAACGCTAGGGGATGTCCTTCACACAGACCATTAGAAAAGCCAAATTCTATGACAAGGTCTGGAACATTCCCGGGACTCAATGCAAACTGCCTAACGGGAGAGTAGAAACAAAAGGGCTTGGGTACATCCGGTCAAAGAAACGGGAGCTAGTAAACAGCTGTTATGTTATGTATGACTTCGATGAAGAGGCGGACGCTCAATGGGAGGACGCTAATCCTGAGCCAGCAAAAGTTCCTGATACAAAACCGCCCAGTCCATCATTTGAAGACCAGATGTGCAAACTTATAAGGGATGCGAGTCAAAAAGCCCGAGACGATCACGATCGTGAAATAGCAATCTATGAAAAGGCCAAGACACAGCGCCTCCTTCAACAGGCGGTGAAGGAAGAAAATGCCGCTCCTTGTCAACCTGCTACAAAAAAGGTTCGACACGAAAACAAAAACAAGTCGAAAGGCAAGAGAGGCACTCGACAGCCACAAAGCAGAGCTAAGAAGCCACGTATCCGAGAGTCGAGCGTTATTGACCTAGCCCTCAGGAAGAAAATGGGTCGAGCATACTCATTTCCTCGGAACAAAACGAGGAAGATATTCGATCTCGCTCTAAAACATCAAATGCTTACGTTGCCAGAGTCTAAGCATCCTGAGCACGCAGGCGAGGTGTTCAACCCAAATTATTGCTTTTACCATCGAGTAATGGGACACCCTCTTGAAGATTGCTTCACCTTCAAGAATTGGGTTGAAGATCAGTATCAGCTAGGCAAATTCGCGTTTTCTGACAGTTGGAGGGTAGCACCGCCGCAAAAGCACGAACCCGAAAACGCAAGGATAGAACCAACTCCGCATTGGGATTGGCAGAAAATTCACACCTGCCATGTGATAACAATATTAAAAGAAGGGTCCGAAGACATGAACAGCCTTCCTTGGCGCTTCGAAAACAGCAGCGACGAGATAATCTCAGAATTCCCACCAGCGCCAAAAGAGCTGGAAGATGGAATCCATACCACTGCAGATAACCTCAAGAAAATTGAGTTGGGGACGGCAAACGATCCACGACCGACATTCATCAGCGAGTTACTATCTGAAGAAAGGGTAGCTGCGTTAAAGGACGTGCTTCTACAGCATAGAGATTGCTTCGCGTGGAACTATTCCGAAATGCCGGGACTAGATCCAGAAATTGCCGTACACAAATTGGCGATATCCCCGAACATCAAGCCAGTCAAACAGGCACCGAGAAGAATGCGGCTCGAGCTTGAAATGAGTATCAATGCTGAGGTCAAGAAGCTGATCGACTCTGGCTTCATCCAGGAAGTTCAATATCCTGAATGGATCGCTAACATCATCCCGGTGATGAAGAAAAATGGGACAGTGCGCATATGCGTGGACTTTCGAGATCTCAATAAAGCTTGCCCGAAGGATGACTTCCCAGTGCCAGTCACTGAACTAATGATAGACAACACATCCACTCATGAGGTTTTCTCCTTCATGGACGGCTCATCGGGGTATAATCAAATAAAAATGCATCCTGAAGATCAGAAGCATACAGCCTTCAGGACTCCTCTTGGTATATTTTGTTATAAAGTGATGCCCTTCGGTTTGAAGAACGCCGGTGCTACTTATCAGAGGGCCATGACAAAGATCTTCGACGACCTTATACACGAAATCGTTGAATGCTATATCGACGATCTCGTGGTTAAAAGCAAGTCATATGAGGAACATCTCGAGCATCTGAAGACTGTATTTCAACGCCTTCGGCAATACAACTTGAAGATGAATCCTCTTAAATGTGCGTTCGGGGTTTCCTCGGGCAAATTCCTGGGATTCGTTGTCCGACACCGAGGTATTGAAATAGATCCATCAAAGATTAAAGCGATCATGGAAATGCCTCCGCCGAGGACTCTCAAACAGCTGCGGTCTCTCCAAGGGAAACTCGCATACATACGGCGATTTATATCCAACCTTTCAGGAAAGTGCCGTCCTTATAGTCACCTGATGAAGAAGGGAACCCCATTCGTTTGGGATCAAAAATGCCAAGGCGCACTGGATGAGATCAAGCAATACCTGCAGAACCCGCCGGTGTTGGCTGCTCCGGTTAAGGGGAAACCTCTTATTCTTTATACAACCGCCCTCGAAGGTTCCTTAGGCGCATTATGGGCACAAGAGAACGATCAAGGGAAAGAAAGAGCACTCTACTACTTGAGTCGAGTTCTGCTGGGGGCAGAAAATAACTACTCTCCCATTGAAAAACACTGCCTGGCATTGATCTTTGCGATAACAAAGCTCAGGCACTATACGTTGGCGCATGAAGTCCGTCTCATTTCAAAGGTGGACCCCCTTAAATACTTGATGTCAAAGGCCATATTGACGGGAAGACTCGCTAAATGGGCCCTGCTCTTGATGGAATTCTCGATAACGTATCAACCTCTCAAGGCAGTGAAAGGCCAGGCCATCGCCGACTTCCTGGCTGAGCATCCCATACCTGCCGATTCTCCTTTAAATTGCGATTTTCCAGACAGACACGCGTTTGACGCAATCGACAGTGGTGATAGCCGTTGGGAGCTCTATTTCGATGGAGCATCTTCTATGAAAAAGCACAAACAAAGTATGCCAACGATCAAATCGGGGGTAGGGTTCATCTTTGTGACTCCACAAGGAGGAATAATGCGCTTCGCCTTCTCTTTAACAGAGCCGAGGACGAATAATGAAGCTGAATATGAAGCTTTGATTGCAGGCCTCGAGATCGCCATTGATATGGGAATTGAAAGCCTCCTCATATATGGGGACTCCCAACTGGTCGTCAGCCAAGTGAACGGCGATTACCAAACGTGCAAGCCGGAATTGGTGAAATACGGTGAAAAAGTGCAGCGACTGCTAACCCAAATTCCCTCCTACACGTTGGAAAGTATACCGCGTGCGGAAAACAGCAAAGCAGACGCACTGGCCAAACTTGCTAAAGAATTGGCTGACGAGAACCTCGATGACGTTAGAATCGTAATACAAAGCCGTCGAGTGCTCGCCCCAGCAGAAATACATCCAGAATCACATAAAGAAAAGGGAGCAACTGAGCAGGCGACCCTACAAATAAAAGACCATGAGAAGACCGAAGACTGGAGAGAAGTTTTCATAGATTACTTCAAGTTCCACCGAATGCCTGAAGAAGCGTCCATAAGACATCAGCTCGTGAAACGAGCTCTGTCTTTCGCCTTCGTTAACGATACTCTATACAAGAGGACATTCGATTCTCTGTGGCTGAGATGCCTAGGACCTGACGAAACGAGAAGGGTCGTCCAAGAAGTTCACGACGGACTCTGCGGTTCCCACCAAGCAGGCCCTAAGATGAAGTTGAAGAAAAAACGGATGGGCTACTACTGGCCCACGATGATGCAGGATTGCCTGGAATACGCGAGGCAATGTCATTCATGCCAAATTCATGGGGACTTCATCCATCAGCATCCCAATCCATTGCATCCAACAGTGGCTAGTTGGCCATTCGAAATGTGGGGAACTGACATAGTCGGCCCCATCGAACCAGCATCGTCAAAGGGACACCGTTTCATCTTGGCGACGACTGATTACTTCTCCAAATGGGCAGAGGCGGTACCGTTGAGGGAAGTGAAGACGGAGAACATCCTCCATTTCTTCAAAACGCATGTCATATACCGGTTTGGAACTCCGCGACGGATCATCTCCGATAACGGGCCAGCCTACCGAAGTCATAAAATTAGCCGCTTCGCACAGCAGCACAATATAGACTGGAGATATTCCTCAGTTTATAATCCGCGAGCTAACGGTCTAGCTGAGGCCTTCAACAAGACCTTGATGAAGATCATGAAGAAAACAGTGTCACGAAATAAGAGAGATTGGCACGAAAGATTGCAAGAGGCTCTTTGGGCGTATCGAACTACGTTTAAAACGGCCACAAACACAACGCCATACGCGTTGGTATTTGGGACGGAAGCAGTACTCCCTCTCGAGATAGAATTACCCTCTCTACGAGTGGCAGTCCACTACGAGCTGACGGATGAAGAAAATGCTCACCTCCGGTTTGAGGAACTTGACGCCCTTGATGAAACCCGGCTCATAGCACAGCAAAATCTGGAAGCTTATAAGGCAAAGATGACGCGCTCATACGAAAGATTGACCCGACCGAGGACATTTCGTCAAGGCGAACTCGTGTTAGTGGTCAAAAGGCCTATGATCCCCAATCGCGTCAAGCGGGGAAAGTTCGAGCCAAACTATGAAGGCCCGTACATCATAGATAAAGTTTACCAGGGTGGAGCCTATCTACTCATGGACATGCACGGTGAAAGGCCTTTCAGGCCAATAAACGGTCGCTTCCTAAAGAAATATTATGCTTAATGAGCCACAGCCTAGGTCAATGATAGATGACGACGACTATGTCCGCTCGCTATCTTCCTAAGCTAGACTTTATAAGCAGTAGCTGGCCTTCTCCATGGTGGACCGAAATGTCCTTAAACTAATATCAGACCGAAACGTCTTTAAACTAACACCGCAGCATCCTTAGGCTGACGAGATAAAAAAAAACATATAAAAATAAAATAAAATAAACGGTATGTCCATAAGCAAAAAGGGCACGGATGAAAACCCGAAAGGGCTCCGTGAGTAAGAACAGCAGGGCTACCGGCGAGTGTTCGTGAAAACCCGAAAGGGCGCGACCTCGTAAAAAAAAAAGAAAGAAAAAGAAAATAAAAGAAAAACGGTATGTCCATAAGTAAAATGGGCACGGATGAAAACCCGAAAGGGCTCCGTGAGTAAAAACAGTAGGACTACCGGCGAATGTTTGTGAAAACCCGAAAGGGCACAACTTCGTTAGAGAACCCTTATGGAGTCCTCTCGACCTTGTAAGGAGAAACCACCTGCGTGAGATCCTTACGACTCACAAAGGAGCAACACACTTAGGAATCCCCACGATTCCTAAGGAGAAAATACACTTGCGGGATCCTCACGACTCGTAAGGAGAACTCTCTTATGGGACCCTCACGGCTCATAAGATTTGAAAGTCTTAAGTTACAGAGATCTAAACCTGTGCTTAAGCAAACCCCCACAAACTTCCAATATTGCCCTACAAGTGGTCCAATATTGACCCTTGTATACAATCCACGGGCGCGAATAAACATTTCCCTAGCCAAATTTCATCCATGACTGGGAATACGTTCGCATGGTAAGCAACCCTTATAAATCCCCTCGATTTATGAGGAGAAAACCTTCCTGTAGGATCCTTACAACTTACAGAAGAACAAAATACTTAGGAACCGAGAAAATACATCTACAAGATCCTCACGACTTGTAGGGAGAAATACCTTCACGAGACCCTTACGGCTCATGAAGTCAAAGTCTTAGCCGACAGGACCCTAACCCTGGTCGCTAAGCCTCCTTTGTTCGACAACGACAGAGGCAAATGATGATTCGCTCCTGGTAACATCCCAGTGATAGCGGTGCTGATGCCGAAATCGGTGTCCAATTTCAGGTTTACGGCGAAAGCCAGTAGGCCGCTCATGCATACGAAATAGCCGAAATGATAGGGCAACTTGCAATAAAAAGCAGCAAGTAAAATGTATGCATGCAAAATAGCCGAAATGATCGGGCAACTCGTAATAAAAAGCAACGAGTAAAGATAAAATAAAAAGCCGAAATGATTGGGCACCACGAAAAATAGCCGAAATGTTTGGGCAATCGCGACCTTCGCGATATAAAAGCTGAAATGATAGAGCATCGCGGAAATACAACAAAAAAAAAATAATAATAATAAAAAAAATAAAATAAAAAAAAAATGAAAATGATGATGATGATAAAATTTTGGCCCTACAGTTAAGATCACATCGATCCCTGTATACAATCCAAGGGCGTAAACAAAAAGGAAACCGTACTCTCCCAGCGGATTCCGTCAGACGACGAAGCCAAACCTCAACGGTTCATTTCAACCAAAGAAGCCAATGACTTTAGTAAAATCCTCGACTCACGGATACAAACACTCCTTGACGAGAGCCTTCTGATCCGCGTCGACTCGCAGAGCCACCAGCGTCTCCGTGGGAACCCTCGATTCGTTTCAAACCCCAAGGACACAAATAATCCTTGGCGCTCGGGAAACAAATAATCCCTCGCAAAATCCTCAACTCACGGATACAAACACTCCTTGACGAGAGCCTTCTGATCCGCGTCGACTCGCAGAGCCACCAGCGCCTCCGTGGGAACCGTCGACTCGTTTCAAACCCCAAGGACACAAATAATCCTTGGCGCTTGGGAAACAAATAATCCCTAGCAAAATCCTCAACTCACGGATACAAACACTCCTTGACGAGAGCCTTCTGATCCGCGTCGACTCGCAGAGCCACCAGCGCCTCCGTGGGAACCATCGACTCGTTTCAAACCCCAAGGACACAAATAATCCTTGGCGCTTGGGAAACAAATAATCCCTAGCAAAATCCTCAACTCACGGATACAAACACTCCTTGACGAGAGCCTTCTGATCCGCGTCGACTCGTAGAGCCACCAGCGCCTCCGTGGGAACCATCGACTCGTTTCAAACCCCAAGGACACAAATAATCCTTGGCGCTTGGGAAACAAATAATCCCTCGCAAAACTTCTCAACTCACGGATACAAACACTTCGTGACGAGAGCTTCTTTGACTCACATCTTCGGCAGTAAGGATTCAAAAACTTGCTTCCTGAACAAATGGGACCCTGCAAGTCAATCCTAAATGGTCTCTTGCATACTATTCACGGGTCTCACTCTCTGAAGTCGATTCTCGACAAAGAGGGAAACAACCGCTTACGAGCCCTCTCGACTCGTAAGAGGGCAATGGGACCCTGCAAGTCAATCCTAAATGGTCTCTTGCATACTATTCACGGGTCTCACTCTCTGAAGTTGATTCTCGACAAAGAGGGAAACAACCGCTTACGAGCCCTCTCGACTCGTAAGAGGGAGAAATTCTCTTATAGGATCCTTTCGACTTATGAGAGAAAACCACACTTGGGAATCCTCACGATTCCTAAGGAGAAAATCCACCTACGAGATCCTCTCGATCCGTAGGGAGAAAAGTCTCTATGAGACCCTCACGGCTCATAGAGTTGAAAAGCCTTAGGCGGCAGACCTGAACCTGCAACCTAAGCCATCGCTACCTCTCGGAGAAGTTAAGTTGCCCGCCGATCAGGTTCATCGAAAACACCATAACAAAAAGGGAAAAAGCGAAGAAATAGTACCAGACATTGCAAGAAAGAATATGTTTTTATTCATAAATTCAATCAAAATACAAGGCGGATCGTATAAAGAATAAAAAAAATGCGTATATGCTATATACAAATCACAGGTGTGTGAACGATACAAAATATTCAGGGAGAAGGAAGCTTCTTGAACAGCTCTATCAATTGCTCGCGTACTTTCTTCCACGCCTTCTCCTGATCAACTACCATTGCCAGTTCAGCCTCTACTTGAGCCCGCTGCTGCGTGAAGGATGCGAGCTCTTCCCCAACAACCTGCTGAGCTGCTTCTTGGTCTCGGGCATCGCGCTCAGCGGCATCAAGCTTTCGCTTCAGCGCTAGCCCACTAGATATACGCTTGAGAAGACCTTCAAAGACGACTTTCACTTCAGCAGCATTCGTCCTAACTTCAGCACGAAGGCAAGCGGTCGCGTTTGAAGATTCCCGATGCGCCTTTAGCCGTAAAGCTGCCTCCTGCTCCAAATGGCGGAGATAAGAAACACTTTGCTCAAGCCAAGTTGTCCGTTGGGCGCTCGCGGCCAAAACCTCGGGAGAAGGGCGCGTCGACTCCAACCGATGCAGGCGAGCCTCGATCTCTCTGCAGTGGCTAACCCACGATTCGACGACGCCTTCGTTATGAAAAGTTACGAGCGCCGCCAACATTGGGTTAACATCCACAGCAAAATCTACGGCAGAGGGGAGGGCATCCATGTTGAGCTCTTCGATGTACCCGCTCAGCATACCCAGGCTCATCACAGCACCCTTTGAAGACGGGCGTCTCAAGAAAGGACCCGCCGGTGAGAGAACGTGAGACTCAAAAGGGATCAGAGCTGGAACAATATCTGCAAAACGAAACATGGTCAAACAATGATTCGAAAAGTCGGTGAAAGATCATATAAAAAGGGAAAGGAATATGCTGTACCAGTCGCAACAGAAGGCAAAGCTGGAGGCGCCGGTGGCAGCGCAGGCCTGGTGTCCCCTCCTTCGATTCGAGGCACTGCAATCAGGAAGAGGAAAAGTCAGATACGATCCTATATTCCCTCGAAAGAGATCAAGACAACACTTACCGGTACTACTAAAGGGAGAAGCGAGCTCGGATGGGAAGGAGAAGTGTGGGAGCAGCACTTGGTATAGATGATCGAAGAACACTCTTGAAAAGAGCATAGTAGTATAACGTTAGTACATAAGCTACACGTTAAAGGATCAATGCATAAGTCGTAAATTCATACCTTCCGACACCCGCGATGGCACAAGGGAAGGCTGAGGAGCGATCACCGCCAAAACAGTAGTTGACGGTGTGCCTTCAGGCAATGGAGCATCGACACTAGCCGCACCTGCGTTTGAAACAAAGACAAACTGGTTAAAAGAGATTGTGAGGTATATATAAACGAAGAACATTGGTCATTCAAAATTTACCCGACAAGCTGCCAGCAGAAACCGAGGCAATCCCTTCCTCCACTGACGGAAGGCCACCGCCTGTAGCTTCATCACCCGACTCGAGGGGAACCGTTGTTATGCTCGCAAGCTCTACAGGCGGCGGGGGACCATAGACAGGGAGGGCTATGATAGGAACATTGCCAGATTCCTGAGAAGGAGCGCCTAGCCCGTCTTCAAGAATCATGGCCGCCTCACCCGCTGCTCCCTCAGGATCGGCGGTCGCAGCTGCCTCGTCCATCGGCGCCGCGAGGTCCCCAGCCTCAAGCACCTCGCCCTCTACCGCCTTCGGCTCGGTTGAGACAATCATCTCATTTGCCGCCACTTCAGGTGCGACATCAATGACCCTCTCCGCGGCAGGTCCCTTAATCTCGGCTCCAGGCCCCATGACCCCGACAACGTTGCTCACTGTCGGTTCGAGTTCAGCAAGTATCGCTTCCTCCGCTCCCCTGGGTTCGACGGTCGTCTCCGCCTCCCCCTCAGTTGGACTTGACCCTGCGAGATGGGATACGTATGAGCCAATGGCTTTACAATACGTACAACAAGGTTTTGAAAGGAGTACTACCTGAAGCAGATTTATCATTGGCGCTTCGAACCGCGCGGGCCACTTGCCGACGAGCAGTAGACAGGGCAACAGGGGGTTCTTCGGAAGGAGTACTAGCGCGAGGAATGGTGCTAGGGCCTGCTCCCGTGGCCAAAGCAGCTTTCCGCGCCTTTGCTTCACGTCTCAACCGCTTCCGCTCCTCTCGGGCCGTTGAGGCGGATGCCATCAGAGCTTCCTTGAGTGAAGCATCCTCATCCGTATAGAGGGATGCCTCCAGATTTTTCAGAGCATCCCTCGTCGTTGCGTCAAGCCGAGGCTCTTGCGGCAGCTTCGACGGAGCCGGGGCTTCGGTGACGGGCTCGGAAAGGATCCTGGCGCCGATTAATACAACCCCTGTAAAGAAACAAGAGAAGGTCAGGTTGACTATCATGAAAAGACAACAAACTTTCCGTATAAAAGAGAAAGGGATAAAACATACTGACGCTTGCTAGGGCACGCTTCTCCTCCTCCTCTTGGAAGGTTTTCAGGGAGGCAGCGATAGCCTCTTCAGTAGAGACACCTGTTAAAAATGGAGCAAATGTTAGTTAAATGTAATAATACAAAGTGCAATGAAATAACAAATAAAGCGTCTGATGATTACCGGACTCAGCGAGTTTACTTAGCATCGCTTCGAGCCTCGCCGATCGCTCCGAAGCTACAATGGCGGCAGCCAAATTGGTGTCCGCAGGGTCCACCACAAAGCCCTCATTGCTGCCGTACTCGCATATGACCTCGGCAGGAGAAGCCGCAGGCTTTGAGCTGAGGATCGCATCGAGGGATAGGGCAGACTTCTTCTTCTTCTGTCCGCCAGCTTTAGATCCACTCGGACCAGCTTTGCGCTTGGCAGTCACTTTCGGGAGGCGAGTCCCGATATCCGCTCCTGCGCCCGACTCTGGCGATATCACTTTGACCGTCTTTGTCGGAACACGGGGCGCCGTTGGTGCATCCACCGTAGTAGACAGTGGCAATCCACGCGGAGGGGCCAACACGCGTGGTCTGTCAGCTCTGGCATCTTTTATCGGGAGGGTGACTTGGGTCCTTGGCTGCAAGGGAGCCTTACGATAACCGCCAAGAGGCGCACCCCTACGGTCGACCAGCATGCATTTCTCCATTAAAATGATTGGGCCCATAGCGTGCGCATACCAGGCCACATATGAATTAAGCATCTTAGGCACACAGCTGGGTTCACTAATGAAGAAATAGGAACCCGTGTTAAGCCGTATAAAGTGATGCATCGCATTCTTTACCCCCGCTGGGCCAACCACGGGCGTTTCCAAGAAGGCTTCCATCGGGATCCCGTGGTTGTAGCTTGATTGCTGGGCGAATCGATGCGGATTATACCTCATAAACAAAGCCGTCTCATTCTGCCGAAACACCAGGTAGCCCGGCCGAACGGAGTAGAGATGGAGGATTTCCCGAGCCTTCAGTACAGAAGCCCCGCCCTTAAACTCGTCACGTAGGGGCACCACCGACTTAGTAGTCTCTGAGCCTATGGTGATAACCTTATCCACGAAAGAAGTCGTCGCTTCGACCAAATGTGGGCGCAGGAGGAGTCCCCTAGAATCCCGCGGGGATGCAAACACAATTGAAGCCCCGACTAACCGTATGACCCTCGGGAGTCTGTACTTCTCGAAGAATGAAGGAGTCTTGTGGGCGCCAAACACCCCTCGCACGTGCATCTCCATCCAAGAAACAAAGTAATGCATCGGGAAGTTAGCAGGCTGTGCCCCAGGATCATTGGCGTCCGCCGCTACGCTGAGTCCATGGTAAAGGTAAGCTAACCCAGCAATTCCTACCGACAACTGCAGACCGGCCACCATCCGATGTGCCGGGTAAAAGACAGAGGGCCGCATGAAGCGCGGGTGCATAGGGAGCACAAAGTTGCATAACCACAAGCCCAGGAACCCAATAAAGAAAGTCTCCTCATCCATGCCGGGGACGGCGATTTCCGAGAAAGCGACGATGGCGGCATTGGGGAGATAGAAATCCTTCTGGTTATTCTCCGATACGGGTCGGCGTTCCGAACCGAAACCAAAAGGGTCGTCAAGCTGAGCGAACTTCTCGCTCTGCTCTGATAAGAACTCCGGGCGGATAAAGCGAGCAATGAAAGCTGCGAAACTGACGCCCTTGTCTCCCGATTCCAAATGGAGTTCCTCATAGATCTCCAACACTTTCACCAAACCCGGATGCTGATGCTGAATGGAATTCTCCGGGGTTAAATCAAATACCAGCTGCTTGGTGGCAAAGACATACTCGTCAAGAGGAAGCAACTCCTTGTAGTGCTCCCCCCTCATTGGCAGACCTGAAATTTCGGCAAATTCCTCCAAAGAGATAGAGACTTCCTTATCCTCCATCAGGAAGGTATGGGTGGGGATATTCCATTGTTCGACGAAGGCCTTTATCCACCACGTTGGAGGAGAGGGGTACTCGAAGAACGAGACGAAGACGGCCGAGTATAGACCAATCTTCGTCAGGTGGGTCCTCTTCGCCGATAGAATGTACCGGGCCCACTGCAAATATCCGGCGGGGGGTCGTGGGATCATTCCAATGTTATAAGCCTGTCCCCAAGGGCGAGCTTTGCCCTGACAGATTCGCCTCCCCAGAATATCTATCGCCGGCGGCGGCTGCACGGGGATGGCGCCGATTGCAGGCTGAAGGAGGTCATCAGAATTCCAATTCTTAACCTCCACGGCACACTTCATCGGGGGTTCATCCGCATAGGGAATCGTGACAATGGGCTCAGAGGGCGCGGCGGAACTAAAACTGCGTCGGCCTTGGATGATCTGGCTATACCACCTTCCCCACAGATGGAGCTTTTTGCACTCAGGATCGTGATCTTTAATAAGAGCGAACACCACCCGATCCACTGGCGCATGGGGGAACCCTCCTTCCGAGCGAACGAAGGGAAAAGACAAGTCGTCAGACATGTTTTCTGTGGAAAGACAAAAAAATATACATCATTAGTGGCCTAACGCTTGGCATTTAAAAAAAATATATATATCTTGCTCTACACTGTGATGCAGTGGGTAGGAGACCAAAGGGGGACCCACAAAATCTGGATGATGTGCATCATTTAATAAGGTAATCCCATCATTAGATGGGACTGTCAATTCATAAAAAGTTCCCAATAGGATACACCCATTGGTGGGAAAGTCCCCAGAGACAAAGAGAAAATCTCCTCTTTTAGAGCAAAACTCTGTCACAGAGTGGCATTTGTCAAACTCTGGTCTCAGGGGAACAAGATTCCTTAAAAGAGCATGGCTCTGTGGTAATAACCAAAAATCCATCAACACTTAGAAGAATTGAAGTTTTTTTTTAAAATCCTGAAAAATCCATCAAAACTTATAAAAAGTTTTTCAGTTCATCCAAGAGCAAAGCTCTGTTCATGGGTCAAAACCCATGAACAGGACCTCTGTAAATCTTGAGAGCAAGGCTCTGGTGAAGAAGCCCCAATGGGGTTTTCTTTAGATCAAAGATCCCAAGAGCAAGACTCTGTTGAAGAAACCCCAAAGGGTTTTCTTTAGATCCAAGATCTACAAGAGCAAGGCTCTGTCAATTAAGTTTAATTTGAATTAATCTGACTTTTTACCTAGAAATTCTAAGTTCTGAACTTGAAAGTTCTTGAGAGAAATCAAGAGCAAGGCACTGAAAATTTTTAAGCAAGAGCAAGGCTCTGATTCTTTAAGATGGTAAGAAAAAATTACCAAAGACCAAGGGTCTTATTTATAGGCGCCTGCGCCCCTTCAACTGACCCCCCCGATCCAACGGCTAGGATCTGGCCACCGTTGCGCTTACGTCGCGCCACGTAAGCACAACGGTGGGGGGGCATTTGTTCCCCCAATCTGAGCAAGGCTCATTTGAATTTTGAAAATTCAAATTTTTTGAAGCAACGCTTCAAATTCCGTGCGTTGCGCAGTGCGCAAGCGGTCCACAGTGCGACACGTGTCTGCGCAGTTGCGCAAGCGCACCGCTGCGCGACATGTGTCTGCGCAGTTGCACAAGCACTGTTGCGCAAATGCACCGCAGTGCGACACGTGTCTGCGCAGTTGCGCAAGTGCACCGCTGCGCGACACGTGTCTGCGCAGTTGCGCAAACACTGTTGCGCAAGTGCACAGCTGCGCGACACGTGTCTGCGCAGTTGCGCAAGCACTGTTGCGCAAGCCTTCCACTGCGCGACACGTGTCATTCATTGGGGAGTTGCGCAGAAACAGAATGAAAATTTAATGAATCTTTTCTGTTCTTTCCAAAACCAGAAGATTTTCTTCTGCCTTTAGATCAAAGATCCAATGGTGGGAAAATTCCCAAAATTATTCAGAAAAGATCTTGTTAACAAATTCAACAAATTTATGAGCACTATAAATAGGACCCCAGACCTCATTCGAGAGGAGAACTTGAAGAATCAACTTCTGGCATAAAAAAAAAATAAAGAAGAAAAAGAACTCTTGAAGATTAATCAAGAACATAAAAAAGGTAAAAACTTCTTTTGAAGAAGAGAAAAATCTCTGAAGAACAGAGGATTAAAAAAGTGAATAATTCAATAAATAAATAGTGCCTTGCACTTGTTGTGAACCCTTGGTTCTGTAAAATCAGGGAAAACAAGAAGAAAAACTTGTTTTCCTTTGATCCAAATTTAGATCAAAAGTGTTATGCACTTTTGTTCTTAAATCTTAAAAAAAATTCTTGGGGTTCTGCACAAATGCAACTGATTATTTAAAAGGGCCTGACCCAAATCAAATTACAAAATAATAAAGGGGCAGAGCCCTGTTTGGAAAATTTTTGAGGTTCTGCACAAATGCAACCCATTATTTAAAAGGGCCTGGCCCAAATCAAATTGCAAAATAATAAAGGGGCAGAGCCCTGTTTGGATCGATTTTCTAGTCGGGCAAAGCCCAAAATAAATAAAAAATTGGACTTAACCCAATCCTGGCTGTAAGTCCTTAAATTAAATTGATTGAGCACAGTGGCTCTCCTAAACCAATTCACGACCGGTTCGAGGGTACATCTCCGAACTCCTTCGACATCCCTCGTTGTAATTACTCAACGACGTCAAAGAGGTGACGGGTCCCAACGACCATACATCCAAATGGACCGAAACGTCCCTAAACTAATATCGGACCGAAACGTCCCTAAACTAATATCAGACCACCACGTCCCTAAACTGGAATATGGACCACTACGTCCTTAAACTGGCGACGGACCGAAACGTCCCTAAACTAATAATGGACCACCACGTCCCTAAAATTGGCGATGGACCGCCACGTCCTTAAACTAGCGCAATCAAGCCCGAACGCTCTTTTGCCGGATCTAAACGGTCCCGTCTAAGTTGATCTTAGCCCCAAATACGGTTAATGTGTCCTTAGATCTTTAAATAAACAATAAAACTCCGAATCAACTTTGGTGCAACGGTACATCTCTGAACTCCTCTGACGCTTGTCGTTGTAATCCCTCAACGACGTCAGAGAGGTGACGAGTCCCGACGGCCAGATAATTAAATCAGTCACTACGTCAGGTCGATCTTAGTCTAAAACAGGACTAACGTATCCTTGACGAACGTTTAAGTTGGTCTTAGCCGCAACGCGACTAATGCATCCTTAAACCAAAAAACACCAAACCCAAATCTAAGTAAATGCGGATTTGGACTAATCCACGCCCTACGGGCGACGGCATTACTCAGTCTCCGTATACAATCCACGGGCAATCACAAACAAAACAAACACACACGACACGAAGTGAAATTCTGGAGAAGGAGAAAGTTGTTACCGCGACGCGGTAGCGTAATTAACTGCAGGGGCTTGCGCCTGCAGGGAAGAGCGTCCCCACAATAAAAAACCCCTCATCCTGAGGGGGAATCTGACGAAGTCTGCTACATCGGCCGCATCCGTCTAAACCTCCGATACAAGGTGCCATAAATCAACTTGGCATCTTCGGAGAGGTGGACGGATCAAACCAAATAGCATCTGCCCCGAACCTCAGGCCACGGACGTGAAGTCCGGGCCACCGTTCGGAGGGGAACAAACCAGACAGACAAAAGTATCAAGATCCTCAAATCTGATAGAGGAGGGGAGCGCTTGAGCACGGAATTCCTCGCTTACCTAAAAGAGAACGTAATTCTCTCTCAACTTACTCCTCCGTACACACCACAGAACAACGGTGTATCAGAGCGAAGGAATCGTACCCTATTGGATATGGTTCGCCCCATGATTAGTAGTGCTGAGTTGTCTTTTTCATTCTGAGGATATGCGCTTCAAACATCGACACATATTTTGAATCAAGTTCCATCCAAATCCGTGCCTAAAACTCCGTATGAAATATGGAGTGGTAAGAGTTTGCATCTTAAACGTGTTAAGATTTGGGGTTGCCCTGCTCATGTCAAAAATCAGAACCTAGACAAACTCGAGACACGATCAGTTTTGTGTAAGTTTGTGTCATACCCAAAGGATTCTAATGGGTATCTTTTCTACCACGTAGAGGAACAAAGGATTATTGTTTCTAGGAACGCCGCATTTTTGGAAAAATAATTTCTTGCAAAAAATATTAGTGGCAGCGCAGTAGAACTGGATGAAGTTCCAGAAACACAAACTATAAGTGAAGATTTGGTGGAACCGCTAGATTCAGTAATACCCGACGAACAGATCTTGTAGGATTTCTCATCCACTCGAGAGATACTACAGTTTTCTCATTAACAGGGATCGAGAGGATTGCATCTTGGAAGAAGATGATCCTACTAGTTTCAGGCAGGCCATTATCAGTAGGGACTCTTATAAGTAGCTGGATGCTATGCAAGCCAAAATGGAGTCCATGTACGCCAATAAAGTGTGGACCTTGGAAATTGGTCCACTTGGGGCAAAACCCGTTGGATACAAATGGATCTACAAAAGGAAGATTGGTGTAGATGGGAAGGTGGAAACCTATAAGGATAGACCTGTTGCAAAAGGTTTTCGTCAAAGACCAGGATTGGACTATGACGAAACTTTTTCTCCAGTTGCTATGCTCAAATCTATTCGGATCCTACTTTCCATTGCTGCTTTCCATGACTATGAAAGCTGGCATATGGACGTAAAAACAGCTTTTCTAAATGGAAGTTTGGAAAAGTGCGTTTATATGGATCAGCCAGAAGGTTTTATAGACAGTGGGAGCAGCGGGAAGGTGTGCAAGTTGCTCAAATCCATTTATGGAGTGAAGCAGGCATCGCAGAGCTGGAACATCTGTTTTGATGAAACTGTCAAGGACTTTGACTTCATCAAGAACGAGGATGAGCCATGTATTTATAAGAAGATTGTAGGACGAACTGTCGTATTCCTAGTCTTGTACGTGGACGACATTCTTTTGATATGAACGATATTCCTATGCTACAATCGGTCAAGATGTTCTTGTCACAAAGTTTCTCCATGAAGGACCTGGGTGATGCCTCGTACATTCTGGGGATCAGGATCTACAGAGATAGATCCAAGAGATTATTGGGACTTTCGCAGTCCAGGTACATAGAGACCATACTAAAGAGATTTAGTATGGAAGATTCCAAGCGCGGTAACATACACGCAATGCACGGAATCCCCCTATCCAAGGAGATGTCTCCCAAGACTGATGAGCAGAGGGTTCGCATGAGCACTATACCCTACGATTCGGCGGTAGGATCTATAATGTATGCGATGCTATGTACAAGACCAGATGTAGTTTACGCTCTAAGCGTGGTGAGACGGTATCATTTGAACACAGGTGAGAACCACTAGACAGCAGTGAAGAACATTCTAAAGTACCTGAGAAGGACTAAGGAGATGTTCTTAATTTTCGGTAATGGAGACCTCAAGGTCGAGTCCTTTACCGATTCAAGCTTCCAGAGTGACAAGGATGACAGCAGGTCTGTATCGGGTTTTGTGTTTACCCTCAACGGAGGGGCGGTGTGTTATAGGAGTTCCAAAGAGGATATCGTCGCAGACTCGACAATGGAGGCTGAATACATTGTTGCAATCGATGCCGCAAAAGAAGCGGTCTGGATAAAGAAGTTCATTGCTGAACTTCGGGTAGTTCCGTCAATGGTTGATCTGATACCTTTGTATTGCGATAACAATGGGGCTATAGCTTTAGCAAAGAAACCATGGTCCCATCAGAAATCCAGAAACATATTAAGGCGGTATCACCTGATCATGAAGATCATAGATTGCCAGGAGATCGAGGTCCGGAGAGTGGATACAGAAGAGAACACGGCGGATCCATTTACAAAAGCCCTCCCTCAAGCGCAGTTCAAGCGACTTTTTGAGATGTTGGGCATGCAGTACACCAGCAGCTGGCTATAGAGCAGACGTTGGGTATTCGGTACGCCAATTACTGGACTTTAGTGCAAGTGGGGGATTGTTGGATATGTATGCCCTAGAGGCCATTATTGTATATTTATACATGTGAATGCTGGGGATATGTATGTACATGACAATCTTGCTCAGTTATATAGTATATTCTTTAAGTTATCTTTATCAGGATATGTGTATTTGTTTCTATTGATGTTTTATCCAGCTTGGACATATTGATAAAGACTCGATACAGTAGTATACTATTATGGTTTGAATTTATCTTAACATGTACATATGTTATATATGTCGACCACATGTTGATAAAGCCCGTAGGATCTTACTTGACTACCAGAGTTATGATGGCGATCATACTTGTGGGAGCTGGGTAGTCTATAAGCACATCCTTAAATGTCCCAAGTCGTGGGAGTATCAAGATTGGGCATCGATACTCTAGAGTAGACTTGCATGTACGTTTCTAGACCCCAACAAGGGGCGGTGGTTGGTCCCACAACCATTGGTGTGATCACCTAAGATTGTATACGGGTGCTCACTGGGGGTGAGTACACTGGACGGACTCGCTGAGAACCTCTAGATGGTATTACACCTATCGTCAGATAGCGGTTCTCTTGTGACATGTGTACATGTTAGTTTTTAGACCTGAGATCGTCATTTGTCTCGTGTGAGTTCCCACTGCGCTTTGATCACTACCCTACCACGGTTCTACTGAGTCATGCAAACAGGTTTTGGTTGGGAACAGTCCCGAACCACATGGAGGCAGTGAGTGATTGTCAGGGATTTGTCTCTCCAGGTATTAGGAGATGATATCGCACTGTGTTAGATTGGTCAGGACCATAAAACCTTGGCCAAGGCAGTTGGGATTTACTGATAGGTTGATCAGTAGTTTCCCAGATTGGTCCTGAGCCGCATCAGCATGAATTATCGGGGTATTAGGGTCTGACGCTTACCACATCCTAGATCCGGTATGCGATACTCTTAGACGAAGAGACCGGACTGTACGGAGATTTTCAAAGATAGGCTCATTAGGGATCCGGATGAGTTTGCTAATCGGCTTTCTTTTTCGACAGGTACCCGGGTAGCCGTTACGTACAGCTAGTGCCGCTGACGTGCTTGTGGTTATGGATTTATCCAGTAACGCAATGCCGGCGTACTGTCGAGTCTTTAGAGTCCCACACAGAGGGTTCCTCTGCTTCGGGCGAAACGATGTAGAGGCCGTACAGTTTTACGACAGGGTTCGATCACATACGTGTACTTGTGGATGTATGATGTTTGGGCGGATAATATTAGCAGGCTTTGGTTTAAGCCGGATCCTAGTATTATATTGTTGGATTATTTTTGTATTCGTATTTTTCGGAATACGGATACGGGTATGTATATACGGTGAGGGGTATTCTTGTAATTTGTTACAAGAGTGCTTCTAGAAGAAGACACGTCATTATTTGTTTTAACCATTTAGTTAAATGGTTAATGAGGTAGAGGGTGAGGTGTTATCATTTATTGAATGAACCATGGCTACTTGGTGACTCACTTATTGAGGTGGCATCTAGATATTTTGTGGAAAATATCTAGATATTTTGTGGTTAAGATATTTTTTTTATTATTTTAGGGAGCTTCCTTTATTAGTCGCATGACTTAGCCATTCTTCTTTCCATTATTCTATTATACTCACTACAACACTCTCATCTCCTCCAAACTTTCTTCTTCTACCTCAAACCCTAAATGTCTCATGTGTTGAGAAATCTAGGGTATCTTGAGACTAATTAATCCATCATCACTCTCTACATCCTCTAGGCTACTTAGATTAGCATACTAAGTAACCTAGTTATCTTGTTTTAAAGGTAGGAGCTCAAAGTAGACACTCTCGGGTGGATCATCTTTGACGTGAGGAAGCCATCGATCAAGCTCGATCATGGAGGCCACTAGGAGCGTGCTAAAGGAGAGGAGTGAAGACCCGAAGGACTTGAGCCTCTTGGTATATACTCTTTTCATAGTAGATAGCTTCTTTAGTTGCTAGTTAGGTTTATGGTGGGTTATTCTAGCGCCAAGTTTACATCGTTAGAAAAAAATTGTTTCGCAATCGGCCTCGGTTGATAACCAGGGAATTAGAATAACCTTTAATGGTATCAGAGCAAGCCCATAAACCCTACACTAGAAGGTTTAAACAATGTTAAAGTAACGAAACCGAAATAACTCCGAAATACGAAATGAAAATCCAAGTTTCTGTCGAAATTTTCAGAGGCTCTAAATTTTTTTTAAACAATTGCAGAGTGCTCATTTGCTTGTAGATAGAACACCATTGAAAGATGGGGTCAAGAATCAAAACCATGGCCGGCCACATTAGAATTTTTCCCGGCCTGGTCGGCCAAGTAATGTGTTTTGATGTCGTATTTTTTTGGTGTTCCAGTCTCTTTGATTTAGGATTTCAGTGTTTTTTGTTTTTGCCAAGTTTGGATATTCTGTTATCTTTGATATTGGGGCAATACGGGATATTTCGAAGTCGGTATTTTTAACACTATTTAATAGTTTCAGTACATACATTACTATCTGCGGCCGTGAATGTCAATTGAGCGGTATAACTCGTCTAACTGCTATATGTTCTTTTAGACGGGTTTGCAAACATGACATTCACGTTGATGTTTTGTGTTTGTGTTGTGATTGTGGTTGGATTGTCGTGGTGGATAGCTTGATGATGCAATGATAGTTGTACAGTTAAGATTCATTTGTATATTCATATTGCGGGGCGAGCGTCTAACATGTGGACTGTCGTCTTTGCCGGATTGTAGTCTAGTTGGTTAGGATACTCGACTCTCACCCAAGAGACCCGGGTTCAAGTCCGGGCAACGGAACCATATTTGATTTGCTCAAAAAGTAGAATAGGTAGTTTAGTAACCGCAATCAATAACGGTGTCGCGTGTAGCGAGCGTTAGTGTCACGCCCCGCTTCCCAGAGTACGCAAGATTGGGCACGTAACATAGCCAACCATGTACCTGTGGGTAGGAAGTATCCATCCACAGTCACATTACGGTTGTAGAGATATCAAGAACAATATAAATAAACTAATCTAACACATGTCCAAATCCATAACAACAAGAGTCAATAAACAATAAGTGTGGAAGCAAATGATCCAATACAATAAATAAACAGTACGTCCCATAATGCGGGCTCACATCTAGAATGAAATGTAATAAATAGACTGAACACTAAGGAACTCATAGTTCAGCCTGCTGGCTGAAGTACTCCTGCTCGGTCGTCGACAGGGGTAAGGAATCTGGGCCATGCAAAACCCAGACGTCAGTGCGTCATGTCAACCAAATAATATAATATAAACATGGTAATAAGCAATGCAGGTATGAACATGAATAAAGCAGTACTAAGAAATAACAGTGCAGGGTAATGTGCAGTGGTAACTAAACTGTCCTATCAGGTTTCTACTCTATAGTCTTTGAAATCAATTTGATGAATCGTCGATGTAACTCAATAGTATCCCGTACATACCCGGGACCACGGCCACAATATTCTCGGCTGCAGCCGAGACATGCCGCTAGGCACAAAACAGGAAAGTGTACACTCGGTAGTACCCCGTACATACCCGGGATCACGGCCACAATATTCTCGGCTGAAACCGAGACATGCCGCTAGGCACAAAACAGGAATGTGTACACTCGAACAGGTAGTGAACTGTCGAGTTACAAGTCAGGTTCATCTTTGATTTCCCCATACCCCCAAGTTATGTATGTCAGGTCAGGTATTCAGTAGTCAAGGACCAATGCCAACACAGAATCAGGTAAAAGCAGGTCTGTCTGGATAGACAGCAGGAATGGTCCATGAGGACCCCAAGTCAGGTTTGTTGGCATTAGGCATGAAATCAGGTAACAGGTCAGGTCATGTTTCAACAGGTTGAGTCGATATGTATGTATGTGTCAGGTGCAGCAGAGTCAGGTCAATATGTAACGTGATCGAGTGGGTACTTTCAACAGGTATACAATCGAATAAGTAACAGCAGCAAGAATTTAAAGTAAACAGCAATAATAGTCACTTAATCACAATGGTGCTTTGTATTATCTTTATTAACAGGTTCAAGCACCCTTGGGGTGCAATAGTCACAAGGTGGAACAATATCAACAACACAAAGTAATGAAGCTACATGAATTTAAGACTAAAGCATAAATAATTGTCTCATGGATGATTTAACAATGGAGCAAGGACGATCTAATTGGTTTAGTTAGTTAAAGTGTGGATTGATAGCAGACCGATTAATTACAAGAAACTACTATACTGATTCAATGTTAAGAATAATTGTAACCGTCAATTCTAAGTTATAATATAATATCGATATTACTAATAGCTGTGTGGGTATACTAAATAATATGATGATTAAGTGTATAGCAAGACTTGATCTTGTGTACTAGCATGTTAGAGCAAATATTCGGATACTTGCCTCGACGGTTTCGCAAACCGGAAAGTACGGATGCAATGTCGGCGGAAAACACGAGACGGGTGCACGGGCCACGGATCGAGTCCTAACAGCGAACAGCGGGACCACACGGACCAGAGTACTTCGCTGGAAAGTCGGGTCCAAACGACAGCACGGCCGGAATCCGGCGAAAGTCAAAAGGGCGGCGAAGTTAGAAAACATACGATACATGTACACTAAGACCAGCGGGGGGGGGGGGTTTACACTAATGGAAAGTTAAAGAGATGCTTACAGGGAAGCACCAGGGGCAACCACGACGGCTCGACGGCGATGGGGCGCCAACGGCAAGGAACAGTGGCGCGGCAAGGGTTTGAGGTGGCTGGATCGGGGTGCAGCGAGTAGGGGAGAGGTTCTAGCCTGGCCCGGGTTGCAGGGAGGAGAGGAGGTGGTCGTCGGTGTGCTGGCGACGACGAGGGGGTCGACGGTGTCCCTTTTCCGGCGAACCAGAGGGTTAGGCGATGGGGGGTTGGGCCCGGGTTGGTGGTGGTCCGGCGAGGGGAGGAGGAAGAAGACGACGAGGTCGGGACGAGGATGAAGGGAGGAAGGCCTTGGCGTCGTCGGCGATGGGAGGCGGTGGCGACGGCGGGCACTGGGTGCTGGTGGTGGCGTCGGGGTTGGGTTTGGAGGCTTGGGAAGGAGGGAGGAAGGAGGTAGGGGGTGCGGTAAGGCCGTGGAGGCGAGGACGGCGACGGCGAGGTCGCGGGGAGGTCGACGGCGAGGGCGCGACGAAGCTAGGGTTAGGGTTCGGTGAGGTTTCGTCGAAGGAGTTTTCTCGTGGGTGAAAATGAGGAACAGTGGAATATAAAATAGAGAGAGAGAGGGTTTGTTAGAGAGAGAGAGAGAAAGAGAATAGAGAGAGATAGAGAGAGACGGAGAGAGAGAGAGATGGTGAGGTGGGGCCCACGAGACGAATTGGGCGCTCGTGATAGGCTGAGGAGGTACGGTTAGGTAAAATGAAATTTAAAAGATTTAAAAGAAAGGATTTTAACGTTATATATTAACAGAATGAATATTATGAGTATATATTTTAGTTTTAAAAAATATTTAATTAAATGGGCATTTTCGGCGCTAAATGAAACATTTCCAAATCGCGCCCGGGTTGCGCCCAAATGTTCCAAATTCAAATTATAGGATTTTAAGCGAGTTCCAAATTTTGAAAAGAGGTGTTTTGTGATTAAAATGCATGCCCCCAAGTCGGGCACTTGCACGCGCGCGTAGCCGTCCAACTTGCCCGTTTAGCCGAACGGGAAGAAATCTCGACGCGCGGACGCTACCACGCGACCAGTGGCGACGAGTAGGCCAACATGGATATTTTTAATTTCATTTTAGGTGTTAAATTTTGTTATGTGCCAAAATGACTTAACCGGTTAAAATTTAGCAATAAACACCAAACAATCAGGATAATTGGAATGAGCAATGTATAACACTCAACTAGTAAAAGAAATAGTATTATTGGGCTCGGGTGTTACATCATACCCAACTACAAAAAGAATTTCGTCCTCGAAATTCCAAGAATACAAGATAGCTAACTACAGGAAAAGGTGAGGAAATTTCTGTCGGATCTCGTCTTCTCGCTCCCAAGTGGATTCTCCATGCGATCGATTTCCCCACGAAACTAGCACAAGGGGGATAATCTTGTTCTTAAGAACCTTTTCTCTTCGATCCTTGATTTCAACTGGTCGCTCCTCAAAAGTTAGGTCCTCCCGTACAGTCAACTCCGAATGATCCAAGACGTGAGTCTCATCTCTGACATACCTCCGTAGTTGAGATACATGAAACACATCGTGCACTCCTGCCAATGACTGTGGTAACGCCAAACGGTACGCTACCTCTCCAACACGCTCCAATATCTCGAAGGGTCCAACGAATCGAGGACTAAGCTTTCCCCGACTTCCAAAGAGAATCACCCCTCTAGTCGGTGATATCTTCAGAAATACCAAATCACCCACGGCGAACTCTAGAGGTCTTCTTGACGTGTCGGCCCAACTTTTCTGTCTGTCTTGAGCTGCCTTCATATGCTTCCTGATTGTATTCACCTTCTCGACTGTCTGTACCACCAAATCTGGTCCTAGTAACCTTCGTTCACCAACATCATCCCAACAAACCGGTGAATGGAACTTACGGCCATACAACGCTTCAAACGGAGCCATCTGAATAGTCGCTTGGAAGCTATTGTTGTACGAAAACTCCACCAGGTGTAGATGATCCTCCCAAGAACCTTTGAAGTCCAACATGCAAGCCCTCAACATATCTTCAAGGGTCTGGATCGTTCTCTCCGATTGTCCATCAGTCTAAGGATGATAAGCTGTGCTAAACTTCAATCGAGTCCCCAAACTTTCTTGTAAACTCCTCCAGAAGTGCGACAAGAACCGAGTGTCCCGATCGGACACGATGCTCACCGGTACTCCATGCAATCTTACAATCTCCTGCATGTACCGCTCTGCCAAAGTCTCTGTCGATTGACCAACCCGAAAAGGAATAAAGTGAGCCGCCTTGGTCAACCGATCGACAATCACCCATACTGCATTGTTGCCCTTTGGACTCCGCGGTAAAGCCGTCACGAAATCCATGGTTATATGTTCCCGCTTCCACTGAGGAATCGGAAGTGGTTGCAACAAACCAGCAACCCTTTGGTGTTCCGCCTTGACTTGCTGACACACCAAGCACTTAGCCACGAAGCGAGCAATCTCCCGTTTCATACCTTCCCACCAGAAGTGCTGTCGAACATCCCGGTACATCTTCGTCCCTCCTGGATGTACAGAGTAAGCTGAACTGTGTGCCTCCTTCATAAGCTCTTCACGCACATCCCCTTTTGGCGCACACACACGGCTACCATATCTCAACGAACCGTCTTCATGGATCAGTAAATCGGTTCGTAGTCCGGTTTCAACCTGCTCTCGAAACTTTTGCAGTCTAGGATCCTGCGATTGTGCCACTTTAATCTTCTCAACTAAGGACGATTGTACTTGCAATTGCATCAACTGCCCCGTAGCATGTGGTAGCACAACCTCCAAGTCAAATCTCCGAAAATCCGCAATGATCTCCCTCTGTGCAGTCAATACCTGAATTGCTGGTAACCGACTTAGCGCATCCGGCACGACGTTAACTTTTCCCGGATGGTACTTAAGATCAAGGTCGTAGTCGGCCATCAGCTCCAACCATCTGCGTTGCCTCATGTTCAACTCCTTCTGAGTGAACACATATTTCAAACTCTTGTGATCTGTAAAGACTTCGACTCTCTCGCCCAAAAGGTAGTGTCTCCAAATTTTCAAGGCGAAGATCACGGCCGCAAGCTCCAAGTCATGAGTCGGATAATTCTTCTCATGAGTCTTCAGTTGTCTCGATGCGTAAGCGACGACCTTCCCATTCTGCATCAAAACACATCCCAATCCTTTTCCGGATGCGTCGCTGTGAATCACCAGTCCTCTTGAATTATCCAGTACGGTTAGGATAGGGGCGGTTATCAACTTCTGTTTCAACGTCTCGAAGGCCAATGCACATCCATCCGTCCAAACAAACGGTACCTCCTTGCGCGTGAGCTTGGTTAACGGCTCAGCTAAACGAGCGAAGTTCTTCACAAATCTTCTGTAGTATCCGGCGAGTCCAAGAAAACTTCTTATCTCCGCAACATTCATTGGAGTTGGCCAATCTCGAACTGCTGCAATCTTCTCGGGATCAACGGCGATTCCATCGCCCGACACAACATGCCCCAGAAACTTCACCTCTTCCAGCCAGAATTCGCACTTACTCATCTTCGCAAACAATTTCTCTTGTCTCAGCGTCTGCAGTGCGATCCTTAAATACTCAGCGTGCTCCTCCGGACTCTTCGAGTATACCAGAATATCGTCAATGAATACCACAATAAACTGGTCTAAGAATGGTGAAAAGACCCGGTTCATCAAATCCATGAATGCCGGCGCATTCGTTACTCCGAAGGGCATCACTAGATACTCGAAATGCCCATATCGAGTTCGAAACGCCGTCTTGCAAATGTCTTCTGCTTTCACTCGGACCTGATGATATCCTGATCGCAAATCCAGTTTCGAGAATACCCTCGCGCCACTAAGCTGCTCAAAAAGTTCTCCAATGCGAGGGATCGGGTACTTGTTCTTAATAGTCACCCGATTCAATTCTCGATAATCAATGCACATCCTTCTCGTGCCATCCTTCTTCTTTACTAAAAGAACTGGAGCTCCCCAATGTGAGTTGCTGCTTCGAATCCATCCCTTCTCGAGTAATTCACCAACTTGTTTCTTAACTTCTTCCAATTCCACCGGTGCCATCGGATAATAAGATTTTGATACTGGCGCTGCACCAGGAATAAGGTCAATCGCAAACTCCACATCTCGCTTCGGCGGTAAGCCTGATATATCTTCAAACACATCCATAAAGTCACGAACAACTGCCGGCTCTTCATTACTATCCACTTCCATTGTCGCAAGAACACTGTTTGTCGGCCTAGCCCTAAACTCGACTGGCCCGACAGAGCTGCTTCCTCCAGTGAAAGTAAACTCAGGGTGTCCGGGAATCTGGAAAATTACTTTCCTTGCCCTACAGTCAATGTGTGCGTGGAAAGTGCCAAGAAAATCCATTCCCAAGACTACTTCATAACTGCCCGTATCTATCACCAAGAAATCTGCAAAAAGCTCCCATCCGCAAACAACAACTGTACAATATCTACATTCCTTACTAGCTATGATTTTCCCATTCCCAGTGTGTATGTCCCAGAAACTAGACAGGGTCGTGCAGGTAATCGAGTGTGTAGTTATAAATTTGGATGACATAAAACAGTGGGATGCTCCGGAATCAAATAATGCCAATGCGGGAAAACCATGAACGAGTAAAGTACCTGAAACCACTTCTCCTGATGCCTTGGCCTCCTCAGCTGTCAAGGTGAAAGCTCGAGCCTGATTAGGTCCTTGAGTCAGCTGTTTCTGCCCTTGGAACGGTCTCTGCGGAGGCTTCTGTATATCATCTCTCGTGCGAAGCTTCGACGGACAGGCACCAACTGCGTGATCAGCCGCTCCACAAACCAAACAAAGTCCCAGCCTCCTTCGACAATCCTTTTGCATGTGGCCCGGTAAATTGCAGTAGTTACAATTCATTCTCTTTCTTCGATCAACGACCACAGGCATCTTCATGGGTGCTATGCCTCGACGGTCCACTGGAATACCTCTGCGCCCATGATCTCGGTTAGGTGCAAAAACAGGCTTCCTGGCTGCAACTGCTGTATGCTGAAGGTTCCCTTTCAATCCTGATAAACTCTGCTGCTCTCTGGCTGCCGTAAGAACCTGCGAGAAAGTGGTCAAACCCAGGGAGACAATTTGCCTCTGGATGTCCACATCCAAACTGCGCAAGAACCTTCGCGCCCTATCTGCCTCGTTGGCGACCAAGGGTCCAGCGAAGCGGCTGAGCCTCGTCCACTCTGCTGCATGTACATCCACAGCTGCTCCATTTTGTCTCAGCCCAATAAATTTCTCCTCCATTTCCTCCCGTGCAGTCCGTGGAAAGAACTTCCCTAAGAAACTTTTAGAAAAATCCGCCCAACTGATTGGCTTGGACAAACGGGTCTCCTCCACAAGCCACCACTCTCGGGCGTAATCCACCAGCTGAATGCGCACGACATCAACTCTCTTGTCTTCTGGGATCTGTGCCGCAATCAGTAAATTCTCCGTGTCCAGTAGCCACTGCTCGGCAGGCAGCGGCTCCTCCAAACCAGTGAAGGTAGTAGGACCCAACCGTCTAAAATCTGCCACAGTCCCTACTCGGTCAACCGGCTTCGCTACAGGGGTGTTTACAGACTGCCGAATGGCCTGCATTCCCTCCTGAAATGAGTCTGCCTGCTGTTGGATCAGTTCAGTTTGCCTCTTCTGATTCTCCAACATCCCACGTATCACTCCTAACATGGCGGCTTCATCCACGCGCCTCTGATACGTCTTGAAATTCTTATCTGCCATGGTCCTGAAATCAAAACAAATAACATTAGCATGATGATAGATTCAATATATAAATCAAGGCTAGAACTCCAAAATACTTAAATAGAGTACTGCATTGTAGCTATGCCGCGGTATCATAGCCGCAATTACTTAACTCCATCCAAGTCGCCTAAGTCCTAGAGATAAAAAGAAATTAGGTTTTCGAATTGACAATGCAAAGTAAGTTTGCATGTCGACATGATCCGAAAGAATGATTCAAGGATAGTAAAACGGTCAAAGTGGCAGGACATGTTTCCTAATCACGGGTATTATAATTCGTGTATCGGGTGCAATACCCAACTACAAAGAATCAACCCAATTAACCCATGGCTCTGATACCAAAAGAACCATGTCACGCCCCGCTTCCCAGAGTACGCAAGATTGGGCACGTAACATAGCCAACCATGCTACCTGTGGGTAGGAAGTATCCATCCACAGTCACATTACGGTTGTAGAGATATCAAGAACAATATAAATAAACTAATCTAACACATGTCCAAATCCATAATAACAAGAGTCAATAAAAAATAAGTGCGGAAGCAAATGATCCAATACAATAAATAAACAGTACGTCCCATAATGCGGGCTCACATCTAGAATGAAATGTAATAAATAGACTGAACACTAAGGAACTCACAGTTCAGCCTGCTGGCTGAAGTACTCCTGCTCGGTCGTCGACAGTGGTAAGGAATCTGGGCCATGCAAAACCCAGACGTCAGTGCGTCATGTCAACCAAATAATATAATATAAACATGGTAATAAGCAATGCAGGTATGAACATGAATAAAGCAGTACTAAGAAATAACAGTGCAGGGTAATGTGCAGTGGTAACTAAACTGTCCTATCAGGTTTCTACTCTATAGTATTTGAAATCAATTTGATGAATCGTCGATGTAACTCAATAGTATCCCGTACATACCCGGGACCACGGCCACAATATTCTCGGCTGTAGCCGAGACATGCCGCTAGGCACAAAACAGGAAAGTGTACACTCGGTAGTACCCCGTACATACCCGGGATCACGGCCACAATATTCTCGGCCGAAACCGAGACATGCCGCTAGGCACAAAACAGGAATGTGTACACTCGAACAGGTAGTGAACTTTCGAGTTACAAGTCAGGTTCATCTTTGATTTCCCCATACCCCCAAGTTATGTATGTCAGGTCAGGTATTCAGTAGTCAAGGACCAATGCCAACACAGAATCAGGTAAAAGCAGGTCTGTCTGGATAGACAGCAGGAATGGTCCATGAGGACCCCAAGTCAGGTTTGTTGGCATTAGGCATGAAATCAGGTAACAGGTCAGGTCATGTTTCAACAGGTTGAGTCGATATGTATGTATGTGTCAGGTGCAGCAGAGTCAGGTCAATATGTAACGTGATCGAGTGGGTACTCTCAACAGGTATACAATCGAATAAGTAACAGCAGCAAGAATTTAAAGTAAACAGCAATAATAGTCACTTAATCACAATGGTGCTTTGTATTATCTTTATTAACAGGTTCAAGCACCCTTGGGGTGCAATAGTCACAAGGTGGAACAATATCAACAACATAAAGTAATGAAGCTACATGAATTTAAGACTAAAGCATAAATAATTGTCTCATGGATGATTTAACAATGGAGCAAGGACGATCTAATTGGTTTAGTTAGTTAAAGTGTGGATTGATAGCAGACCGATTAATTACAAGAAACTACTATACTGATTCAATGTTAAGAATAATTGTAACCGTCAATTCTAAGTTATAATATAATATCGATATTACTAATAGCTGTGTGGGTATACTAAATAATATGATGATTAAGTGTATAGCAAGACTTGATCTTGTGTACTAGCATGTTAGAGCAAGTATTCGGATACTTGCCTCGACGGTTTCATAAACCGGAAAGTACGGATGCAATGTCGGCGGAAAACACGAGACGGGTGCACGGGCCACGGATCGAGTCCTAACAGCGAACAGCGGGACCACACGGACCAGAGTACTTCGCTGGAAAGTCGGGTCCAAACGACGGCACGGCCGGAATCCGGCGAAAGTCAAAAGGGCGGCGAAGTTAGCAAACATACGATACATGTACACTAAGACCAGCGGGGGGGGGGGTTCACACTAATGGAAAGTTAAAGAGATGCTTACAGGGAAGCACCAGGGGCAACCACGATGGCTCGACGGCGATGGGGCGCCGGCGGCGAGGAACAGTGGCGCGGCAAGGGTTTGAGGTGGCTGGATCGGGGTGCAGCGAGTAAGGGAGAGGTTCTAGCCTGGCCCGGGTTGCAGGGAGGAGAGGAGGTGGTCGTCGGTGTGCTGGCGATGACGAGGGGTTCGACGGTGTCCCTTTTCCGGCGAACCAGAGGGTTAGGTGATGGGGGGTTGGGCTCGGGTTGGTGGTGGTCCGGCGAGGGGAGGAGGAAGAAGACGATGAGGTCGGGACGAGGATGAAGGGAGGAAGGCCTTGGCGTCGTCGGCGATGGGAGGCGGTGGCGACGGCGGGCACTGGGTGCTGGTGGTGGCTTCGGGGTTGGGTTTGGAGGCTCGGGAAGGAGGGAGGAAGGAGATAGGGGGTGCGGTAAGGCCGTGGAGGCGAGGACGGCGACGGCGAGGTCGCGGGGAGGTCGACGGCGAGGGCGCGACGAAGCTAGGGTTAGGATTCGGTGAGGTTTCGTCGAAGGAGTTTTCTCGTGGGTGAAAACGAGGAACAGTGGAATATAAAATAGAGAGAGAGGGTTTGTTAGAGAGAGAGAGAGAAAGAGAATAGAGAGAGATAGAGAGAGACGGAGAGAGAGAGAGATGGTGAGGCGAGGCCCACGAGACGAATTGGGCGCTCGTGATAGGCTGAGGAGGTACGGTTAGGTAAAATGAAATTTAAAAGATTTAAAAGAAAGGATTTTAACTTTATATATTAAAAGAATGAATATTATGAGTATATATTTTAGTTTTAAAAAATATTTAATTAAATGGGCATTTTCGGCGCTAAATGAAACATTTCCAAATCGCGCCCGGGTTGCGCCCAAATGTTCCAAATTCAAATTATAGGATTTTAAGCGAGTTCCAAATTTTGAAAAGAGGTGTTTTGTGATTAAAATGCATGCCCCTAAGTCGGGCACTTGCACGCGCGCGTAACCGTCCAACTTGCCCGTTTAGCCGAACGGGAAGAAATCTCGACGCGCGGACGCTACCACGCGACTAGTGGCGACGAGTAGACCAACATGGATATTTTTAATTTCATTTTTGGTGTTAAATTTTGTTATGTGCCAAAATGACTTAACCGGTTAAAATTTAGCAATAAACACCAAACAATCAGGATAATTGGAATGAGCAATGTATAACACTCAACTAGCAAAAGAAATAGTATTATTGGTCTCGGGTGTTACAGTTAGTAAGTACGGGTCGTCCTCTGGGATTCGAGGAATTCGTAAATTCTTGCTTTAGTTGAGTCGAAAGAACTGGTAAAGAAATTCAAGAAATAGTTCAAGATTTAGTTGAATTTAATAGTTTCAAGAAATTCAAGAAAAGAAATCAAGAAAATGTTCAAGATCTAATTATCAAGAAAATATTAAGAAGATTTGTACGATCCGATCGGATTTAGTAGCCATGGATGACTAATAAAGGTAACTCATCTTTTCTATTGACAGTTTAACGCTATATTGATGGCGATGAATGCAGATTAGGGATTTTTGGAAGAAACTAGGGTTTCTTCACTATAGTCCCTTGTCCTTTCATTGATCTCATTCATTTTCTAGCCCTTCACAAAAAGACCGCCAATCTTATCTCACATCGTTGTTAAGATAATCAATAATTTGATCTCGTACCCAATGAAGATGTTAACGATTCTTTTGCGAAGATTTGTAAACTTCATAAGACTAAAGAAAAGTATAGAATTCTATCATCCATCGATCTACCTTAATCCTACGGATCCTAGCAAGCAGAGATTTACTCGCGCATCATGAAAATCGAAGAAAGATTAGAAAAAGTACTCATAATACGGAATTTTAAAAGAAAGCGAAATTGAAACTAATTATCACCTTTATTATTCAACTTTAAATTACAACTTCTTTAGTCCGAAATTACAAGAAGAATTGCTCTCGATCACTCCCCTGAAGAGGTAATTTTTCCGTTGACCTTTACGTTGCTCGATCACCGTGAGTCTTGGACTTGTCGTGGATCGCGCGCTCGTTGATGACGATCGACTTCGTATAAAGGATCTTTTGTTGAATCGCTTGATGAACTTCTCGATGATTCTTGATTTTGGATCTTGGAATTGATGTTGTTCTTGGATTTGTGTTGAATTGGATGAAAGATTTGAGACAAAATTAGGAACTAATTCGGGAACTCTTTTCTTTATGACCTTGGTCCTTTTTATAGCCCCCTCTTTAAGCTTCCCCAACAAGCTAGGTTGTTATAGAGAAGTTTTCAGAACAAGGTTGTTACAAAGAGGCTTCCTAAACAAGCTAGGACGTTGAGAAGAAGTTTTCAGAGAGTTCCCGACCCCGAATCCCCTGAATCGGCCGCGGATCCGCGGCGACTCGGCCTGAATCGGCCTCGGTTCCGCGGCCAATTGGTGGCTTCATTGGTTGAAAATTCTTTGGTCTTCTTCTGTTGATCTATGGGTCTTTATGTAATATCTGGAATCTTCTTATCTCTTCTGAATTTCTACCAGTATTTAATTCTTCGACTTTTCTGTATTTTATCGGCAGATTCCTGATTCCCGATATCTGACCTGAGTTAACTTTGCTTAAGATCTCAATGAAGAATGTGAGATACAAAATATTATGCGTAAAAATATTAAACATACAATTTCCTTCATAATGTTGATTATAATGTATAACACATGATAAATGATATTTTGCAGATGAACTTCTAATATGTATTATATTTATAGTAAATATCTTTAGATGATTAAGAAAAATAAGGAAATTGTCATCTTAAAAATGCACTATTTTCGACTGAACAACTGTCGTCTTTGCCGGATTGTATATTATTTGTTTGGGGCACGACCGGGTTGATGTTAGTTGTATGTATGCCCTAGAGGACAGTATTGTACAGATGATGTATATTATATTGGATGCTCAGACATATATAGAGATGACTTTCTTGCTCGATATGATAGTATGCTATCTGGTTGCTCTTTATCTTAACATGTATACTAGTCTCTTTAAACTGTCTTATAGTTACATGTTGGTAAAGCCCTCAGGATGTGTACTTGACTACCTGGACTATGATACAGATCATACTAGTAGGGAAATGGTAGTCCATAAGTACATCCTTCAAGGTCCCTAGTTGTGGGTGTATCGAGACGGGGCATCGATATACCAGTGTAGACTAGCGTATACGCTTCTCGACCCATGAGATGGGCGATGGATGATCCCATATCCATTAGTGTTTGACATCAGAGATGGTATACGGGTGCTCAGTGTAGACTGGGTACACTGGACGGACTCGCCGAGAACTCCCAGATGGTATAATACCTCACGTCAGATGGCAGTTCTCAGGTGACACTTGTACAGGTTAGTCTGTAGACCCGAGATCGTCATAGAGTCTTGTGTGATTCCTACTGTGCTTTGATCTCCACCTTACCACGTCCATGAGGGCGTGCAAAACGGTGGTTTTTGGGTACAGTCCCGAGTTACATGGAGGCAATGAGCGATAGGAGGGGTTTCGTCTCTCCCGGTATTGGGGGTTGATGTTGCGCAGTGCTCGATTGGCCGTAACAGGGAAGTCCCTGGCCAGGGCTGATCAGAGATTTGCTGGTAAGTGTTACCAGTAGTTTCTCGACCCGTTATGAGCCTCACATCAGCACGACTTATCGGTTATTGGGGTATGATGTTTACCACCCCTAGACTTGATATGCGACATATCAGACGAGGAGACCGGACTGTACGGGAAGTGTTGCAGGTTGGCTCGACGGGAGTTGTAGCAGGTTCGCTTGTTCTCTTCTGATCGCTCAATACCCGGGTGGCTGTTACGTTTATCTAACCGCTTGCGGCTTGGGGTGCTTTATATGATCATCACCCACTGCCGGCGTATTGACGAGTCTCAGAGTCCCACAATGGAGTTTCCTAGTCCAGGCGAAACATTGTGGTGCGCGTATGAGATATGCGCATGGACCCGATTAAAATGCGCGTATAGGATACCGTATATTGATCGGGCGGCTTGCTTTTGGTAGGGGTCATATGTGATATGGCCGGATTGATAAATCAAGTGTTGATTTATCATTTGACCATTAGCTTCTCATTTGAAATCCTTTCTTGAGTTAGTTGGATGTATGCATGCATGTATGCCTTCTTTTTGATTCATGCACATTTGGATGTACAAATACACATACATACATACATACATACATACATACATTCATCATGGTTTCTTATACAATGAGAATGGTGGCAATATAAGACTCACACCATGGGTTTTTTTCGGGAATATTATTGTATTTAAGCTAAAAACAAAAGGAAAAAGAAATGGGTTTGTTTTGGATTGTTTCTACACTCTTCTTGACCTAACCTCACTCACCCACCATTTAACCATGGTTTACTCTTTCTTTTAGTTTTTAACTCAAGTACAATAATGATTTAACCATGGTTTGAGATGAGAGATAGAAAATATATATTGATATATTTTTTCTATTTTCTTTAAATGTTGAACTTATCATCTTCTAAAAAGCCATCATCTTCATCAACCTCTCTCATTTTTGCTCTCTAGTTCTTTGTAGTGAGCAATATACTCATCAAGATTGGATTTTGAAGTGAGAAAGAGAACCACAACACCATTCTACACAAGTCTAGCCCACTTGTTTAGAGTGTTAGCTTGATTTCGTTCACTTAATCGGATAAAGTTGTAAGCTTGGACAAAGCGGACTCCGGGTGGATCATCGGTGACATCGAGGAGTTCAAGCGGAGCTCTTGCAAACCCTAAGTAGCCAAGGAGTCTAGCGTAGGGAGATACAAAGGTTGTACTCTCTAAACCCTGGCTTTCCTTTCATATGATGATGTGAAAATTTTGAAACCCTAATCGATTCTAGGATAGATCCTTTGTAAGTTTACTTAGCACCCTAAAGACTCCACCTTTGGTACATGTGATGCTTCCAAACCCTTCATGAGGTGCTAGGTAAACCTTTCAGTGGTATCAGAGCCGACCTAGAACGTTAGGCGACACCTTTACGAAGTTAAAACTCCGATCGAACCGAAAATACGGATTTTTGGGTACTCTCTGGACTTTTTTCAAAATCTGGTTATTTTCAGAATTAAAAATATGCAAAAAATTCAGCAGGTAAATATAAGAGTTACTGTAAAAAACGAGAGCATGAACAGTTAAAACGACCGCGGAACTGCGGCAATAGCCTGCTTAGGCCGCGGTTCCGCGGCCATTCTGTTGTGTCATGGTCTTGTTTTTCTACAGTAATTCATGACTCTGCTTGTTTATGTTTTTGGAGTATTTTTAATCTGAATTTGGTACAGTAAATTCTGGAGATGTTTTTGGACTCGTCGGTTCGATCGGAATTTTGATTTCGTGACTTTTCCGGGTAAATCTAGAAAGTATTGAAGTGTTCGAACGGCTATCATTTGCTCACTTTTCACGGGGTTTAAAATCTTTCAGAAATACGTGCAAGTTTGTTTGTGGTGGACCCTCTAGAAGACAACAAATCTTAACTCGATTATGTGACCGTCTTGAACTACCTTTTGAACCTTAGGGTTTGGGGCAGTACGGCGTGCCACCTGTGAGGCGTTGGCTTGACCCTTCTACGGCTGGACCGCTTCCACTGTGTCACACTTCGGGTTTTTGAACACCGCTCAAGTGTTGAGCTTTAGGGAATCTTGGGTATTTGATCATTCGTTCGGAAACTTTAATGCTGTCTAATTATCTGGAATGGATGCAATGTGTGGAATTCATATTATAAGACATGTAATACGAGGTATGTGATATTTCGCATTTACGATGTCTAAAGAGAATGTGGATTCCAGATATTGCAGTTTTACACTTTCTTTTCTGTGACCGTAAGTGTAGTATGTCAATATCACCGGTTTCGTTGCTATACGTCAACGACAATTGGGGTATGCATACTTACTTACGTTGATGATATGAGATATTATGTGTTGCTGAGATATGATGTGCAGGATTGTCGCGATTGAATAGCCGGGGGTTTTATGTGAGATGAGAGTTTTATATTTTTATTCATGTAAATTCAAATGTAATGTAATATTCTTTTATTTGGGGCACTTCCGGGTCGAGGTCGATGCCACCAGTGTTGTATATTATTTACTTTTCCGCATTAGGTTGGACCCAAGGAGGGGAGCACAGGTGACCGGGTTCTGGGGTTCAGTGGGAGGCCATCTCGAGGAGTCGAGACCGGGTCTCCTAAACTCCAGAATTGGTAGGGTCGCTTGCTGCTCTCGTAGGGGTCCAGGTTGTGGGCTTGGCTATTCATCGCGACTGTGGAATCCGTATTTTCTATTATTGGCTAAGTACTAAATACGGACTTCCTAGTATATCCCACATTATATCTATGTTTCTGCTGCGATATCTGTGATGTGATCATTAGATATGTTCTATGATGGATACAGTATATAGTATATATGATATATTATATAGGCGTTACTTATGTTTTACACCCGCGCTAGCCCTGCCCTGCTCTGCCGTTAGTTACCTAACCTAACGGCGCACGAGGGGACATCGAGGCGAATGCGGATGGCATAAGTGTATGTCGTAGTTATCTGTGATGTTTAGGTAACTTAAATGATGGGACTTCATTAATGTGATTAATGAAAGAAAAGAAACCTAAAAGAGGTTGTAGAATCAAATTTTTAAAATAAAAGAGTAGCTACAGTTTTGCTTTGCATAGCGGTATATATGATATACCCTGCACCTTATTCGATGAGGAAAGGGCCGAGATCCCTTCACCGGGAGTGACCCCTTTAGCAATAACTGGCAGATGCTACACACTCGGTTTGACTTTTTGATTGCTTCTATAGTTTCTGCTTTGCACAGTGATATATATGATATATCCCGCACCTCATTCGACGAGGAAAGGGCCGACGATCCCTTCACCGGGAGTGACCCCTTTAGCAAAACTAGAAAAGCCTCAAAATCACTCCATTTCAAAACTTCACTTGATTCTACAACGATATCAAGTTCATTACGCAATAGGTTTTCAGAAAAACCTGTCGTAGCCCTCCGTCATTTCAGATAAGAACTGTTTAGTATTCGTGCTGCGTTTGTTGGCCTTTGTCAAGGCGTAGTGAGCGGTAGCTGAATAGTGCTTATCTGCTTATGCATGTGATGCAGATTGTTTCAGGGTAGTCGTACGACCTTGTTGGCCTTTGTCAAGGGTCGTGCGGGTGGGTTTGATTCAATCAAGAAATGACGGGTTGAACTTGACCAGCATCCTATGATTTGTTGGCCTTTGTCAAGGTCATAGGACGCTAGGGGCAAAATATTATCGGGAATTTCAAATGTTGAAATTTGCAATGAGATTGTATACCTTCTATGAGATAGTTGGATCTCGATACCCACTGTGAGTAATTGTTACTCCCGGGAGAGTTTTACACAGGACAATTAGCCGATCAAGTAGGTGTCTAGAAAGGTGTCAACGAGGTTACGCCTCTGGGAAAACGAGGTTTACTTTAATTAGGTCCGTGCGAAAGCATGGGGAACCTCTCTCAAAGTACCGACACTGGCCTGGCTGAAAGATCAGCGAAGTTGTAGGGTGTAATTAATCCTGGCTAGTCTTTCCTTTTAGGGTTTGAAGGAAGATTTGATAAAAACCAGTGGGAGCCATCCTGATTAGATAAGATAATAACCAATCTGATCTTGCAAGAGCATACGCTAAAGTGTTTTCTTCTCTCTCTCTCTCCAGGCAGCGACCATGTCATGCCTTAATCAAGATAATAATATGGATGTATTGACCGAACCCGCATGTTTTACTGTGCTGGGGAACTTTGGTTCTGTTCTTTCTTATAAGAGTTATAGGACTGAACAGGACATAGGGGAATACCAGGATTCCCATGCCACCCGAATGAAGAAAGTACATGTTGATGCATTTTCTTCGGGTGTGTTCGTTACAGAGAACTGTTTCTCCATTTGCCCTACGTCCTGGGTATTAGATACCGGGTCAGGATCCCATATTTGTAATCAGTTACATGGGCTTAGAAAAGGTAGAGAACTTGGAGAAAGTGATAAAGACATAAGAGTTGGAAATGGTGCAATTGTTGCAGCTAAGACTGTCGGGGAATATCACCTTGCATTACCAACTGGTAATACTTTGGTTCTGAACGAATGCTATTACATGCCGAACCTGATATGCAACATTATATCGGTTTCTTTGTTGAGTAAAGAGGGATATAATTTTGTATTACAGGATAATGTTATGAACATTTTCCGTAACCAAAAGTTGGTTGGATCAGGCACGTTATGCAATGGCATTTATGTTTTAAATCAATCAACAGTTCTAAGCATAACAAACACACACAAGAGGAAGAGTTCAGAACTGTACGAATCCTTCTTATGGCATTGTAGACTGGGTCACATCAATGCGACACGACTAGCTAAGTTGCATAAAAATGGATATTTGAATCCGTTTGAATTATCATCTTATGACACTTGCCAGTCATGTCTCAAAGGCAAGATGACCAAAACTCCGTTTACGGGACACGGAGAAAGAGTTACCGAACTCTTGGGACTGATACATAGTGATGTATGCGGTCCCATGTCTACACATGCCAGGGATGGTTCTTCGTACTTCATTACATTCACTGACGATCTCTCTAGATTCGGATATGTGTTCCTGATGAAACACAAATCAGAAGCTTTTGAGAAATTTAGAGAATATAAACAAGAAGTCGAAAACCAAACCCGAAAAAGTATTAAAATCCTTCGATCTGATCGAGGAGGTGAATACTTGAGCAATGAATTCCTGGACTTCCTAAAAGAGAATGGGATTCTCTCTCAGCTGACTCCTCCATATACACCACAGCACAACGGTGAATCGGAACGGAGGACCCGCACCCTATTAGATATGGTGCGCTCTATGATGAGCACAGCTGAGTTACCTATTTCCTTCTGGGGATATGCACTGGAAACAGCCTCATACCTATTGAATCAAGTTCCAACTAAATCTGTACCTACCACACCATATGAGATATGGAGTGGGAAGAGACCATGTCTTAAACGAGTTAAGATATGGGGTTGTCCGGCCTATGTCAAGAGGCAAAATCCGGACAAACTCGAGGCGCGGTCAGTTATATGCAAGTTTGTGGGATATCCCAAACATTCACATGGATATCTTTTCTACCAAGCAGAGGAACAAAAAGTGTTTGTTTCTCGACATGCCACCTTTTTGGAAAAGGAATTTCTTGCAAAAGAAATTAGTGGCGATAAGGTAGAACTGGAAGAAATTCCGGCTACACAAACTCATACTGAAGATTTAGTGGAACCAGAGGATTCAGTAGCTCCCAACGAACTTCGGCCTCTCCGCCGATCTAGTAGGGTTCCTCGCCAACCTGAGAGATACTACGGTTTTCTCATGGATGGTGGGAGCGAGGATTGCATCATGGAGGATGATGACCCAACTAGCTTCGAGCAGGCTATCACGAGTAGGGACTCAGTGAAATGGATGGATGCTATGCGATCCGAGATGGAATCCATGTACACCAACAAAGTATGGACTTTGGATGTTGCTCTTGAAGGGGTAAAACCCATTGGGAGCAAGTGGATCTTCAAGAGAAAAAATGGTGTAGATGGGAAAGTGGAGACTTTCAAAGCTAGACTTGTTGCAAAGGGTTTTCGTCAAAGACCAGGTGTGGACTATGACGAAACCTTTTCTCCAGTGGCTATGCTTAAATCCATCCGGATCATGCTTGCAATCGCTGCATATCATGATTACGAAATCTGGCAAATGGATGTTAAGACCGCCTTTCTAAACGGTGATTTAGAAGAGTGCGTGTACATGACTCAGCCAGAGGGCTTCATAGATAGTGGGAGCAGCGGGAAGGTGTGTAAGCTGTTTAAATCCATTTATGGATTAAAGTAAGCATCGCGGAGTTGGAACATCTGCTTTGACGTCGTTATCAAAGAGTTTGATTTCGTAAAAAACCCAGATGAACCTTGTATCTACAAGAAGGTGGCAGAGAGTAAGGTTGTATTCCTCGTATTGTACGTAGACGATATACTCTTGATAGGAAATGACATTCCTATGCTACAATCGGTCAAGCTCTTCTTATCACAAAGATTCTCAATGAAAGATCTTGGTGATGCCTCTTGCATATTGGGAATCAGGATCTATAGAGATAGATCCAAACGAATATTGGGATTGTCCCAGTCCAGGTACATTGACACCATACTAAAGAGGTTTAGTATGGAAGAATCCAAGCGTGGGAACTTACCCACGATCTCTAGACTCACTCTCTCCAAAGAGATGTCTCCCAAGACTGATTTGGAGAGAGCTCGCATGCAAGGGATACCCTATGCTTCGGCTGTAGGCTCTATCATGTACGCGATGCTATGTACCAGACCCGATGCAGCATACTCACTAAGTGTAGTGAGTAGGTATCAAGCTGATCCTGGAGAGAGTCACTGGACAGCTGTGAAGAGCATTCTCAAGTACTTACGAAGGACTAAAGAGATGCTCTTGGTGTATGGTAACGGAGAACTCCAAGTGGAGTCCTTTACCGATTCGAGCTTCCAGAGTGATAAGGACGACTCTAAGTCGCAGTCGGGATTTTTCTTTACCCTTTACGGAGGGGCGGTTAGCTGGAAGAGTTCCAAGCAGGAAACCGTAGCAGACTCGACGATGGAGTCTGAATACATCGCTGCCAACGATGCTGCCAAAGAGGCTGTCTGGATCAAGAAGTTCATTACTGAACTTGGAGTGGTTCCATCTATTGAGCATCCAATACCTTTGTATTGCGATAACAATGGAGCGGTGGCTTTGGCCAAGGAACCTAGATCCCATCAGCGATCCAGGCATATTCTGAGGCGGTATCACCTGATCCGGGAGATAGTTGATCGCCGGGAGATCGAGGTCAGGAGGGTTGACACGAAGAACAACACAGCGGATCCACTCACGAAGGCCATTCCCCAGATACAGTTTGAGAGACTCTTCGGGATGCTCGGTATGCGATACTACAGTAGCTGGCCCTAGTGCAAGTGGGAGATTGTTAGTTGTATGTATGCCCTAGAGGCCAGTATTGTACAGATGATGTATATTATATTGGATGCTTGGACATATATAGAGATGACTTTCTTGCTCGATATGATAGTATGCTATCTGGTTGCTCTTTATCTTAACATGTATACTAGTCTCTTTAAACTGTCTTATAATTACATGTTGGTAAAGCCCTTAGGATGTGTACTTGACTACCTGGACTATGATACAGATCATACTAGTGGGGACATAGTAGTCCATAAGTACATCCTTCAAGGTCCCTAGTCGTGGGTGTATCGAGACGGGGCATCGATATACCAGTATAGACTAGCGTATACGCTTCTCGACCCATGAGATAGGCGATAGATGATCCCATATCCATTAGTGTTTGACATCAGAGATGGTATACGGGTGCTCAGTGGAGACTAGGTACACTGGACGGACTCGCCGAGAACTCCCAGATGGTATAATACCTCACGTCAGATGGCAGTTCTCAGGTGACACTTGTACAGGTTAGTCTGTAGACCCGAGATCGTCATAGAGTCTTGTGTGATTCCCACTGTGCTTTGATCTCCACCTTACCACGCCCATGAGGGCGTGCAAAATGGTGGTTTTTGGGTACAGTCCCGAGTCATATGGAGGCAATGAGCGATAGGAGGGGTTTCGTCTCTCCCGGTATTGGGGGTTGATGTTGCGCAGTGCTCGATTGGCCGTAACAGGGAAGTCCCTGGCCAGGGATGATCAGAGATTTGCTGGTAAGTGTTACCAGTAGTTTCTCGACCCGTTATGAGCCTCACATTGGCATGACTTATCGGTTATTAGGGTCTTATGTTTACCACCCCTAGACTTGATATGCGACATATCAGACGAGGAGACCGGACTGTACGGGAAGTGTTGCAGGTTGGCTCTCCGGGAGTTGTAACAGGTTCGCTTGTTCTCTTCTGATCGCTCAATACCCGGGTGGCCATTACGTTTAGCTGACCGCTTGCGGCTTGGGGGTGCTTGATATGATCATCACCCACTGCCGGCGTATTGACGAGTCTCAGAGTCCCACAATGGAGTTTCCTAGTCCAGGCGAAACATTGTGGTGCGCGTATGCGATATGTGCATGGACCCGATTAAAATGCGCGTATAGGATACCGTATATTGATCGGGCGGCTTGCTTTTGGTAAGGGTCATATGTGATATGGCCGGATTGATAAATCAAGTGTTGATTTATCATTTGACCATTAGCTTCTCATTTGAAATCCTTTCTTGAGTTAGTTGGATGTATGCATGCATGTATGCCTTCTTTTTGATTCATGCACATTTGGATGTACAAATACACATACATACATACATACATACATTTATCATGGTTGCTTATACAATGAGAATGGTGGCAATATAAGACTCACACCATGGGTTTTTTGTTTTTTTTGGAATATTATTGTATTTAAGCTAAAAACAAAAGGAACAAGAAATGGGTTTGTTTTGGATTGTTTCTACACTCTTCTTGACCTAACCTCACTCACCCACCATTTAACCATGGTTTACTCTTCCTTTTAGTTTTTAACTCAAGTACAATAATGATTCAACCATGGTTTGAGATGAGAGATAGAAAATATATATTGATATATTTTTTCTATTTTCTTTAAGAGTTGAACTTATCATCTTCTAAAAAGCCATCATCTTCATCAACCTCTCTCATTTTTGCTCTCTAGTTCTTTGTAGTGAGCAATATACTTATCAAGATTGGATTTTGAAGTGAGAAAGAGAACCACAACACCATTCTACACAAGTCTAGCCCACTTGTTTAGAGTGTTAGGTTGATTTCGTTCACTTAATCGGATAAAGTTGCAAGCTTGGCCAAAGCGGACTCCGGGTGGATCATCGGTGACATCGAGGAGTTCAAGCGGAGCTCTTGCAAACCCTAAGTAGCCAAGGAGTCTAGCGTAGGGAGCTACAAAGGTTGTACTCTCTAAACCCTAGCTTTCCTTTCATATGATGATGTGAAAATTTTGAAACCCTAATCGATTCTAGGATAGATCCTTTGTAAGTTTACTTAGCACCCTAAAGACTCCACCTTTGGTACATGTGATGCTTCCAAACCCTTCATGAGGTGCTAGGTAAACCTTTCAGTTGAGGTCGATGTCACCATTGTACATATTATTTTCATTTTCTGTACTAGGATTACCCCGCGTTGGAGTGTACGAATAGCCAGGTTCTAGAAGGCAACAAACCCGCATCTCATGGCGTTGAGACGGAAGGGGCTTCACTCTAGAATTGGCGGGCTATTCGCCGCACTCGTAGGGGTTATAGGATGACTAACGGAGGGGCGCTCAAGTTGCCGGATCCCGTGGAGTGCTGGGTGGCCCATTCACGTTGCTGATTAGGGTTGCCTCACTTCTGAGATTGGCGGGTAACTTGCCGCACTCGTAGGGGTCCAGGTTTCATTGCACAGGCTATCCACACGACCGGGAACGTCAGGTTTTATTTGCGGCTCAAATGAAACCTGAGGCTCCAATATTATCCACCATTCTGTGTTGCTTGCTGATATTTTGTGATTTTGATTTTATCATGCCTGGGACGAATGTTATATATATTTATATATATACTAGTAGTTTTTTTATATGTTTTGCACCCGTGCTAGTCCAGCCCCCACTCTGTCGTTAGTTAAGTAACCTAACGGATGATGACGGGGCCCCGTGGCGAATGCGGTTGGCATATACGTATATTGTATTTTCGTTCTTTTCTGGTGTGATAGGATTAAAACGATGGGACCACATTAATTTTGATCAATACAAGAAAAGAAACCTAAAAAGATGTTGTTGGAACAAATTTCAAAAAACTATAGTTATATTCTTTCGCTTTGCATAGTGGTATTCGGTTGTGAATATCTAGCACCTCATTCCAGGAGGCAAGAGCCGAGATCCCTTTAAGGGGAGTGACCTCTTGAGCAAAAGTCTATACTATAGATTACTCGGTTTTCTTCAAAACCAGAAGTTTTCAAAAGCGGGGCCTAAACCACTCCTTTTCAAAACTACTAAGGTTCCTTCAACGATATCAAGTTCATTACGTTAACGGGTTTTTTGCCAAAAACCCAGCCGTAACCCTCCGTCATTTTTTATAAGTAATACTTAGTATCCGTGCTACGTTTGTTGACTGTGTCAAGGCGTAGTAAACGGTAGCTGAGTACTATTTATTTGTAGCATTCAATGCAATTGGTTAGGACAGTCGTATAACCTTGTTGACTGTGTCAAGGGTTATGCGGGTGGGTTTAATGCAATCTAGATAATGACGGGTTGAACTTGACTAGGACTTTTTAATTTGTTGACTGTGTCAATGTCACTAAGGTCCTAGGGGCAAAAACCACATCGGGAGTTTCAAATACAGGAAACTTGCAGTTCTAGCATACCTTCTAGAGTGTGGTGACTAGAGTGGATTCCATCTAGGTCATCACACAATAATAGTTGGATCTCGATCCTACTGATGAGTAGGATTACTCTTGGGAGATTATTTCACTTAACAATCAATGCTATAAACCAAGTAGGTGTCTAGAACGGTGTTAACGGGGCTACACCTCTAAGGAAAAAAGGTTACATAATTAAGGAACTTCGCGAAAGCGTTAGAAAACCTCCCCCGAAGTACCGACACTAGCCTGGCCGAAAGGTTAAGAAAGTATTGTGACGTGCGATTAATCCTGACTAGTTCTTCTTTTAGGGTTTGAAGAAGAATTTGAGGAAACAGTAGGAGCCATCCTGATTAGATAAATTAATAACCAATCTAATCTTACAAGAGCACACGCTAAGTGTTTCTTTTCTCTCTCTCTCCAGGTAGCAACCATTTCACGCCCTAAGCAAGATAATAAAATGTATCGCTTAACCGATCCGAATTCTTATTCAGGGCTGGGGAACGTTGATTCGGCTCTAAACTATGACAGCTGTCATGAGTATGAGCAAGGGAAAGAGGATTGCATGAATTCCTTGAGGACCTCAACGAAGAAGAAGCATACTATTGCGTCTCCTTCAGGTGTTTTTGTTATTGAGAACTGTTTTTCGGTCAGTCCTACCTCCTAAGTACTAGATACCGGATCAAGATCTCATATCTGTAATTTATTGCATGGACTGAGAAAAAGTAGGATGGTTGGACCTGGTGATATGTCCCTCAGAGTAGGGAACGGAGCACAAGTTGATGTTGCTGCCGTCGGTGAATATCACCTAGTGTTGCCAAAATACAATACTATGATTTTGAACAATTGCTACTATGTATCTTCCATGGTTTGCGATATCATATCTGTTTATTTACTTGATAAAGATGGATTTAAGTTTGTTCTTGATAGAAACATCATGAACATTTACCTTAATTAGGTATTGGTTGCAGAAGGAAGGTAGACTGTGTAATGGTATCTATGTTCTAAATCAAAACACAATTTTCAATGTACAAAATACACGCAAGAGGAAGAGTTCAGGTACGAACGAATTCTACTTATGGCATTGTAGACTTGGTCATATCGGAGAGAAAAGACAGAGTAAATTGCATAAGGATGGATATTTGGATACGTTCGAATTTTCATTTTATGAAACTTGTTAGTCCTGTCTTAAAGGAAAAATGACCAAATCTCCGTTCACCGGACACGAAGAAAGAGCAGCAGAGCTCTTGGGACTCATACACAGTGATGTATGTGGTCCGATATTTATACATGCAAGGGGTGGGTTCTCGTATTTCATTACATTCACTGACGATCTCTCAAGATTCGGATACGTGTATCTTGTGAAACACAAATCTGAAACTTTTGAGAAATTCAAAGAATACAGAAACAAAGTAGAGAACCAGACAGACAAAAGTATCAAGATCCTCAGATCTGATAGAGGAGGGGAGTACTTGAGCACGGAATTCCTCGATTACCTAAAAGAGAATGGAATTCTATCTCAGCTTACTCCTCCGTACACACCACAGAACAACGGTGTATCGGAGCGAAGGAATCGTACCCTATTGGATATGGTTCGCTCCATGATGAGTAGTGCTGAGTTTCCTTTTTCATTCTGGGGATATACGCTTCAAACAGCGGCACATCTTTTGAATCAAGTTCCATCCAAATCTGTGCCTAAAACTCCGTATGAAATATGGAGTGGTAAGAGTTTGTATCTTAAACGTGTTAAGATTTGGGGTTGCCCTGCTTATGTCAAAAATCAGAACCTAGACAAACTCGAGGCACGATCAGTTTTGTGTAAGTTTGTGGGATACCCAAAGGATTCTAATGGGTATCTTTTATACCACACAGAGGAATAAAGAATTATTGTTTCTAGGAACGCCAAATTTTTGGAAAAAGAATTTCTTGCAAAAAATATTAGTGGCAGCGCGGTAGAACTGGATGAAGTTCCAGAAACACAAACTATAACTGAAAATTTGGTGGAACCGCTAGATTCAGTAATACCCGATGAACCTCAGCCACTCCGCAGATCTAGTAGGATTTCTCATCCGCCTGAGAGATACTACGGTTTTCTCATTGACGAGGATCGAGAGGATTGCATCTTGGAAGAAGATGATCCTACTAGTTTCAGGCAGGCCATTATCAATAGGGACTCTTATAAGTGGCTGGATGCTATGCAATCCGAAATGGAGTCCATGTACGCCAATAAAGTGTGGACCTTGGAAATTGTTCCACCTAGGGTAAAACCCGTTGGATGCAAATGGATCTACAAAAGGAAGATTGGTGTAGATGGGAAGGTGGAAACCTATAAGGCTAGACTTGTTGCAAAAGGTTTTCGTCAAAGACCAGGATTGGACTATGACGAAATTTTTTTCCCAGTGGCTATGCTCAAATCTAATCGGATCCTACTGGCCATTGCTGCTTTCCATGACTATGAAATCTGGCAGATGGACGTAAAAACAACTTTTCTAAATGGAAGTTTGGAAGAGTGCATTTATATGGATCAGCCAGAAGGATTTGTAGACAGTGGGAGCAGCGAGAAGGTGTGCAAGTTGCCCAAATCCATTTATGGATTGAACCAGGCATCGCGGAGCTGGAACGTCTGTTTTGATGAAACAGTCAAAGACTTTGACTTCATGAAGAACGAGGATAAACCATGTATTTATAAGAAGATTGTAGGAAGAACTGTCATATTCCTAGTCTTGTACGTAGATGACATTCTTTTGATAGGAAACGATATTCTTATGTTACAATCGGTCAAGCTGTTCTTGTCACAAAGTTTCTCCATGAAGGACCTGGGTGATGCCTCGTACATTCTGGGGATCAGAATCTACAGAGATAGATCCAAGAGATTACTGGGACTTTCGCAGTCCAGGTACATAGAGACCGTACTAAAGAGATTTAGTATGGAAGATTCCAAGCGCGGTAACATACCCGCATTGCACGGAATCACCCTCTCCAAGGAAATGTCTCCTAACACTGATGAGGAGTGGGTTCGCATGAGCACTATACCCTATGCTTCAGCGGTAGGATCTATAATGCAGGCAATGCTATGTATAAGACCATATATAGCTTACACTCTAAGCTTGGTGAGCCGGTATCAGTCGAACCCAGGTGAGAACCACTGGACAGCAGTGAAGAACATTCTCAAGTACCTGAGATGGACTAAAGAGATGTTCTTGGTTTTCGGTAATGGAGACCTCAAGGTTGATTCCTTTACTGATTCAAGCCTCCAGACTGACAAGAATGACAGCAAGTCTGTCTCGGGTTTTATGTTTACCCTCAACGGAGGGGCGGTGTGTTGGAGGAGTTCCAAACAGGATACCGTCGCAGACTCGACGATGGAGGCTGAATACATTGCGGCGAGCGATGCCGCAAAAGAAGTGGTCTGGATAAAGAAGTTCATTGCTGAACTTCTGGTAGTTCTGTCCATGGTTGATCCGATACCTTTGTATTGCGATAATAATGGGGCTATAGATTTAGCGAAGGAACCACGGTCCCATCAGAAATCCAGACACATCATAAGGCGGTATCACCTGATCATGGAGATCATAGATTGCCAGGAGATCGAGGTCCGGAGAGTGGATACAGAAGAGAACACGGCGGATCCATTTAAAAAATCCCTCCCTCAAGCGCAGTTCGAGCGACTTTTTGAGATGTTGGGTATGCGGTACACCAGCAGCTGGCCTTAGAGCAGACATTGGGTATTCGGTACGCTAATTACTGGCCTTTAGTGCAAGTGGGGGATTGTTGGATATGTATGCCCTAGAGGCCATTATTGTATATGTATACATGTGGATACTGGGGATATATTTGTACAGAACAATCTTTCTCATTTATATAATATATTATTTGAGTTATCTTTATCAGGATAAGTGTATTTGTTTCTATTGATGTTTTATCCAGCTTGCACATATTGATAAAGACTCAATATAGTAGTATACTATTATGGTTAGCCTTTATCTTAACATGTACATATGTTATATATTTCAACCACATGTTGATAAAGCCCGTAGGATCTTGCTTGATTACCAGCGTTATGATGGCGATCATATTTGTGGGAGCTGGGTAGTCTATAAGCACATCCTTAAATGTCCCAAGTCACAGGAGTATCGAGATCGGGCATCGATGCTCCAGAGTAGACTTGCGTGTACGTTTCTAGACCCCGACGAGGGACGGTGGTTGGTCCCACAACCATTGGTGTGATCACCTAAAATTGTATACGGGTGCTCACTGGGGGTGAGTACACTGGACGGACTCGCTGAGAACCTCTAGATGGTATTATACCTATCGTCAGATAGCGATTCTCTTGTGACATGTGTACAGGTTAGTATTTAGACCTGAGATCGTCATTTTTCTCATGTGAGTTCCCACTGTGCTTTGATCACTACCCTACTACGGCTCTACTGAGTCGTGCAAACAGGTTTTGGGTGGGTACAGTCCCGAACCACATGGAGGCAGTGAGTGATTGTCAGGGATTCGTCTCTCCAGGTATTGGAAGATGATATCGCACTGTGTTCGATTGGACAGGACCATAAGACCTTGGCCAAGGCAGTTGGGATTTACTGATAGGTTGATCGGTAGTTTCCCGGATTGTTCCTGAGCCGCATTAGCACGAATTATCGGGTTATTAGGGTATGACGCTTACCACCCTCTAGATCCGGTATGCGATACTCTTATACCAAGAGACCGGACTGTACGGATATTGTCACAGATAGGCTCATTAGGGATTCGGATGAGTTTGCTCGTCAGCTTTCCTTTTCGATAGGTACCCGAGTTGTCGTTACGTACAGCTAGTGCCGCTGACGTGCTTTTGGTTATAGATTTATCCAGTAACGCACTGCCGGCGTACTGTCGAGTCTTTAAAGTCCCACACAGAGGGTTTCTCTACTTTGGGCGAAACGATGTAGAGGCCGTATGGTTTTATGGCAGGGTTCGATCACATACGTGTACTTGTGCACGTATGATGTTCGGGCGGATAATATTAGCGGGCTTTGGTTTAAGCCTGATCCTAGTATTATATTGTTGGATTATTTTCGTTTCTTTTGTATTCGTATTTTTCGGAATCCGGATATGGGTATGTATATACGGTGAGGGGTATTCTTATAATTTGTGACAAGAATGCTTCTAGAAGAAGACACCTCATTATTTGTTTTAACCTTTTACTTAAATGGTTAATGAGGTGGAGGGTGAGGTGTTATCATTTATTGAATGAAGCATGGTTACTTGGTGACTCACTTAGTGAGTCATAGATTACTATTGAAGCAAGGTGGTATCTAGATATTTTGTGGAAAATATCTAGATATTTTGTGGTTAAGATATTTTTATTATTATTCTGGGGAGCTTGCTTTATTAGTCACATGACTTAGCCATTCTTCATTCCATTATTATATTATGCTCACTACAACACTCTCATCTCCTCCAAGCTTTCTTCTTCTACCTCAAACCCTAAATGTCTCATGTGTTGAGAAACCTAGGGTATCTTGAGACTAATTAATCCATCATCACTCTCTACATCCTCTAGGCTACTTAGATTAGCATACTAAGTAACCTAGTTACCTTGGTTTAAAGTTAGGAGCTCAAAGTAGACACTCTCGGGTGGATCATCTTTGACGTGAGGAAGCCATCGATCTAGCTCGATCATGGAGGACACTAGGAGCGTGCTAAAGGAGAGGAGTGAAGACCCGAAGGACTTGAGCCTCTTTGTATATAGTTTTTTCATAGTAGATAGCTTCTTTAGTTGCTAGTTAGGTTTATGGTAGATTCGGTTTGGGGTTATTCTAGCGCCAAGTTTACATCGTTAGAAAAAATTTCGTTCCGCAATCGGCTCCATTTGATGGCCAGGGCATTAGAATAACCTTTCAATTTCGCGATATGTTCGACGCGAAGTACTTCCCTGAGACTGCTCGTTTTGACATGGAACAACAGTTCATCCACTTACAGCAAGGTTCAATGTGGAACAAATTTATGGACGAATACGATGTTGAGTTTACCATGCTTAGCAGGTAAGATATGTCTCAATATTCAATTTCTTGATATCACATACTACACTGCTAACATAAAGTCGTAACAGGTTCGCAGCACACCTGATCCCGACTGCTGAGATCTGGGCAAGACGATTTCAGCAAGGGTTGAACCCAGAAATCCAAGCTGCACTCACTACAAGGGATTTCCCAACCCATGATCTTGCTCTGAAGGCTGCCCGACGCTATTTGACAGTGGTGAAGAAGAAAGGCAGACCTCAGACTGCCGGTGTGAAACGCCATGCCACTCAGATGGTAGGAGGAGCCTCTTCCAGGCCAACTTTTGCACCCAAGAGACCGGGAGTAACCTTTAACCGGCCCAGTCCAAACTTTTGCTTCTATTGCAAGAGGAATGGACACTTGGAAAAAAACTGTAGGCGTACGAATGGCATATGCTTAGTTTGTAGCGCATCCACTCACGCTATAGGAGCTTGTCCATATCGTCTTAACCCAGTTCCCACACCTAGACCAACAATCACAGTTCCGCAGCGGCCAGCTATTCAGGCTCCTGCACCGTTTAGCCCTACCTGCTCCACCTCCACGTGGAAATCCTGTACAGCCTCCTCGTCAGTTCCATCAGGCACAGAGGAACATGCCTCAAGGGTAGAGGAATATGCCCTAGGGACAGAGAATGTGCCTCCAGCAAGGAGGAATGTGCCTCCAGCAAGGAGGTATGTACCCCGGCGTCAGGATTTCACCATGACCGTTAAGGAAGACGAAGTCACTGGCCAAGTTATCACTGGTAATTCTCAATCTTTTCATCTTTTCAAATCCTTGTATATCTCTATATTTTTCCCTGTATCTAAACCAACCTCACACAACTTAGGTACTATACTAGTAGCCACCCTTCCTGCACTAGCACTGTTCGACACTGGAGCGTCACACTGCTTCATGTCCCAACGTTTTGTAAGAACACATGTGATTCCCATAAAGCCACTCATTTCAAGATGGAATGTCAGTTCCGGAAATAGATTATTGAAGGCAACTATGTGATTAGATCAGTGTCCAGTTGTAATTTGCGGACGAGAATTCTACGTGAATTTCAAAGTACTGGACATCCCAAACTTCGATGTTGTGTTGGGAATGGACTGGCTGAGAGTTTTCTATGCTACGATTGACTGTCATCGAAGGAGGGTAGTATTTGAGATACCAGATCACCCGGTCTTTTACTTCAAGAGTGGAAACAGAACCTCGGAGCCAGGAATCTTCCGTGCCAAGCCGAAGAATGCAGAAGTATTTACTCTACCGGCGGAAGAAGAAAAGCCAGAGATAGTTCGAGAGTTTGAGGATGTCTTTCCTGAAGATATAACAGGTTTGCCTCCCAATCGAGCTCTTGAATTCAGCATTGATTTACTACCTAGTGCGCAACCGGTGATCAAAGCTCCGTACCGGTTAAGCCCAGAAGGATTGAAGGAGATCCGTATTCCGTTGGACGAACTTCTGAAGAAAGGTTGGATTCGTCCCAGTACTTCAAGTTGAGGATCTCCAGTTTTGCTTGTAAAGAAGAAAGAAGGTTCATACAGAATATATATAGTTTACCGAGCTCTAAACGAAGTGACGATAAAGAACAAGTATCCACTACCACGCATCGATGATCTATTTGATCAGCTAAGTGGGTCTTCCTATTTTCAAAGCTAGATCTTCGTTCGGGTTATCATCAGGTGAAGGTCAAAGAGTCTGATATTCCTAAAACGGAGTTCAGGACCCGCTATAGTCATTACGAATATCTTGTGATGCCATTTTGAGTGACCAATGCACCTGCGATATTTATGAATCTGATGAACCAAGTTTTCCGAGAGTACTTAGACAGGTTCGTTGTTATTTTCATCGACGACATTCTGGTGTATTCAAAGAATCGGGAAGAGCACGCAGAGCATTTGCGGATTGTCCTGGAGACATTGCGACAACATCAACTCTATGTCAAGTACAACAAGTGCATATTTTGGCTAGATCAAGTCGTATTTCTCGGACATATTGTTTCAGACGAAGGAATCTCAGTAGATCCAGCTAAAGTGGCAGCTGTCAGCGAATGGCCAACATCGAAGACGGTGAAGTATATTCGAAATTTCTTGGGTTTAGTAAGATACTACCGAAGATTCATTGAAGATTTATCGAAAATTGCAACACCCCTGACCAAGCTCACACATAAAGATGAAGACAGCTGAAAGTTCATGAGCGCAACTATCTAACACATGACTTGGAGTTGGCAGCCGTTATTTTTGCACTTAAGATTTGGCGCCACTATCTTCTGGGAGAACGAGTGGATATATACACGGATCATAAAATTCTGAAGTATGTATTTACTCAGAAGGAATTGAACATGCGGAAGAGAAGATGGCTAGAACTTATGGAGGACTTCGACATCAACCTACAATATCATCCAGGGAAGGTGAATGTAGTTCCTGATCCACATAGTCGTCAGCCATTATCAATGAATCTCACCGCACAGTGGAAGCTTCAGCAGGAATTGCACAGAATGGAGATCGAGATAGTTAAGCCAGGTAATGCTTCAGAGTTGATGAACTTACAAGTTCGGTCTACTATTGTCAATCAGATCAAGGCAGCTCAAGCAAATGATGTCAAGCTGCAAAAGATCCGAGAACAAGTAGAAAGTAGACTTCGAACTGACTTCATCATCCATGAAGATGGATCCTTGAGATATTGAAGTAGATTGTGTGTATGATTTGATGGAAAATTTATGTGCTTATGCGTTTTTGTGATCAAAGAATTAACCGCAATCAAGAACGGTGTTGCTTGGTAGCTAGCCGGTTGAGTACGGGTCGGTCCACAGGGATTACGTGTATTTTCTAGTTGTTATAACGAGTCAATTCCTATTGTGGTAGGTTTGATTTTCAATAAAACTGAAGTTGAGTTTGATTAGGATTAAAATATTGCTAGGGTTAGGATTAGGTTAGTTTGGAAAGTCAATTATTCTCACCGCTTTCTTTGCCCTAATTAAGAACTTTTAGGTGTTAAGGTAATAGTTAACAAAGGGGATTAGCACGATCGGGAAGAAACTAGGTTTCTTCCCTTTGGTCCTTGTCCGTCCTTTCTTAATTCTTAGCCCTAACCTCCATGAAAATCATACACAATCGGTCTTTAACTATGGTATCACCGCTACCTCGTGGGATAGGGTGCCGTAGTGAGCGGTGTATGTATGTATGCATAGAGTCCTACTTTAAAATGTATAACGGGCAAGAAAGGGGTGAGAAATTTTCATCTCTCAAACCTTCCCCAAACCTAACCCTAACAAGTGAGGATCTACTCGCTCATTAGGGAATTGATAAACGAGTTCATTTTTTTATGGTTTTAATTTAACAACTACGGCAGATAAAAAAATTGCGGAAAATAACTACGGCAGAGAAATAAAGTTGCTAAAGAAATAACTAGGCCAGAAAAGAAACTTACTTTTTTATTTGATGCAATCTTCGACAATTACAGGGAATAAAAATTCTAAACTAGAGAAATAAAAAGAGGCATGCTCCGAAAAGAGCTGTAGGATTCCTATTTATAGATAATAGAAACCCTAGGGTTTACATCTGATCCATATCTAGAATTACAAAAATACCTTAAGAAGCATGATCAACGCACCGACATGCACCGACACGTGTACAGCACGGCCGTGGATCCACGGCCATAAGCATGGTTTGGCCGCGGTTCTACGGCCATATAGTGGGCTTGCTGGCTCATTTTTCTAGGGTTGCTTTATGTTTCTTTTTCCTTCTGGTTTCTTCACTTGGTTCTTCAGAATGTCTCGTAGTTTCTTCCAGATTTTCACAGTGCAGAATGTTGTGGACTTTTACCGTCTGCTTCGCGTTGAAGTCTTGAATCTTGTGCTGCCCTTGTACTTTGTGTATTGGACTGTTTACTGATCTTCGTTTGTTCCTCAAACTGGTAGGTGGCATCTTGCAGATTCATCTATTTGTTGGTCGTAGTATCACATTTGTAGCGTTTTTTCATCATTTTCACTGTATTGTTCCGAGAACCTATAATCTGCAACTATTTAGCATACATGGATCAAAAGCACCTATTTATTTGCAATATGATTAAGAATGGGCAATATAATAATGCAAAATTCTGATATGAACAAATGCCCCCAAACTTATCTTTTGCTCGTCCCGAGCAAAACTAGTTTTATTCTCGAAAAAGCCTAACCTCACTTTCGCAGGGAAACGCGATTGCACTGAGCTCGTGCAACAAACCGTTAAACCTCTAGGTGTCCCTAGTAGGAGGAGTGTTGTCTCCTGAGGGTTTTCAGCGGATACTACCCACAAAATCCGATCAATTTGGCCTATTGACTTTCATTTTTTCAATTCGGTATTCTAGTAAGAAATCTATTATCTTCAACTTAGAAATTATCAACCCATATTTTTCATACTCACTTATCATTTAACTTAAGATCGTATATGTTCTGCAAATTTATTAAGCTTTCAGCATCTTTTGAATTTTCCTTCTAAGGTTCCATCTCAACCTAGGAATTTCTATCATCTCTACTGAAGGTATAAGCCCCATCTTTCATTCATATCTCTCATCCAAACCCCAATCATATATCCCTACGTGTGTGTATGTATCACCCCTACACTTGGAATTTCAATTCAAGCTATCATACTCTTGTCCATCGTCCAAAGTACTTTTATTTGGTGAATTTTATGATGAAATTGCTCACACATCCTTCATGCGGCCGTTAATACTTCTTGAGGTACTAACGACCGATTACAAAATGTGTTTGCGTATTAAGACGTAATTCCTCGTTTTGTAATACCTAAGGTTTTAGCAGTGACTTCCAAACCAGTTGGTCTAAGGCACAAGGTGATAAAGCACCCTCGCTATATAATTTTTTTACGCAGCCTTAAGTAATTACAAAACCAGTGTTCATTTTTTTTATATCTCTTTATTCACACTTATAATTTTATTTTCCTTGATACTAAGGATTTTAGACAAGAGCATTTCAAGGTATTCTCTACTATTCCGAGTTTCGAGGTGCGTGTTTGTACAAGTTATAGGGTATACATTTTCAGGATTTAGACTAAAGTTTCAGAATTTATTTTTTTAGAGTTACACTTCAAATAAAAATTTCAATACTTTACCCTTATTTTGACTTAGCCCAAGAACTGAACTCAAATTTGCGTATTTCTAAACAATCTACAAGGACATATATTTTCTAAGGTTAAACTTTAAGAAAGGTTATTTTTAGGGTTTTAATTTACTAAGTTTAGGATCTAGTTTTTCCCTACTATTCAATCGTCATGTTGAATTTAAGTCAAATATGGCCAAAATTGAACTTTTCAATTTTTAAATTTTTTTTTAAAATTTTTCCATTTTTATGGGTTTTAATAAGTATGTAAATGCAAAAATATACATATGAATACGAAGGAAGAAAGCTTACCGAGCACACCCCCAAACTTAAACTTGACAGTGTTCTCACTGTCAGGCTACACCAATAGGGTCAAAATTGTCGGCACTCCCCTATTTATTTATTTTTTTTATTTTATTATTAACAAAAAAAGAAAACAAAAGATATATATAAAAAGGTCCCCCCCCAAACTTACGGTTGGATAAAAATCATTTTCTTTCTAGAGCCAACGTAATCTCCCCCAAACTTGAATTAAACAATGTTAAAGGTCAATGCCAAGCTTTACAAAGGCCAAAAGTCAATACCAACCATTCGAAGAATTTATCAGTGAAACACAGCGGTTAGTGGAAGAGTATGTTGTCTAAAATCACGAAGAAGTGGGAAAGAGATAAGTGGTGTATCAGAAATGGATTGCATCTCAATCTGAAGAGATGACAAAGTGATTGTGACGATGGATTACTCGCATTTTTGTGATTTTCACGAAGAAGGGGCGGAGGTTCAATTTCTTTTTTGAGTTGATTCATCTCAACAGCCGTGTTTGCTAAAAATGCAAGCTCATCAGCGAAAATTTCCTCAAAGCTTTCATCGATACCCCGAAGAATAATGTCATCAGAAAGAGTGGGGCGATCTCTAGACTCCATTTGATTTGATGGAAAAGTTATATGCTTATGCGTTTTTTGTGATCAAAGAATTAACCACAATCAAGAACGGTGTCGCTTGGTAGCTAGCCGGTTGAGTATGGGCCGGTCCACAGGGATTACGTGTATTTTCTAGTTGTTATAACGAGTCAATTCCTATTGTGGTAGGTTTGATTTTCAATAAAACTGAAGTTGAGTTTGATTAGGATTAAAACCTTGCTAGGGTTAGGATTAAGTTAGTTTGGAAAGTCAATTATTCTCACTGCTTTCTTTGCCTTAATTAAGAACTTTTAGGTGTTAAGGTAATAGTTAACAAAGGGGATTAGCACGATCAGGAAGAAACTAGGTTTCTTCCTTTTGGTCCTTGTCCGTCCTTTCTTAACTCTTAGCCCTAAACTCCATGGAAATCATACACAACCGGTCTTTAACTATGGTATCACCGCTACCTCGTGGGATAGGGTGCCGTAGTGAGCGGTGTATGTATGTATGCATAGAGTCCTACTTTAAAATGTATAACGGGCAAGAAAGGGGTGAGAGTTTTTCATCTCTCAAACCTTCCCCAAACCTAACCCTAACAAGTGAGGATCTACTCACTCATTAGGGAATTGATAAACGAGTTCATTTTTTTATGGTTTTAATTTAACAACTACGACAGATAAAAAAATTGCGGAAAATAACTATGGCAGAGAAATAAAATTGTTAGAGAAATAACTATGGCAGAAAAGAAACTTACATTTTTATTTGATGCACTCTTCGACAATTACAGGGAATAAAAATTCTAAACTAGAGAAATAAAAAGAGGCATGCTCCAAAAAGAGCTGTAGGATTCTTATTTATAGATAATAGAAAGCCTAGGGTTTACATCTGATCCATATCTAGAATTACAAAAATACCCTAAGAAGCCTGGTCAACGCACCGACACGCACCGACACATGCACAGCACGGCCGCGGATCCGCGGCCATAAGCATGGTTTGGCCGCGGTTCCACGGCCATATAGTGGGCTTGCTGGCTCATTTTTCTAGGGTTGCTTTCTGGTGCTTTTTCCTTCTGGTTTCTTCACTTGGTTCTTCAGAATGTCTTCTAGTTTCTTCCAGATTTCCACAGTGCAGAATGTTGTGGATTTTTACCATCTGCTTCGCGTTGAAGTCTTGAATCTTGTGTTGCTCTTGCACTTTGTGTATTGGACTGTTTGCTGATCTTCGTTTGTTCCTTAAACTGGTAGGCGACATCTTTCAGATTCATCTATTTGTTGGTCGTAGTCTCACTTTTGTAGCGTTTTTTCATCATTTTCGCTATATTGTTCCGAGAACCTGTAACCTGCAACTATTTAGCAGACATTAATCAAAAGCACCTATTTATTTTCAATATGATTAAGAATGAGGAATATAATAATGCAAAATTCTGATATGAACAGTTTACCACAAGGTCCTGTTCGAGAATAGTTGATGAAAGAAGCTCACAGCTCTCTGTACTCAGTACACCCCGGTGGTACCAAAATGTATAAGGATCTACGGCAACACTACTGGTGGCATGGAATGAAGTGCAAAGTAGCCAGAAGCGTAGCCAAGTGTTTGGTGTGTCGGCAAGTGAAGGCTGAACATCACAGAACTGCCGGTCTACTTTAGCCGTTACCTACCCCAGAATGGAAATGGCAGCACATTATTATGGACTTCGTGACTGTCCTTCCTCGAAGTACGAAGGGTAACGACGCAGTATGGGTTATTATGTATCGACTCACCAAGTCAGCTCACTTTATTTCCTTTCTAGTTGGCCAATCTACCGAGACATTAGCAAAGAAGTACATGGAGGTAAGCATGAATCTAAACTAAGATTTAACCTCAAGATGTACTATTTTTGATACCCATGAACTCATGCAGGAGATTGTGAGATTTCATGGAGTACCGGTTTGTATCGTCTCCGATTGTGACACCAGATTCCGATGACAGTTTTGGCAGAGTCTGCAAGCTAGTCCGGGAACGAGTCTGAACTTCAACACAGCTTACCATCCACAAACGGATGGACGGTCTGAGTGAACAATTCATATTCTGGAGGACATGCTAAGAGCTTGTATATTAGACTTCGGAGGTTTGTGGGAAGATCACCTACACCTTGTGGAGTTTTTATACAACAACAGTTATTAGACGAGCATTGGAATGTCGCCATTTGCAGCTCTCTATGGAAGGAAGTGTCGTTCACCACTAAGTTGGGACGACATCAGAGATCGTGAACTCCTAGGACCAGAGATGATATTGGCAACTGTGGACATGGTTCGGACGATCAGGGAAAGAATGCACATAGCCCAAGATCGACAGAAGCACTGGGCTGATGAAAAGCGTCGACATCTGGAGTTCCAACCTGGAGATCATATTTTCTTAAAGATCTCTCCAAATCGAGGAGTAATCCATTTTGGCAAGAGGGGTAAGCTCAGTCCGAGATATATAGGACCGTTCGACATTCTTGAACGAGTCGGAGAAGTGGCATATCGTTTAGCACTACCCTCATTGGAAGGAGTGCACAATATATTCCACATATCCCAGCTTCGAAGATACGTAAGCAACCCCAGCCACATTCTTGATCACTCCGAGCTCACCGTATAGACTGACCTGACTTGCGAGCAACAACCCATTGAGATCCTGAAAAGAAAGGTAAAGACACTACGGAACAAGGAAGTAAACTTGGTCCGAGTGATGTGGAGAAAAGATTCACCAGGAAAATCAACGTGGGAACGAGAAGATAACATGCGTGCAAGATACCCTTTCTTATTTGTAAACTAGTCCTTATGTAATTGTAAATTTCGAAGAATAAAATTTTATAAGGAGGGTAGAATGTAACGACTCTGAATTTACTGTACGAAATTTTTTCAATTTAATGTACAGAAAGGAGTTTACAAGCCTGAGTAAAGTTTATAAGTTAATTTTTGTTAAGAATAGCAAGAAATAACTTGTGCCTCACTGGTAAAGCCTTGCACTACTGTGTCGTAGCCCCTCTGTTCGAATCCCATCAGACACATTATATATATATTTTTTTATTTTAAACTACTTATAAGCCCAAAAGTTTACACGTGCAATGCACATAAAAATGAAAAGTCTGGAAAAATAAACATGTGCAAAATGTTGTAAATACAGACACAGACACATGGTAGCAATCCACCGGCCCCACTCCAAAGAACGACTGGCGAGAATCCTTATTGGGCCGGCGCCGACGGGTCACCCGTAGGCAATGAAGCTCGGGTTTTGCACACAAGTCCCTTGTCCTACCCCCATCACCCCTGAACTATTTGATTACTCTGAAATCAAACAGAGATCCCTCAATTCTCCAATTTATCACATTTTAATGCATTTTAATTCACTCTTTTAATCCCAAACCCTAATTCCACACTATAAATACTATCCCATACCCTAGCCTTTCCTCATTCTGAAAATTCTAGCCAAAACTCTCAAATTTTCTCAAGTACAAGTGGAGTAGAAGAGGAGTCAGCCAACGACCAACTTCCAGCAAGGAATCGAAGCTATTCCGACGACCCCGTGATGCCACGACTACCAATCTATCTTCTTCAACCTCTCATTAAACAAGTTCCCTTGTAATTCCCTCCCTATCCCTCTCTTTCTTCTTGAAAAGTTCTATTTTTCAAAACATATCGGCAAGTGGAGTTAATACCTATATCTTATTCTAAATCCTAAAAATGTCACTATTTCTTCCATATCTTTCATCCAAATTCTTACCCTATGTTTATAACCATAAAACTAATGTTTATAACCAACTTTCACTGAAAAATATCATGCTAAATAACTTTAATCTAACTTTTACATGAAAATACCATGAACTTTATATACGCATCTTTTTTTCCTTTGTTGAACATACCTTTAGAAAACTTCATGAGGTAATGACATACCCCTCACATACACACATGTTTCCATAGCACGCTTTCCCTTGAACATATTTTTGTTACCATATTATATCAAAATACCATGTACTATAAAAACGGTTTTCTTTTAGATTGTATTTAAAATCCCTTTGTAAATAAGTCTCTACAACCCTTTTTAGGGGACCCGCTGTTGGATGGTGCGGATTATCACACATCATTGGGCTATTAGAGCGAGATGCAGACATTCTCACGGAGCATTCGGTCTCGAAAGGTTTTTAATACGATTTTAAAGAAAAACGAAATTTTCTACTTAACAATAAAAATTAATTTTTAATAATTATATAAATATTATAAAATCCATATATTTTCAAAATTTAATAACTTATATTTTTTCAAATAAAAGAATTACAAGTTTCATCAAAACACCATCAAAGATATCAATACAAGAAAAGCTAACAGTAAAATACCATGAACTATTCAACTTAAGATAATTATCACTAAAATACCTTAATTCTTAAAATACACATCCATGGAAACCCTAAATAATATAAATAATTTCTCGAGATTATTTTGAAACTATATTAAAAATATTTTTCATAAACCCCATCAAGTTATATTAAATTATATTTAAGGATTTTAGTAAATATAGGTTTAAGCGGGATCAATTCTCTTAAGCCTCAGGGAGCCGGAGAAAGTGAGTGCTTGCCTATTTAGGATAGAAAAACTTAACGGTGTTATCAATGGTAATTGTCTTGGAAAAAAACACAAATCCTGTCGTCCATGTGCAGCAGTTACCGATAACTTCCAAACATAATTCATGATCCAAATCAGTTCTAAGTGTCTGACTCAAGTCTGAGTCTAAACCAAACTTGAATCCAAACTCAAACCAGAATCCAATTCAAACATGAATCCAAATTCTAACATGTATTCTTGAACCTGAACATGAATAAAAAAACAATATCAACATGCAAATATGACTTGACTTGACCGAACTATGGCTATAACTTGACTTGATTACATGACTACTTGTTTACATCCCGAACCTGATTACATGAACAACTTGTATTCATGGTCTCGGAAAGTCTGATAATTATAATCTATACAACATATCACGGGGTTAACGGGGTAGATTGGTACGGAATGTATTAAAAGTGGCACGATGATGGTCACTAAAAGACACCTACATGAACTCTCATGTCGTTGTCCCGTAGGTCTTGATGGGGCATTGTACTTACATGTTACCATAGTCCACAGGACAGTTGGACTCCTCTCGTATACACTAATACCTTCTGTACCAAGCTACAAACAACTACGTTAGAGTAATAAACTGATACCGGTATAACTTAGCAGTTTCCTTCCACATTACTTGTTGTATTCATTCCTTTCCTTTGGGAATTACCGAGCGCTGGTTCGCTGACGGCATTCCTGTCTCTTTGTTTCTTTGGAATTTTCGACAGGAAGACCGGACCCTCAGGAGATCGAGCCCAGTCAGGAGTACTTGGATCAGATTGAGGCACAGCCAGACTACTAGTTTTACTTGTATTTACCTTCTAGTTTGTATGCCACTATTTAGGCATTGCATTATATCATTGTACTTTCTTTTCAAAGCAATGTATTGTAAAGATAAATGTAAATAAAAGTTGCAGTTTATATTATATCTTTTGTTATTTCTTGTGCATTTCATATATTGCTTATTTACGCTTAACGTATTTATTTCTGAGTAAATACGTCGCGTGCCCGCCACGTCTCCTTCCCGTACACTGGAAAGCGGGGCATGACAGTGGTGGCGACGACAAGGTGAGGGTTCCAACAAGGTAACGGCGATAGGGTTGGGTTTCTGCGGTGGTTGCCGGGGTTTGCAGGGATTTTGGGTCGTCGGTTCTAGCGGTGAAAGAGAGAGGGAGGTGGTGATGGAGGTGGTATGGAAATCGGGGTGATGTTGACGAGGCTGGGATGGTCGACGGTGAGGTGGGGCTAGGGCTCGGGCGTTGGGTTCTCGTCGCGATAGTATGAAGGAATGAAGTGAGGAAGAGAGAAAGGGGGGTTAATATATTAGATTTTCAATATATATATATATATATATATATATATATAGAGAGAGAGAGAGAGAGAGGGAGTGCGAGAGAAGGTTATAAGAGAGAGAGAAGCAGGGAGGGATTGGAGAGAAAGAGATGAATATTTAATTAGTTAATTATATATTACTATATATTATGTATAATAGTGTTAGTTTTAGTTTAGGTTTAAAATATATATATTCTAGTATTATATAGCTAATACAAAAGTACTCCGGAAAATACCCGGGTCTCTTCTAAAAATCTAGTTTTAAAATATGAATAATATACGTATCAATTAAAACTATAATGCGATACCCGGTTAATAAAAATGCATACCCCCAAGAACGGATACACGTAAAAACACGTAGCGATCCAAACGAGTCTGTTTCATCAGACTGGACCTGAACACGATGTCTGGATGCAACCATAGGGTATGTGGTATGATACAGGTCATGCTAGATATTAAAAAATATTATTTGACTATAATTTGTATTATTTGAAAATATATGCAGATCCTTAATACTAGTAAAGATATGCCGTAATCTAGAACCAAGACGGGTTTCAAGCATGCGGGTCGGGTCGGGTCGGATACTATCCATAGATACCAAATCAATGTCCGCACCCAAAACAAATAATAACCAAGAAATAGTAACAAGATTAGGAAATACTCAAATCGAATATGGTATAAATGAACTAGGGATTACATTATACCCAACTACAAAAGAATTTCGTTCTCGAAATTTTCGGAACAAGAAAAGACAAGAAAACATGAAGCTAAGAAAAGAGGTGTGGAAACTTCTGTCGAATCTCGTCTTCTCGTTCCCAAGTTGATTCTCCATGCGAACGATTCCCCCATGAAACAAGTACTAGAGGGATAACCTTGTTCTTGAGGACCTTTTCTCTTCGATCTACAATCTCCATTGGTCGTTATTCGTATGTCAAGTCCTCCCTTACTGTCAGCTCTGAATGATCTAGAACGTGCGTCTCATCTCGAACATACTTGCGGAGTTGAGATATATGAAACACGTCGTGAACACTCGCCAAGGATGGTGGTAGAGCCAATCAATAAGCTGCTTCTCCTACGCGCTCGATGATACCGAAAGGCCCAACGAATCGAGGACTAAGTTTGCATCGACTTCCAAATCGAATCACTCCTTTGGTCGGTGATATCTTCAAGAATACAAGATCACCAACTGCGAACTCTAGAGGTCTTCTTCCTGTATCGACCTAACTTTTCTGTCGATCTTGTGCCGCCTTCATTTGATTTCGGATCACGTTGATCTTCTCTACAGTTTGCACGATAAGATCCGGTCCCAATAATCTTCTTTCTCCAATATCGTCTCAACAGACGGGCGAGCGAAACTTACGACCATATAATGCTTCGAATGGAGCCATCTGTATAGCCGCCTGAAAACTGTTATTATATGAAAACTCCACCAAGTGTAAATGATCCTCCCATGAACCCTTGAAGTATAACATGCATGCTCTCAACATATTTTCAAGAGTTTGGATCGTTCTTTCGGATTGACCATCTGTCTGCGGATGATAGGCTGTGCTGAACTTCAATCGAATCCCCAAACTTTCCTGTAGACTCTTCCAAAAGTGCGATAAGAATCGGGTATCACGATCGGAAACGATGCTCACAGGTACTCCATGCAATCTCACAATCTCCTGCATGTACCGTTCTGCCAAAGCTTCCGTCGACTGAACAACTCAAAACGGTATGAAATGAGTTGCCTTGGTCAATCGATCAACAATCACCCAAACTGCATTATTGCCCTTTGGACTCTGCGGTAATGCTGTCACGAAATCTATGGTTATATGTTCCCACTTCCATTGAGGAATCGGAAGTGATTGCAATAAACCAGCTACCCTTTGATGTTCAGCCTTGACTTGCTGACAAACCAAGCACTTCGATACATAGAGAGAAATCTCTCTTTTCATGCCTTCCCTCCAGAAATGTTGTCGTAGATCTCTGTACATCTTTGTGCCTCTCGGATGTACGGAATATGCGGAACTATGAGTCTCCTTCATAAATTCTTCATGAATATCTCCTTTCGGCACATATAAACGGCTCCCATATTGTAACGAACCATCTTCATGAATCAACAAATCCGTTTGAAGTCCTACTTCTACCTGTTCTCGAAACTTCTGCAACCTTGGATCGTGCGACTACGCTATTTTAATATTATCGATCAGGGATGACTGTACTTGCTACTGCATCAACTGCCCTGAAGAATGCGAAAATACGATCTCCAACTCGAATCTCTAAAACTCATCTATGATTTCCTTATGTGCAGTCAACATCTGTATTACTGGCAACCGACTTAGCGCATCCAGCACTACATTAACTTTCCCCGGATGGTACTTTAGATCAAGATCATAGTCAGCCATCAGCTCCAACCACCTACGCTGCCTCATATTGAACTCTTTCTACGTGAACACATACTTTAGGATTTTGTGATCGGTAAATACTTCTACCCTTTTACCCAATAAGTAGTGTTTCTAAATCTTCAAAGCGAAAATCACTGATGCTAGCTCCAAATCATGAGTCGGGTAATTCTTCTCATGGGTCTTTAATTTTCTCGACGCGTTGGCTATAACCCTCCCATGCTGCATCAGAACACATCCCAAGCCTTTCACAGATGCATCGTTATGAATAACTAACCCTCCGGAACTGTCTAGCGCTGTCAAGATAGAAGCGGTGGTCAATTTTTGCTTCAACGCTTCGAAAGCTGACGCACATTTCTCCGTCCATACAAACGGTACCTCCTTTCGAGCTATCTTGGTCAATGTTATAACAACCCTAAAACTTCTATAAAAAATTTTTTTTGTAAAGTACAGAAAGGAATACCTTAGCCTGAGCACAAGTTTTAAATTTAAATTGCTTTTGAACTGCAAGAAAGCACTTGTAGCTCATTGGTAAAGTCTTGCACTGCTGTGACATAGCCCATGTGTTCGAATCCCCTCAGCCACATTATATTTTTATTGATTTTTCTTTTAAACTTTTAGAAGCTTGATTGGTCTATGTTTTAGAGTTGTTTTTGTAGAATAACCGTAATCAATAACGGTGTCGTGTGTAGCTAGACCGAGATGAGTACGTTCCGTCCTCAGGGAAACGTTGAATCTTTTAATCTTACTTTCGACGTGTTGATTAGGAAAAGAGGAAGAATAAAGAATGGTGAAGAATGATTGTAGGTTCGAGATCTACGTCAAACACGGATGCAGGATATAGATCTAGATTAACTACGGATGTAGGTTTTATATTAGAAGGGGGCTTGTAGGGTTCGTTAAGATTTAGTAGTCATGGATGATTAATTAAAAATTACTCCTTTTATCCTTTAATAGATTTAAAACTAGATCGACAGTGATGCATGTAGATTAGGGTTTCTGGAGGGAAAAAGGGTTCCCACTCTTAACCCCTATCTTGACATGGATCTCCGTTCATGTCTAGCCTTTACCAAAACAATCGTTAATCTAATCTCTAATCGCGGTCGTGGCTCCCAATGAATTGGTAGCGCGTCCGATTAGGATATTAATGATTCTTTTGGTAAAGTTTATAAACTTTATAAGACGTAAAAAGAGTTTAAGGATCTTCATTATCTATTAATCTATCCTAATCCTACGAATCCTAAGAAGCGGAGAATTACTCGCGCATGTTGGGAAAAGAAAAGATAGAAAGGGAAATCATATTGAAAACTACAGAAAATAAAATGATATAAGAAAACAGCTACCTTTATTAATCAACAAGATCAAGTACTCTTTGTTCGTTTAGAAAATGATTACAAAATCCTAGTTTGCTTCTTGATCTCTTCTAAGGAGGTAGATGAACTATCGATGATCAACCAGGATTCTTGAACTGTCGTGGACTTCGTGATCGCGTCGGTTTGATGATTTTTCCAAGAGGCTCTCGGTCCTTATTTATAGTCACAGAGCCAGAACCCTAGTTTTCTAATATGGTAACTAGTTGTTAGGATCCCAACCAGAAAATCCAGAGCCCTGATTCCTCAATATTGCAGCGGAACCGCGACCATTTGGTGGGTTTGGCCGCGGATCCACGGTGGGTTAGGGGGTTCGTTGCTTCAAAAAATCTTGTGGCCTCTTCTGGTGACACATGTAGACTATTTTGATATCTGAAATCTGAAAAGCTTCTCTAAGTCTCTGCCAGAATTGATTTCTTTGATTTACTTTAAGATTTCGGCAGATTTGATCTCGATAACTCGGATTTCCTTGATTCCAGTCCTGATATAATTTCTGCATAATTATCTCACCAAATAATGTTAGTAGAATTTGTTTTTATTGAGATATTATCTTAACCATTTGATATGATATTATAGTTTTTAAGAGAATTGGTCAAAGATATTTAATAAGGTAAGCATATTTAAATGGACCAAATATTACATAAATATTATATGCTTACATTTTCCTTCATAATATTAATTATAATATATAAACACATGAAAATAGTATTTTTACGGATAAACCCTTATATGTGTCATATTTATAATAAACACATTTTATTATATAAAAATAGTAAGGAAAATGTCATATCAAATGCGCAATATTTTCATCTGAACAAATACACCCAAACTTAACTTTGATCGTCCCGAGCAAACTAGTTATTGAAGAGAGGAAAAAATCCTAAGTAGCACACTTTCGTAGGCAACACGATTGTACTGAGCACGTGCAACAAGCCGTTAAATCTCTAGGTGTCCCTAATAGGAGGAGTGTTGTCTCCTGAGGGTTTTCAGCGGATTACACCCACAAAATCCTATAATAAAGAAAGATGGTGAAAGTTACATATAAAGATAAGAACTTATAAAAGAAAGAACTTGAAAATAAGAGTTTCTAACTATAGCAGCTTTTCAGTTGCTATGAGCTCTATCTTAATGGTCGTGAAAAAAAGTTAGAAATCACATCATCCCTCAATAAAACATCGCCTTTAGTCTTCCTCCCTATCTCTCTTCCAAATATTGATCATATACCCCAACGTGTGTGTAAAAGACATCCCTACACTTAGAGAATTCAATTCAAGCTATCATACTCTTGTCCATCTTCCAAAGTACTTTTTAGTTGGTGAATATTTTAGATGGAATTGCTCATGCATTCTTCATGCGACCGTTAATACTTCTTGAGGTACTAACCGATCGATTACAAAATGTGCTCGCGCATTTAGGCGTAATTTCTCGCTTCGCAACACCCAAGGCTTAGCAGTGGCTCCCAAACCAGTCGGTTTAAGGCACTAGGTGATAAAACACCCTCGCTATATTTTCTTTTTATATACAATCTTGGTAATTACAAAACCAGTGTTCATTTTTTTTCTTCACCATTTATACTCTTTTTTTCTTCATACTAAGGCTTTTAGACAAGAGCATTTCAAGGTATCCTCTACTATCCCAAGTTTCAAGATGTGTGTAGGTACGTATAGTAGGGTATTAACGTTCAAATGTTTGGCATCAAGAATAAGGACTATTTTTCAGACTTAATTTTATCCTCGGATTAGCAATTTCCTTCATCTTACTAACCCTTGGGACAACGGCTCATAACTAATTATTACTAGTTTCGTTTAAGAAAACATCTAACTTTCTTGCTTTTCTTAAACTTTTCCTATCTTTCATATATAATTTTTCACTTTCTACTCTTTTATTATAAAAAAAAATTGTATAGTGCCAAGTGCCAAAAGATAGTTTAGTGAATACAAACCTTTCCCCCAAACCTGTTTTCAGCAGTGTCCTCACTGATGTCTTTTTTTTAATGCATCGACCTATAGACTTAGGGAGAGAAATTAAGAGGGGTAAAATAATAGTCAAATGAAAACTACCCCCAAACTTGTACTTTGGCACACACAGATATTCGGTGAAGTCCTTTATCACTCACCTCCGTTCTTAAAATGAGACAATGTTACCGAAACATTGAGGTGATGCGGAGGAAATTTAGTTATGAAAAAGTGGCTCCTTTAAAAACAGGAGCTCCTCCGCTGGGTCTGTTTACCCCAATCAGAGCAAAGCTCTGTTCAAATTCCAAGGTGGGAGATGAAGCAACGCTTCCGATTCCCCCCAATCAGAGCAAAGCTCTACTTTGAAAATTTAAATTTTAATAAATGAAGCAACGCTTCAGATCCTCTGCGCTGCGCGCAGGACGCCACGTGTCAAAATCAGGCACGCCAACGCAGAGAGCGCGGCGCCCGAGGCAGCGCGCCCAATCAGACCAAGGCTCTATTTAAAACAAAAATTAAAGGAAGCAATGCTTCAGTTGCGCAAGCGCTGTGCTGCACGACACATGTCAGCGCGGTTGCACAAGCACTGCGCTGCGCGACACGTGTCAGCGCAGTTACGCACTGCGCTGCGCGACACGTGTCAGCGCAGTTGCGCTGCGCGAAACGTGTCAGCGCAGTTGCGCAAACGCAGTTGCGCTGCGCTGTGCGCTGCGCGACATGTGTCAGCGCAGTTGCGCTTGCGCAGTTGCGCTGCGTGACACGTGTCAAGCGCTGAGACGTTTGCGCCAAACAGAATTAAAATTCTAGTAAGATCCTTCTGTTCTTTTTAAAACAAGAATATTGTCTTCTGTAAAACAGAAGCCATTGGATCAAAGTTACAACGGTGGGGAAAATTCCCCAAATCAATTAGAGAATGATCTCTTTAACAAACTTAACAAATTTATGGGCACTATATAAAAACCCCTAGACCCCAATTCAAAAGAGATCAATATTGAGAACCTCAAGAACTTCACAGAGAGAAATTTGAAGGATTGTGAGAAGAATTCAAGAACAAAAAAAGGTAAAAAACCTTTATTCAAGAAGAACTTCTTCTGAATAGATCATTGATCTAAGAACAAGATCAATGATCTTCAATAAAAACTAAATAATAACAGTGCCTTGCACTTTTTTATGAACCATTGGTTCTGGAATCTTAAAGATTCCCCTCTTAAATCCAAAATTGGATTAAGTCGTTAAAACAGTGCCTTGCACTTGCAAATCTGCACTGTTGCGCTCTTGGGTTAGCGCAAGCCACCAGAGAGCACCACGTGTCAGCTCCAAGACCACTTGCGCTGTGCGCTTTTAAAATAGAGCATTACTCTTTAAAGTTGGTGCAAATTACCAGAGCGCGCCACGTGTCAGCAGCGCAACAGCGCAGCGCACTGCGCTTGCGTGACACGTGTCACCACCATAAGCGCTTGCGCTCAATAGTTGGCGCAAAGCGCCTGACAAGCCACTGTCAAGTAATTAATGCACTGCATTATTTACAGAAGGGCCAAGTCCAATTAAAAAGGCCTAACAGGCCTAATAAAATGCAATGCATTATTTTAAAAAGGGCAGAGCCCAGACCAAAACAGATGCTCTGCATCATTTACAAAGGGACTGAGCCCAAATCAAAAAGGCCTAGCAGGCCAGAATATTTCTTAACTGGACCAAAGATAAATAAAAACGTTGAACATTTTTCAACTGGACTTAGCCCAATCATGGCCGTAAGTCCTCAAATTAAATTGACTGAGCAAGACTGCTCTCCTAAATCAATTTACACCCAGTTCAAGGGCACATCTCCGAACTCCTCTGACACCTATCGTTGTAATCCTTCAACGACGTCAGAGAGGTGACGGGTCCCGACAACCACACATCGATACGGACTGCGGGGTCCCTAAACTCGTGGACCGAAACTTCCTTAAACTAATATTCGTCCCAAAATGGGAATGTTGGACCGAAACGTCCTTAAACTAATATTCGTCCCAAAATGGGAATGTTGGACCGAAATGTCCTTAAACTAATGCTCGTCCCCAAATGGGAATGATGGACCACTATGTCCTTAAACTGGTATTGGACCACCATGTCCCTAAACTGGAAATCGACCGCAACGTCATTAAACTAAACAATAGAGCCAATTGCTCTCTTGTCGGATCCAAACGATCCCGTTAAGTTGATCTTAGTCTGAAGATTAGGCTAACGTATCCTTAACAAAAGTTTAAGTTGATCTTAGCCTCAATATGGCTAACGTATCCTTAAACTAAAACATCAAACCCAAATCTAAGTAAACACGGATTTGGACTAATCCACGTCCTACGGGCGACGGCATCACTTAGTCTCCGTATACAATCCACGGGCAACCACAAAAAAAACAAACACACACGACACGAAGTGAACATCTGGAGAAGCAGAAAGTGGCTACCGCGATGCGGTAGCGTAATTAACTGCAGGGGTTTGCGCCTGCAGGGAAGAGCGTCCCCACAATCAAAAAACCCTCAAGCGAGGGGAAATCTGACGAAGTCTGCTACATCGGCCGCATCCGTCTAAACCTTCGATACACGGTGCCATAAATCAACTTGGCATCTTCGGAGAGGTGGACGGATAAAACCAAATAGAATCTGCCCCGAATCTCAGGCAAGACGTCTTCACGTCGTCGGCATCATTCGGAGGGGAACAGATTCTGGCACGCCCGGTGGGACCTTTTCCTCTTTCCACTCCACACTTCGTGTGTCGTCTTCGCGAACGAATCGATGTTTGTTAATGGTTGCCTTTGGGTTGCAAGTTACTAAGATTTGGTCTTTTGCCTGGCGCAGAAATCAAGCATCAATGGCCTCTAACTGCTCGAAGTGCCAATGCAACCGACGCTCCACCTCACCTGGGGGTGTAGCATATGGGCCTCAAGCGGCCTCCGTCCTTACTATGCCTATGGAGCAAGTGACTCAGGCCACCACCGGCCTGTTTTTCGGGACCATGATCCCTCCTACAAGCTTCACCATACCAATACCCGTACCGGAAGCTTCAAAGAAATCGGTCTTCGATCGACTTGCTACTCCCACGGCCCCTCTCAACGGGTCGTCCAACTCCTCGATCTTCACTAGACTGAGCCTAAACTCCAAAGGGCCCGCCAAAAAGCCTATGATACCTGAGAAGGCCATCCCAAAGAAGACGGCTGCGCCCGAAGTCGCCAAAGCGGCTTCTCCTGTCAAAGAGTCAGTCTTTTCAAGGCTGACTATTCCGGCTCATGCCCCTGCTCGAGGATCTGTCTTTGACAGATTGAATATCGCTACTCAAAGGACATTGTCGGTCTTTAAAAGGCTGACACCAACAACACCTCATTCAGACAGGGGGAAGGAAGAAGCTGCCTTTGTCGCCGAGCTAGCCCCAATGGCTCGTCATGGTCGACGTCGCCACTGGCATCGAGTAAGGAAGGCCGGGGGTAACTCCCCATCAGGGCTAACTCCACCTGCTCTAGTGGTGGAAGTTAATGTTGTTGTTCCAACTGGGAACATCTTTGAACTACTAAGGAGGGTATGTAAGAACTCTCCAACTGCTATGCTGAAAAGATCTCCTCCACCTGCGGAGAGGGTTCCGGAAACGAAGCTGGAGCCCCCTCAGTGGCTATCCTCCAAAATTTATAAAGTCTGGCGGAGGGTTCAAGACTCCGTAATTGACCAAGGTCACTCTCGTCAGCAGAAAAGGGCGAAAGTGCAAGAAGAAAAGAACCGTCCGGACAAACAGCAAAGGACGACCACTATCAGGGTGCCCGCTGCAACGGCCCCCTCAACTTCAACGGCCTATAAGAGAAGGAGGCCGGAGAAAATTCCCACGCCCGCGGCCAATGCCAAGGGCGGCGAACCCAAACGCCCTAAGTCTGGGGGCATGGTGGTTCATACCGTCTATATGGCGTCTGGTAAAGAGGACAGCCGTGCGTCTACATGTCATCGACCGCTTACACGGTCAGTGACCAAATCTCAGGAGCAACAACAAAAGCTCCAGGAGATGATGAACGCGATGGCCGCACTCACTGGGCCAAAAGAAAGCCCTGAAGCGTCCTCAGATGAACGCCAGGAGCAAGAAACTGACGCTGAATTCCTTCATCGGATATTGGAGAAGAAGGATAAAGAGGCTGCTGAACAAGCAGCCAACATAAAGCGAATGGCTCTCCTGTTCCAAGACATGGTGGGAATGATGATCCAACAAGATCCTCCAGCTGAAGATCCCCCGATCGTCCTTGAAGACGATAGGGGAGAAACGTCAAATCCTCCACCGGCTCTGTCAACAGCCAAGGAGGAGACAATCTCCAAAGCTGACTTGGACGAGTATATAGCCCAACAAATATGGGTTCATCATGCGACTGAGGCAACCGGTCAGGTCGTAAAAACAGGACGACCATATCCGAGCTGGTATGATCAAATCAAGTACCCGCCAAGCTATACGATACCAAAATTCCATGTCTATAAAGGGACGGGCAATCCCCACAAGCATGTTGCCCAGTTCAGGGCGCTCTGCGGCAACACTGGCGGTGATGATAAATTGTTGCTTCGCCAGTTCGTCGGCAGCTTGTCAAATACAGCGTTCGGGTGGTACTCTGAGCTCCCAAACGACTCTATCAAGACATTTGCGGAGATGGAACTGCTGTTTACCCAGCGTTTCGCAAGCGCCAGCGAACGCACCCTGATGACGGCATTGATTAATGCCATAGTGAAGCCGGGCGAGACATGGATCCAATATGCTATACGGTGGCGGAACTTATGGTCAAAATGCGAGCAACGCATCGAAGAGGCTCCTGCAGTGGCTATGTTTGTGGGAACCCTTGATCCGCAAGCAACCATCTCGCAATTTATGATGTTCTTCAAGCTGACTACCTTCCAGGCCCTGATCGACAAGCTAGCGCAAATGGATCAGATGGGCCATAGACCTCCCCTTCCAAAGTCGGACTCTCGAAATGAAAAGGGGAAGGGGAAAGCGACCGTTGTTGCTAATGCTCAACAACAGCCGAGCAACTTGAAGCCGGTTGTCCGTCAAAATAATATGTGTCCGCACGTACCCCTTGAGGAGAGGCTAGGACGTCCTTACCCGTTTCCCCGAGATAAAACGAGAAGATTATTCGAGTTGGCGTTGCGCAACCGATTCATAAATCTGCCGGATCCAAAACGTCCGTCGCAACCAAATGATGTCAATGTGCCCAACTACTGTCCCGATCACCGAGTACTGGGTCATCCGATCGAAGATTTCTACGTCTTCAAAAATTGGATTGAAGACCAGTACCAACAGGGCAAGTTCGCGTTGTCCGACAGATGGAAGGTGAATCCGCCGCAACCTCACACCTCTAAAAGGATGAATACGCCGGAGGCAACGTGCTCTCTCATTGAAGAAGCTCCATGGGAGGTCATGCTATCAGCCAAAATGAAGAGGATGCTGAACGATCTTCAAACATGCCCAGCGATCAGGTGGAAGAACCCGTTGGAACCTCAGATCATTGAAGGGATGTTAAAGCCGCGTCCAACTCCAAAGACCGATGGTGGTGGCCTAAGCACTCACAACCAGCCGTCAAAATCTTCAAAGAAGAAGAAAAAGAAATCCAAGAAGCCCATGAAGCCTGGCGACAAGCGCACGGACTTACAAAAACAAATTGACGCGCTGGAGGAATACAACCAGAAAGCACGGACTCCAATTACGCTCCAAGAGTTCCTCAACCACGTCTTTCAAGAGGAAGATGAGGGGGAGAGCTCATCGGATGAATCCGAGGAATACGTGGCGAGCTGCCATATGATCTCCCATTCGTTTACAGACGATGGGGAAACTCCTTGCACTGAAAAGCTGGGGGCAAATCCTAAACCGGAATTTCTGGGGCCATCGGATGAAACAATTAACACATTCCTCAATGAAGCTCTGTTGAAAAGTAAAGCTGATCGGGAACGCGAGACGGCTATATTTGAAAGGGCCAAGCGCCAGCGACTTGATGAAAGAGATGAGACACTTCCGCTGGAGCAAAATACATCCACTGCGGATAAAAGCAAATTAAAGACGAGGAAAAGGTTTGCTAAGGCCATATCAATGGGTATCAAGTTACCATCCTCTGAAGGAAGCATTACTGGTGAAGTGGAAATGCACCCCTCCTACTGCTTGTATCATCGAAAGATTTCGCACCCCACTGAAGAGTGCAAATCTTTCAAAAGATGGTGGCAAGGATATGTTGCTCATCGACAACATTTTAAGCGGGAGAAGCGTAAAACTCATTGGGAGCGGAAACATACGACCGAGGGGCTTAACAGAACTACCGGTGATTGTCGCATGGTTAACGCTGGAGGATCGCAAGTGCTCACATTCGGGAGCGATTCTGACGAGAAAATGGCTCTTAGCCCCCTCTTTAAAGAGTCCACCTAGGGAAAAGAAGAATAGCCGAAGGTTTGCGAAAATATCTGGCTGCATAATCGGACGCTGCCCGAAAAGAATCTCGGACCCTCAAACAAAAGATAAAGGGAAAGAAAAGGTCTCTGAAGATATCGTCTTAGATGACCAAGTCATAGAAGAGCTAACTGCCAAGGACCCGCCACAGAAAAATAAGGTGGATTACAACGTTCTAGCGCATCTGAAGAAGCTACCCTCGCAGCTCAGCATTCTTGATGCCCTTTTACTATCAAAAGAGGTGAGAGATTCGTTAATCAAGGCACTACAGGAGCCGGAACAATTCCAAGATTTCCTGGCAGAAGAAAAGATGAAGGATGAATTGGAGGAAGTGCACACGGCTGATGTCACTTTTGGCGATGAAGACCTTCTCCTTGGGACGTGCGAACACAATCGCCCCCTTTATGTCTCAGGATACTGCCACGATATAAAGATAGGCAAAATCCTGGTCGACAATGGATCCTCCGTTAATCTCCTCAATGTGCGGGTGTTAAAGGAAATCTGCATGAGCGTCCAGCACCTTGCTCGGGACAAGATCACCATTTCCGGGTTCGACTCCCAATCATCAAGAACTCTTAGGTCTGTGATACTGACGCTACGCTTTGGGTTACTCATCACGGACATTAAGTTCCACTTCATAGATGCCAAGACATGCTACAATGCTCTGCTCGGCCGACCATGGTTACACGAGTATAATATCATCCCGTCTACACAGCATCAGTGTATGAAATATTTTAAGGATGGTCTCGAGTATACCGTGACGGGAGAACTGAACCCATTCTCTGTGAACGAAGTCCGCAAATATGAAGATGCCAAATACTTTTTACCGGATTTCGAAGACACAGAGAGGTGTCACAAGCCGGAGAACAAAGCTAATGCCACCATCCCTGTCTTCGGCAGTGATACCGAGGAGGAAGAGGAGATAGTTTATTCAAGTCCGCCCCAATACAACAAGCCGGGACCATCTGCTCCTACGTTGATCTTTGGTAGCGACTCGGAAGATGAGGACCATGCTGTATTCTCTGCTCGACCTTCAATACAGACATCCGCTAATGAAGAGCAAAGTCTACAAGTCGCCATGGTGCCGCTTAAACATTATAAAGAACTGGATGCGCTCGATACCTACAGTGTAGAGGAGTTGCGGACATTCTATGTCCCTCCCAGGCGAGAAGGCGAAAAGGCAATTCTATTCTACCGCTCTGAAGAAACCAAAGTGGAGAAAGAAATCTGGCACGGCGCGGATCCTACACTTGACAGGCTTTAGCCCATCCGTCTCCCCAGATATTATACAGAAGGCTTGAAGAGACTGCTAAAGCGCCAAGGGATATCCTTTAAACAGACCGCTCGAAAAGACAAATTCTATGACAGGGTCTGGAACGTTCCCGGGACTCAGCACAAGTTGCCTAATGGGAGAATGGAAACAATCGGGCTTGGATACATTCGGTCTAAGAAACGAGAGCTACTCCACGGTTGCTACGTCGTGCATGACTTCGATGAAGAAGCGGATGCTCAATGGGAAGATGCTAATCCTGAACCAGTAAAAGTTCCTGATGCAAAAGTGCCCAGTCCGTCGTTCGAAGAGCAAATAGACAAGCTTATAAGGGAAGCTGGTCAAAAAGTCCGAGACGACCATAACCGCGAAATGTCCATCTATGAGAAAGCCAAAACGCAATGCCTCCTCCAACAGGCTGTGAAAGATGAAAATGCCGCTCCCTGTCAACCTGTTATAAAAAAGGCACGACGCAGAGGCAAAAATAAGTCTAGAGGCGAAAAAGACGCTCAACAGCAACAAAGCGGGACTAAGAAGCCACGCAAGCGGGAATCGAGCGGTTCCGATCTATCCCTCATAAGAAAAATGGGTCGGGCGTACTCTTTTCCTCGGGACAAGACAAAGAAAATACTTGACCTCGCTCTAAAACATCAGATGCTTACACTGCCGGAGTCTAAACACCCCGAACAAGCAGGTGAAGTTTCTCACCCAAACTATTGCTCTTATCACCAAGTAATAGGGCATCCTCTCGAAGACTGCTTCACCTTCAAGAATTGGGTCGAAGATCAGTATCAGCTTGGCAAGTTCGCTCTGTCTGACAACTGGAGGATAATGCCGCCACAGAAGCACGAACCTAAAACCACGAGAGCAGAACCAGTTCCACATTGGTCTTGGAAGCGAATTCGTACTTATCACATGATAACAATATCAAGAGAAGAGCCCGAGAATATGGATGACCTTCCCTGGTGCTTCGAAAACAGCGATGATGAGGTGATCTCAGAATTTCCACCAGCACCGAAAGAGCTGGAGGATGGAATACATACCACTGCGGATAACCTCAAGAAAATTGAGTTGGGGACGGCGAATGACCCGCGACCGACATTCATTAGTGAGCTGCTGTCTGAAGAGAGGGTGGCTTCATTAAAAGACCTGCTTATACAGCATAAAGATTGCTTCGCACGGAACTATTCCGAAATGCCAGGACTAGATCCAGAAATTGCTGTGCATAAATTGGCGATATCCCCGGACGTTAAACCAATCAAACAAGCACCGAGAAGAATGCGGCTCAAGCTTGAGATGAGCATCAACGCCGAGGTCAAGAAGCTGATCGACTCCGGCTTTATCCAGGAGGTTCAATATCCTGAATGGATCGCCAACATCGTCCCCGTGATGAAGAAAAATGGGACAGTGCGCATATGCGTGGATTTCCGGGATCTCAATAAAGCTTGCCCGAAGGACGATTTCCCAGTGCCAGTCACCGAACTGATGATAGACAATACGTCCACTCATGAGGTTTTCTTCTTCATGGACGGCTCATCAGGGTATAATCAGATAAAGATGCATCCCGAAGACCAGAAGCACACTGCCTTCAAGACTCCTTTAGGTATATTCTGCTACAAGGTGATGCCCTTCGGTCTAAAGAACGTCGGTGCCACTTATCAGAGGGCCATGATGAAGATCTTCGATGACCTTATACATGAAATCGTCGAATGCTATATCGACGACCTCGTGGTGAAAAGCAAATCATACGAGGAGCATCTCGAGCATTTGAAGACCGTATTTCAACGCCTTCGGCAATACAACTTGAAGATGAACCCTCTCAAGTGCGCATTCGGAGTTTCCTCAGGCAAATTCCTAGGATTCATCATCCGACACCGAGGTATCCAAATAGATCCGTCAAAGATCAAGGCGATCATGGAAATGCCTCCGCCAAGGACTCTCAAACAGCTGCGGTCTCTCCAAGGGAAGCTCGCGTATATACGACGATTTATAGCCAACCTTTCGGGCAAGTGCCGTCCTTACAGCCACCTGATGAAGAAGGGAACCCCGTTCGTCTGGGACCAAAAATGCCAAAGCGCGCTAGACGAGATCAAGCAATACCTGCAGAACCCTCCAGTATTGGCTGCTCCGGTCAAGGGAAAGCCCATCATTCTTTATACAACCGCCCTCGAAGGTTCCTTAGGCGCATTATGGGCGCAAGAGAACGATCAAGGGAAAGAAAGAGCACTCTATTATTTGAGTCGAGTTCTACTGGGGGCGAAAAGCAACTACTCCCCTATTGAAAAACACTGCCTGGCGTCGATCTTCGCGATAACAAAGCTCAGGCACTATGCGTTGGCGCATGAAGTCCGTCTCGTTTCGAAGGTGGGCCCTCTTAAATATTTAATGTCGAAGGCCATATTGACGGGACGACTCGCTAAATGGGCCCTGCTCTTGATGGAGTTCTCGATAACGTATCAACCTCTCAAAGCAGCGAAAGGCCAGGCCATCGCCGACTTTCTCGCTGAGCATCCGATACCCGCCGATTCTCCTCTGAATTGCGATCTTCCAGACGAACATGCGTTTGATGCGATCGACGGTGGTGATACCCGATGGGAGCTTTATTTTGATGGAGTATCTTCCATGAAGAAGCGCAAACAAAGTACCCTTATAATCAAATCGGGGGTAGGACTCATCTTTGTAACTCCATAATGAGGGATAATGCGCTTTGCTTTCTCCCTAATAGAGCCGAGGACAAACAATGAAGCCGAATACGAAGCTTTGATAGCAGGCCTCGAGATCGCCATCGACATGGGAATTGAAAACCTCCTCATATATGGAGATTCTCAATTGGTCGTTAGCCAAGTAAATGGCGACTACTAAACGTGCAAACCAGAATTGGTGAAGTACGGCGGAAAGGTGCAACAATTGTTGACCCAAATTCCCTCATACACTTTGGAAAACATACCGCGCACGGAAAACAGCAAAGCGGACACATTAGCCAAGCTCGCTAAAGAACTGGCTGACGAGAACCTCGATGACGTCAAAATTGTGGTACAAAGCCGTCGGGTGTTCGCCCCAGCAGAAATATCTCCGGAATCATCCGAAGAAAAGGGAGCGACTGAGCAGACGACCCTGCAAATAAAAGATCGGGAAAATACCGAGGATTGGAGAGAAGCCTTTATAGACTACTTCAAATACCGTCGAACGCCGAAGATGCGTCCTCAAGACATCAGCTTATGAAACGAGCTCTGTCTTTCGCCTTCGTCAATGATACTCTGTACAATAGGTCATTTGATTCTCTGTGGTTGAGATGTCTGGGACCTGACGAAGCGAAAAGAGTCGTTCAGGAAGTTCACGACGGACTCTGCGGTTCTCACCAAGCAGGCCCAAAGATGAAGTTGAAGATCAAACGGATGGGCTACTACTGGCCCACGATGATTCAAGACTGCCTTGAGTATGCAAAGTAGTGCCACTCATGCCAAATTCATGGGGACTTCATCCACCAGCATCCAAATCCACTCCATCCAACGGCGGCTAGCTGGCCATTCGAAATGTGGGGAACTGACATAGTCGGCCCCATCGAACCAGCATCGTCCAGGGGACATCGTTTCATCCTGGCGACGACTGACTACTTCTCCAAATGGGCAGAAGCAGTACCATTGAGAGAAGTAAAGACGGAGAATATCCTCCATTTCTTCAAGACGCACGTCATATACCGGTTTGGAACTCCGCGACGGATCATCTCCGATAACGGGCCAGCTTATAGAAGCCACAAGATCAGTCGCTTCGCGCAACAACAAAATATAGACTGGAGATATTCCTCGGTTTATAATCCGTGAGCTAACGGTCTAGCTGAGGCTTTCAACAAGACCTTGACGAAGATCATGAAGAAGACGGTGTCCCGAAATAAGAAGGACTGGCACGAGAGACTGCAAGAAGCACTCTGGGCGTATCGAACTACGTTCAAGACAGCCACGAACACAACGCCGTACGCGTTGGTATTCGGTACAGAAGCAGTACTCCCCCTCGAGATAGAGTTACCCTCTCTACGAGTGGCAGTCCACTACGAGCTGACGGACAAAGAAAATGCTCACCTTCGGCTTGAGGAACTTGATGCCCTTGATGAATCCCGGCTCATAGCGCAACAAAATCTGGAGGCTTATAAAGTAAAGATAACGCGCTCATATGAAAGATTGACCCGGCCGAGGACATTCTGCCAAGGCGAACTCATGCTAGTGGTCAAAAGGCCTATGATCCCCAATCGCGCCAAGCGGGAAAAATTCGAGCCAAACTATGAAGGCCCGTACATCATAGACAAGTTCTACCAGGGTGGAACCTATCTACTCATGGATATGCATGGTGAAAGGCCTTTCAGGCCAATAAATGGTCGCTTCCTAAAGAAATACTATGCTTAGCGAGTTATCGCCTAGATCAATGATAGATGACGACGACTATGTCCGCTCGCTATCTTCCTAAGCTCAAACTTTATAAGCAATAGCCAGCCTTCTCCTGGACGGACCGAAACGTCCTTAAACTAATGGCGGACCGAAACGTCCTCAAACTAATGACGGACCGAAACGTCCTCAAACTAACGAAGGACCGTGACGTCTTTAAACTACTACCGCAGCATCCTTAGGCTGACGAGATGAATAAAAAAATATATATAAAAAAATGTACAAAAAAAATATAATAAACGGTATGTCCATAAGCAAAATGGGCACGGATGAAAACCCGAAAGGGCTCCGTGAATAAAAACAGCAGGACTACCGGCGAGTGTTTGTGAAAACCTGAAAGGGCACAACCTCGTTAAAGGACACTTACATGGTCCTCTCGACCTTGTAAGGAGAAACCACCCGCGTAAGATCCTTACGACTCAAAAGGGAGCAACAAACTTAGGGATCCCCACGATTCCTAAGGAGAAAATACACTTGCGAGATCCTCACGACTCGTAAGGAGAACTCTCTTATGGGACCCTCACGGCTCATAAGATTTTAAAGTCTTACGTTACAGAGACCTAAACCTGTGCTTAAGCAACCTCCACAACCTTCGATTTTTCCCTACAAGTGGTCCAATACTGACCCTTGTATACAATCCACGGGCGTGAATAAACATTTCCCTAACTAAGTCTCATCCGTGACTGGGGATATGTATGCATGATGAACAACCCTTATAAGTCCTCTCGACTTACAAGGAGAAAACCCTCTTGTAGGATCCTTACGACTTACAGAGGAACATACACTTAGAAATCCTCACGATTCCTAAGGAGAAAATATACCTACAAGATCCTCACGACTTGTAGGGAGAAATACCTTTGTGAGACCCTTACGGCTCATGAAGTCAAAAGCCTTAGTCGACAGGACCTTAACCCTGTTCGCTAAGCTACCTTTGTTCGACATCGACAGAGGCAAATGATGATTCGCTCCTGGCAACATCCCAGTTGTAGCGGTGCTAATGCCGAAATCGGTGTCTAATTTCAGGTTAACGGCGAAGAGCCAGCAAGCCGCGCATGCATACAAAATAGCCGAAATGATGGGGCAGCTTGCAATAAAAAGCAGCAAGTAAAAACGTATGCTTACAAAATAGCCAAAATGATTGGGCAACTCGCAATAAAAAGCAGCGAGTAAAAATAAAATAAATAGCCGAAATGATTGGGCACCGCGAAAGATAGCCGAAATGATTAGGCAATCGCGATCTTCGCGATATAAAAGCTGAAATGATAGAGCATCGTGGAAATAAAACAATAAAAAAAATATGATGAAACTTTTGCCCTACAGGTGAGATCACATCAATACCTGTATACAATCCAAGGGTACAAACAAAGAGAGAACCACACCTTCCCAACAGGCTCCGCCAGAAAGCAAAACCAAATCTCGACGGTTCACCAACAGCCTAGAGACAACCGCGATATTCGTCTCGATACAGCAGACGCAGTTGTTGGAGATAGTGCCCTCAGAGTCAATTATTGGATCACAGGCACGTGATTGCAATGATTGAGGGGAGGACCTATCCCAGTAGGACAGTCTTACTCGAGATGATAGTATGCTATCTGGTTTATCTTTATCATCGTGTACTGCTTTAGGTGACCTGACAAGTCGCTATTACACGTTGATAGAGCCCCTGGGATTCTTGCTTGACCACCAGCAGTATGAGGGCGATCATATAAGTGGGAGTTGGAGGTCTACAAGCACATCCTTAAAAGGTCCCTAGTCGTGGGAGATTCGAGACAGGGCATCGTTTCTCCAAAGTAGACTAGTGTATACAGTCAAGACCCCGACGAGGGGCGGTGGCCGGTCTCACAAGCCACTGGTGTCAGTTGGTTCACCTAAGATGTATACAGGTGCTCATTGGGTTATGAGTACACCGGACAGGACTCGTCGGGAACATGCTAGTTGGTCTTATACCTGACGTCAGATAGCAGTTCCCTGGTGACATGTGTACAGGTTAGTTCATCGACCTGAGATCGTCATTTGTCTCGTGTGAGTTCCCACTGTACTTTGATTACTACCCTACCACGGCTCAAAGGAGTCGTGCAAACAGGTTTTAGTTGGGTACAGTCCCGAGCCACATGGAGGCAGTGAGCGGATCTGCAGGGGTTCGTCTCTCCCGGTATTGGGGGTGAGGTCGTGCTGTGTCTAGGAGAGCCAGAGCATGAAAAGTCCTTGGCCAAGGCAGGAGATTTGCTGGTAGGTATTCCAGTAGTATCTCAGGGTGTTCTGCGCTACACTCCGACACGACTTGTACCGCTTTTGGGGGTCTGACTTTTACCAACCCCCTAGGCCCGCCATGCGATACTCATAGACGAACGGACCGGACTGTACGGATATTGTCACTGACAGGCTCAGTAGGGTGTCAGGATGAGTTCGCTCATCGACGTCCCTTTTGGTCGATAGCTGGTGGCCCGTCACGTATGGCTAATACCTCTGACGTGCTAGTGGTTAAATCCACAGCCATGGTATTGACGAGTCTTTAGAGTCCACCACACAGACAGTTACTCAAGTTTCGGGCGAAACGCTGTAGAGGCCGTATGGAGATATGGCAGGGTTTGATCAGATACGTGCGGTATTGCACGGATCGTGATCGGACAGTTTTTACTAGCCGGTTTTGGCTTAAGCCGGATCCTAGTATTTGATAGTGTAGTTTTGTCTCTTTGCATTTGTGTTCAGTGGGAATACAAATGCGGGCATGTATTTGCAGTAGCGGGGTTTTCCTGTAATTTATTACGGGATCGGTTTTTCTGGGGTTGCCAGTTTGCATTCCGTTCCGGCCGGTTTTCTTTTATTCCTTCACGGCCGGACTTTTCGTTGGAGGGGGTTAATTGCCAGTTTGCAATTAACTTAGTTGTGAGGGGCTTTCTTGCATATGTGGTTTCATAATCATGAGATGCCTTTCATGTCATTCCTTGCATTTATTAGAAAAGGGAAATGAAAAGATTGTGAGGGATAGTTTGGTGTGACCTTTTTCTTTTGCTTAATCTTTATCAATTCCTTTTTTCCCACTTGATAAATTCCTTCGTTCTTTTTTTTAGTTAGGCCGACCACTGTTTGGGATTGGAGTGGGGCCGGCCACTAGAGTGAGGGAGAGAGATGATTGTGTTAATTGGTGTGCAGGGGACTTGTTGATTTGGGTGTGTTTAATTTGTGAGTGTGGATTAATTTATGCATTCTTTCCACTCATTTTAAAAGAGCACTAGAATGGTTTTAATTGGGAGATACTACCCATTTGCAACATTTCCAGTGAGCATTTTTCTTTTGGCCGAGCTCTTTTGAGGAGATGCTTATTCTTTGTGATTGCATGCTCCATTCTTCATCAAGCTTTGATCCATGAAATTCTAGTGCAAAAATTCCTCCAACATGGCAACCTCTTAAACCCCAAACGAGACAAGTATTCTACACTATTCTATAGCATCTCTTAGACGCGTCGGCTAGCCAACTTCGCGCCCGAGTTGCCTCGGTCAAGAGGCGGGAGCCCGTAAAAGATTCCGGCTACGTGGTGCCCTTTCCGACGAGCGAGGAGGTGACGGAGATTCCGCAGGAGATCGGAGTGGAGACGAAGACCGAAGGACACGGATCTCTTGGTATTGCATCTCTACTCTTTTCTAGTTTGCTAGCTAGCTAGGTTAATGGCCCGATCTGGGTAAAAAGTCCGCGGTGGTGCCGTTTTGCAAAGTTCGCAAAGTTTTTGTTTGCGCGTTTCCGGCGTCCGATCGACGGCCGGGGCGCCCCCGCGGGCTTACAGCAGTGCCAGCAAACGAAGCGAAGATCAAATTCCTAGCTTCACGGTTTTGACGGTAACTTATATAAAACCTGAAAGACCACCACAGATCAGTTCAACTTCCAGGGAAACCAGTGTCCCTAGCAAATACCTCAATTCAGGAAAACTAGCATCCTTGATGAGAGCCTCCTGATTCGCATCGGCCCGCAGAGAAACTAGCGTCTCCGCAGGAATACTCCGATTTTTTTCAACCCCGAAGAAACCAGTGTCTTCGGCTAAATCCTTCGACTCAGGGAAACCAGTGTCCTTGACGAGAAAATCCTGATTCACGTCGACCCGCAGAGAAACTAGCGTCTTTGCAGGAATACATCGATTCGTTTCAACCCCAGGGAAACCAGTGTCCCTGGCAAATACCTCAATTCAGGGAAACTAGCGTCCTTGATGAGAGACTCCTGATTCGCGTCGGCCCGCAGAGAAACTAGCGTCTCCGCAGGAATACTCCGATTCGTTTCAACCTCGAAGAAACCAGTGTCTTGGGCAAAATCCTTCGACTCAGGGAAACCAGTGTCCTTGACGAGAAAATCCTGATTCGCGTCGACCCGCAGAGAATCTAGCGTCTTTGCAGGAATACATCGATTCGTTTCAACCCCAGGGAAACCAGTGTCCTTGGCAAATACCTCAATTCAGGGAAACTACGTCCTTGATGAGAGCCTTCTGATTCGCGTCGGCTCGCAGAGAAACTAGCGTCTCCGCAGGAATACTCTGATCGTTTCAACCCCGAAGAAACCAGTGTCTTCGGCAAAATCCTTCGACTCAGGGAAACCAGTGTCCTCGACGAGAAAATCCTGATTCGCGTCGACCCGCAGAGAAACTAGCGTCTTTGCAGGAATACATCGATTCGTTTCATCCCCAGGGAAACCAGTGTCCTTGGCAAACACCTCAATTCAGGGAAACTAGCGTCCTTGATGAGAGCCTCCTGATTCGCGTCGGCCCGCAGAGAAACTAGCGTCTCCGCAGGAATACTCCGATTCGTTTCAACCCCAAAGAAACCAGTGTCTTCGGCCAAATCCTTCGACTCGGGGAAACCAGTGTCCTTGACAAGAACATCCTGATTCGCGTCGACCCATATAGAAACTATCGTCTTTGCAGGAACACCTCGACTCCTTTCAACCCCAGGGAAATCAGTGTCCCTGGAAAATACCTCAATTCAGGGAAACTAGCGTCCTTGATGAGAGCCTCCTGATTCACGTCGGCCCGCAGAGAAACCAGTGTCTCCGCGAGAACTTCCCGATTCGTCTCAACTTGCAAGATAAAGCCTTAGGCAGCAGGGATTAAAAAACTTGTTTCCTGAGCACTGGGACCCTGCAAGTCGGTCTAAAACGGTCTCTTGCATACTATTCACGGGTCTCACTCTCCAAAGTCGAATCTCGACAAGGAGGGAAACAACCGCTTACGGGTCCTCTCGACTCGTAAGAGGGAAAATTCTCTTATAAGATCCTTACAACTTATAAGAGAAAGCGCACTTAGGAATCCTCACGATTCCTAAGGAGAAAATACACCTACGAGATCCCCTCGATCCGTAGGGAGAAAAGTCTCTATGAGACCCTCACGGCTCATAGAGTTGAAAAGTCTTAGGCGGCAGATCTGAACTTGCGGCCTAAGCCATCGCTATTTCTTGGAAAAACTAAGATGCTTACTCTATTATCTGTCAACCATGTTTATTAAGACAACATGCGCACAATAAAAGAAAGAAGAAAGTGACAGGAAGAACATCCGATTTACATTTGATCAAGCGTTTGAGACACACTCATTCATGCATAGGCAAAAGACTCAGAACGAGAAATAAGACAAGCTGGGATAAAAAATTTCCATTTATATTGCCAAAAATTCTTACAATCATAAAAGCAATAAACGAGAAACATTATTACAATGGAATAACCTCAGATCCAGGGCACGGATTGAGGAATTCAAAAGTAAGGCCATCCAGAGTTCTTCTGGCCTTACTGATTATTCTCGTGCGCAGCCTCTCGCACTCCTGTGTGTCAAGATCTTCAGCGAGGCCCCCCAGCCTTCGATAAGCAGCGATTATCATTGTCTGCTGGGAAATTTGATGCAGGATGTCGATGAGGCTATCCCGCCGTTTCTTCGAGATCAGCCCCGACAGGTACACTGAATGCACCTTGTCTTCGGCATCATCCAGTGCATTGAGCGGTAGGGCCTCGTGGAACCCTGGGAGTGCTCTCCAGATTTCTCCCAGCATGACTTTCAAGAGAGCAGAACGGTGAGGGAGCAGACAACCAACGCGTGCGTTCAGACGACCCATGACCTCCGCACATTGGGCGTCTGTAAACTTTTGGTTTTGTTGACGGCCCTGTGCACGGATATCCCCGTAGGTAATGAATTCGTGCAGACTGTATAGACGCACCGCCATAATGCCTGAAGGAAACATCATTGGAAGATTAGCAATGAAGAAAAAGCATATGGAGTTAAAACTCCTCGAGAGCAATGCTCTGCAGACAGGAGTGACACCTGTCAAAATCAGTTATAAGGAGAATTTGAGGAAAATCCCCTAAGAACATTGAGAGTTTTGCTCTGAAAAGATAATATAATAATAATAATAGTTCCAAATGCCATCTTTAACTTCCAAGATCCATGAAGAATTCTTAAGAGTTCTTCTATATGATTTGGAAGGAGCAAAGCTCCATTAATGAATTAAGAAAATCCAAGGAAAATCTTTTAGAGAGCAGAACTGTATTAATGGAACCATAATAGGGTTCTCCTTATTCCTCTTTAGACCCCCTTTAGAGCAAAGCTCTGCTAAGTGAAACCCTAAATGGGTCTTCTTTAGATCAGGGATCTATTGAGAGCAAGGCTCTTAAAATTGATTTAATTTAATCCAAATTAATTTTTTACCTAAAATTCTCTAAAGTTTGAACTTTTAAAAGTGTTTAAACAAAAGAGCAGGGCTCTGAGATTCTGAAAGTAAAATGTTTGGAGATGATGATCATCTGTGGAGGACCAAAGGTCCTATTTATAGGGATCAAATGCCCTTTCAACTTCCAAAAGTTGCCGCAACGATTGGAATTCTGCCACCGTTGCGCTCGCGTTTGAGGCCACTAAGCGCAACGGTGGGGGGCATTTGTTTACCCCAATCAGAGCAAAGCTCTGTTCAAATTCCAAGGCGGGAGATGAAGCAACGCTTCTGATTCCCCCCAATCAGAGCAAAGATATACTTTGAAAATTTAAATTTTAATAAATGAAGCAACGCTTTAGATCCTCTGCGCTGCGCGCAGGACGCCACGTGTCAAAATCAGTCACGCCAGCGCAGAGAGCGCGGCGCCCGAGGCAGCGCGCCCAATCAGAGCAAGGCTCTATTTAAAACAAAAATTAAAGGAAGCAACGCTTCAGTTGCGCAAGCGCTGAGCTGCGCGACACGCGTCAGCGCAGTTGCGCTGTGCGCTGCGCGACACGTGTCAGCACAGTTGCGCTGTGCGCTGCCCGACACGTGTCAGCGCAATTGCGCTTGCGCAGTTGCGCTGCGCCCTGCGCTGGGGCATTTGCACCAAACAGAATTAAAATTCTAGTAAGATCCTTCTGTTCTTGTTAAAACAAGAATATTGTCTTCTGTAAAACAGAAGCCCTTGGATCAAAGATCCAACGGTGGGGAAAATTCCCCAAATCACTCAGAGAATGATCTCTTTAACAAACTTAATAAATTTATGGGCACTATATAAAGATCCTAGACCCCAATTCAAAAGAGATCAACATTGAGAACATCAAGAACTTCACAGAGAGAACTTTAAAGGATTTTGAGAAGAATTCAAGAACAAAAAAAAGGTAAAAAACCTTTATTCAAGAAGAATTTCTTCTGAATAGATCATTAATCTAAGAACAAGATCAATGATCTTCAATAAAAACTAAATAATAACAGTGCCTTACACTTTTTTATGGACCATTAGTTCTGGAATCTTAAAGATTCCCCTCTTAAATCCAAAATTGGATTAAGTCATTAAAATAGTGCCTTGCACTTGCAAATCTGCACTGTTGCGCTCTTGGGTTGGCGCAAGCCACCAGAGAGCGCCACGTGTCAGCTCCAAGACCACTTGCGCTGTGCGCTTTTAAAATAGAGCATTGCTCTTTAAAGTTGGTGCAAATTACCAGAGCGCGCTACGTGTCAGCAGCGCAACGCACTGCGCTTGCGTGACACGTGTCACCACCACAAGCGCTTGCGCTCAATAGTTGGCGCAAAGCTCCTGACAAGCCACTGTCAAGTAATTAATGCACTGCATTATTTACAGAAGGGCCAAGTCCAATTAAAAAGGCCTAACAGGCCTAACAAAATGCAATGCATTATTTTAAAAAGGGCAGAGCCCAGACCAAAACAGATGCTCTGCATCATTTACAAAGGGACTGAGCCCAAATCAAAAAGGCCTAGCAGGCCAGAATATTTCTTAACTGGACCAAAGATAAATAAAAACGTTGAACATTTTTCAACTGGACTTAGCCCAATCATGGCCGTAAGTCCTCAAATTAAATTGACTGAGCAAGACTGCTCTCCTAAATCAATTTACACCCGGTTCAAGGGCACATCTCCGAAATCCTCTGACATCTATCGTTGTAATCCTTCAAAGACGTCAGAGAGGTGACGGGTCCCGACAACCACACATCGATACGGACTGCGGGGTCCCTAAACTCGTGGACCGAAACGTCCTTAAACTAATATTCGTCCCAAAATGGGAATGTTGAACTGAAACATCCTTAAACTAATATTCGTCCCAAAATAGGAATGTTGGACCGAAATGTCCTTAAACTAATGCCCGTCCCCAAATGGGAATGATGGACCACTATGTCCTTAAACTGGTATTGGACCACCATGTCCCTAAACTGGAAATCGACCACAACGTCATTAAACTAAACAATAGAGCCAATTGCTCTTTTGTCTGATCCAAACGATCCCGTTAAGTTGATCTTAGTCTGGAGATTAGGCTAACGTATCCTTAACAAAAGTTTAAGTTGATCTTAGCCTCAATATGGCTAACGTATCCTTAAACTAAAACACCAAACCCAAATCTAAGTAAACAAGGATTTGGACTAATCCACGTCCTACGGGCGACGGCATCACTTAGTCTCCGTATACAATCTATGGGCAACCACAAACAAAACAAACACACACGACACGAAGTGAACATCTGGAGAAGCAGAAAGTGGCTGCCGCGATGCGGTAGCGTAATTAACTGCAGGGGCTTGCGCCTGCAGAGAAGAGCGTCCCCACAATCAAAAACCCCTCAAGCGAGGGGGAATCTGACGAAGTCTGCTATATCAGCCGCATCCGTCTAAACCTTCGATACACGGTGCTATAAATCAACTTGGCATCTTCGGAGAGGTGGACGGATAAAACCAAATAGCATCTGCCCCGAATCTCAGGCAAGGCGTCTTCACGTCGTCGCCATCTTTCGGAGGGGAACATGGTCAGTAGAAAAATACGGTTTTAATCGATGCCCATTTACTTTAAAAATTGAACCGTTTTTTTATATTTTCAACTTCTACCGCCCCGTGCGGGTATACATACCGCACCACAAAAGGTCCTTTCCAACGAGATTTAAGCTTACTCGGATGAAGATGGAGACGAGAATCGTAAAGAAGGACTTGTTGTCCCGGTGTGAAAGTTTTTCTAAAAAGGTTTTTATCATGGAACACTTTTGTTCGGTTCTTTACTATCACCGCATTATCGTAAGCTTCATCGCGGAGTTCGTTTAGCTCATTCAATTGCAGCTTCCGATAGCTGCTAACTTGATCAAAATTGAAGTTTAGCTCTTTAATAGCCCACATTGCTTTATGTTCGATCTCGATAGGAAGGTGGCATGCCTTCCCAAACACAAGGCGGTATGGAGACATACCAAGATCGGTCTTATAAGCGGTGCGAAATGCCCAAAAAACATCCGTCAATTTGGTTGACCAATCTTTTCGGATTTTAGAAACCGTCTTCTCCAAAATTTGTTTGATTTGCCTATTTGAGATCTCAGCTTGCCCGCTTGTTTGGGGATGATAGGGTGTAGAAAGTTTGTGGTTGATTGCATATTTCCGCATCAAAGCCTCGAAAGACCGATTACAGAAATGCGTCCCGTTGTCGCGAATATAAGCCGAGGGTGTCCGAATCGCGAGAAGATATTTTCTTTAAGAAACTTAATAACAATCTTGTTGTCATTAGTACGACACGGTATTGCTTCCACCCATTTTGAGACGTAATCAACCGCTAACAAGATATATAAATTCCCAAAAGAATTGGAAAAAGGGCCCATAAAATCAATACCCAAAATGTCAAATATCTCCACAACCAAGATAGGTTGGAGTGGCATCTCATTTCTTCATGAAATCTGACCCATGTGTTGACACCGCGGGCAAGTTTTGCAATGATCATAAGCATCTTTAAATAGTGTTGGCCAATAAAAGCCACATTGCAAAACTTTCTCCGCTGTTTTTCGAGGACCAAAGTGACCGCCGCATCCCTGATCATGACAAAATGACAACACACTCTTGAATTCATCGTTAGGGACACACCTGCTAATGATTTGATCGGAACAATACTTAAACAAATAAGGTTCATCCCAGTAAAAGTGTTTTACTTGGGATAGAAATCGAAGTTTGTCTTGCTTCGACCAATTGCTAGGAATAAGTCCCGTTGCTAGATAATTCACAATATCCACGAACCAAGGTTCGCAGGATACGTTCAAGAGCTGTTCGTCAGGAAAGGAGTCATTTATCGGCACGGTCAACGTTGGTGAAGAAGAGATGCATGAAAGATGGTCGGCTAGAAAGTTTTCATATCCACTCTTGTCTCGTATGATAAGATCAAATTCTTGTAACAACAGGATCCAACGTATTAGCTTGGATTTAACATCCTTCTTCGATAAAAGGTGTCGTAGGGCAGAGTGATCAGTGTAAACCACTATTGGCGAGCCAATCAAGTAGGGCCTGAATTTTTCTAATGCAAATACAATTGCCAAGAATTCTTCCTCAGTAGTTGTGTAATTAATTTGTGCATCGTTCAAGGTCCTATTTGCATAGTAAATTACATGTGGCATCTTATCAATGTGATGTCCTAAGACTGCACCAATAGCAAAATCTGATGCATCACACATAAGCTCGAACGGGTGATTCCAATCCGGAGATGATAGAACGAGGGCTGTAGTGAGAGATCTTTTAAGAGATTCAAAAGTAGCCTCACAATCCGAATCGAAGTGAAATGTCGTATCCTTGGCTAAGAGAAGAGTTAAGGGTCTAGCAATTTTGCTAAAGTCCTTAATGAATCTCTTATAAAATCCTGTATGACCAAGGAAGGATCGTATATCTTTGACGTATTTGGGACGAGGAAGGTTATGGATGACATCAATTTTAGCTCTGTCAACCTCAATGCCTTTTCATGAAATGATATGTCCAAAGACAATACCTTCTTGGACCATGAAATGACATTTTTCCCAATTCAAAGTTAAGTTATTATCCTTACAGCGGGTAAGAACCGCGTCAAGATGACAAAGGCAATCCTCAAAGAAGTCCCCAAATATGGAGAAATCGTCCATAAAAATCTCCAGAAAATTCTCAACCATGTATGAGAATATCCCCATCATACACCACTGAAACCCAAAGGGCATGCGTCTATAAGCAAAAGTACCGAAAGGAAAAGTAAATGTTGTTTTATCTTGATCCTTTTCGGCGATGGGGACCTGGTTATAGCCAGAGTATCCGTCCAAGAAACAATAGTATTCATGTCCAGCTAATCGTTCTAACATCTGGTCAATGAGGGAAGTGATCTTTCCTCGTTGCGGCATTGAGTTTTCTGTAATCAATACATACGTGCCATCCAGTTTGGGTGCGTTTTTGGATCAACTCATTATCATCATTAGTGATGACCGTGATGCCAGACTTTTTAGGGACTACATGAATAGGACGTACCTATTGGCTATCAGATATCGGGTAAATTATACCACTATCAAGGCACTTGACGATTTCTTTCTTTACCGCCTCCTTCATAACGGGATTCAACCGTATTTGTGGATCTCGGGTTGGCTTGGCTTCATCCATCAGATGTATATAATGTTCAACAATTAAGGGACTAATCCTTTTGATGTCAGCCATTGTCCAACCGAATGCTTGCCGATTTGATCTCAATACAGTCAAAAGTGCATTCTCTTGCTCTAAAGCTAGAGAAGCGGATATGATCACGGGCAAAGAATCATTCTCACCTAAATATGCATACTTAAGATAAGAAGGTAGCGGTTTGAGATCTAGAGTCGGTGGAGAGACGATAGAAGGAGGGGTAAGGGAATGATATTCGGACTCCCCAAGAGGTTCATAACTTGCATAGGATATTGACTCGGACAACGCTACTGACTTTTGCGATGAGTCAACGGATTCAAACGCGGGGATGGACTCATCGAAGATATCCTCACTATAATAATTTTCCAGATCAAACAATGTCGCACTAATGTTGTCGAGATCATCATAGCAAAGTACTTCCGCTTCGCAGCTGTCGGAAGCTATCTCGTTGATGGAACAGACATCGATTAAATGAGCAGAAGGTTCAGATGATTGACTTCCAAGCTTGTAAATATTAAGCTCAATTGTCATCTTCCCGAAGGATAAGTTTATAGAACCGTTACGACAATTAATGACAGCGTTGGAAGTTTCTAGGAAAGGTCGACCGAGTATCACCGGGATTTAGTTGCGTGGGTTTGCCACAGGCTGTGTATCTAAGACAATAAAGTCCACAGGGAATATGAATTCCCTGACTTTAATTAACACATCATCAAGCTCATCCCTAGGTTGAGCGATATATCGGTCTGCCATCTGGAGAGTGCAGTGGGCAGGTTTCAACTCTCCTATACCTAGCTGCTCATAGACGGAATATGGAAGCAAGTTAACACTAACGCCGAGGTCAAGTAGAGTACGATTGATGCTTTTTCCTCCAATAGTTATAGATATTGTAAGACAACCGGGGTCCTTATGTTTCTTAGGCAATTGTTGGGTAAAAGCTGTGCTCACGTTACTTGTCATGAATACATTTTTCGGCACTTGAGTTTTTCTCTTCCTAGTGCACAAGTCCTTAAGGATTTTTGCATAAGACAGAACTTGTTGAATAGAATGTAGGAGAGGGATATTTATGTTAACTTGCTTAAACATTTTCACAACCTTCTCCATTTGTGCGTTAGGTTTGTTGGCCCTCAACCTGTTTGGAAATGGAGCTTTATCAATAAGTTTTGGGTCCAACATTTGTGGAGAAGTTTGTGGGGATGGAATCGATCCCAGAATTGGAGTGGGGATCGTTTTAGGTAGATTCGAGGAAGTGGGCGAAGTGGGCGAAGTGTTCGAGCCTTGGGTAAAATGGAGAATAGGCTCGAAAGAAGGTGGAAGACTAGACGAAATAGGGAAAGAAGTAGAAGCCGGGGTTTCAATTGATTCCTCATCATCAATCTGTTCACCCATTTTATTGTTCAACACTCTTCCTGATCTCAACGTGGTAACGGCACTCACATTATGACTTTGTGAGTAGCCAGGATTCGGTAGGGGTTGAGATGAAAGTTTCCCTTTTTCTCTCGCACTCATCGCGGCATTATTTGTGCAAGTTGTGCTTCTATCGATTTAATACTCTCACCGTGGGAGTTGGTGGTATGTGTTAAAGTTCGGATAGAAGACTTTATTTCATCCATCGACTGCATGGAATGTTTAATAAACATATCCATGCTTCGTTCAAGTGCAGATGAGTTTTCAGTCCCGGCCGTTTGGAAAGAATTATTGGCTGGGTTTTGAAAAGGTTGCGATTGAAAGGGGTGCTGACTCTGTGGTGGTGGTTGCTGCTGCTGTGGAGGATGTCTTTGATAATTGCTTTGGAACTGGTTTTGATTTTGGTTTTGGTTTTGGTTCCAAGCAAAGTTAAGATGATTCCTCCACCCCTGATTGTATATGAAAGAATAAGGATTGTTTCTAGGTCGCTGCTGAAAAGCAGCAGTAGTTTGCTCGTGATCTTGAAACGGTGCATTCATAGGACATTCTTCCATCAAATGTGATGGATCGGAACAGCAACCACATATGGTCTTGGAAACCGTTACCTGGTTTAGGGAGACTGATGAGAATTTGTTTTCAATAGCGTCGAGATTCTTTTGCATCGTTGCCATTTCGGCTTTTACTGCGATGGAAACATCGAGCTGATGAATACCTTCCCTAGATGAAGGTGGTCTAACGCTTTCCCACTGCAAAGTGTTTTCAGCGAGATCTTCCAGATATTTTCAGGCTTCACCATCGTCTTTGGACATGAAATTGCATTGAAACATGGTTTCAAGCATCTACTTTTTCGCTGGATTAATGCCTTCATATATAATTCGGCACATATCCCATCTATGTATTCCATGATGATGACATTGGACAAGCAGATCCTTCAACCGTTCAAAGCACTTCCAAAATGGTTCATTGGGAAGCTGGGTAAACTGGTTGATCTCGCTCCTAACACGGGCGGTCTTATGATTTGGGTAAAACTTCTTAAGGAATGCTATTACGAATTTGTCCCAATTAGTAATAGAGTGTGCGGCAGTTTATAAAGCCATTTTTCTACTAAGTCGCACAAAGTGAACGGGAGAAGACGTAATCGCATAGCATCCTTGGACAGTTGTGAAGTACCCATCATTGCGCATACGTTTTCGGATTTGGTGATAAAAACGTATGCGTCTTCAGACTCAAGCCCGTGAAATTTGGGCAATAGGTTGATGAAGTGCGGTTTAATTTCAAAATTATCCCCATTGGCTGGTGGAATAGATAAACAGGTAGGAAGGGGACCACGTATAGGATAGCATCTCTCTTGGAGAGAAATGCGCGGTGGATTCTGCGCACCTATAGGTGGTGGCACGGTGGTGTTATAATCTGAATGAGAACCATCCATCTCGGTCGATGTGGTGGGTGGTGGGGAAAAAGAAGATGAAGAAGTACCGACTTCGGAGTCGATAGCAGGAACGCGGACAAGATGGGCACTAGAATCCCGTGTCCAGCCAAGCATGCACTAAGCGGGTTTAACGCAAGTGGCAGCGTGTGTGTGATTTAAAATTGGTTTGTTTTAAAAAGTGTCGGACGTGAGACAAATCACACAAAAATGCACAATCAACCCTAGAACTAAGGTTACCTAGGTCAAGTCTGTAGACCGCTTCTAGCCTTCCAAAGGACAAGCCGCAGGATCAATTCTCTACCACCTCTTTACTACTCTTGTGGCCAGGTAAGTGCCAGGTAAGTAGGAGGTATCCGCTATACGAATCACCAAAAATAGAGGGCATAATTAAGTAACCACTTGTTTTAGACACACTTGCCTAGACACCACAAAAGTAATGCGGATAAGCGATAGATTACCCACGACCTTCCTTTGTCCTTATTGAGCGCGACAGTCCTTAGAGTCTTGTCTAGATATTTTTTTAAATTAAGTAGGGTTGATGTGGATGCTCGTTTTGTGTTTTGCGAGGTCTAGGAAGGGTGATAAAATCCCCACCTAATCTGAATTTTGGTCTTGCCCCTTAAAGTCCGTATTAAAATATAAATAAACAAACCAATTACAAAACTTTGCAAAAAGATTTTTGAGCGGCGATATTTTGCAAAGAATCCTGCAGAAAAGATATTTTATTGGATTTTAGAGGAGAGAGAAAGATATAGAAAAGATACCAGAGAAGTTTTTAACCCTAAATCCCTAATTGCATCGCTGTTCCGCCGCCAATTGGCCCTTCTTGCCGCGGTTCCGCCGCCGACTTGGGAGATGTGGTGGAGATTTTTGCTACGTGGCCTCCTTTGCTCCTCTGGATCTTGATGAATGTCTATGGCTCTCTGTTTCCTCAAGTCTGTGACTCCAGATCCCCTTACAAAATTCACACAATAATCGTTTAATATATAATTTGCAGTTTTGTTTATTTATGATATGGATCGAATAAGAATTCAACATGAATAGTAAGAAAAATAAATTACGCACGTATCCCAGGCAACGGCGTCATTTGATTAATCTATGTTTTAGAGTTTTGTTTCTAGAATAACCGCAATCAATAACGGTGTCGCATGTAGCTAGACCGAGATGAGTACGGGTCGTCCTCAGGGAAACGTTGAATCTTTTAATCTTACTTTAGACATGTTGATTAGGAAAGGAGGAAGAATAAAGAATGGTTGTAGGTTCGAGATCTACGTCAAATACGGATGCAGGATATAGATCTAGATTAACTACGGATGTAGGTTTTATATTAGAAGGAGGCTTGTAGGGTTCGTTAAGATTTAGTAGTCATGGATGATTAATTAAAGATTACTCCTTTTATCCTTTAATAAATTTAAAACTAGATCGACAGTGATGCATGTAGATTAGGGTTTCTGGAGGGAAAAAGGGTTCCCACTCTTAACCCCTATCTTGACATGGATCTCCGTTCATGTCTAGCTTTTACCAAAACAATCGTTAATCTAATCTCTAATCGCGGTCATGGCTCCCAATGAATTGGTAGCGCGCCCGATTAGGATGTTAATGATTCTTTTGGTAAAGTTTATAAACTTTATAAGACGTAAAAAGAGTTTAAGGATCTTCATCATCCATTAATCTATCCTAATCCTACGAATCCTAACAAGCGGAGAATTACTCGCGCATGTTGGGAAAAGAAAAGATAGAAAGGGAAATCATATTGAAAACTACAGAAAATAAAATGATATAAGAAAACAGCTACCTTTATTAATCAACAAGATCAAGTACTCTTTGTTCGTTTAGAAAATGATTACAAAACCCTAGTTTGCTTCTCGATCTCTTCTAAGGAGGTAGATGAACTATCGATGATCAACCAGGATTCTTGAACTGTCGTGGACTTCGTGATCGCGTCGGTTTGATGATTTTGCCAAGAGGCTCTCGGTCCTTATTTATAGTCAAAGAGCCAGAACCCTAGTTTCCTAATATGGTAACTAGTTGTTAGGATCCCAACCAGAAAATCCAGAGCCCTGACTCCTCAATATTGCAGCGGAACCGCAACCATTTGGTGGGTTTGGCCGCGGATCCACGGTGGGTTAGGGGGTTCGTTGCTTCAAAAAATCTTGTGGCCTCTTCTGGTGACACATGTAGACTATTTTGATATCTGAAATCTGAAAAGCTTCTCTAAGTCTCTGCCAGAATTGATTTCTTCGATTTACTTTAAGATTTCGGCAGATTTGATCTCGATAACTCGGATTTCCTTGATTCCAGTCCTGATATAATTTCTGCATAATTATCTCAACAAATAATGTTAGTAGAATTTGTTTTTATTGAGATATTATCTTAACCATTTGATATGATGTTATAGTTTTTAAGAGAATTGGTCAAAGATATTTAATAAGGTAAGCATATTTAAATGGACCAAATATTACATAAATATTATATGCTTACATTTTCCTTCATAATATTAATTATAATATATAAACACATGAAAATAGTATTTTTACGGATAAACCCTCATATGTGTCATATTTATAATAAACACATTTTATTATATAAAAATAGTAAGGAAAATGTCATATCAAATGCGCAATATTTTCATCTGAACAAAGCTCAAAAGTTTGCACGTGCAGTATACGTAAAATGAAAAGTTGCTGAAAAATCAAACATGTGCAAAATAGTATTTATACAGCCTAGGAGACGTGTCAAAGATCCAGTGCCCCTCACCCCAAAATTGGTGCCCCCCCCGGTCCCAAATGCTCCAATTCTTTAACCCTACCACCTCTTGGACTCCCCCCACTAACCGTAGTCTGTTTGATTTCCCTGCACATTTCCAGAGAATGAAAATGAGCCTTAAAACCAAATTTTAATGCATTTTTAATTCCCATTTCAATACCCTAAACCCTAATTTCTCCTATAAATACCACCCTACACCATAGCCCTCCTCATTCAGAATTCTTTTGCCAAAACTCTCTAAATTTTCCAAAGCCAAGTTCCGGCGACGACTCGGGGAAAATCCGGCGACACCGCGACTCCAAGCCGCTTTCAAAAGTTCCCTCTACCTCCCTTCTCTTCTCTAAACCAGTAAGTCCTTTCTCTTCTCTCTTTTTCACCTCTCAAAAAGATTTCTTTTCAAAACTCGTCGGAAGCGGAGTTATTCCGACTTCCAATTCTAATTTCATCAAAAACACAATTTTTTTCTTAATAATAAATTTACCATCTTTTTATATATTGTTTAACAAATATAAAAAAACATTTACAACAAGTTTCAATTCAAAATAATATGTGTTACAACTTTTATTTCACTTCTTCGGTAAAATACCATCAAGTTTACATACGACATTACTTTATCGCTTTGCTCATATTACTTTTAGAAAACTCATGAGGTAATGACCTACCTCATCACGACACTCATCTTAACATAGCACGATGGCTTTTGTAACAATTTTTGTGGGAAAATACAATTTACATTAAAATACCATAAACTATCAAAACTGTATTCTTTAAATTGTTTTGATTAATTCCTTGCAAATAAGCCTCTACAACCCATTTTGGGAAACCCGATTGGGATGGTGCGGGTTATTGCTTGTCCTTGGGACTAGTAGAGCGAGATGCAGACCTCCTCACGGAGCATACGGTCTCGATGGAATTTTTATTACAATTTTTAAGAAAACGTGATTTCTATTTAATAAATAAATTCTATTTATAATAATTATATATATATATTATCAAAATATCTATTTTAAATATATAATATATTCTATGTTTTCTAATCAAAAGAAAAGAATCATAAAAGTTCATGAAAATACCATCAAGAATCAATACAAGTCAAATTACATGAAAATACCATATACTATCCAAGTTAGGTTTATATCCACTAGACTATCTCATCACTTTTAAAAATTACATCTATGAAAAACCCTAAAGAAGATGATTAAATACTTGAGGTGTATTTTGAAAATATATCAAAACTATTTTTCATAAAACCCCCTCAAGTTATAATAAATTACAATAAGGGCCCTAGTAAATATAGGTTTAAGCGGGACCAGTTCTTTTGAGGCTCAGGGAGCTAGAGAATTTGGGTGCTTGCCTATTTAAGGTAGACAAACTAAAAACAGTGTTATCAACACGGTAATTGTCTTGGAAAAAGACACAAATCCTGTCATCCATGTGCAGCAGTTACCGATAACTCCAAAACTAATTCAGGACTTCAATTCTGTTTAAGTGTCTGACTCAGATAGAGTCTCAGTCTAATATAAAATCAATCCATCCTTGAATACAATTCAAGTACAACACCAATTCAATATGAATCCATTTATACCAGATACAATCAATATCAACATGACTTGACTGGACCGAACCATGGATATACTCTATTTACATGACTGTCCATTTATATCCCTTCCGTTTACATGAACTACTGATATCATGGTTTCGGCGAGTCCTATATCTATTAAATAAAACAATACAAATCAATACAAAATACATTACGGGGTTTTAAAGGGGTAGACTGACACGGAATGTGTTAAAAGTGGCACGAGATGGTCATTAAAAGACGTAACTATACATCCATTGACGTTGTTCCGTGGTTTTATCGACGGAGCCTTGTACTACGGGTTACCATAGTCTACGGTATAAGTTAGACTTCTCTTGTATACAATGGCATATTCTGTACTAAGGTACAAACTGTAGGGTTCCGTAGCGCGGCAGCAAGGTTTCGGGAGGTATCGTCCATGCCTTTTTCAAATTTTGGCCATACTAAAGAACCATAACCCTAGAATCATAACTAGAGAGTTAGACGAAAAACAATGTAAACAACTTTACATCTAAGTGAATGAGGAATACAACCTTTGTAGACCGGTCCTTCACTTCTAAAGCTCCGTGTAGTAGTCCATTCGCTATAAGTAGTGAACACCCGAACTCTAGTAAAGGTTCACATGAAGAAATGAACAAGCTTGCTCGAAGTTTTCGAGGCCGAAGATGATCTACGCCGAGGAGACTCAAGCTCATGCTATCTCTTCACTAATGGTAGATTAGTGAAGCAAACACCCTAAACTAAATGGCTAATATAATAGAGGATGATGAAGTAGGAATTGGGCTCACTTTAGATTTGTTTTTCTCACTGTATTTTATCACCTTGAGAAAAGCTAGCAAGCTTTCACATGAGGAAGAAGAAGATGAAGTGGAGATGAGAATGAAACTCATGAGGTGAGAATAGCAACCATGGGTGAGTTAGTGTCATACCATAACTTATGTAGAGACTAAATTATAGCTAACAATAATGGTTAGGTTAATAAATATCTATAAGTAAAACAAAATTAGTGGACTTGATCAATGGTTCCACAAGATTCTACAAGCTTGTATCCATGATAAATTTCCATCCAATTTTGAATTACTTAGATAAATATAAACCCTTCATTATATCAAGTATGGTGTAAGTCTCATACACCCATGTATCATGTGGCATCTAGCATGACACAAAAAATGTAAATTAATATATATCACATATATACTATATACACACAAGTGAGAGAAAAAAATGTTTAAGTGAGCTAATATTAGTCAATGTAAGTTAATATATCAAATATATAATTATACATTAAATTATCAAATCAACACTTGATTTAATAATCTGGCTATATCACATACAACCGACTAATATCATATGAATCAATTTATCAAATCAACACTTGATCCGATAACCCGGCTATATCACATATAACCGACCGATATCACATATCACGAGAATAGAATGCGGTATCACATACACGCATTAATCTCGGTCCCGCACATATCACATATGTGCTCCTACTTCGTTTCGCATGAACCAGAAAACCTCTGTGTAGGACTCTAAAGACTCGTCAATACGCCGGCAGTAGGTGATGATCATATCAAACACCCACAAGCCGCAAGCGGTCTGCTAAACGTAACGGGCACCCGGGTATTGAGCGATCAGAATATCAACAAGCAAGCCTGCTCATACTCCTGCGAATCCAATCAGTAACACTACCGAACAGTCCGGTCTCTTCGTCAGATATGTCGCATATCACAGCCTGGGGGTGGTATAACGTCAGACCCCAATAGCCTGATAATTCATGCCAATGCAAGGTCCATAACGGTTCGAGAAACTACTGATAACACTTATTAGTAGATCTCAGCAACCCTGGCCAGGGATTTCCAGATATGGCCAATCGAGCATAGCGCAATATCAACTCCCAATACAGGGAAAGACGAATCCCCTCCTATCGCTCATTGCCTCCATGTGACTCGGGACTGTACCCAAAAACCACCTTTTTGCACGATCTCTTGAACGTGGTATGGTGGAAATCAAAGCGCAGTGGGAATCACACAAGACTCTATGACGATCTCGGGTCGACGGACTAACATGTACCAGTGTCACCAAAGAACTGCTATCTGACGATAGGTATAATACCATCTAGGAGTTCTCGACGAGTCCGTTCAGTGTACCCAGTTTCCACTGAGCACCCGTATACATTCTCTGATGTCAAACACCAATGGATACGGGATCATCCATCGCCCATCACATGGGTCGAGAAGCGTATACGCTAGTCTACTCTGGAGTATCAATGCCATGTCTCGATACTCCTACGACTAGGAACATTTGAAGGATGTACTTACCGACTACCTCTGCACCACTAGTATGATCTGCATCATAGTCCTGGTAGTCAAGTACTCATCCTAAGAGCTTTATCAACATGTAATAGAGAGACAATAAGTGTACATGTTTAGATAAAGAGCAAGCAGATAGCATACTATCATGTCGAGCAAGAAAGTCCTTCCTATATATGTCCAAGCATCCACTACAATATACATCATATGTACAGTAATAGCCTCTAGGGCATACATATAACTAACAATCTCCCACTTGCACTAAGGCCATTTGTTGTAGTATCCCATACTCAACGTCCTATAGAATTCTCTCTAGGGAAAGGCCTTTGTGAGTGGATCCGCCGTGTTATCCTTCGTGTTAACTCTCCTGACCTCGATCCCTTGGAGATCAACCATCTCCCTGATCAGGTGATACTGTTCTCAAAATATGTCTGGATCGCTGATGGGACCGGTGTTCCTAAGCTAAAGCCACAACTCTATTGTAGTCACAATAACAGTTATTGGACTCTTAATGGTAGGAACCATGTTCATCTCATGAAAAAGAAATGCCCAGACATCCACTTTGGCAGCATCATTGGTAGCGATATATTCAGCCTTTATCGTCTAGTATGTCACGGTATCTAGCTTGGAACTCTTCCAACATACCGTCCTTCCACTGAGGGTAAAGACGATGCCTGTGACTGACTTTCAGTCGACCTTATCACTCTGGAAGCTCAACCAAGAACATTCATTTAGTGCTTCTCAAGTACTTAAGAATGTCCTCCACAGCTTTTCAGTGATTCTCCCAAGATCCGATTGATTCCCGATCACTACACTTAGTGAGTCATCTGCATCTGGTCTGGTATATAACATCGCATACATAATAGATCCTACTGCTGAAGCATAGGGTATCCCTTGCACGTGAGCTCTCTCCAAATCAGTCTCGGAAGACATCTTTTTGGAGAGAGTGATTCCTGAGTAAGTGGACGAACCACCATGCTTAGAATCTTCCATACTAAACCCTTTTAGTACGGTGTTAATGTACCTGGATTTGGGACACCCCCAACATCCACTTAGATCTATCATCATAGATCATAATCCACAAGATGTAGTAGGTATCATCTAAATCTTCCATGGAGAATCCTCATGATAAGAGGAGCTTGACCGAGTGTAGCATGGGAAACCATTTTCTATTAAGAGTATGTCATCTGCGTACAATACGTAGAGGACAAACTTACTCTCTACAACCTTCTTGTATATACAAGGTTCATCTACCTTTTTGATAAAGTCAAACTCTTTAACTGCAATATCAAAACAAATGTTCCAACTCCTCGATGCGTGCTTTAATCCTGATGGACTTAAGCATAGATTTGAAAGTCTCAACTTTTCCATCTACACCAAGAATCTTCTCAAGATCCATTTGCTCCCGATAGGTTTTACCCCTTTAGGTGCAACATTCAAAGTCATACTTTGTTGGTGTATATGGATTCCATCTTTGATCGCATAGCATCCAGCCTTTACACAGAGTCCCCACTCGTGATGGCCTGCCTGAACCTAGTTGGGCCATCATCAACCATGATGCAATCCTCGCCCCCGAGAAGACCATAGTATCTCTCGAGTGGATGAGGAACCCTACCAGATTTGCGGAGAGGCTGAGGTTCGTTGGAGACTATTGAATCCTTTGGTTTCACCAAATCATCAGCTGTTAGTTTGTCTAACTGGAACTCCTTCCAGTTCTAGCTCATGAACACTAATTTCTTCATAAGAAATTCCTTTTCTAAAAAGGTGGCATGCTGAGAAACAAAACACTTTTTTCTCCTTAGTGTGGTAGAAGATATTCCCTCGCAAATGTTTGGGATATCCTAACAAACTTATACAGAACTGACATTGCCTCAAGCTTGTCCAGATTTTGCTTTTCAACATAGGCCGGACAACCCCATATCTTAACCCGTTTAAGACATGGACTCTTCCCATCCCATATCTTATATGGAGTGGTAGGCACTGATTTGGATGGAACCCATTCAATAGGTATGCATCTTCTCAAGTGCATAACACAAAAAGGAAATAGGTAACTCAGCAGTACTCATCATAGAGCGTGCCGTATCTTATAGGGTGCGATACTTCCTCCCCGATACACCATTGTGCTGTGGTGTATACGAAGGAGTAAGCTGAAAGAGAATCCTATTCTCTTTTTAGAAAATCCAGGAACTCTATACCCAAGTATTCGCCTCCTCGATCACATCGAAGGACTTTAATACTTCAACCCGTCTGGTTCTTAACTTCAAGCTTATATTCCTTGAATTTCTCCAAAGTTTCAGACTCGTGTTTCAACAGAAACACATGCCCGAATCTTGAGAGATCGTCGATGAATATAATGAAGTACAAAGAACCAACCCTGGCATTTGTAGACATAGGACCGTATACATTATCATGTATCCGTCCCAAGAGTTCAGTAACTCTTTCTCTGTTTCCAGTAAACGGAGTATTGGTCATTTTACCTTTGAGACAAGACTAGCAAGTATCATAAGATGAAAATTCAAACAGATTCTTATATTCATTCTTATGTAACTTAGCTGGTCGTGTCGCATTGATATGACCTAGTCTATAATGTCACAAGAAGGATTCGTTAATTTCTAAACTACTCCTCTTGTGTGTGTTTTACATACTTTGAATTGTGGTTTGATTTGGAACGTATATGCTATTATATAACATGTCTGATCCAATCAACTCTTGATTCAGGACAATGTTCATAACATTATCCTCCAATACAGAATTATATCCTTCTTTAACTTAATAAAGAAACTGATGTAATGTTGTATATCAGGTTCGGTATCTAATAACATTTGTTCAGAATCAATGTATTAATACAAAGTGATATTTTCCAACTGACTTGGCTGCAACAATTGCACCATTCTCTAACACTTAGAGATATATCACACATTCTCAGTTCTCTACCTTTCTATAGCCCATGTAACAAATTACATATGTAGGATCCTAATCCGGTATCTCATATCTAGAACGTAGAGGACACTGAAAAACAGTTCTTGGTAATGAACACACCCGAAGAATATGCATCAACATGCGCATTCTTCGTTTGGGTTGCGTGGAAATCCGGATATTCCCCTATTTCCTGCTCGGACTTATAACAATTATAAGATAGAGCGGAACCAATGTTCCCCAGCTCGGTATAATAAGCAGGTTCGGTCAATGCATCCATATTATTATCTTGACTAAGGCGTGACATGGTCGCTACCAGGAGAGAGAGAAGAAAACACTCAGTGTATGCTCTTACTAAATCAGATTGGTTATTATTTTATCTAATCAGGATGGCTCCCATTGTTTTTATCAAATCTTCCTTTAAACCTTAAAAGGTAAGACTAGCCGGTATTAATTACACCCTACAAGTTCTCCAATCTTTCGGCCAGGCCAGTGTCGGTACTTTGAGATAGGTTCCCCGTGATTTCGCACGGACCTAATTAAAATAAACCTCGTTTTCCCAGGGGCGTAACCCCGTTAACACCTTTCTAGACACCTACTTGATTGGCTAATTGTAATGTGTAAAACTCTCCCAGGAGTAAATCTTACTCGCGGTGGGTATCGGGATCCAACTATCTTATAGAAGGTATGCAATCTCATTGCAAATTTCAACACTTGAAATTCCCGATAATGGTTTTTACCCCTAGCGTCCTATGATCTTGACGGAGGCCAAACTATCCATAGGACGCTAGTCAAGTTCAACCCTATCATTTCTTGATTGAATTAGACCCACCTGCACGACCCTTGACGGAGGCCAAACTACGCCGTACGAATACCCTAATCCAATCGCATCTCATGCTGCAGATAAGCACTAGTTAGCTACCGTACACTACACTTGACGGAGGCCAAACTACCGTAGCACGAATACTAAATACTACTTATCTGAAATGATGGAGAGCTACGACAGGTTTATAAGAAAACCTTGTGTGTAATAAACTTGATATCGTTATAGAATCGAGTGATTTTGAAAAGGAGTGTTTTTGATGCCTTTACTAGTTTTGCTAAAGTGGTCACTCCCGGTGAAGGGATCTCGGCTCTTTCCTTATCGAATAAGGTGCAAAATATTTCACAAATACCACTATGCAAAGCAGAAACTATAGAAGCAATCAAAAGACAAACCGAGTGGGTTGTAGCATCTTCCAGTTTCGCTAAAGAGGTCACTCCCGGTGAAGGGATCTCGGCTCTTTCCTTATCGAATAAGGTGCTGGATATTCTACAATGAATACCGCTATGCAAAGCAAGAACTAGAGCTACCAGTTTTTTTTAAAACAAGTTTCTACAATATCTTTTAGGTTTCTTTTATTTCATTAATCTTATTAATGAAGTCCCATCAATTATGCTTCCTAAGTATCACAGAAAAAACGAAAGCAGCAATATTTACTATATATCATCATATATATAATATAAGCATTCGTCTCAACATATAAAGTGATCACATCACAGAATATCAACAGCAGAAGAATCACATATAAAATAATGGATATACTAAGGATTTCGTGTTTTAGATTAAGCCAGTAAAAAACGCGGATTCCACGGTCGCGATGAGTAGCCAAACCCACATCCCTAGATCCCTACGAGAGCGGCAAGCAACCCTACCAATTCTAGAGTTAGGAGACCCAATCTCGACTCCTCGAGATGGTCTCCTACTGGACCCTAGAATCCGGTTACTTGTTCTCCCCGCCTTGGGTCTATCCTAATGCGGAAAAGTAAATAATATACATCAATGGTGACATCATCCTCAACCCGGAAGTGCCCCAATAAAAGAATATTACATACAAGCTTGTACATGAATGAAAATGAAAAACTCTCATCTCACATAAAAACAACCCAGCTATTCAAAACACGACGATCCAATATAACATATCACAGCAACACATAACATCACATGTCATCAACGTAAGTAAATATGCGTAACCCAATTGTCGTTGACATATAGCACCGAAACCGGCGATACACCACATATTACACTTACAGTCACAGAAAAGAAAGTGAAAAACTACAACAATTGGAATCCGCAATCACCTTAGACATCATAAACCCAATGTATCACATACTTTGGATTTTATGCCCAACCAAATGAATTCCTTAGACATCACGTGCCTAACAATTATAAACCCAGTATTTTAGTCTCAATATTGAAAACACTTTCCAATAACATGTCGGGTAATTCAACAAGATTTCCGATAACCTGATCGAATGCTCGTCGGAAACTTTAGTAGACGGCCGCACCCCCGATGCCGTCGACGACGTGCACTAAGGCGGAACACCGCAGCCGCGAGCACCCGAACGGATGCTTTTGGCGACAGGGTTCTCCTACAGTCACTTGGTCGGGGCTATGGGGCGTGGCTATCTAGTAAGGTTACCCGGCGAGTATCCGCGTACGCTACGTGATTGCGACGGACTTTTGATCCACATCAAAATTCCATGGCAACCGATCAAATGAGACTAAACTGCTAGATTTATAAAATTCAAACTAGTTATCTCATAACTATTTATGTGGATTCCAAATATTGTATCACAATCATAGATAGCTAGACGATATTAAACTTTTCGATCGAATAAACAAACACCCAAAATTTTCTAAAGAGCTCAACACTTGAGCAGAGTTCAATAAATATCCAGAACATGCCACAGCACCTATGAACCATCCGTAGAAGGGCCGACCCATGCCTCACTCATGTCGCCGCGGAATTGCCGCAAACCCTAGGGTATGACGGCGGTTCCGTGATCCAAAAAGTCGAGTTTGGGTATCATTTTTCTAGAGGGGCCATAGAATCGCTTGCATGATTTTTTGAAGATTTTAAACTCGGAAAAAATCCAACTCTTGGAAAATTTCCAGCGAGGGAAAATATGAGTTATTGATATATGTTCGAACTTTTTAACGTCGTCTAAATAACCCGAATAGATGTTAGAATTACGACTATGAAACACTCTGAATTGCCTTTGCACAAAAATAACATCACATGCAAATTTAGCAAAAACAAGCAACACCTGAAACACCAAAATCCAGAGACTGGAACACACTAGAAATTTCAACCCTGAACACCATAAGAAAACCGAGCTGGCCGGATTTAAAAGGCATGTGGCCGGCCAAATTCCGGCGAGGGGGGGTGACTTTCTACTGTGTTCATGTTCTCATATAACATTTTGTAGTTGCTAAAAAAAATTTAGAGGCCATTTAAAATTCAACAGAAACTAGGATTGTATATCGGGTGTTTCAGAGTTGTTTCGGTTTCGCAATCTAACAAACATCGTTTAAATCTCTAGCTTGGATCTGATACCACTGTAGGATTCCGTAGCACAGCAGCAAGGTTTCGGGAGGCATCGTCCATGCCTTTTTTTCAAATTTTTGCCGTACTAAAGAACCCTAATCCTAGAATCTTAACTAGAGATTTAGACGAACAACAATGTAAACAACTTTACATCTAAGTGAATGAGGAATACAACATTTGTAGACAGGTCCTTCAATTCTAAAGCTCAGTGTAGTAATCCCTTCGCTCCAAGTAGTGAACACCCGAACTCTAGTGAGGGTTCACATGAAGAAATGAACAAGTTTGCTCGAAGTCTTCGAGGCCGAAGATGATCTACGTCGAGGAGACTCAAGCTCATGCTACCTCTTCACTAATGGTATATTAGTGAAGCAAACACCCTAAACTAAATGGCTAATATAGTAGAGAATGATGAAGTAGGAATTGGGCTCATTTTATATTTGTTTTTCTCACTATATTTTATCACCTTGAGAAAAGCTTGCAAGCTTTCTCATGAGGAAGAAGATGATGAAGTGGAGATGAGAATGAAACTCATGAGGTGAGAATAGCAACCATGGGTGAGTTAGTGCCATACCCTAACTCATGTAGAGACTAAACTATAGCTAACAATAATGGTTAGGTTAATAAATATCTATAAGTAAAACAAAATTAGTGGACTTGGTCAATGGTTCCACAAGCTTGTAGCCATGACAAATTTCCATCCAATTTTGAATTACTTAGATAAATATAAACCCTTCATTATATCAAGCATGGTGTCAGTCTCATACACCCATGTATCATGTGGCATCTAGCATGACACAAAAAATATACGTTAATATATATCGCATATATACTATATGCACACAAGTGAGAAAAAGAAATGTTTAAGTGAGCTAATATTAGTTAATATAAGTTAATATATCAAATATATAATTATACATTAAATTATCAAATCAACACTTGATTTAATAATCCGGCTATATCACATACAGCCGACTAATATCATATGAATCAACACTTGATCCGATAACCCGGCTATATCACATATAACCGACCGATATCACATATCGCGAGAATAGAATGCAGTATCACATACGCGCATTAATCTCGGTCCCGCACATATCATATATGTGCTCCTACTTCGTTTCACATGAACCAGGAAACCTCTGTGTAGGACTCTAAAGACTCGTCAATACGCCGGCAGTAGGTGATGATCATATCAAACACACACAAGTCGCAAGCGGTCTGCTAAACGTAATGGACACCCGGGTATCGAGCGATCATAAAATCAACAAGCAAGCCTGCTCATATTCCTGCGAATCCAATCAGTAACATTACCGTACAGTCCGGTTCTGATATGTCGCATATCATAGCCTGGGGTGGTATAACGTCAGACCCCAATAGCCTGATATGTCATGCTGATGCAAGGTCCATAACGGTTCGAGAAACTACTGATAACACTTATCAGTAGATCTCAGCAATCCTGGCCAGGGATTTCCTGTTATAGCCAATCGAGCATATCGCAACATCAACTCCCAATACTGGGAGAGACGGATCCCCTCCTATCGCTCATTGCCTCCATGTGACTCGAGATTGTACCCAAAAATCACCTTTTTGCACGATCTCTTGAACATGGTATGGTGGAAATCAAAGCACGGTGGGAATCACACAAGACTCTATGACGATCTCGGGTCGACAGATTAACATGTACCAGTCTCACCAGAGAACTACTATCTGACGATAGGTATAATACCATCTAGGAGTTCTCGGCGAGTCCGTTCAGTGTACCCATTCTCCACTGAGCACCCGTATACCTTCTCTGATGTCAAAGACCAATGGATATGGGATCATCCATCGCCCATCACATTGGTCGAGAAGCATATACGCTGGTCTACTCTGGAGTATCGATGCTCTGTCTCGATACTCCCACGACTAGGAACATTTGAAGGATGTACTTACCGACTACCTCTGCCCCACTAGTATGATCTGCATCATAGTCCTCGTAGTCAAGTACCCATCCTAAGGGCTTTATCAACGTGTAATAGAGAGACAATAAGTGTACATGTTTAGATAAAGAGCAACCAGATAGCATATTATCATGTCGAGAAAGAAAGTCCTCCCTATATATGTCCAAGCATCCACTGCAATATATATCGTATGTACAGTAATGGCCTATAGGGCATACATATAACTAACACAAATAACTGCGTTAGCATAACAATCAAATATTATACCGGTTACATTCTCTTATCTGTCTACTCTATTTCTATCTCTCTTTGGGACTTATCGAGCGATTGTTCGCTGGCGACATTCCTATTTTTCTTCTTTCTTTGAAATGTTGTTAGGAGGACACGACTCTAAGGTGTTCGAGACCAACCAGGAGCAATTGGAGCAGACCACTGAGCAGCATGACCACTAGGCTTCACTTGTACTCACTTTTACATTCAGTACATGCCATTGTTTAGGTATCGTTTTCCATTATTGTATTTTATTTTCCAGTTGTATTGTAAAGAATGTTTAATCAATAAAAGTTGTTGTCCAATTATATCTCTTGTCATTTTTCTTGTGTACTTTATTATATTGCTTATTTATGCTTAGCGTGTTTACTTCTGAGTAAATACGTAGAGGGCCAGTCACGTCTCCTTACCGTACACCAGGAAGCGGTGCGTGACGGGTTTTATTGGCGGCCCATGCAGGCCAGTGCCGCATGGAACCCTACCATGCAGGTCAGTACTGTATGGAACCGTACCATGCAGGTTAGTACTGCATGGAACCCTACCATGCAAGTCAGTTCTGCATGGAAACCTAAGCAATATAACACAAGAATTACAAGACTCGGCAACTAAACATTCTTTATATTTCATAATGTTTGAATCTATCCTAACCCAATTTTTCTTTCAAGCTTATGGATTCTCCCAAGAACACAAGTACAAACGTCAACAACACACCACTACCACCTCTTCCACTTACGCCTACCGTTGTAGCTCCGATCAACGAGCAGACGGTACTGCTCGAGGCAACTAAGAGCCTCCTGGAGGGACGGCAGCAGTAGACTGCTATTCTAATGAACCGTCCAGAAGAGAAAGCACCAGGAGTGAAGGAATTCCGTACACTGGATCCTAAACAATTTTCTGGGAAAGATAGCCCCTTGGAAGCTGAAGAATGGGCTTGACGATCTAGTAGCAGCACAAGTGCCAGAGATTGCCTGGGTAAGAGTTGCGAAGCTGCAACTCAGAGATAACGCCAGAGTTTGGTGGAAGGCGGAAGAAAGCCGTCTTGACCAGCCGATCGAATGGAGGACTTTTCGCGAGATGTTCGATGCGAAGTATTTTCCGGAGACTGCCCGACTCGACATGGAGCAGCAATTCATCCACCTACAACAAGGCTCTATGTAGAGCAAATCAGTGGATGAGTATGATGTTGAGTTTACTATGTTAAGCAGGTTCACGGCACACCTTATTCCGACTGCTGAGACCAGGGCCAGACGATTTCAGCAAGGGTTGGACCATGAAATCCAAGCTGATCTAGCTACAGGGAATTTCCCAACCCACGACCTAGCTCTGAAAGCTGCCCGTCGATACAAGGCAATAGTGAAGAAGAAGGGAAGACCTCAATCTGCCGGTGTGAAACGCCCTGCCACCCAGATGGAAGGAGGAGCCTCTTCAATACCAACTTTTGAACCCAGGAGACCGGAAGAAACAAATAACCCGTCAAGTCCAGATTTTTTTCTTCTACTGCAAGAGGGATGGTCACCTGTGGAAGGACTATAGGCGCGCAAAAGGCATGTGCTTAGTTTGTAGCGCATCCACTCATGGAATTGGAACATGTCCTTACAGACGCAACCCAGTTCTAACTCACATCACTTATCTGCAGCGGCCAGCTATCCAAGCTCCTGCACCTCGTCTTGCTTTCCCAGCTCCACCTCCACATGGACCTCCTGCACAACCTCCTCACCAATTCCATCAGGCAATGAGGAACATGCCTCGAGGGCAGAGAAACATACCCCAAGGATAGAGGAATGTGCCTCCAGCTAGTGCGAATGTACCCCGGTGTCAGGCTTTTACATTAGCAGTCGTAGAAGCTGAGACAATCGACCAAGGTAACACAGCTAATTCCCTTCAATCTTTCCAAACCCTTGTATCATCTCGTTACTTTTCATGCACTACCAGTATTTCTTTCACCACCACTGTCATCAAACTTTTCTTGAATCTGTTACACTTTCCTTTTATAAATTTCGAGGAAGAAATTTTTATTAAGAGGGTAGAATGTAACAAACCTAAAACTTCTGTACATTTTTTTGTAAAGTACAGAAAGGAATACCTTAGCCTGAGCACAAGTTATAAATTTAAATTGCTTTTGAACAGCAAGAAAGCATTTGTAGCTCGTTGGTAAAGCCTTGCACTGCTGTGACATAGCCCATGTGTTCGAATCCCCTCAGCCACATAATATTTTTATTGATTTTTCTTTTAAACTTTTAGAAGCTCAAAAGTTTGCACGTGCACTACACGTAAAATGAAAATTCACTGAAAAATCAAACATGTGCAAAATAGTATTTATACAGCCTAGGACACGTGTCAAAGATCCAGAGCCCCTCACCCCAAAAATTGTCCAGCGAGGTCACCATTGGGGCCGGCGCCGCCGGTCCCCCCCTCCCCGCCCCAAATGCTCCAATTCATTAACCCTAGCACCCTTTGGATTCCCCCCACTAACCGTGGTCTGTTTGATTTCCCTGCACATTTCCAGAGAATTAAAATGAGCCTTAAAACCAAATTTTAATGCATTTTTAATTCTCATTTCAATACCCTAAACCCTAACTTCTCCTATAAATACCACCCTACACCATAACCCTCCTCATTCAGAATTTTTTTGCCAAAACTCTTTAAATTTTCCAAGTCCAAAAGTTGTACAAGTGGAGTTAGCCCAAGGCCAAGTTCCGGCGACGACTCGGGGCAAATCCGGAGACACCGCGACTCCACGCCGCTTTCAAAAGTTCTCTCTACCTCCCCTCTCTTCTCAAAATCAGTAAGTCCTTTCTCTTCTCTCTTTTTCACCTCTCAAAAAGATTTCTTTTCAAAACTCGTCGGAAGCGGAGTTATTCTGACTTCCGATTCTAATTTCATCAAAAACACAATTTTTTTCTTAATAACAAATTTACCATCTTTTTATATATTGTTTAACAAACATAAAACAACATTTACAACAAGTTTCAATTCAAAATAATATGTATTACAACTTTTATTTCATTTTTTCGGTAAAATACCATCAAGTTTACATACAACATTACTTTGTCGTTTTGCTCATATTACCTTTAGAAAACTCACAAGTTAATGACCTAGCTCATCACAACACTCATCTTGACATAGCACGATGGCTTTTGTAACAATTTTTGTGGGAAAATACAATTTACATTAACATACCTTAAACTATCAAAACCGTATTCTTTAAATTGTTTTGATTAATTCCTTTCAAATAAGCATCTACGACCCATTTTGGGAAACCCGATTGGGATGGTGCGGGTTATCACACGTTCTCAGGACTAGTAGAGTTAGATTCAGATCTCCTCATGGAGCATACTATCACGATGGAATTTTTATTATAATTTTTAAGAAAACGTGATTTCTATTTAATAAATAAATTCTATTTTTAATAATTATATATATATAAATATTATCAAAATATCTATTTTAAATATATAATATATTCCATGTTTTCTAATCAAAAGAAAAGAATCACAAAAGTTCATGAAAATACCATCAAGAATCAATACAAGTCAAATTACATGAAAATACTATATACTATTCAAGTTAGGTTATATCCGCTAGACTATCTCATCACTCTTAAAAGTTATATCTATGAAAAACCCTAAAGATGATGATTAAATACTTGAGGTGTATTTTGAAAATATATCAAAATTATTTTTCATAAAACCCCCTCAAGTTATAATAAATTATAATAAGGACCCTAGTAAATATAGGTTTAAGCGGGACCAGTTCTCTTGAACCTCAGGGAGCCGAAGAATTTAGATGCTTGCATATTTAAGGTAGACAAACTAAAAACGGAGTTATCAACACGGTAATTGTCTTGAAAAAAGACACAAATCCTACCGTCCATGTGCAGCAGTTACCGATAACTTCAAATATCACGCCCTGCTTCCCAAAATACAGGATACGAGGGGTGACTAAGCCAGCCATGCTCCTACGGTTAGGGAATGATCACGTCGTAGTCACACTTCGGTTTCTAGCATTACATGGTAGTCAGTAAACAGTACTTGAGTAAAGGAAAATCACAGTTCACAACTTTATTACATTGTAAATAAAAAGAGTTCGAGATACATTTATTTCGCGGAATAAAATAACTAACCAACAAAACAAGGTGCAGAAAGCAAAAGAGATAGCGTTGATGAAGCAGTCTAGATCTCCGCGATCTCGAAGGGCAGGTCCTGCTCCTGGGCTGGATCCACTACGTCCTCTGAGCATGCACACTCAGGTCGTCAGAACGACACATATAGCAATATATATATATATATATATATATATATATATATATAATTGGTATGACATATTATTGAACATGAGAAGCACAACAAAATGCAGAACATGAGTATAATAAACATCAACTGAATATGAATAGTGCAATATGGGTATCATGTCGGTAAACCAGGCAATGCGTATGTCACTACTTAACGGTCACTAAGTCAATGAAACCAATTGGTGGAAAAGATGCTCATGTTTAACAAGGGTCTCGTGCATGCCCGAGACAACAGTCTGTTGTGCCCGGGACATAACCCTGTCAGCCTTGCCGCTAGGTTCACGACCTAAAGTATATATATCACTAATAGAGAATGATCATCCTCTAAATCACTGTACCTCGCGAAATACGAGTTCAATTCCACCTTGATTTCCCCATTCCCCAGGCTATAGTATGCATTCAGGTATTCGATGGGTGGTGAACAATTACGTATCGTTGTCACTTTCAATCACTTTTCCACTTATCAATATCACTGTCGTATTTGCCACAACCCAATCACTAATACTAATATATCGACGATGCAAATCAGTCGCTAGGTTTCAACGTAAATGATCACTATGCAGCAGGTATAAAGCAACCACGAAAAATAAGCAGAAATGCACTGAACAGATATTCCCTATTTCAATGACAACCAATGCCATATAACTTGTAAAATTTACGATAAATCACACGAAAAGTTTCGACCAAAATAATATAAACGACATATAAAGAAAACTTTATTATCTAACCAGTAAAATCTATTTCATGCCAAACGGAATTCATGTTAGGGAATTATCAACATTTTAAGGTAGCGACCGATTGCTAGAATTCCAGTTTAAGAACTGGAGATCCAACTTCACACGCATTTTATCAGAGATTGTGTTCAGATTCAGATGTTTCCCCAGTTTAATGAAATATATTTCTATCAGTTAAGTTTCCAACTCATCAACCGGATTGTCGATAGCAGTTCTGTAATGAAATTTATGTTCTGTTTAATATGACGGTGTAAGGAACATTTCTGCAGAAACTGCAGAACCCCGAGACACTTTAAAATACATATTTAATATCAAACGACAGTGAAACAGCACGGGACTACATTCATGTGTTAGCTAACTAAATTATCTACGCGACCATTTATGGCTCCGCGCATTTTCAGTTTTATGCAGGTATGTACAGATGCTTAAATTCAGGTTTCCCCCGTGGAATGCTGCCCCGGACTGCAGTCCAGAGTCGCATTCCCACTCAATTCTCGATGCCGTAATCTATCAATATTGAAAAATAAACTATATATGGTTCTATATTATCGAGTCGGTTTCAATATGAGCCGTAGAACATCACATTCCAATCTGTATTTAATTTACAATGATTTGATTAAGCAACATGCGCGGTAAAATTTCAGATTTGACGTAGCTAGACGGAGGTATCATTTCATAGCGATGAAGTAAATATTTTCATCTCAAATCCTTCTACATTATTTATTATCATTAAAGGGATTTATGCGCCATAAATTCCACCATTTTGAAATGAGGTTTTCATTAGGGTAGTGTATCGAACACTTGCCAAATATAAATATGTCACGATCGATACTTTGTTTTCTTTCAACCAAACAACGGTAAGTAATTCTTATAAGATCTACACAATAATAATACGCGTTATCCACTCAATTATGTTCCAACCATCATAGCTACGAGTGTAATTAAAATATAACGGTTATACAACAAAATATATAAAAGTGTTCATACTTTAGGTTACTCGTTATAACGTAATACAATAGCATGAGTAGCAAGTGAGGAGTTTCACTTGCCTTTGGCGAAGGTGGCACGGCAGCTGTAAGTCTACAGTAGCGCCCCGGCCGTCATTCTGACGCCAAACGCGGAACAAAAACTTTTATAAATGGCGCAATCGCATACTATAACCCGGATCTTGCCATTAACGCTAAACTAACAAACTGTAAAGAGGAAGAAAGGCTATACCGATCGATCCGAGTCCTTCGGTCTTTAGCCATCATCCCACGCTCCTTGCGGCAACTCCGATCTCTCGTCTCCTCATCGAGGTGACACCACGTCAACGGATCTTTAAACGGGCTCCCGCCTCTATACCGAGGCAACTCGGTCATCAAGTCTGCTAAAAGAGATGACCAAGATGAAGTAGAGAATGAGTAGAATACTTTGTCTCAAACACCCTAGGGTTCTCATCACATGAGAGGGTTAGGGTGGAGGTTGAAGAAGATGCTAAGGATTGGAAATAGTGAACTCAAGAAAATCAAGAGAGCAAAAGAAAACTAAGCATGATAATCTTCTCTCTTTCTTCTTATATGAATAGATATGTGAGGTTATCTCTTTTAAAACCCAAAACAAAATATCTTATAAAAATATCTCCTCAAAAAATCTATCCACAAAACAAAACTCATTAATACTTAATGACTCACTAGATGACTCATTACATGAGTCATTAATGATCATTCTAGAAGTAATGAGTCACCAAGAATGAGTCACCCTTTCTAAAACCAATTAATCATTTAAACCAAAATGATTAATCCAAAAAGAAATGCATCTTCTAAAATATACTTGTAACGGATTACGAAAATACCCCTCACCTGTATATACATACATGTATCCGTATTCTGACCGAATACGAATACGAGAGACTAAAATATTCCTGCTCAATATAATACATGGATCCGACTTAAACCAAAGCCCACCAGTATTATCTGTCCGAAATATGACACGTGCACAAGTGCACATGCATTTTCGAACCCTGCCATAAAACCATACGGCCTCTACAACGTTTCGCCCGAACTTGGGAAACTATCTATGGGGGACTCTAAAGACTCGTCAGTACCCTGGCAGTGGGTTTAACCACAAGCATGTCAGCGGCACTAGCTGTGCGTAACGGCTGCCCATGTACTGAACAAAAGGGAAGCCTGATGAGCGAACTCATCCTGGAACCCTACTGAGCCTATTAGTGACAATATACATACATTCCGGTCTGTTCGTCTATGAGTATTGCATATCGGGTCTAGGGGGCTGGTAACGTCAGACCCCCAATAGCGGTATAAGTCGTGTCGGAGAGTAGCCCTGAACAGCCTGAGATACTACTGGAGTATCTACCAGTAAATCTCCTGCCTCGGCCGAGGGCTTTGTGTAATGGCTCTCCTAGACACAGCGCGATCTCACCCCCAATACTGGGAAAGACGAATCCCCTGCCGATCCGCTCACTTGCCTCCATATGGCTCGGGACTGTACCCAACTAAAACCTGTTTGCACGACTCCTTTGAGCCGTGGTAGGGTAGTAATCAAAGCACAGTGGGAACTCACACGAGACAAATGACGACCTCAGGTCGATGAACTAACCTGTACACATGTCACCAGAGAACTGCTATCTGACGCTAGGTATAATACCAACTAGCAGGTTCCCGGCGAGTCCTGACCGGTGTACTCATAACCCAATGAGCACCTGTATACATCTTAGGTGATCCAACTGACACCAATGGCTTGTGAGATCGGCCACCGCCCCTCGTCAGGGTCTTGACTGTATACACTAGTCTACTCCGGAGTATCGATGCCCTGTCTCGAAACTCCCACGACTAGGGACCACTTTTAAGGATGTGCTTATAGACTACCCAACTCTCACGTATATGATCGCCATCATACTGTTGGTAGTCAAGCAGGATCCTAAGGGCTCTATCAACGTGTAATAGTGATCATGTCACCTAAAGCTGTACACGACTGATAAAGGCAAACCAGATAGCATACTATCATCTCGAGTAAGACTGTCCTACCGGTATAGGTCCTCCCTCAATCATTGCAATCACGTACCTGCGATCCAATAATTGACTTTGAGGGCATTACTCACAGCCCATGTGATACCGAACACCCAACTTCTCTACTAATCAGTTTCATAAAGCTCATTTGTAAAACTCTTGTGTTCGAGAAATAGCCTCAATGAGTGGATCCGCCCTGATGTTTCTTTCTATGTCTCTCTTAATCTCAAGTTCGTGGAGAAAGCCATCTCCCGAATTGAGTAATACCTGTCTTAGAATATGTCTGGATATCTGATGGGACCTAGTCCATAAATGAACTCCAAATCAAAACTTCTTAGACTGTATCGATAATTGAAACTAATCAGTGTCCAGCACCATGCCTCCCATAGTATCCTCTTGGACCACCTGTCCATAATACTGCCCCCTTCTGCAGAGGGAAAACTATAACTCTGACAATCACTCTATCATCCATGTCACCTTTGGAAGCCTGGAATGATAACTGTCTCCCGAAGGAGGCTGCCGTTATGAAATCCGTAGAACATCCACTTATGTTCTAAAAGTGCTTCCGAATGTTTCTTTAGGATTGGATTAATATAAACTTATTGCATCTAGTGCAAAAACAACATCTAGTGTGGTACTTGATATCTCACGATTGACTCAATTGCCTAAGCAAGTGATATGCCAATCATGCACATCCCTCTCCCCTTTAGTATGTAAGACACCTTTAGAGAAGGTGACTCCATCACCTGCAGGTACACCACCATGCCAGGAGTCATCTATTCTAAAATACTATTAGATTACTGTCAAAGTACCCACATTGAGAAACTACCCAAATCTAGATCTAAAACCATAGATCTAGTAACCAGAATGTCAGATATTATATCCATATCCTTTATGGAGAAACAACTGTGTGAAGACCACAGTATAACCGATAGTAGTATAGGAATTTTACTTCCTACTCTGTGTATGTCATCCAAATACCAGGACATCACACCCTATTACCTTCTTAACAGATCCATCCCCTATTCTGATGAAGTCAAAGCCATGACTGTCAAATCAAAATTAGATGATCTATCTCCGCTATATCTGCTCTAGTCTATAAATAGACATAAGCTACTTGCCCACTATGCTTCCGCTGCTCCCACTGACCACAACAACCTTCTGGCAGAATAATATATACATGCACTTCTAAAACTAGTTTAGAACGACGCTATACTTAACCTCCTGCCGGGTCTCATAGCCTGGAACAACAGTAGTGTCAAGTCTGGGTAAACAAGAACCTCCCTGTCACCGTCCTTGAGGCTACCGGAGTACCTCTCGGGTGCCTGAGGTTACCCACCATATCTGTGGAGTGGCTAATGTAATGTCAAACCTGATTGAATTTTTAGGTCCTATTAAATTTTCCGTAATCGTTTGCGGTTCTGGAATCACTTCCAATTCAACCATACGCCCACTACTGTTTTTTTTTGAAAAAATCCATTTTACTAAAACTGTGGCGAGTCAAGAACAATATCGCCACTGATCTTCCAGATGGTAGAAAGTCAACCCTCGTCATAGCCTGGGCCAACTCACAAACTGCTATTACAGAAACATGCCTTGAGTTATCCAGAGTCTGGTTTTAATCATAAGCCGGAAAACTCCCCGTACCTTAACATTGTTAAGATATGAACCATTCTATATCAATATAGAAACTTTGGCACTTATTTAATTGGAACCGGATTCTAATCATGCAGCTGTCTCCAGTGCATATCAACTTAATGGAAAGAGGCTAATCAGCATTACTCAACTTAGGAATACATCCAATTATGAGTAACCTGAAAGAGAAACAAGTTTCTCAAAACCATTACTATCAACTGAATACCAATCACAAGCATCTATATCTTCGATCACCTTGAAGAATCCCGATACTTGCGACATCTGGTTCTCTACTTTATTCTTATACCCATAACTTCTTAAAACTTAAACCTTGTATTTTTACGAAACACTTGTCTAAAAACTAGAGAAGTTACAAGTAAACAGAACATAGTACGAGGACCAACCTCTCTGTCCTGATGGACATTGGACAACATACAATACTCTGTATAAGTCCGCTGAGTTGAATAACTCAAAACCTGTGCATCGTAGGTTGAAAACTGTACTTATGGTTAAGAACTACTCCGCTGTTCAATGCTCCTTACCCAATCGACAACTGATATAGGTAAATGTCACGGACATAATTTCAAAAAGTTATATCTCACTTTCTAAAAATAAACGTACAGATATATCAGTTTGAAATTGGTGCACAACAACGGATACTCAAAACCAAATACTTGCCGTCCGGCAAAAACCCAGGCGACTTCCTCAAATACCCCCAATTACAACGAATTCCGATATAATGAGGATGATCACCTTATTCCCAATAACTTACTCCCACTCATCATCTGTAAAACCATACAGATGTGAGAATCAAACCTGGTAAATACATACCCTGGAGTAAGTATCTAATCGGGAAATCAGTTTTCCTTTAACAATGCACAGTGAAACGGAAACATGAAAATGTTTCCTAGGGGTATCCTGGTATTCCTAGTAATGCCTCTTCCATAATTCAATTCATGACTATAACCGTATATTTCTTTGTCATCTCTCCAAATCCCTTTATTTGTCTTTATTCATTACCTTCTGTACACCTCTTTAGGCTAAGTGGTTTTCTTCCTTCCCTACCGTTTGGCACCAGCCTATGGTTTGGAAGAAGACTATCCAGTAAGCATAATAGGTGTACTCTCCTAATCCTAGGAGTACTCGTAACCTGAGAGAAGGTGATGATAAAAGATAACTGAATAATACCTTATTCTATTTCTCCTGAGCTGGGGAAAAAAGCAAAGGTGAAGTAGGAGTGGCGATGAAGTACGCGGTTTGGTCGTGAATGATAGTAGTCGCAATTTACTTTGCCCTCTTTCTAATCCCTTTATTTTGTCTTTACTTATTACCTTTTGTACACCCTACTTAGGCTAATTGGTTTTCTTCATTCCCTACCCTTCGGCACCTGCCTATGGTTTGGAAGAAGACTATCCAATAAGCGTAATAGGTGTACTCTCCTAAACCAAGGAGCCCTCGCAACCTGAGAGAAGGTGATGATAAAAGACAACTGAATAAACCAATTCTATTTCTCCTGAACCTGGATCCATCCTCGAAGAAGTCCTTTCGAGTTCGTATATAACCATACGATGGATCTATCCAATGGAAGTGGATGTTCGTAGTGATACGAGGTGTTCTGAGAAATGCAAAGGGTAAAAGAAGGAGCGGCAATGACTTATGCAACTTAGACAATCCAAAAGCTAGTATTTTAAGAAGATTCGGTCAACTTGGTCACTGAGTCATAGTCTAGGGTCGGTCAAAGGTCGCTGCCAAAGAGAGAGAGAGAAAAGAAACACTCTGCGTGCACTCTAACCTAGATCAGAATGGTTATCACTTTATCTAATCAGGAAACCTCCCACTGTACTGTCAAATTCTTCTCCAAACCTGAAAGAAGAATCAATCGGGATCACCCGAAGAGTAAACCAACTCATCAGTGGGAATCGGGATCCAACTCTCATCGCATGATAACGTGACGAAATCCACTCACATTATCATACTCCAGAAGGTATGCGCATGCCTGGCAAGTTTCAGTTTCTTTAGAAACTCCCGATGTGATTTTTGCCCCATGTTCTTATGACCTTGACGAAGGCCAACAAATCATAAGTCACATGTCAAGTTCTACCCATCATTATCTTGTCAATTTGAACCCACCCATACATACCCTTGACGAATGCCAACAAGGTAATGCGACTGTCCCAAACCAACTCATCTATCTATGCAACAGAAAAGTAACAAGCAGCTACCATCCACTATGCCTTGACGAAGGCCAACAAACATAGCATGAATACTACGTGCTACCTATCTGAAACGACGGAAGGCTACGGCTGGTTTTCGGCGAAAAACCTTTAACGTAACGAACTTGATCTCGCTGAAGGGACCTGATAGCTTTTTATAAAAATATAGTGGCGAAAACCTTTACTAAAGAGGTCACTCCCGATGAAGGGATCTCGGCTCTTTCCCCGTAGAATGAGGTGCAGGATATTCTAACTGAATACCGTGATGCAAAGCAACATGTAATCGACTATAGTGAAGTTATTACCCTGACGCAAATTTCTGCCCAAGGGGTCACTCCCGGTGAAGGGATCTCGGCCCTTGCCTCGTCGAATGAGGTGCAGGATATTCCAACTAAATAACACTATGCAAAACAAAATAAAATATCTTTGTAATAACACTTTTTAAAACTGTTCCAACAACGTCCAAACAGGTTTGTTTTCCTTTTGCATTGATCAGAATCAACGCAGTCACATCAATTAATCACACCAGAAAAGAACGAAAATAAAATGTACGTATATGCCATCCGCATTCGTCACTGGGTCCCGTCATCACCCGTTAGATTACTTAACTAACGACAGAGCGGGGACTGGACTAGCGCGGGTGTAAAACATATACAATATCTACTAGTATATATACCAATATACAATGATCGCTCCAGACATGATAATATGCAACATTACAGAAAAGTAATAAGCATCACAGAACAATACAGATAATCTGGGATCCCCGGGTTTCACAGAGCCGCTGCTGAAACCCGACGTTCCCCTGGTCGTGTGGATAGCCTGTGCAATGAAAACCTAGACCCCTATGAGTGCAGCAAGTTACTCGCCAAAACCTGAACCGAGGCAGCCCCCTACAGCAAAGTGAATGGACCACCCTGCACTTCACGGAATCCGGTAACTTGAGCACCCCTCCTTGGGTCAACCTGTACCCCCTACGAGTACGGGGAATAGTCTGCCAATTCTAGAGTGAGGCCCCTCTGCCTCTCAAAGCCATGAGATGCGGACCCGTTGCCCTCCAGAACCCGGCTATCTGTGCACTCCGTCGCGGAGTAAACCTAGTACAGAAATGAAAAATATGTACAACGGGTACATTGACCTCAGCCCGGTCGTGCCCCAAAAGAATATTATACAAACAGGCAGAGACGGCAGTCCACATGTTGGACGCTCGCCCCGCAATATCAAATGTATAAATAAATCCAAACTGCACTACCATTGCACACTGCTATCCACCACGAAAAATCCGGAACATCACAGCACAACACAGAACATCAACGCGAATGTCACATTCGCAAACCCGTCTAAAAGGACTATAGCAATTAGAAGCAATTTACCGCTCAAATGACATTCACGGTCGGAGATATAATGTAATTACTGTAAACTAACAAGTTTAAAAATCCGATCGACAAAACTTCCCGAAGTGGACCCCACGTACAACTGCAGTATGCAAACAAAATCTGGGCCCAAACAAAATATTCCAGAAATCACAATTCCCATGAAAGACACTACTATAGAAAAATGGTGCACTGTTGCTCCAAAACGGCGGCGGAACCGCGGCCAATACATGGCTTGTGCGGCGGCGTTCTGGAGGTAACAGTTGACCAAATTTCTACAGTATTCTTAAAAAAAGCCTGCTCGATTTTCTGAGATACTCAAAATGATTTTTAGACCAGTTTTAAAAATCGACAGAAACTTTAGCCTGAAAAGTGCGGTTTTGGAAATTTCGTTCGATCGATATTTTAAACACGTTAGAACAAGTTAGTAAAGGTTAATGGCGTGGCTCTGATACCATGTAAGTCTACGGTAGAGCCCCGGCCGTAATTCTGACGCCAAACGCGGAACAAAAACTTTTATAACTGGCGCTAACCCGGATCTTGCCATTAACGCTAAACTAACAAACTGTAAAGAGGTAGAAAGGCTATACCGATCGATCCGAGTCCTTCGGTCTTTAGCCATCATCCCACGGTCCTTGCGGCAACTCCGATCTCTCGTCTCCTCATCGAGGTGGCACCACGTCAACGGATCTTTAAACGGGCTCCCGCCTCTATACCGAGGCAACTCGGTCATCAAGTCTGCTAAAAGAGATGACCAAGATAAAATAGAGAATGAGTAGAATACTTTGTCTCAAACACCCTAGGGTTCTCATCACATGAGAGGGTTAGGGTGGAGGTTGAAGAAGATGCTAAAGATTGGAAATGGTGAACTCAAGAAAATCAAGAGAGCAAAAGAAAACTAAGCATAATAATCTTCTCTCTTTCTTCTTATGTGAATAGATATGTGAGGTTATCTCTTTTAAAACCCAAAACAAAATATCTTATAAAAATATCTCCTCAAAAAATCTATCCACAAAACAAAACTCATTAATACTTAATGACTCACTAGATGACTCATTACATGAGTCATTGGTGATCATTCTAGAAGTAATGAGTCAACAAGAATGAGTCACCCTTTCCAAAACCAATTAATCATTTAAACCAAAATGATTAATCCAAAAAGAAATGCATCTTCTAAAATATTCTCGTAACGGATTACGAAAATACCCCTCACCTGTATATACATACATGTATCCGTATTCCGACCGAATACGAATACGAGAGACTAAAATATTCCTGCTCAATATAATACATGGATCCGACTTAAACCAAAGCCCACCAGTATTATCTGTCCGAAATATGACACGTGCACAAGTGCACATGCATTTTCGAACCCTGCCATAAAACCATACGGCCTTTACAACGTTTCGCCCGAACTTAGGAAACTATCTGTGGGGGACTCTAAAGACTCGTCAGCACCATGGCAGTGGGTTTTAACCACAAGCACGTCAGCGGCACTAGCTGTGCGTAACGGCTGCCCATGTACTGACCGAAAGGGAAGCCTGATGAGCGAACTCATCCTGGAACCTACTGAGCCTATCAGTGACAATATACATACAGTCCGGTCCGTTCGTCTATAAGTATCGCATATCGGGCCTAGGGGCTGGTAACGTCAAACCCCCAATAGCAGTATAAGTCGTGTCGGAGAGTAGCCCTGAACACCCTGAGATACTACTGGAGTACCTACCAGTAAATCTCCTGCCTCGGCCGAGGGCTTTGTGTAATGGCTTTCCTAGACACAGCACGATCTCACCCCCAATACCGGGAGAGACGAATCCCCTGCCAATCCGCTCACTTGCCTCCATGTAGCTCGGGACTGTACCCAACTAAAACCTGTTTGCCCGACTCCTTTGAGCTGTGGTAGGGTAGTAATCAAAGCACAGTGGGAACTCACACGAGACAAATGACGACCTCAGGTCGATGAACTAACCTGTACATATGTCACCAGGGAACTGCTATCTGACGCTAGGTATAATACCAACTAGCAGGTTCCCGGCGAGTCATGTCCGGTGTACTCATAACCCAATGAGCACATGTATACATCTTAGGTGATCCAACTGACACCAATGGCTTGTGAGACTGGCCACCACCCCTCGTCGGGCTCTCGACTGTATACACTAGTCTACACCGGAGTATCGATGCCCTGTCTCGAAACTCCCACGACTAGGGACCACTTTTAAGGATGTGCCTATAGACTACCTAACTCTCACGTATATGATCGTCATCATACTGTTGGTAGTCAAGCAGGATCCTAAGGGCTCTATCAACGTGTAATAGTGATCATGTCACCTAAAGCTGTACACGACTGATAAAGGCAAACCAGATAGCATACTATCATCTCGAGTAAGACTGTCCTACCGGTATAGGTCCTCCCTCAATCATTGCAATCACATACCTTTGATCCAATAATTGACTTTGAGGGCACTATATCCAACAGCAGCGACACACGCACGAGCAAGGCACGGCACGCGCACGAGGCTTGGCACAGCGTGGCACGGGACTGGCACTGGCGTGGCACGGGAACTTAGGGTGGCGTGGTACAGAGCTAGCACTGGCGTGGCACGAGAACTTGGCACGGCATGGCACGGAGCTAGCACTGGCGTGGCACAGGTACTTGGTTTCCAGAGGGATCGGGTGTGCAGTGGGGAGTCGTGGAGTCGATGGGGGTGATGGAGATGGGGTTGCCGACGATGAGGTGATCGGGTTCATCGGCGAGGTGCAGGGGTGCAGGGGTGCAGTGGGTTATAGGCTCGAGTGCAGTGGTTTAGGGTTGGTGCTTGGGAAGAGTGAGCAGGGGAGAAGCTCGGTGATGGTCAGCGACGACGATGGATGCAGGGGCTCGATTATGGGTTGTGCGGGAGTGAGTGAAGGAGGAAGAGATCGAAGGTAGTAGTGATGAGGAGGTGCCTCCGGTGATGGTGGTTGGCCGGAAGAAGTAAAGAGGTGGTTGTGGGGAGGCAGAGATGGCGACGACGAGGAGCTCAGGCAATGCAAATGGCAACGATGGCGATGGTTATCGTTGGCAGCAAGGTGATGCTGCAGTGGGTAGCTGAGATCGTTGTAGTTAGTGGAGGCAGCGAGCTCGAGCGAGTCGGTGGTCGCTGGAGGTTTGTCGTTGGTGAGGTGGAGCTTGGAGCTTAGAGCTGGGTGTTCCCGCCAAAAATTTCTGCACAAAAGAGCCCAAGGCTGGTAGCGATACGCTTAAGAAAATGTGAACCTGTATTTTCCGGGCTGTATTTTGACAAACTCCCGAATGAGAAATAGCTAAATTTTGATGGTATTGAAAGCATCTCGAAAAGTCCTTCGATTTGATATATTATGGGCCTCGTAATTCATCCGGGATCAAAAGTTATGAGCAAATGTCTATGCACGTGTGATCTAAGGAAGAAGATACGAACCAGTATCTAAAGTAATGCTCTACTACATGGGGAATGCATTTTTTAGTCCCACATCGGGAAAAGGAGAGATGGCTTCTCTACCACTCCCATATAAATAAGAGGGGACACCTCTTAGAAAAAGTGGAGTTCAATCCACAAAGGATTCAATTCTCAAAGGAGCGTAGTTCTCCAAAGGAGCTTAGTTCTCCATATATAGAAGCCATGCTTCTCCTCATAATGCGCTACGTGCAACGCATTTGTGCCCGCCACGCGCGCACCACGTGCAACGCACGTGCGCACCACATGAGAACATTTAATAATATTAAAAGGAGCTTAGTTCTCCATATATAGAAGTCCTGCTTCTCCTCATAATGTGCATGTACGCTACGTGCAACGCATATGTGCCCGCCACGCGCGCACCACGTGCAACGCACGTGCGCACCACATGAGAATATTTAATAATATTAAAAGGAGCTTAGTTCTCCATATATAGAAGCCCTGCTTCTCCTCATAATGCGCATATGCGCTACGTGCAACGCACGTGTGCCCACCACGCGCGCACCACGTGCAATGCATGTGCGCACCACATGAGAATATTTAATAATATTAAAAGGAGCTTAGTTCTCCATATATAGAAGCCTTGCTTCTCCTCATAATGCGCATATACGCAAGCTCCATGTGCGCTACGTGCAAATATGAGCGCAACACGTGCGACGCACGTGCGCGAACGCAAAGAACCATTTTTCAGCAGCGAGAAGCTTAAGCTCCAGCCTGTTCTTACCCCCTAATGAGTAAGACATGGTTCAAAGGGTATATCCCTCCACACCTTCGATATATGACACTGTAATCTCTCAGTGTCGTCGGAGAGATGGTGGGTCCCAACGACCAATGATCCTTCTTTCTAAAATAAAAAGAAAAAGAAAAGGGATAGATTGATACAGAGAGAAAAACACAGAACCCCTCTAAAGAAAACTTTGAGAAGAGCTCAGAGAAAGAAAAGGTAAAAACCTTTAAATAAAAGAAGAATTTCTTCTAAAAGAGATCGATGATCTAAGAACAAGATCAAGATCTTGGATAAAAAATAATAATAATAATAAGAAGAAGAAGTAATTTACTTCTGTATAAAGGAATTGCCTTTGATGAACCACTGGTTCTCTGAAAACAAGAAAAACTTGTTTTCTTTGATCTAAATTTGATCCAAAAATTAAACAGTGCCTTGCACTTTTGAGTTTGCACTGTTGCGCTCCTTGGATTGGCGCAAGCCACCAGGGAGCGCCACGTGTCGACCCCAGAACAAACTGCGCTATGCGCTTCTAAAACAGAGCATTGCTCTCTTAAAGTGGCGCAAGTCATCAGAGCGTGCCACGTGTCAGCAGCGCACTGGCGCAGTGCACTAGCGCAGCGCACTGCGCTTGCGCTCACCAGAGCGTGACGCGTGTCACCTCCACATGCGCTTGCGCCTTGCGCTCCTCAGTCAGTGCAAAGTACCTGACAGGCCACGTGGCATACTGTCAGAATAATAAATGCGGTGCATTATTAAACAGGGGCAGAGCCCTAATAAAGGCCTAATAGGCCAAATGCAAATAAAATGTTAAACATTTTCAACTGGACTTAGCCCAATACTGGCCGTAAGTCCTCAAATTAAAATTGACTGAGCACGACTGCTCTCTTAAATCAATTTACACCCGGTTCAAGGGTACATCTCTAAACTCCTCTGATATTTGTCGTTGTAATCCTTCAACGTCGTCAGAGAGGTGACGGGTCCCGACAACCACACATTGACATGGACTAATGCGTCCTTAAACTCTTGGACTAATGCATCCTTAAACTCTTGGACTAATGCGTCCTTAAACTCTCGGACTAATGCGTCCTTAAACTCACGGACTAATGCGTCCTTAAACTCACGGACTAACGCGTCCTTAAACTCTCGGACTAACGCGTCCTTAAACTCACGGACTAATGCGTCCTTAAACTCACGGACTAACGCGTCCTTAAACCAACATTCATCATCAAAATGGGAACGATAAATCCCCCAACCAACTTTGGTTCAAGGGTACATCTCTGAACTCCTCTGATATTTATCGTTGTAATCCTTCAACGTCGTCAGAGAGGTGACGGGTCCCGACGGCTATACAGACAATGGACCACCATGTCCCTAAACTGGAACAATAGAGCCCTCAAATGCTCTTTTGTCAGATCTAAACGATCCCGTTAAGTCGATCTTACTCTCAAATCAGACTAACGTGTCCTTAACAAACGTTTAAGTTGATCTTAGCCTCAAAAATGGCTAACATATCCTTAAACCAAAACCCCAAACCCAAATTTAAGAAAATACGGATTTGGACTAATCCACGTCCTACGGGCGACGGCATAAATTAGTCTCCGTATACAATCCACGAGCAACCACAAACAAAACAAACACCCATGACATGAAGTGAAATTCTGGAGAAGGAGAAAGTTGTTACCGCGTTGCGGTAACGAAATTGACTGCAGGGGCTTGCGCCTGCAGGGAAGAGCGTCCCCACAATCAAAAACCCCTCAAGCGAGGGGGAATCTGACGAAGTCTGCTACATCGGCCACATCCGTCTAAACCTCCGATACACGGTGCCATAAATCAACTTGGCATCTTCGGAGAGGTGGACGGATAAAACCAAATAGCATCTGCCCCCAGATTCAGGCAAGACGTCAGTCTTTCCCGGTTTCCGGCGGTAAACAGATTCTGGCACGCCCGGTAGGACCTTTTCCTCTTTCCACTCCACACTTCGTTTGTCGTGTTTTTCCCGTGATCAAATAATCGCGGTGTGTATATTTTTGGTTGCCCTTAGGGGAGTAGATATTGAAGCCGGCATTTCGTCTCTATGAAGAATGGCATTTGCTCCCACCCTAGCAACTCAGGCTCTGTCATATCCGGCGGAGTCAAGTATGGGTCACTTGCAGCCTCAAATCTCTGCAATCCGACTCTTCAAGAAATCAAAGGGCTTCTTTTTGGGTCGATGCTCCCACCTCCCACCCTCGGTGCCTCAATGCCGATGGAGGAAGCCCAGAGGATGTCTGTCGCCCATAGGCAAGCTCCCCAAGCAGCAGCCTTGTCGACGGAATCGGTCCTCAAACAATTGGCACATGCCAAAGACCAAGGTCGACGCAGGGGGCAGAATATTCAAGCTCTTCAAGAAATCAATGGCTTCAAACTGCACTAACTGTAACAGCAACTCTCGCTCTATCCCATCTGGAGGAGTAACCTACGGGCCCCAAGCGGCCTCCATTTTCACTATGCCAGTGGAGCAGGTAACTCAAGCCACTACTGGGCTATTCTTTAGGACCATGCTCCCGCCAACGAGCTTCAGCGCTCCTGTACCGTCGCAAGAAGCTCCCATGAAGTCGTTTTTCAGCGCTCATGTGCTTATTTACGCCCTACTTTGCATTATACTATATATAAGCACACACAAAAAAATTGTGATAATAAAAGAGTAGAAAGTGAAAAATTATATTTAAAAGATAGGAATAGTTTAAGAAAAACAAGAAAGTTAGATGTTTTCTTAAATGAAACTAGTAATAAGTAGTTATGAGCTGTTGTCCCAAGGGTTAATAAGATGAAGGAAATTACTAATATGAGAATTAAAATAAGCCTGAAAAATAGTTCCTATTCTGGAATCCAAACATTTGAACGTTGATACCCTACTATACGCACTTATACACATCTTGAAACTCGGGATAGTAGAGGATACCTTGAAATGCTCTTGTCTAAAAGCCAAAGTATGAAGAAAATAAAAGTGGAGAATAAAAGATAAAATGGTGAAAAGAAAAATGAACACTGGTTTTGTTATCACCGAGGCGGCAATAAAAAAATATAGCGATGGTGCTTTATCACCTAGTGCCTTAGACCAACTGGTTTGGGAGCCACTGCTAAGCCTTAGGTGTTGCAAGACGAGGAAAAACATCTAATTAGCAAGCACATGAGTAATCGGTCGGTTAGTACCTCAAGAAGTATTAACGGTCGCATGAAGAATGTGTGAGCAAATTCTATCTAAATATCTATTAAAAAGTACTAAGGTAGATGGACAAGAGTATGATTGCTTGAATTGAATTCTCTGAGTGTAGGGATGTCCAGTTCGCACACGTAGGGGTATATAATCAAGGTTTGGAAGAAAGGTAGGAATGAAAACTAAAGGCGATGTTTTATTGAGAGATAATGTGATTTCTAACATTTTTTCATGACCATTAAGATAGGGCTGATAGCAACTGAAAAGCTGGTATAGTTGAAAACTCTTATTTTCAAGTTCTTTCTTTTATAGTTCTTATCTTTATATAACTTTCACCATCTCTTTTTTATTATAGGATTTTGTGGGTGTAATCCGCTGAAAACCCTCAGGAGACAACACTCCTCCTACTAGGGATATGCCACTGGCTCCGAGTAAGGAAGGCTGGGGGCAACTCTCCTCCTGGAATGACTCCACCGACTCCAACGGCGGAAATTGATGCTGCTGTTCCAACTGGGAACAGCTTTGAACCACTTAGGAAGGTCCGCAAGAACTCTCCGACCGCTGTGCTGAAAAGATCTCCTCCACCTACGGAGAGTGCTACAAAGGTGAAGCCGGAACAGCCCCCTCAACGGTTGTCCTCTAAAATCTACAAGGTCTGGCGTCAAGTCCAAAACTCGGTAATTGATCAAGATTATCCCCGCCGACAGAAAAAGGTGAAAGTTTAGCGGGAAGAGGACCGTCCTATCAAGCCACAAAAGAAGATAGCTGCTTGGGTGCCCACTGCAAGGGCCCCCTCAACTTCGACCGCTCACAAGAAAAGAAGGCCGGAGAAAATCCCCGAGTCTGTGACGAATCGCAAGACCACTGAACCTAAACGCCCAAGTCTGGGGGCATGGTGGTGCACACCGTTTATATGGCTTCCTAAAAGGAGGAAAGCCGTGCTTCGACGGGTCACCGACCGCTCACCCGATCCGTGACCAAAGCCCAGGAGCAACAACAGAAGCTTCAGGAAATGATGGCTGCAATGGTTGCACTCACCGGGCCAAAAGAAAGCCCGGAGGCATCATCAGAACAGCAGCACGAACAAGAAACTGACGCTGACTTCTTACGCAGAGTCCTCGAAAAGAAGGACAAAGAAGCCGCAGAGCAAGCGGCTAACATAAAACAAATGGCGCTCCTCTTCCAAGATATGGTAAGGATGATGTTACAGCCGGACCCTCCAGGTGAAGACCCTCCGATCATTGTTGGAGACGACAGAGGGGAGACATCTAATTCTCCTCCGGCTCTTTCAGCAGCCAAGGAAGAAACCATTTCCAAGGCCACACTGGATGACTATATAGCTCAGCAAATATGAGCTCATCAGGCGAGTGAAGCGGCTGGGCAAATTGTTAAAACTGGACGACCCTATCCGGGCTGGTATGACCAAATCAGTTACCCGCCGGGATATACGATCCCTAAATTCCATATGTACAAAGGGACAGGGAATCCCCATCAACACGTCGCCCAGTTCAGGGCTCTTTGTGGCAATACCGGCGGCGATGATAAACTCTTGCTTCGCCAGTTCGTCGGCAGCTTATCGGAGACGGCGTTTGAATGGTACTCCGAACTTCCGAATGACTCTATCAAAACCTTCGCTGAAATTGAATTGTTGTTTACCCAGCGTTTTGCAAGCACCAGCGAGCGTACTCCAATAACAGCTTTGATTAATGCGAGAGTAAAGTCAGGCGAGACTTGGGTTCAATATGCTATCCGATGGAGGAACTTGTGGTCGAAGTGCGAACAGCGCATCGAAGAAGCTCCAGCGGTGGGCATGTTCATGGGCACCTTAGATCCTCATGCAACTATTTCACAGTTCATGATGTTCTTTAAACCGACTACGTTCCAGGCTTTAATTGATAAGCTAGCCCAGATGGATCAAATGGGTCAGACCGTCTCCTCCGAAGCCGGAGTCTCGAACCGACAAGGTACAGGGAAAGTGACTTTCATTGCGAACACCCAACAGCAGCCCAGTGCCCCGAAGTTAGCGAATCAACTGGAAGAGAGACGGCGGTATTATAAGGAGAAAATGAAGCACCCTTACTCATTCCCGCGGGATAAAACGAAGAGGTTGTTCGAGCTGGCGATGCGCAATAGGCTTATCTATCTCCCGAATCCAAGGAAACCACCGTAACCCAGCGAGGAGAATAATCCCAACTATTACCCTTACCACCAAACGGTAAGTCACCCGATCGAGGATTGCTTTGTCTTTAAGGGATGGATCGAGGATCAGTACCTACAAGGCAAGTTTGCGTTGTCTGAAAAGTGGAAAGTAAACCCACCACAGCCGCACACTCCAAAGAAGACGGACACGCCGGGGGCAACTTGTTCTTTTATTGAAGAAGCTCCATGGGAGGTCGTGCTTTCCGCCAAAACCAAAAAGATGCTGAATGATCTCCATACATGCCCGGCGATCAGGTGGAAGAACCCGTCGGAACCTGAGATCATCGAAGGGATACTGAAACCGCGCCCAACTCCAAGGATTGGTCGGGATAGCCAAAGTGTTCACACCCAGCTGTCGAAATCTTCGAAAAAGAAGAAGAGATCCAAAAAGCCCGTGAAGCCTGACAACAAGCTCACGGACCTACAGAAACAAATCGACGCACTGGAAGAGTACAACCAGAAAGCACGAACCCCAATCACGCTCCAAGAGTTTCTCAGCCACGTCCTTGAAGACGGAGAGGATGGAGAAGACTCATCAGATGGATCTGAGAATTACGTGGCAAGTTGTCATATGATCTCTCACTCATTGGTAGATGATGAAGAGGCTCCTTGCACCGAGAAACCGGGGACGGGTCCTGAACCAGAACTTCTGTGGCCGTCAGATGAGATGATCGATGCCTTCCTGAATGAGATTCGTCTGAAAAGTAAAGCCAATCAGGAGCGTGAGATGGCCATATTGGAAGGAGTCAAACGCCGGCGACTAGACGAAAGAGTCGACGCACTCCCGTCAAATCAAAAGATAACCACTGCCAATAAAAACAAATTCAAGACGAGGAAAAGGTTTGCTAAAGCCATATCAATGGGAATGAAGCTACCGCCCTCTGAAGAAAACACGCTTGGTGGAGTAGAGATGCATCCTAATTACTGCTTATATCATCAGAAGATCGCACATCCTATTGAAGACTGCGACTCCTTTAAGTGTTGGTGGCAAGGGTATGTCGCTCACAGGCAACACGTCAACAGAACAAAGCGGGAAGCTCGTAGACAGCGAAAAAATACGACAGATGAGCATAAAAGAGTTGCCGGCAATTTTCATAGGGATGATCCCGGGGGATCACGAGTTCTCACCTTCGGGAGCGATTCCGACGAAAAAGTAGCCTTCGGCCCTCTCTTCAAGGAATCCATCTCTGAAGAATTGAAGAATTACGAGAACATTCAGCCGCACAATTGCACGATACCCGGAGAGAATCTCGGACCCACAAACAACGGAGCGAACAAAAAGGATAAAGGGAAAGGAAAAACGGCTTTCATCGCCAACGCTCAACAACAATCGAGTGACCCTAGACCGGTCGTTTGCCAAAGCAACAAGCGGCAACCCCTCTATGAGAAATTGAAACGTCCTTACTCATTTCCCCGGGATGAAACAAGAAGTCTGTTCGAACTAGCGGTGCGCGACGGGCTTATCACTCTACCGGAGCCAAAATGCCAACCACAACTGAATGATGTCAACAATCCTAATTACTGCCCTTACCACCAAGTATTGGGCCATCCGATCGAAAACTGCTACGTTTTCAAAAACTGGGTTGAAGACCAATACCAACAGGGCAAGTTCGCGTTGTCCGAAAACTGGAAGGTGAGCCCGCCACAACCACATGCTCCGAGAAAGATGGATATGCCCGAGGCATCATGCTCATTCATAGGGAAAGCCCTATAGACCGAAAAGTCAGTAAACTAGAGATTCGCCTCAAATACGGCGACGGCGGACCGAAACGTCCTTAAACTAACGACGGACCACTACGTCCTAAAACTAGCTGACGACCGAAACGTCTTTAAACTACTACCGCAGCATCCTCAGGCTGACGAGATAAAAAAAAATAATAATAATAATAATTAATTAAAAAAACGGTATGTTCATAAGCGAAATGGGCACAGATGAAAACCTAAAAGGGCTCCGTGAGTAAAAACAGCAGGGCTACCGGCGAGTGTTCGTGAAAACCCGAAAGGGCGCGACCTCGTTAAAAAAAAAGAATAAAAAAACGGTATGTCCATAAGCAAAATGGGCACGGATGAAAACCCGAAAGGGCTCCGTGAGTAAAAACAGCAGGACTACCGGCGAGTGTTTGTGAAAACCCGAAAGGGCGCAACCTCGTTAAAAGACACTTGCAAGGTCCTCTCGACCTTGTAAGGAGAAACCACCCACGTGAGAACCTTACGACTCACAGGGAAGCAACACACTTAGGAATCCTCACGATTCCTAAGGAGAAATTACACTTGCGAGATCCTCACGACTCGAAAGGAGAACTCTCTTATGGGACCCTCACGGCTCATAAGATTTGAAAGTTTTAAGTTACAGGGACCTGAACCTGTTCTTAAGCAACTCCCACAATCTTCGATATTGCCCTACGAGCGGCTCAATACTGACCCTTGTATACAATCCACGGGCGCGAATAAACATTTCCCTAACCAAGTCCCATCCGTGACTAGGGATATATCCGTACGTTGAACAACCCTTGTAAGTCCTCTTGACTTATAAGGAGAAAACCCTTTTGTAAGATCCTTACGACTTACAGGGGAACATACACTTAGGAATCCTCACGATCCCTAAGGAGAAAACACACCTACGAGATCCTCAAGACTTGTAGGGAGAAATACCTTTGTGGGACCTTTACGGCTCATGAAGTCAAAAGCCTTAGTCGACAGCATCCTAACCCCGTTCACTAAGCCACCTTTGTTCAACATCGACGGAGGAAAATGATGATTCGCTCCTGGCAATATCCTAGTTGTAATGATGTTGATGCCTAAACCGGTATCAAATTCCAAGCCCTTTCATGGCAAATGATGATTCGCTCCTGGCAATATTCCAGTTCTAGCGATACTGATGCTGAGATTAGCACCAGATTCCAAGTTCCACACTCGCAATAAAAATCAGCGAGCTAAAAAAAATGCATACGAAATAGCCGAAATGATGGGGCAACTTGGAACAAAATCAGCAAGTAAAAAAATGTATGCATGCAAAATAGCCGAAATGATGGGGCAACTCGCAATAAAAAGCAGCGAGTAAAAATGAAATAAATAGCCGAAATGATTGGGCACCGCGAAAAATAACCGAAATGATTGGGCAATCGCAACTTTCGCGATATAAAAGCTGAAATGATAGAGCACCGCGGAAATAAAATAATAACAAAAAAATGATGATGGATGAAACTTTTGCCCTACAGGTGATATCACAGCAATCCCTGTATACAATCCAGGGGCGCAAACAAAGAAGGAATCACACCTTTCTTCCTCGTGCTCCATCAGAAAGCGAAGCAAAATCTCGACAGTTCATAGACGACATAAAAGCAACCTCGACAGTTGTCACAATATTGCAAACAAAATGTCAACAAACGAAGCAAAGAAAGATCCCTAGCTTCAGGGTCTCGACGTCGATATCGACAACTTAGAGATCACCAACGGCGTTTCTTCTCACTCCAACCAGATGCAGACGTGACATCAACAACCGACCTCAGAGTCGCAACGAAATGGAGCCATGGCAAAAGTCCCTAGTTCTAAATCTCAATGGCCACATCTACAGCCTGGAGACCAACAACGGTGTGCCTCCTCATTCCAGCAGGACATAGATGCTACACCATCAAACGGAGCCACGGCATAGTCCTTAGTTCCAAATCTCGACGGTTCATAGACAACCTAGAGACCATCTCGGCATTCATCTCGTTACAGCAGACGCAATGTCACCATAGCGTTCTTCCTCCAACAGGATCTGGACACGCCAAAGCAAACGAAGCAAAGGCCAAATTCCTAGCTTCACGGTCTTGACGGTAACTCATATAAAACCTGAAAGACCATCGGAGATCATCCTACACTAGCGCGGAGCGGTCACCACCTCGACGTTTGTCTCGATACAGCAGACGAGATGTCACTACAGCGCCCTTCCTCCAACAGGATTCGGACGCGCCAAAGCAAACGAAGCGAAGGCCAAATTCCTAGCTTTAGGGTCTTGAAGGCAACTCATATAAAACATGAAAGACCATCGGAGATCATCCCACACTAGCGCGGAGTGGTCACCACCTCGACGTTCGTCTCGATACAACAGAAGGGATGTCACCCCAGTGTTCTTCCTCCAGCCGGGTTCAGACGCGACAATCAAACAACGAAGCCATTGCAAAATCCCTAGTTCCAAACCTCGACGGTTCACATGCAACCTAGACACAACCGCGACATTCGTCTCGATACAGCAGACGCAGTGCCAGCAAATGAAGCGAAGGCCAAATTCCAAGCTTCAGGGTCTTGACGGCAACTTATATAAAACCTGAAAGACTATCGGAGATCATCCCACACCAGCACGGAGTGGTTATGACTCATCGGGGCTCTCTAAAATGGGCCTAATCTCAAGTAAAAAGCGGCATGGTAAAATTCCTAACGCTTGCTCTTCCGACGGTCAAACTGCTTAGGAGGATTGCTTGAAGACGTCTTGTCCAGCCCCCGAAGGGATCAGAGACACGACAGTCGCAAGGCTGCTCGAACAGCAAAATTTCCTATCGAGGAATACATCAGCCAACGCAACGGTACGACGGACAAAATCCTAGTACCACAGACCCTAACGGACCTTTGTCGTAAAGAGCAGAGGTTAACTGTGACGTTAGGACATCCTTGCGAGAACTTCTCGATTCGTCTCGACTCGTAAGGCAAAGCCTTAGGCAATGGAGATTAAAAAAAAACTTGTTTCCTAAGCACTGGGGCCCTGCAAGTCAGTCCAAGATGGACTCTTGCATACTATTCACGGGTCACACTCTCCGAAGTCGAACATCGACAAAGAGGGAAACAACCACTTACAAGTCCTCTCGACTTGTAAGCGGAAAAAATTCTCTTGTGAGAACCTTATGACTTTCAAGAGAAAACACACTTAGGAGTCCTGATCAGTCGAAAATACTGCATTTTTAACACGGCAATTTCCCTATCATTTGCACTCATCTAGAACTGTTCGGCATTCATATAGCACATATTAGCAAAACAGTTGTAAAATATCAAATTGCATGTGTTAGACTTTAAAACCGGAACTTTAAGGAAAATTGACTGTATCTCATAGCATCACATCATTCCTATATTGCGCAACTTGTGTTTCGAAGTCTGTGCAGGAAATTCCAGAGGAACAGAGCCAAAATGGGAAAAGAGCTGATCAAAATTACACCAACTCCAAGATTTGAGATCTGGTAGTGATACAGAAAGACAAATAAAATTCAACATATCAGAAAAAGGCCCACATATCAGCCCAAAGAAATTCCAGAGAGCCCAAGCCCTAAGGCTTCAAAAGCGCCGCGGATCCGCGGCAGGAGCCTGCTTGCGCCGCGGATCCGCCGCAGTGGTGCCACGTCATCACTCCATTTTTAGTGCATAATTCTTCTCTCAGTGGGTACACCTCATCAAGACACGTCAAATTCCAGATTACTCTCAAAGCTTCTGCCAGATCAGCAAAGATCATTAAGCAAGCTAATCTTGATTAAGCTCCTAACAAACTATTTCTAGAAGCTCCCTCCTAACTAATTACTTCTAAAAGCCTCTCCCTATAACAAACTTTTAGAGGGAAATTCAAATTTGAATCCTAGATCTAGGGTTTTGAATGGTCTATAAAAGAGAGCCTAGATCTAGGGTTAATTCATCTTCCTGAATCTTGAACTAATCTTCAATCAATAGTTAGTTCTTCATCCTCCCACAAGTTTAGTGACAAAACTTGCCTCCAAACCCTAACCCTAATCTAATCAAGAAACCTTAAATTCAAGATCCTTTGAGTGCAAGCAAAGCAAGTCTTCAACGATCCTTTAGAAGCGAAGCCGGACTTCAACGGAGCACGAGATCCAAGCCGATCCACGACTCAAGGAGCCGAGCGACGCTAGATTCGATGATCAAAGTTCCTTCCTCTTGTAGTTCTTGAGAGTTGTAACTAATTGTTGATATAATAAAGGTGAAGATTCTTTAAACTTGCTTATATTTCAATTCGAACATTATGATTCATCTTCAATTCTTGAATGTATTCTTTGTGATGATGCTTGAATAAAACTCCGCTCGTGGAGGAATCGAGATGATTGTAGAATGATGATGTTGGTGAATCTTTAAACGTTTTCTTAAGTCTTATAACAATTGTAAATTCTTGAAAATTGAATGATCGATGATCTAGATCGATGCGAAATGCATTCTTGATTCCTTTCGCACGATCTAGAGATCAACAATCGATCATTCGGTTTCCTAGAAGCTATCTAGTGAATGTGATTCATCGAAAGGAAAAAGGATAGGATGAGGAACCCTAATCCTTCGCAAGATCCTTGATCCTCGATGAATCTACATCGATTTAGCATCAATTTGTTAAAGGATAAGAAATGGTAATTTCTAGTCTTCTTCACATCTACAATCTAATCGATTCCTACGAGCTTTACTTCAAATCTTGAAACCTAAATCGATTGGAATTCTATCAATAATTGATTCTTGATGTTTAACGTTTTCTTGATTCTTGTTTAGACTAGTTGATTCTTGAAATTCATCGATATAAATCTTGAATCGTTTTTGCTTTTCTTTTCTATTAAATTTTTGATTCAAACAAAACAAAATACGCACGAATCGCACAATCCCTGTGGACGATCCGCACTCACTAATGTGCTACAAACCGACACCGTTATTGATTGCGGTCAAATAATTCTTTGATTGTGATTTCTATTCATTTTCTAAAACGACACACAAAGAAAAGAATCAATCAAATGGCGCTGTTGCTGGGGATCGCGCGCTAATTCGTTCTTTATTTGAAATTTGAATTGAAAGATTTATTTCATTACAATTTTGTGATCAAAATTCGCGCAAAATCTAAACGTGTTGTTGTGATTTGATTGCGAGGAATCTGGAAGCTGTGGAGCAAGTGAAAAAAAATTCAGATCATTACAGAGGACTCAGGCGGTGGAAATTAGCCTTCTGTGAAATTTTTGTGCAGCGAAGACACTGCACCACCGCGATTCCGCGGCCCTAGCCTCCTATTGCGGCGGTTCCGCGGCCTCCTCAAGGAGTTGCTGCACCAAAATTTCTCAGGTAAATCCTAACTTTCTTATCTCCTCCTCATCTGCTCCAATTAACAAATTTATGCAGGCTTCTTTGCAAAAATCGCAGCGCCGCAAAAAGCAAAATTAAATTGTGCGTGTTTTTTATTTCTGTGGTTGTTTGTATAATTAATACGGACATTAAGGGGCAAAGACCAAATCCAGATTAGGTGGGGAGTTCATTACCCTTCCTAAGCCCCAAAAATCGTAAAATTTGCATCCGCATTTACCCTCATTAACTAAAAGAAATCTAGAGATGACTCTAAGGACCGTCACGCTCACTTAGGACAAGAGAAGGCCGTGGGTAATTCATTGCTTATCCGCATTTCTTTTGTGGTGTCTAAGGCAAGTGTGTCGAAGGCTAGTGGTTACTTAATTAGGCCCACTACTTGCGTAGTGGAGAACCTCCCACTTACCTGGCACTTACCTGGCCACAGGAGAGACAAAGAGGAAGTGGAGGATTTATCCTGCGACTTGTCTTTTGGCAGTTAAGAGCGTTCTAGAGATTTGACCTAGGTGACCCCTAGAATTAGGGTTTTTCTTGTTGCACTTGTTGTGATCGCATCATTTTTTCAAAAATCCGTATCAATTTTCAAAACAAACACCGCATTCAATCATATCATTTCCCCTAATTATAAGTCACGCTGCCACTTGTACTAACCCTTTTTAGTGCAAGATAGGCTGGACACGGGATTCTAATGCCCGTTTAGTCCGTGTACCCTTTATCGACTCCGAAGTCGGTATTTCTCCATTTACTTCTTCTTTACCCACCACCACACCTACATCGATGGATCCATCTCCATCGAATTTCTTTACCACTACTCTGCCGACGTCCGTTGGTGCGCAGAATCCACCCCGCATCTCTCTCCAAGAGAGATGCTATCTTACACGAGGTCCCCTTTTCCACATGTCTTTCCATTCCACCAGCCAACGGGGAAAATTTTGAAATAAAACCCCAATACATCAACCTTCTACCAAAATTTCACGGTCTCGAGTCTGAAGACGCATATGCCTTTATCACCAAATTTGAAAATGTATGCGCAATGATGGGTACCTCCCAGCTTTCGATGGATGCTATGCGTCTACGTCTTCTCCCATTTACCTTGTGCGATATAACCGAGAAGTGGCTGTATAACACTACCGCACATTCCATTTAAAATTGGGAAGAATTCGTCAAAGCATTCCTTAAGAAATTCTACCCACATCAAAAAACAGCTCGAGTCCGCAGCGAAATCAATCAATTCACCCAGCTTCCAAATGAACCATTTTCAAAATGTCTTGAACGCTTCAAGGATATGTTAGTCCAATGTCCACATCACGGAATCCCTAGATGGGAACTGTGCAGAATCATTTATGAGGGCATTAATTCTAACACAAGACAGACCCTTGAATCCATGTGTCAAGGCAACTTCATGACCAAAGATGATGGGGAAGCCTGGAAATTCCTAGAAGATTTCGCTGAAAAATCTTTACAGTGGGAGGGTGTGAGTCAATCGTCTAGGGATGGCAATGATATTTCCATAGGAGTTAGAGCTGAAATTTCAGCTTTACACAAGAAATTCGACGCTATGGAAAACAAATTTTTAGCCGCCGCCCTAAATCAAATGTCACTCTCCAAAACTGTATGTGGATGCTGTTCTGATACTTCTCACTTGACGGAAGACTGTCCACGAAATTCTCCGTTTCAAGTTCACGAGCATACCAATGCCGCATTTCAAAGACCTAGGAACGATCCATTTTCTTCCATATATAATCAGGGTTGGAGGAATCACCCATATTTTGCTTGGAACTGTTTCCCCCAATCAGAGCAAGGCTCTGTTTGAATTGCAAAAATTCAAATTTTGAAGCAATGCTTCAGATTCCGTGCGCTGCGCGCAACGCGCCACGTGTCAAAAGCTGATACATCAGCGCAGCGTCCAAGGCAGCGCGCCCAATCAGAGCAAAGCTCTATTTAAAACAAAATTAAAGGAATCAACGCTTCAGTTGCGCAAGTGCTGCGCTGCGCGACACGTGTCAGCGCAGTTGCGCTGCGCCGTGCGCTGCGCGATACGTGTCAGCGCAGTTGCGCAAGTGCAGTTGCGCTGCGCTCTGCATTGCTTGACACGTGTCACACGCTGGGGCGTTTGCGCCAAACAGAATTAAATTCTAGCGAGATTTTTCTGTTCTTATTAAAACAAGAAGATTGCCTTCTGTAAAACAGAAGCCCTTGGATCGAAGATCCAACGGTGGGGAAAATTCCCCAAATCACTCAGAGAAAGATCTCTCTAACAAATTTTAACAAATTTATGGGCACTATATAAAGGCCCCTAGACCCCAAATCAAAAGGCATCAACATCATCATTAAGAATTCTGAAGAATTGGAGAGAATTCCTCAAAAACAAAAAAGGTAAAAAACCTTTAGAAAAAAGAGAAAATTCTCTTATGAACAGATCATTGATCTGAGAACAAGATCAATGATCTTCAATAAAAAGAAAAATAAATAATAATAAGTGCTTTGCACTTTTTTTTATGAACCATTGGTTCCCTGAAATAAGAAAAAACAAGAGAAACTTGTTTTCATTGATCCAAATTAGATCAAGAAAATAAACAGTGCCTTGCACTTTTTTATGAACCATTGGTTCTGGAATCTAAAAGATTCTCAAACTGTTGCGCTCTCAGGTCGGCGCAAGCCACCAGAGAGCGCCACGTGTCAGCACCATGATGATCTGCGCTATGCGCTTCTAAAAACAGAGCACTGCTCTCATGAATTGGCGCAACTCACCAGAGCGCGCCACGTGTCAGCAGCGCAGCGCGCAAGCGCAGCGCAGCGCATTGCGCTTGCGCTCTCCTGAGCATGACACGTGTCACCTTCCCATGGACTTGCGCCTTGCGCTCCTCAATCAGCGCAAAGCGCCTGACAAGCCATGTGGCACTCTGTCAGACTAATTAATGCAATGCATTTATCAAGGGCAGAGCCCAATAAAGAAAGGTCTATCAGACCAAACAAAGTGCTATGCACTATTAAAAGGGATAAAGCCCAAATAAAAGTCTATCAGACCAAAATAAAATGCTCTGGGCCTAAAAGGGCAGAGAAAATGCACTGCATTATTAAACAGGGGCAGAGCCCTAGTAAAGGCCTAACAGGCCAAATGCAAATAAAACGTTAAATATTCTCAACTGGACTTAGCCTAATCGTGGCCGTAAGTCCTCAAATTAAATTGACTGAGCACAGTTGCTCTCTTAAATCAATTTACATCTGGTTCGAGGGTACATCTCCGAACTCCTCTGACACCCGTCATTGTAATCCTTCAACGACGTCAGAGAGGTGACGAGTCCCGGCGGCCATATATTAAATGGACCACCATGTTCCTAAACTGGAATATGGACCGCAACGTCCTTAAAATACCTTTGGACCACCATGTCACTAAACTGGAATATGGACCCCCATGTCCCTAAACTGGCAATAGACCGCAATGTCCTTAAACTACCTATGGACCACTACGTCCCTAAACTGGAACGATAGAGCTCCCAAATGCTCTTTTGTCGGATCTAAACAATCCCGTTTAAGTTGATCTTAGCCTCAAATATGGCTAACGTATCCTTAAACATTCAAACAGACTTTAGTCCCAAATTGGACTATAAGACCCCCTAATCAACTTTGGTTCAAGGGTACATCTCCGAACTCTTCTGACACCTATCGTTGTAATCCTTCAACGACGTCAGAGAGGTGACGGGTCCCGATGGACATGCATACAATGGACCACTATGTCCCTAAACTGGAACAATAGAGCCCAAACGCTCTTTTGTCGGATCTAAACGATCCCGTTAAGTTGATCTTAGTCTCAAACTGGACTAACGTATCCTTAACAAACGTTTAAGTTGATCTTAGCCTCAAATATGGCTAACGTATCCTTAAACCAAAACCCAAACCCAAATCTAAGAAAGTACGGATTTGGACTAATCCACGTCCTACGGGCGACGAAATAAATAGTCTCCGTATATAATCCACGGTCAACCACAAACAGAACAAACACCCACGACATGAAGTGAAATTCTAGAGAAGGAGAAAGTTGTTACCGCGATGCGGTAGCGTAATTAACTGCAGGGGCTTGCGCCTGCAGGGAAGAGTGTCCCCACAATCAAAAACCCCTCAAGCGAGGGGGAATCTGACGAAGTCTGCTACATCGGCCGCATCCGTCTAAACCTCCGATACACGGTGCCATAAATTAACTTGGCATCTTCGGAGAGGTGGACGGATAAAACCAAATTGCATCTGCCCCGAATCTCAGGCAAGACGTCCTAATGTCTCGGCCGCCATTCGGAGGGGAACAGATTCTGGCATGCCCGGTGGGACATTTTCCTCTTTCCACTCCACACTTCGTGTGGCGTGTTCGCGAACAAATCGCGGTTTGCTGTGGTTGCCTGTGGATTCGAGGTATTAAGATTTGGTGTCTTGCTCCGTGCAGAGAACAGAAGATCGATGGCTTCAAACTGCACTACCCGCAACTGCAACTCTCGCCCCGTCCCTACTGGAGGAGTAACTTATGGGCCCCAAGCGGTCTCCCTTTTCAAGATGCCAGTGGAGCAGGTAACTCAAGCCACCGCTGGACTATTCTTCGGGGCCCTGCTCCCACCAATGAGCTTCAATGCCCCGATGACGTTGCAAGAAGCCTCAAAGAAGTCGATCTTTGATCGACTTACCACTGTCGCGGCCCCTCTCAACGGGTCGCCCAGCTCTAATACTTCAGTTTTCAACAGACTGGGCCAGAAAGTCTACAAGCCCGCGATACCCGAATCGTCCATCCCAAAGCGGATAGCCATCCCGGCTCAAGTGGACGAAATCATTGGAAAGGCTTCTCCTTCCAAGAAGTCAGTTTTTATAAGGCTGGCCATTCCGGTTGATACTCCAGGCGAGGTCCTCAAAGCCGCTTCCCCTACCCAGAGCAGGGGGCATGAAGAAGCTTATCCAACAACGGAGGTGACTCCATCCGCAAGACACGCTCGACGTCGCCACTGGTGCCGAGTGAGGAAGGCTGGGGGCAATTCCCCCTCTGGGATAACTCCGCCAGCTCCAACGGTGGGGATCGATGCTGCTGTTCCACCTGGGTACAGCTTTGAATTGCTAAACACGGTGCGCAGAAACTCTCCTACTGCGGTGCTGAGGAGAACTCCTTCACCTGTGGAGAATGCTCCAGAGAAAAGGCTAGAGCAGCCTCCTCAACGGTTGTCCTCTAAAATTTACAAAGTCTGGCGACAAGTCCAAGAGTCGGTGATTGATGAAAACTATCTCCGTCAACAGAAAAAGATGAAAGTTCAGCGGGAAGAGGACCGTACTATCAAGTTACAAAAAGCAACAGCTACTTAGGTGCCCACTACAACAGCTCCCTCAATTTCAATCACTCAAAAGAAAAGGAGGCCGCAAAAAGCCCCTGTGAATATAGCGAACCGTAAAAGCGCTGAACACAGACGCCCCAAGTCTGGGGGCATGGTAGTGCACACGGTTTATATGGCTTCCGGAAAGGAGGAAAGTCATGCTTCGACGGGTCACCGGCCGCTCACTCGATCCGTGACAAAAGCTCAGGAGCAGCAACGGAAGCTTCAGGAAATGATGATTGCAATGGCTGCGCTTACCGGGCCGAAAGAGAACTCGGAGGCATCATCAGAACAGCGTCACGAACAAGAAACTGACGCTGACTTCTTACGTAGAGTCCTCGAAAAGAAGGACAAAGAAGCCGAAGAACAAGCAGCTAATATAAAACAGATGGCGCTCCTCTTCCAAGACATGGTCGGGATGATATTACAGCTAGAACCTCCAGCTGAAGACCCTCCTATCATTGTTGAAGACGATAGAAGGGAGACATTTACTCCTCCGCCAGCTCTTTCAGCAGCCAAAGATGAGACCATTCTCAAGGCTGCACTGGATGACTATATAGCTCAGCAAATACGAGCTCATCAGGCGAGTGAAGCGGCTGCGCAAATTGTTAGAACCGGACGACCCTATCCAAGCTGGTATGACGAAATCAGTTACCCGCCGGGATATACGATCCCTAAGTTCCACGTATATAAAGGGACAGGGAATCCGCATCAGCATGTCGCTCAATTCAGGGCCTTATGCGGCAATACTGGAGGCGATGACAAATTGTTGCTTCGGCAGTTCGTCGGCAGCTTAGCAGAAACAGCCTTTGAATGGTATTCGGAGCTACCTAACGACTCTGTCAAAACATTTGCGGAGATGGAGCTACTATTTACGCAAAGATTCGCGAGTGCTAGTGAACGCACCCCGATAACAGCATTGATAAATTCCAGGATAAGGCCCGGCGAAACATGGGTCCAATACGCAACACGATAGCGGAACCTATGGTCAAAATGCGAACAACGCATAGAAGAGGCACCTGCGGTAGGCATGTTCGTGGGCACTCTCGATCCGCAAGCGATCATCTCACAATTCATGATGTTCTTCAGGCCGACCACCTTCCAGGCATTGATCGACAAATTAGCCCAAATGGACCAGATGGGTGTTCAGTTGATAAAACTGCACATTTAATATGACATTTTTCCTACTATTATTATATAATAAAAGGTGTTTATTATAATATATGATACATATGATGGTTTATCTGTAAAAATACTATTTTCATGTGTTTATATATTATAAATAACATTCTGTAGGAAAAAGTAAGCATATAATATCCATGTAACATTTGGCCCATTTAAATATGCTTACCTTATTAAATACCTTTGACCAATTCTTAATGGTTAAGTTAATATCTCAATATAACAAACTCTACTAAATATTATTTGTTGAGATATTGTGCAGAATTTGCAGGGCTAAAATCAAGAAAATCAAAGTTGGAAAATCAAATCTACCAAAGATATTCAAGAAACTAATTCTGGTAGAAATGTAGAAAAGATTTTCAAAGTCTAGATACTCAAAAGATTACCAAGTGTTACAGATATGAAGCTACAAAAATTAGAGACCATGATTTCACCAAAAGGGGGTGGATCCGCGGCCAAACCTATCCAATGGTCACGGTTCCGCCGTGGATTTGAAGAGTTGAGATATGGGATTGTGGTGGTTAGGATCCTAACAACTAGTTTCCATATTAGGAAACTAGGGTTCTGGCTCTGTGATTATAAATAAGGACCGAGAGCCTCTTGGAAAAATCATCAAGCCGACGAGATCACGAAGTCCAAGACGGCTCACGCATCCAGGCTGATCATCAACTGTTCATCTACCTCCTTCGGAAGAGTTCGAGAAGCAAACCAAGTTTTTGTAATCATTTTCTGAGGAATAAAGTGTAGATTGTTCAAGTTGATTAATAAAGGTAGTTATTTTATTTAATTCTTTTGCATTTTACATTATGTTTTCCCTCTCTATCTTTTCATCTTCTTTTCCCAACATGCGCGAGTAATTCTCCGTTTGTTAGGATTCGTAGGATTAGGGTAGGCTAATGGACGATGAAAATAATTAAACCCTTTTTAAGTCCTATAAAGTTTAGAAACTTTATCAAAAGAATCATTAACATCCTAATCGGGCGCGCTAGCAATTCTTTGCTAGTTTCGACCGCGATTAGAGATTAGATTAATGATTATTTTGGTAAAGGCTAGATATGAACGGAGTTCCGTGTCGAGATAAGGGTTAAGAGTGGGGTTCCTTTTCCCTCCAGAAACCCTAATCTACACGCATCACCGTCGTTCTAGTTCTAAATCTATTAATGGATAAAAAGGATAACTTTTAATTAATCGTCCATAACTACTAAATCCTAACGAACCCTACAAGCCCTCTTATTATATTAATTACATCTTTAAAATAATCTAGATCTATATTTTACATTCTTGTTTAACGTAGATCTAGAAATCTTTCTATAAAATTCTTTATCCCTCCTCTCTTTCTCAACACATCTAAAGTAAAAGTAAAAGGTTCCACGTTTCCCAGAGGACGACCCGTACTCACCTCGGTCTAGCTACACGCGACACCGTTCTGATTGCGGTTAACTACAAACACACTTTTTCGAACCAATCAAATGGCGCCGTTGCCGGAGATACGTGCGTAATTTTTTTATTCTTACTATTTGTGTTGAATTCTTAGACGATTCATATCATTATTAAAACAAAACTGCAAATTGCATATTTAATGATTTGTGTGTGAATTTTGCGAGGGAATCTGGAGTCACGGACTTGAGGAAACAGGAAATCTAGGGTTTCACACTTCTCTGGTATCTTTCTTAACTCTTTCTCTCTCCTCTAAAATCCAATAAAATCTATTTTCTGCAGGATTCTTTGCAAAATATCACCGCTCAAAAATCTTTTTGCAAAGTTTTGTGATTGGTTTTGTTTTGCATATTTTAATACTGACTTTAAGGGGCAAAGACCAAATCCAGATTAGGTGGGGATTTCATCACCCTTCATAAGCCCCACAAATCACAAACCGAGCATCTGCATCAACCCTACAATAATTTAAAAAAATATCTAGACCAGACTCTAAGGACTGTCGCGCTCATTAAGGACAGAGGAAGGTCGTGGGTAATCTATCGTTTATCCGCATTATTTTTGTAGTGCCTAGGCAAGTGTGTCGAAGGCTAGTGGTTTTTAATTAGGCCCACGACGTGGTTCCTTCCCACTTACCTGGCACTTACCTGGCTACAAGGGTAGTACGGAGGCGGTAGAGGATTTATCCTGCGGCTTGTCCTTTGGAAGTCTAGGAGCGGTCTAGAGACTGGACCTAGGTGACCTTAGTTCTAGGGTTGCTTGTGCATCTTAGGGAGATTTGTCTTGAGTCCCACTTTTTCAAAACAAGCCAATTTTAAATCACACACACGCTGCCACTTGCACTAAACCCGCTTAGTGCATGCTCGGCTGGACACGGGATCCTAATGCCCGTCTTGTCCGCATTCCTGCTATCGACACCGAAGTCGGTACTTCTTCATCTTCTTTTTCCCCACCACAAACCACATCGACCGTGATGGACTGCACTCCATCTAATTATAACACCACGCTGCCACCGTCCGTAGGTGAGCAGAATCCACCGCGCATCTCTCTCCAAGAGAGATGCTATCCTATTCGTGGTCCCCTTCCTACTTGTCTATCTCTTCCACCACCTAACGGGGATAATTTCGAAATTAAACCCCACTACATCAATCTGCTGCCCAAATTTTACGGGCTTGAGTCGGAAGACGCGTACGTTTTCATCACCAAATTCGAAAACGTATGCGCAATGATGGGTACTTCACAATTGACTTTAGATGCTATGCGCTTACGTCTTCTCCCATTCACACTGTGCGACTTGGCAGAAAAATGGCTTTACAATACTGCCGCACACTCTATCACTAATTGGGATGAATTCATCATAGCATTTCTTAAGAAGTTTTACCCAAACCATAAGACTGCACGTGTTAGGAGCGAGATCAACCAGTTCACCCAGCTTCCCAATGAACCATTTTGGAAGTGCTTTGAACGTTTCAAAGATCTGCTTGTCCAATGTCCTCATCATGGAATCAATAGATGGGATTTATGTCGGATTATATATGAAGGCATTAATCCAGCGACAAAGCAGATGCTTGAAACAATGTGTCAATGCAATTTCATGTCTAAAGATGATGGTGAAGCGTGGAAATATCTGGAAGACCTTGCTGAACACACGTTGCAGTGGGAAAGCGTAAGACCACATTCAACTAAGGGAGGTATTCACCAGCTCGATATTTCTATCGCAGTAAAAGCCGAAATGGCAGCGATTCAGAAGAAACTCGATGCTATTGAAAACAAGTTCTCAACATTCTCCCTAAATCAGGTCACGCTTCCTAAGACCGTCTGTGGTTGTTGTTCGGATCCTTCACACTTAACGGAAAAATGTCCTATGAATGCATCGTTTCAAGCTAATGCTGCTTTTCAGCAGCGACCTAGAAACGACCCTTATTCTTCCACGTACAATCAAGGATGGAGGAATCATCCTAACCTTGCTTGGAACCAAAACCAACAAAGCAATTATCAAAGACCTCCTCCACAGCAACCACAACCACAGAATCAGCCCCCCTTTCAGTCACAGAATTTCCAAAATCCGGCCAACATTTCTACACCACAAGTGGCCGGTACTGACAACTCACTTGCACAAACTTTGGATATGTTCATGAAACAATCCATGCAAATTTCGGCTGAGATGAGGTCTTCTATTGATACCATAACGAAAAACTCCGCCTCCCATGGTGAGAGTATTAAATCATTAGAAAACCAAATCGCACAGTTAAACGCCGCAATGAGTGCGAGAGAGAAAGGGAAACTCCCATCTCAACCCATACCTAATCCTGGCCACTCACAAAGTTATAATGTGAGTGTTGTTACCACGTTGAGATCGAGAAAAGTGCTGAATAACCAAGTGGGTGAGCAATGTGATGATAGTGACACCAATGATACCCCAGCTTCTTCTTCTTCCCCTAATTCGTCTAGTCTCCCACCTTCACCCGAGCCTATTCTCCATTTTCCCCAAGGCTCGAACCCTTCGCCCATTTCGCCAAATCTATCTAAGTCGATGCCCACTCCAATTTTGGGATCGAATCCGTCGCCACAGTCTTCTCCACAAACGTTGGACCCAAAACTTATTGATCAAGCACCTTATCCAAACAGGTTAAGGAACAACAGACCAAGTCCATAAATGGAGAAGATTGTGGAAATTTTTAAGCAAGTTAACATAAACATTCCTCTCCTAGATGCTATTCAACAAGTTCCGTCATATGCGAAAATCTTAAAGGACTTGTGCACTAGGAAGAGAAAAGTTCAAGTACCTAAAAAAGTTTTCCTTGCGAGTAATGTGAGCACTGCTTTTACACAACAACTACCCAAGAAACGAAAGGACCCCGGAAGTCCTACAATTTCTATTTCCATTGGGGGTAAAAATATTAATCGTGCTCTACTCGATCTAGGTGCTAGTATAAACTTGCTTCCGTATTCTGTTTATGAGCAATTAGGGATCGGAGAGTTAAAACCTGCGCATTGCACTCTTCAGATGGCCGATCGATCTATCACCCAACCTAGGGGTGAGCTAGAGGATGTGTTAATCAAAGTCGGGGAATTCATCTTCCCTATGGACTTTATCGTTATAGATACACAACCTGTAGCAAACCCACGCAATCAAATCCCGGTGATACTCGGTCGACCCTTTTTGGCCACTTCCAACGCAGTAATCAATTGTAGAAACGGCTCTATGACCCTATCTTTTGGAAAGAAGTCAATTGAGCTTAACATTTACAAGTTGGGAAGTGAACCCTCCGAACCCTATGCTCATGTGTGTTCTGTCGAATTAATGGATGTCGACAGCAGCGAATTTGATCAACCTCATAATTCTGACTCTTTTCATATGTTGTTGCTTGACACGAACTCTTCCACCGAGTTGTCCGGGTCAACATCTAACGCTGATGAGGAACCTTTTATAGAGTCTGACGATCACCCCATTTTTTCTGATGATATTATTCTTCGGGGTATCGATTTAAGCTTTGAGGAAATTTTCGCTGATGAACTCGCATTTTTACAAGACACGGGTGTTGAGATGAATCAACTCCAAGATGAAGAAATTGGACCTCCACCCCTTCTTTTGGACAATCATGATAATGCGAGTAATCCATCATTACTATCACTGTGTCGTCTCTCCAAATTGAGACGCAATCTTTTTCCATTACACCTCTTGTCACCTCCCCACTTCTTCACGTCCATAGGCGACATGTTCTTCCACCAACCTTGGTGCTTCATCGATAAAATTTTTGAATGGTTGGTGTTGACTTTTGGTCTTTGTAAGGCTTTACTTTGACCAATAACCTTGACCCCCTCGTGTGACTTAAAAAAAAGATTAAAATTGTTTAACTCATGTTTGGGGGGGATATTTTGGCTCTTGAAAGAAAATGATTTTTACAAAATTATGAGCCTAAAATAAGTTTGGGGGAGGATTTTCACTTTCATATATTCTTGTCCCCATTAATAATTTCCTCCCAAGTCTACAGGTTTTTGAGCTTAACGGATGACATCAGCGAGGACACTGCTGTAAACAGGTTTGGGGGAGGTTTGTGCTTATTTACGCATCAATTTGCATCATACTTTGCATAAGTACAACATTTTAAAAAAATTTAAAAAAAAAATTCTTTTATAACAAAAGAGTAGAAAGTGAAAAATTACATCCAAAAGATAGGAATAGTTTAAGAAAACCAAGAAAATTAGAAGTTTTCTTAAACGAACTAGTAATAAGTAGTTATGAGCTGTTGTCCCAAGGGTTAGTAAGATGAAGGAAGTCACTAATCTGAGGATAAAAGTAAGTCTGAAAAATAGTTTCTATTCTGGAAGCCAAACATTTGAATATTGATACCCTACTATATGCACTTACACACGTCTTAAAACTCGGGATAGTAGAGGATACCTTGAAATGCTCTTGTCTAAAAGCCAAAGTATGAAGGAAATGAAAAAAAAATGAAGAAAATATAAAAATGGTGAAAAGAAAAAATGAACACTGGGTTTTTTATCACCAAGGCAGCAATAAAAAATATAGCGAGGGTGCCTCTTCACCTAGTGCCCTAAGGCCAACTGGTCTGGGAGTCACTGCTAAGCCTTAGGTGGTGCAAGACGAGAAAAATATTATCACCTAATCAGCAAGCACATGAGTAATCGGTCGGTTAGTACCTCAAGAAGTATTAACGGTCGCATGAAAATTGTGTGAGCAAATTCAACTAAATATTCATCGATTAAAAAGTACTGAGGCAGATGGACAAGAGTATGATAGCTTGAATTGAATTCTCCGGGTATAGGGATGCTATTTACACACACGTAGGGTTATATGATCGATGTTTGGATGAAAGGTGGGAATGAAGAATAAAGATGATGTTTTATTGAGGGATGATGTGATTTCTAATATCTTTTCATGACTATTAAGATAGGGCTCATGACAACTGAAAAGCTAGTATAGTTGGAAACTCTTATTTTCAAAGTCTTTCTTTTATGGTTCTTATCTTTATATGTAAATTTCACCATCTCTCTTTTGTTATTGGATTTTGTGGGTGTAATCCGCTGAAAACCCTCAGGAGACAACACTCCTCCTACTAGGGACACCTAGAGGTTTAACGGCTTGTTGCACGTGCTCAGTGCAATCGTGTTGCCTACGAAAGTGTGCTTAGCTTTCTCCTTTCTTTTTCTCCTTCTCTTGAATAAACTAGTTTGCTCGGGACGATCAAAGATAAGTTTTGGGGTATTTGTTCAGTTGATAAAACTGCACATTTAATATGACATTTTTCCTACTATTATTATATAATAAAAGGTGTTTATTATAATATATGATACATATGATGGTTTATCTGTAAAAATACTATTTTCATGTGTTTATATATTATAAATAACATTCTGTAGGAAAAAGTAAGCATATAATATCCATGTAACATTTGGCCCATTTAAATATGCTTACCTTATTAAATACCTTTGACCAATTCTTAATGGTTAAGTTAATATCTCAATATAACAAACTCTACTAAATATTATTTGTTGAGATATTGTGCAGAATTTGCAGGGCTAAAATCAAGAAAATCAAAGTTGGAAAATCAAATCTACCAAAGATATTCAAGAAACTAATTCTGGTAGAAATGTAGAAAAGATTTTCAAAGTCTAGATACTCAAAAGATTACCAAGTGTTACAGATATGAAGCTACAAAAATTAGAGACCATGATTTCACCAAAAGGGGGTGGATCCGCGGCCAAACCTATCCAATGGTCACGGTTCCGCCGTGGATTTGAAGAGTTGAGATATGGGATTGTGGTGGTTAGGATCCTAACAACTAGTTTCCATATTAGGAAACTAGGGTTCTGGCTCTGTGATTATAAATAAGGACCGAGAGCCTCTTGGAAAAATCATCAAGCCGACGAGATCACGAAGTCCAAGACGGCTCACGCATCCAGGCTGATCATCAACTGTTCATCTACCTCCTTCGGAAGAGTTCGAGAAGCAAACCAAGTTTTTGTAATCATTTTCTGAGGAATAAAGTGTAGATTGTTCAAGTTGATTAATAAAGGTAGTTATTTTATTTAATTCTTTTGCATTTTACATTATGTTTTCCCTCTCTATCTTTTCATCTTCTTTTCCCAACATGCGCGAGTAATTCTCCGCTTGTTAGGGTTCGTAGGATTAGGGTAGGCTAATGGACGATGAAAATAATTAAACCCTTTTTAAGTCCTATAAAGTTTAGAAACTTTATCAAAAGAATCATTAACATCCTAATCGGGCGCGCTAGCAATTCTTTGCTAGTTCCGACCGCGATTAGAGATTAGATTAATGATTATTTTGGTAAAGGCTAGATATGAACGGAGTTCCGTGTCGAGATAAGGGTTAAGAGTGGGATTCATTTTCCCTCCAGAAACCCTAATCTACACGCATCACCGTCGTTCTAGTTCTAAATCTATTAATGGATAAAAAGGGTAACTTTTAATTAATCGTCCATAACTACTAAATCCTAACGAACCCTACAAGCCCTCTTATTATATTAATTACATCTTTAAAATAATCTAGATCTATATTTTACATTCTTGTTTAACGTAGATCTAGAAATCTTTCTATAAAATTCTTTATCCCTCCTGTCTTTCTCAACACATCTAAAGTAAAAGTAAAAGGTTCCACGTTTCCCAGAGGACGACCCGTACTCACCTCGGTCTAGCTACACGCGACACCGTTCTGATTGCAGTTAACTATAAACACACTTTTTTGAACCAATCAATGGGCCACGGACCGTCTACTCCAAAACCAGACTCTCGAAATGAGAAAGGAAAAGGTAAAGCGACTGTCGTTGCTAATGCTCAACAATAGTCGAGCAACTCAAAGCCGGTTGTTCGCCAAAAAAACGCGCATCCACGCCCGTCCCTCGAGGAGAGACTAGGACGTTTTTACTCGTTTCTTCAGAATAAAACGAGAAGACTGTTTGAACTGGCAGTACGCAACAGACTCATCAATCTGCCGAATCCAAAACGTCCGTTGCAGCCAGGCGATCTCAATAATCCTGATTACTGCCCTTACCACCAAACGGTAAGTCACCCGATCGAGGATTGTTTCGTCTTTAAGGGATGGATCGAGGATCGGTACCTACAAGGCAAGTTTGTGCTGTTTGAAAACTGGAAGGTAAACCCACCACAGCCGCACACTCCAAAGAAGATGGACATGATGGGGGCAGCTTGTTCTTTTGTCGAGGACGAAAATGATGGAGAAGACTCATCAGACGAGTCTGAAGACTACGTAGTGACTTGTCACGTGATCTCTCTCTCATTGGCGGATGATAAAGAGGCTCCTTGCGCCGAGAAACCGAGGGCGGATCCTGAACCAGAAATTCCACGGCCGTCAGACGAGTTGATCGATGCCTTCCTGAATGAGATTCGTCCGAAAGTTAAAGCCAATCAAGAGAGTGAGATGGCCATACTGGAAGGAGCCAAACACCGACGACTGGACCAAAGAGTCGAGGCACTCCCGTCAAATCAAAAGCCATCCGCTACGGATAAAAACAAATTCAAGACGAGGAAAAGGTTCACTAAAGCCCTGTCAGCAGGAATGGTGCTACCACCATCTGAAGAAAATACTTTCGGTGAAGTGGAGATGCATCCTAACTTCTGCTTATATCATCAGAAGATCATACATCCTACCGAAGATTGCGACTTCTTTAAGTGTTGGTGGCAAGGGTATGTCGCTCAAAAGCAACACTTCAATAGGAAAAAGTGTGGAGCTCATAGACATCAGAAAAATGCGATAGATGAGCGCAAGAGAGCCGCCGATGACTGTCATATAGCCAGCTCCAAGGGATCGCAAATTATCACCTTTGGAAGCAACTCTGATGAAGAAGTTGCCCTCAACCCTCTCCTCAAGGAATCCATTTCAAAAATGAAAGAATTGAGGAGTTGCGATAACATTCAGCCGTGCAATCGCCCGCTACTCGGGAAAATGACCTTCGTCGCTAACACTCGACAACAGTCGAGTGGCCCTAGACCGGTTGTTCATCAAAACAATGTGCGTCCACGCATATCCCTCGAGGAAAGGCTAAGACGTCCTTACTCATTTCCCCAGGATGAAACAAGGAGGCTGTTCGAAGTTGCAGTGCATAACAGGCTTATCACTCTACCGGAGCCGAAACACCAACTACAACTGGATGATGTCAACAGTTCTAATTATTGCCCTTACCACCAAACAGTAGGTCACCTGATCGAGGATTGCTACGTCTTCAAAAACTGGGTTGAAGACCAATACCTACAGGGCAAGTTCGCGCTCTCCGAAAACTGGAAGGTGAACCCGCCACAACCGCACGCTCTGAGAAAGACAGATACGCCGGGGGCATCATGCTCAGTCATAGAGAAAGCCTCATCGACCGAAAAGTCAGTAAACTAGAGATTCGCCTCAAATACGGCGACATTGGACCACTATGTCCTAAAACTGGCGAAAGACCGAAACCTCGTTAAACTAACATTGGACCACTATGTCCTAAAACTGGCTGATGACCGAAACGTCCTAAAACTAATGACGGACCACTACGTCCTAAAACTAGCTGCTGACCGAGATGTCGATAAAATACGGTGGATCACAACATCCCAAAGCCGATACAAAAAAAAAGAATATAAATAAATAAATAAATAAAAACGGTATGTCCATAAGCAAAAAGGGCACGGATGAAAACCCGAAAGGGCTCCGTGAGTAAAAACAGCAGGGCGACCGGCGAGTCTTGTGAAAACCTGAAAGGGCGCAACCTCGTTAGAATAAAGAATAAAAAGAAAAAAAGAGACGGTATGTCCATAAGCAAAATGGGCACGGATGAAAACCCGAAAGGGCTCCATGAGTAAAAACAGCAGGGCTACCGGCGAGTGTTTGTGAAAACCCGAAAGGGCGCAACCTCGTTAAAGGACACTTACAGGGTCCTCTCGACCTTGTAGGGAGAAACCACCCGCGTGAGATCCTTACGACTCACAAGGGAGAAACACACTTAGGAATCCTCACGATTCCTAAGGAGAAATTACACTTGCGAGATCCTCACGACTCGTAAGGAGAACTCTCTTATGGGACCCTCACGGCTCATAAGATTTGAAAGTCTTAAGTTATAGAGACCTAAACCTGTGCTTAAGCAAACTCCACAACCTTCGATATTGCCCTACAAGTGGCTTAATACTGACCCTCGTATACAATCCACGGGCGCGAATAAACATTTCCCTGACCAAGACCCATCCGTGACCGGCGATATGTTCGCATGGTGAACAACCCTTCTAAGTCCTCTCGACTTATAAGGAGAAAACCCTCTTGTAGGATCCTTACGACTTACAGAGGAACATACACTTAGGAATCCTCACGATTCCTAAGGAGAAAATACACCTTCAAGATCCTCACGACTTGTAGGGAGAAATACCTTTGTGGGACCCTTACGGCTCATAAAGTCAAAAGCCTTAGTCGACAGGATCTTAACCCTGTTCACTAAGCCACCTTTGTTCGACATCGACAGAGGCAAATGATGATTCGCTCCTGGCAATATCCCAGTTGTAGCGATGCTGATGCCTAAAACCGGAATCAAATCCCAAGCCTTTTCATGGCAAATGATGATTCGCTCCTGGAAATATTCCAGTTGTAGCGATGTTGATGCTGAGATTGGCGTCAGATTCCAAGTTCCACACTCGCGATAAAAAAAATCAGCGAGTTAAAAATGCATATGAAATAGCCGAAATGAGGGGGCAACTTGCAGACAAAATCAGCAAGTAAAAATGTATGCATACAAAAACAGCCAAAATGATTGGGCAACTCGCAATAAAAAGAAGCGAGTAAAAATAAAATAAAAATCCGAAATAATTGGGCACCGCGAAAAATAGCCGAAATGATTGGGCAATCGCGACCTTCGCGATATAAAAGTTGAAATGATAGAGCATCGCGGAAATAAAATAATAATAAAAAAATGATGAATGAAATTTAAGCCCTACAGGCGATAGCATAGCAATCCCTGTATACAATCCATGGGCGCAAACAAAGAAGGAGACACGTCTTCCCTCCCCATGCTCCATCAGAAAACGGAGCCAAGTCTTGACGGTAACTCATATAAAACCTGAAAGACGATCGGAGATCGTCCCACACCAGCGCGGAGTGGTCACCACCTCGACGTCCGTCTCAATACAACAGATGAGATATCACAACAGCGTTCTTCCTCCAACAAGACTCGGACGTGAAAAAGCAAACGAAGCGAAGGCCAAATTCCTAACTTCAGGGTCTTAACGACAAGTCAAATAAAGCTTAAAAGACAATTGGAGATCATCTTGCACCAGTGCGGAATGGTCACCACCTCAGCATTCGTCTCGTTACAGCAGACGCAATGTCAACAACGGCGTTCCTTCGCAGTCCAGCAGGACGCAAATGCAACGTCAACAAAAGACCCCATGGTCAGCAAAGCGGAGTGACGGCAAAATCCCAACTCCACCTCAGCATTCGTCTCGTTACAGCAGACGCAATGTAAACAACGGCGTTCCTTCGCAGTCCAGCAGGATGCAAATGCAACGTCAACAAAAAACCCCATGGTCAGCGAAGCGGAGTGACGGCAAAATCCCAACTCCACCTCAGCATTCGTCTCGTTACAGCAGACGCAATATCAACAACGGCGTTCCTTCGCAGTCCAACAGGATGTAGATGCAACGTCAATAAAAGACCCCATAGTCAGCAAAGCAGAGTGACGGCAAAATCCCAACCCCACCTCAGCATTCGTCTCGTTACAGCAGATGCAATGTCAACAACGGCGTTCCTTCGCAGTCCAGCAGGATGCAAATGCAACGTCAACAAAAGACCCCATGGTCAGCAAAGCAGAGTAACGGCAAAATCCCAGCTCCACTACGACGTTCGTCTCGATACAGCAGACGAGATGTCACCCCAGCGGTCTTCCTCCAGCAGGATTCAGACGCGACAATCAAACAAGCGGAGTAACGGCAAAATCCCAGCTCCACCGTGACGTTCGTCTCGATACAGCAGACGATATGTCACCATAGCGTTCTTCCTCCAACAGGGTTCAGACGCGACAATCAAACAAACGGAGCCACGGCAAAATCCCTAGTTCCCACCGCGACATTCGTCTCGATACAGCAGACGCGATGCCAGCAAACGAAGCAAAGACCAAATTCCTAGCTTCAGGGTCTTGACAGCAACTAACATAAAACCTGAAAGACTATCGGAGATCATCCCACACCAGCGCGGAGTGGTTATGACTCATCAGGGCTCACCAAAATGAGCCTAACCTCAAGTAAAAAGCGGCATAGCAAATTCCTAACGCTTGCTCTTCTGACGGTCAAACTGCCTAGGAAGATTGCTTGAAGACGTCTTGTCCAGCCCCCGAAGGGATCAGAGACACGACAGTCGCAGGGCTACTCGAACAGCACGATTGCCTATCGAGTAATATATCAGCTTATGCGACGGTACGACGGCCAAAACCCTAAGTACCACAGACCCTAACGGACTTCTGTCATAAAGAGCAGAGGTTAACTGTAAAGTTAGGATGTTCTTGCGAGAAATGCTCGATTCGTCTCGACTTGTGAAGAAATTGATGTCTTTGCGAGAAATTCTCGATGCGGCTCGACTCGTGAGATAGAGCCTTAGGCAGTAGGCATAAAAGAAGCATGTTCCTTAAGCTCTGGGACCCTGCAAGTTGGCCCAAAACGGTCCCTTGCATACTATCCACAGGTCTCACTCTCCAAACTTGAATTTCGACGAGGAGGGAAACAACCGCTTACGGGTCCTCTCCACTCGTAAGAGGGAAAATTCTCTTATAGGATCCTTACGACTTATAAGAGAAAATTCACTTAGGAATCCTCACAATTCCTAGTGAGAAAATCCACCTACGAGATCCTCTCGATCCGTAGGGAGAAAAGTCTCTATGAGACCCTCACGGCTCATAGAGTTGAAAATTCTTAGGCAACATATCTGAACCTGCAGCCTAAGCCATCGCTATTTCTTAAGGAAACCAAGATGCTCGCTCGATTATCTGTCAACCATGTTTACTAAGGTAGTATGCTGATAATAAAAGAAAGAAAAAGGCGGAGAAATGACACAAGACATTACAAAGAATGTGTATCTTTTATTCATAAACTTGATTGAGTACAAGATACATTGTGTTAAAGAATAAAAATATATATACATTTTTATTTAAAAGTACAAATGATACAAAAAGTAGCTATTGGGAAGGAAGTGTCTTTAACAAATCCGCGAGCTGCTATCGCACTTCCTTCAGCGCCTCCTCCTGAGTGGCTGGCGCAGCTGCAAATAGGATGAGAGTTGCTCCTCAGCTGCCTGCTGGGCTGCCTCCTGATTAGGTGCATCCCGCTCGACGACGTCAAGCTGTTGCCTCAGTGTTAACCCTTCGGAGAGGCATTGCAGAAGGCCTTCAAAGATAATCTTCAGCCGTGCAGCGTTCGCCTCCACCCGAGCATGCAGTTGGGCAGATTTGCTCGAAGTCTCGCCGCGCTCCTTACGCCTTGAAGTAACTTCTTGTTCGAGATAGCGGAAGTAAGAAGCGCTTTGCTCAATCCACGCTGCCCGTTGAGTACTCACGGCCAAAACCTCAGGGGCAGGACGCATCGATTCCAGCTGATGCAGGCGAGCCTCGATCTCCCTGCAGTGATTAACCCAAGATGCAACGATGTCCTCGTCATGGAAATTTACGAGTATCACCAGCATTGGGTTAACCGCCGTAGCAAAATCTGCGGCAGACGTAGGAGTCTCGACGTCGAGTTCCTCGATGTAGTCGCTCAACATGCGCAGACTATTTGCGGTGCCTTTCGAGGACGGACGTCTCAAGAAAGGGCCTGCCAGCATCGTGACACGAGACTCGAAGGGCGTCGAGACCGGAACGACAGCTAAAAAAAACAAGATACAATTATATGACACTTTAAGAAAGACAAAAAGAAAAGGGGTCATCAATGCAATAGTTTGCTATACCAGCTGCAGCCGGTGGCAAGGCCGGAAGGGCCGGTGGCGCGGCCGATCCTTCATCCCCTCCTTCGATTTGTAACACTGCAATCAAAACGAAGGAAAGTTAGAAATAATTCCATTACTGAAAAAGAAAGATATCAGTTGGAAACTATACTCACCGGCGCCACCAGAGGAAGAAGCGAGTTCAGATGGGAAGGAAAAGTATGGGAGCAACACCTGATAGAGATGATCAAAAAGCACTCCTGAAAAGACACAATGGTACGACTTTAGTACATAAATTATGCGTCTGGAAGATAAAACTAATAAGTTGCAAACCCATACCTTCCAACACCTTTGATGGTATAAGGGAGGGCTGAGAAGTGACCACCGCCAAGGCAGTAGTTGACGGCGCTCCCTCGAACGATGGAGCATCAGCACTGGCCGCACCTGCGTTAAAAACAAGGTTAGACCTATCAGGAAAGATTGCAAGATAAAGAAAAAAAAGGTCAGCAATCCGAAATTTACCTGATGAGCCGCCGGCCGAAACGGAAGCGTCTCCCTCCTCCATCGATACGAGTCCACCTCTCGTGGCCTCATCACCAGAATCAACAGGGGCTGTTGTCGTACTCGCCCGGCCAGGAGACGGCGGAAGACTGTAGACATGGAGAGCAAGGACTGGAGCATTGCCGGACTCTTGAAAGAGAGCGGCTAGCTTTTCCCCAAGAATCGTACCCGTCTCACCCGCTACTTCTTCAGGCTCGTCGGTCGCTGTTGTTTCATCCGCCGTCACCATGGGGTCGCCGGTCTCAGGCGCCTCGTCCGCTGCTGCCTCGGGCTCAATTATAGCGGTCGTCTCATTTGCCGCCATCTTAGGCTCGGCATCAACGACCTTCTCAGGTACAACTCCCTTAGCCCCCAGCTCAGGTTCGGCAACCCCAACGATGTTGCCCACCGTCGGTTCGAGTTCGGCCGGTGCTCCTTCCTCTGGCCCCTTTGGTTCGACGGTCTCCGCCTCCCCCTCGGTCGGACTTGACCCTGCAGGATAGAATATATAAGAACCGACGGCTTTATAATTCTTACAACAAGATTCTGAAAGAAATATTACCTAAAGTAGACTTATCATTAGCCTCCCGAACCGCACGCGCTACCTATCGGTGTGCGGTAGATAGACCGGCCGGGAGCTCTTCAGAAGGAGAAGCAGAGAGAATAATGGTGCTTGGGCCCGCTCCCGTGGCCAAAGTAGCCCTGCGCGCCTTCGCCTCGCGCCTCAGCCGCTTCCTCTCCTTCCGAGCCCTTGAGACGGACCTCACCAGAGCCTCTTTCATTGAGGCGTCTTCGTCCGTGAACAGGGATGCCTCCAAATTTTTCAAGGCATCCCTCGTCGTTTTGTCAAGTTGAGGCTCCCGCGGCAGCCCCGAGGAAGCTGGGACTTCAGTAAAAGATCCGGGGATAGTCCCCACATCAGCTGGCGCAGCCCCTGCAAAGAAACAAAGGAAGAAGGTTAGATTGGCCATCAGAAAAGAAGACAAAAATTTCTGATAAAGCGATACGTACCAACGCCCATTAGAGCACGCTTATTCTCTTCCTCCTGGAAGGTTTTCAAAGAAGCAGCGATGGCTTCTTCGGTAGTGACCCCTGTTTAAAAAAAAGGAGAAAGCATTAGTCAAAAATAATTTTAAAAAAAACGCGATAAAATGATGAAGAAAACAACTAATGGTTACCTGACTTGGCGAGTTTACTCAACATCGCTTCGAGCCTCGCTGATCGCTCAGAAGCTGCAATAGCGGCCGACAAATCGGTGTCTGCGGGGTCTACAGAGAAGCCCTTATTACTGCCATATTCGCTTATTCCTTCGGTAAGAGAGGCCTCAGGCTCTAAACCGAGGATCGCGTCGAGGGAAAGGAGCGACTTCTTCTTCTTTTGCCCGCCAGCTCTGGGTGCACCCGGGGCTGATTTGCGCTTAGCAGACACCTTGGGGCGGCGGGTCCCAATATCCGTGCCTGCGCCGGACTCCGGCGATACCACATTTACCACCTCCGCAGGAACACGGGGGGCTGGTGGCGCATCCACAATATTCCGAAGCGGCAATCCGCGCGGAGGGCTCAACACGTGCGAAGGTCCAACTCCAGCACCTTTCAATGGAGGAATGACCGGGGTCCTCGGCTTCAGGGAAGCCTTGCGATCGCCGCCGGGAGGCGCACCCTTGCGGTCGACCAGCATGCGCTTTTCTATTTGGATAACTGGACCCATAGCATGCGCATACCAGGCCACGTACGCGTTGAGGACTTTGGGGACGTAGCTCGGCTCGCTGATGAAGAAATAGGAACCCGTGTTAAGCCGCATGAAGTGGTGCATTGCGTTCTTTATCCCCTCTCGGCTAACCACGGGCTTTTCCAAGAAAGCTTCCATCGGGATCCCTTGGTTGTAGCTCGATTGCTGAGCAAACCGGTGCGGTTTATACCTCATAAAGAGTGATGTCTCATTCTGCCTGAACACCAACTAGCCCGGCCGAATGGAATAGAGATGGAGGATTTCCCGAGCCTTCAATATGGAAGCCCCGTCTTTAAAATCATCGCGTAGTGACACTACCGACTTGGTGGTCTCTGAGCCTATTGTTATGACCTTATCCAAGAAAGAAGTCTTCGCTCAAACCAGGCGTGGTCGAAGGAGCAGTCCCCTAGCCTCCCGCTGAGGTGCAACTACGATCGAAGCCCCGACCAACCGTATGACCCTCGGGAGTCTGCATCTCTCAAAAAAGGGAGGAATCTTATGGGCGCCGAACACCCCCTGCACGTGCATTTCCAACCAAGAGGTAAAATAATGCATCGGGAAGTTGGCGGATTGCACCCCAGGCTCACTAGCGTCCGCCGCTACACTAAGTCCATTATATAGGTAAGCCAGCCCGGCGATTCCTACTGACAACTGCAAACCAGCCACCATCCGATGCGCTGGATAGAAAACAGATAGCCGCATGTGGCGCGGGTGCATAGGGAGCGCAAAGCTGCACAGCCACAAGCCCAGGAACCCTACAAAAAAAGTCTCTTCATCCATGCCCGGGACGGCAATTTCTGAAAAAGGGACGACGGCGGCACTGGGGAGGTAAAAGTCTTTGTGGTCATCCTCCGATGTGGGTCGGCGATCCAAACTGTAAGTGCACGGCGGCGCCCCGGCCGTCAATCCGACGCCGGAATGCGGAAGCGATACTTTTCTTTAACTTTTAAAACCGGCACCACCGCGCACTATAAACCCGGATCGTGCCATTAATCCAGTCCTAGCTATCTAGAGAGGGGGAAGAGAGATATACCGAGCGATCCGTGTCCTTCGGTCTTCTCGTCGTCGTCCCGATCTCCCCGCGGAATCTACGATCTCCACCTCGTCGCCGGAAGGGCACCACGTCACCGGCTTCTTTTACGGGCTCCCACCTCTGGACCGAGGCAACTCGGGCACGAAGTTGGCGAGCCGACATGCCCAAGGTTTGCTGTAGAATATAGTGTAGAGCTATGTCTCATTTGGGGTATTGGAAGTTGCCTTTGGTGGAGGAAATGAACTTGTGGAATTTTGTGATGAACTTGGGGATTTTTGCAAGCATGAGAGAACAAAAATCCCTACACAAAAGTTGGGCAGCCCCCTCTCCTTGCTTGGCCGGCCATATCAAGAGGGATTAGGGAATGGAGTCAAGTGATGGAAAAAAGAAAATGAGCCACACCATAATGCAAGAGAGAGAAGGGTGATGATAACAAACAATGATCACAAACTAAAACCCACACTCAACCATCACTCATCAAGCATGATGACTCCAAAAGTAAACCATGATGAAGTCAAGAAGTCAATGGAGGCTAAGTCATCATGATACAACAATATGCAAATAACACCATCCACATTTCTTATTTGCATAAATGCAAATAAGCCCTCCTCCACCAATCTTCCGCCAATGAAAGATACAAAGAAATATGGCTGAAACGGAAAACAAACTGGCAACTCCAAAAAACTGATCCCGTAATAAATTACAAGAAAACCCCGCTACTGTATATACATACCCGCATTTGTATTCCGACCGAAATACAAATGCAATGAGACAAAGTCTACACTGTACAATACTAGCATCCGGCTTAAACCAAAGCCTGCTAATATTATCCGTCCGATCCTGATCCGTGCAATATCGCACGTATCTGATCGAACACTCCCATATATCCATACGGCCTCTAGTATTAACCGTCCGATCCTGATCCGTGCAATACCGCACATATCTGATCGAACCCTGCCATATCTCCATACGGCCTCTACAGCGTTTCGCCCGAAGCTTGAGTAACTGTGTGTGGTGGACTCTAAAGACTCGTCAATACTATGGTTGTGGATTTAACCACCAGCACGTCAGAGGTATTAGCCTAAACGTAACGGGCTACCGGCTATTGACCAAAAGGGACGTCGATGAGCGAACTCATCCTGACACCCTACTGACCCTGTCAGTGACAATATCCGTACAGTCCGGTCCGTTCGTCTATGAGTATCTCATGGCGGGCCTAGGGGGTTGGTAAAAGTTAGACCCCCAAAAGCGGTACAAGTCGTGTCGGAGTGTAGCCCAGAACACCCTGAGATACTACTGGAATACCTACCAGTAAATCTCCTGCCTTGGCCAAGGACTTCGTGTAAGGGCTCTCCTAGACACAGCGCGACCTCACCCCCAATACCGGGAGAGACGAACCCCTGCAGATCCGCTCACTGCCTCCATGTGGCTCGGGACTGTACCCAACTAAAACCTGTTTGCACGTCTCCTTTGAGCGTGGTAAGGTAGTAATCAAAGTACAGTGGGAACTCACACGAGAAAAATGACGATCATCAGGTCGATGAACTAACCTGTACACATGTCACCAGGGAACTGCTATCTGACGTCAGGTATAAGACCAACTAGCATGTTCCCGGCGAGTCCTGTCTGGTGTACTCATAACCCAATGAGCACCTGTATACATCTTAGGTGAACCAACTGACACCAGTGGCTTGTGAGACCGGCCACCGCCCCTCGTCGGGGTCTCGACTGTATACACTAGTCTACTCTGGAGTATCGATGCCCTGTCTCGAAACTCCCATGACTAGGGACCTTTTAAGGATGTGCTTATAGACTACCAGCTCCCACGTATATGATCGCCCTCATACTGATGGCAGTCAAGCAAGAATCCTAGGGGCTCTATCAACGTGCAATAGTGACCTGTAAGGTCACTTAAAGCAGTACACGATGATAAAGGTAAACCAGATAGCATACTATCATCTTGAGTAAGACTATCCTACCGGGATAGGTCCTCCCTCAATCATTGCAATCACGTGCCTGTGATCCAATAATTGACTCTGAGGGCACTATCTCCAACAATCTCCCACTTGCACTCAAGGCTAATTATTGCGATGTCGCATACTCACAGCCCGTGTGATACCGAACACCCAACTTCTCTACTAGTCAGTCTCACAAAGCTCGTTTGCGAAACTATTGCGTTCGAGGAATAGCCTCAGTGAGTGGATCCGCTTTGATGTTTTTTTCTATGTCTCTCTATATCTCAAGTTCGCGGAGAAAGCCATCTCCCGAAATGAGCAATACCCGTCTTAGAAGTGTCTGGATGTCTGATGGGACCTAGCTCATAAATGAACTCCAAATCCAAACTTCTTAGACTGTATCGTCAACTGAACTTAATCAGTATCCCGCGCCATGCCTCCCTCAGTATTGCCTTAGACCACCTGTCCAAAATACTGCCCCCCGTCAGAAGGAAAACAATAACTCTGACAACCTCCTTGTCGTCCAGGTCACCTTGGAAGCCTGGAATGATAACCGTCTCCTAAAAGAGGCTGTCATTATCATATCCCTAGAACATCCACTTATGTTCTAAAACTGCTTCCGACTGCTTCTCCAGGATTGGATCAATATCAACTTATTGCATCTACTGCAAAAACAACATCTGGTGTGGTACTTAATATCTCATGATTGACTCAATTGCCTAAGCAAGTGATCTGCCAATCATGCACATCCCTCTTCCCTTTAGTCTGTAAGACACCTTTAGAGAGGGTGACTCCATCACCTGCAGATACACTACCGTGTCAGGAGCCGTCCATTCTAAATACTCTTAGAATGCTGTATAAGTACCCTTTATTGGGAAACCACCCAAATCTAGATCTAAAACCATAGATCTAGTAACCAGTATGTCTGATATAATGTCCAAGTCCCATGCGGAGAAACCACTGTGTGACGACCAAAGTATAACCGATCATAGTATAGAAATATCACTTCCTACTCTGTGTATGTCATCCAAATACCATGACATCACACCCTACTACCTTCTTAAAAGATCCATCCCCTATTCTGATGAAGTCAAACCTATGACTGTCACATCATAAATAGATGATCTATCTCCGCTATATCTGCTTTAGTCTATAAATAGACATAAGTCCCTTGTCCACCAATGCTTCCACTGCTCCCACTGACTACGACAACCCTCTGGCAGAGTCATATACACGTACACTTCTAAAGCTAGTTTAGAATGACACTATACTCATCCTCCTGCCGGGTCTCGTATCCTGGAACAACAGCAATGGCCAGTATGGGTAAACAAGAACCTCCCTGTCACCGTCCTTGAGGCTACCGGAGTACCCCTCGAGTACCTGAGGTTACCCACCGTATCTGCGGAGTGGCCAATGGAATGTCAAGCCAGATTGAATCTTTAGGTTCCTATCAAATCTTCAGTAATCGTTTGTGGTTCTGGAATCACTTCCAGTTCTACCATACTCCCACTACTGTTTTCTGGAAAAATCCATTTCTTTTAAAATTGTGGCGAGTCAAGAACAATATCACTATTGATCTTCCAGATGGTAGAAAGTCAACTCTCGTCATAGCCTGGGTCAACTCACAAACAGCCATTACAGAAACGTGCCTTGAGTTATCTAGAGTCTGGTTTTAAGCATAAGCCAGACGACTCCCCGTACCTTAACATCGTTAAGATATGAACTGTTCTATATCCAATATAGAACCAGAGGCACTGATTTAATTGAACCAGATTCAAATCATGCAGCTGTCCCCAGTGCATGTCAACTAAATGGAAAGAGGCCGATCAGCATTACTCAACTTAGGAGTGCTTCCAATTACGAGTAACCTGAAAGAGAAGCAAGTTCTCTTAACCATTACTATCAACTGAATACCATACACAAGTATCTACATCTTCGATCACTTTGAAGAATCCCGATACTTGCAATACCTGGTTCTCTACTTTATCCATATACCTATAACTTCTCAAAATTCGGACCCTGTGTTTCCACGAAACACCTGTCTAAAAACTAGAGAAGTCATAAGTAAACCGAATATAGTACGAGGACCATCCCCTATGTCCTGATGGACCCTGGACAACATACAATACTCTGTATAAGTTCCTTGAGTTTGATAACTCAATCCCTGTGTGTCGTAGGTTGAAAACTGTACTTATGGTTATGAAGAATTACACCACTGTTCAATGCTCCTTACTTAATCATCCACTGATATAAGTAAATGTCATGGACATAATTTCAAAAGGGTAAATCTCACTCTATAAAAATAGACGTACAGATATATCAATTTGAAATTGGTGCATAACAGCGGATGTTCAAAACCAAATATTTGCCGTCCGGCAAACCGCCCAGGTGACTTCCTCAAATATCACCGATTACAACGAATCCCGATATAATGAGGATGATCACCTAATTCCCAATAACTTACTCCCATTCATCATCTGTAAAACCATACAGATGTGAGAATCATACCTGGTAAATACATACCCTGGAGCAAGTATCTAATCGGGAAATCAGTTTTCCTTTAACAGTACAGAATGAAACTGAAATATTGAAATGTTTCGATGGGGTATCCCGGTATTCCTAGTAATGCCTCTTCCATTATCCAGATTCATAACTGTAACCGTGTAATTCTTTGCCATCTTTCCAAATCCCTTTCTATGTCTTTAGTCATTACCTTCTGTACACCCCTTTAGGCCAAATGGTTTTCTTCCTTCCCTACCGTTCGGCACCAGCCTATGGTTTGAAAGAAGACTATCCAATAAGCATAATGGGTGTACTGTCCTAATCCCAGTAGCACTCGCAATGCGAGATAAGGTGAAGATAAAATACAACCGAATAAACCTTATTCCTATTTCTCCTGAACCAGAATCCATCCCCGAACTGGAACAAGTTCCTTTCGAGTTCGTATATAACCATATGATGGAGTATCCAATAAACTGTGAATCTTCGTAGTAATACGGAGTGTTCTGGAGAAATATAAAGGTGATTTAGGATTGGCGAATAAATACTTGGTTTGGTCGTGAATAGCAGTCGCAATTTACTTTGCCCTTTTACTAATCCCTTGATATGTCTTTACTTAATACCTTCTGTACACCATCGTTATGCTAATTGGTTTTCTTCATTCCCCACCGTTCGGCACCAGCCTAAGGTTTGGAAGAAGACTATCAAATTTGCGTAATAGGTGTACTATCTCCTAAACCAAGGAGTACTCGCAACCTGAGAGAAGGTAAAAGGAAAAGACGACTGAATAGTCCTATCCGTTTTCTCCAGAACCGGAAACCATCCTCGAATAAATCCTTTCGAGTTCATATATAACCATACGATGGTTTTGTCCTATGGAAGTGGACGTTCGTAGTAATACGGGGTGTCCTGGAGAAAAGGGTAAAAGTAGGAGTGGCAATGAGGTTAGCAACTCTGACAATCCAAAAGCCAGTTTTAAGAAGGTTCGGTCAATTTTGGTCACTGAGTCACAGTCATAGGGTCGGGTCAATGGTCGCTGTCAAAGAGAGAGAGAAAAGAAACACTCAGCGTGCACTCTAACCTAGATCAAAATGGTTACCAATTTATCTAATCTGGAAACCTCCCACTGTACCGTCAAATTCTCCTCCAAACCTAAAAGAAGAATTAGTCGGGATCACCCGAGGAGTAAACCAACTCATCAGTGGGAATCGGGATCCAACTATCATCGCATGATAACGTGGCGGAATCCGCTCACGTCATCACACTCCAGAAGGTATGCGCATATCTGGCAAGTTTCAGTTTCTTTAGAAACTCCCGATGTGATTTTTACCCCATGCTCTTATGACCTTGACTTTGGCCAACATATCATAAGTCACATGTCAAGTTCTACCCGTCATTCTCCAGGTTAATTTGAGCCCACCCATACATACCCTTGACTTTGGCCAAAATAGTAGTACGACTGCCCCAAACCAACGCATCTATCTATGCTGCATATGAATACCCAATAGCTACCAATCACTGTGCCTTGACTTTGGCCAACATACACAGCTTGAATACTATTGACCACCCATATGAAACGACGGAGGGCTACGAATGGTTTCTGGCGAAAACCTTTAACGTAATGAACTTGATATCGTTGAAGGAACCGGATAGCTTTTAAAAATATAGTGACGAAAACCTTTGCTAAAGAGGTCACTCCCGGTGAAGGGATCTCGGCTCTTTCCCCGTAGAATGAGGTGCAGGATATTCCAACTGAATACCACGATGCAAAGAAAAAGTAATCGGCTATAGGGAAGTTAATGCCCTGACGCAAACTTCTGTCCAAGGGGTCACTCCCGGTGAAGGGATCTCGGCCCTTGCCTCGTCGACTGAGGAGCAGGATATTCCAACTGAATATCACTGTGTAAAACAAAAGTGAACGTCCTTGCAATAACAGCTTTTTGAAAAGTGTTCCAACAACATCAGAATAGGTTTGTTTAACTTGCATTGATCCGAATCAATGCAGTCCCATCAATTGATCACACCACAAAGAACGAAAATAATGACGTACGTATATGCCATCCGCATTCGCCACTGGGTCCCGTCATTACCCGTTAGGTTAGCTAACTAACGACAGAGCGGGGACTGGACTAGCGCGGATGCAGAACATATACAACATCTACTAGTATATATATCAATATATAATATTTTCGCTCAAGGCATGATAAAATGCAACATCACAGAAATGTGCAACATCACAGAAATGTACAGCATCACAGAACAATACAGATATCTGGGATCCCCGGGTTTCACAGAGCCGCTACTGAAACACGACGTTTCCCTGGTCGTGTGGATAGCCTGTGCAATGGAATCCTAGACCCCTACAGGCGCGGCAAGTTACCCGCCAAAACCTGAAGCGAGGCAGCCCCCTTCAGCAACGTGAATGGACCACCCAGCACTTCACGGAATCCGGTAACTTGGGCACCCCTCCTGAGTCAACCTGTACCCCCTACGAGTGCGGCGAATAGCCCGCCAATTCTAGAGTGAAGCCCCCTCCATCTCAATGCCATGAGATGCGGGCCCGTTGCCCTCTAGAACCCGGCTATCCGTGCACCCCACCTTGGGGTAAACCTAGTACAGAAAGTAAAATATACATACAATGGGTACATCGACCTCGACCCGGTCGTGTCCCAAAAGAATAATATACAAACAGGCAGTGACGGCAGTCCACATGTCGGACGCTCGTCCCGCAATATCAAATGTACATAATACAACAAAACTGTACTAGCATTGTACCCAGGCTATCCCCCACGACCAATCCGTAACATCATAGCACAACACAGAACATCAACGTGAATGTCACATTCGCAAATCCGTCTAATCGGGCTATAGCAATTAGATAGGATTTACCGATCGAGTGACATTCACGGTCGCAGATATAATGTAAATACTGTGAACTAATGTGTTTAAATTATTCGATCGATCAAATTTTACCAAGTGGGCCCCAAGTACTACTGTAGCACTCAAAGAAATCTGGGTCCACTAAATAACATTCCAAAAACCCTATTTTACACTCAGGAGCTCTCTGTAAAATTTTGGGGCCATGAACAGGCAAGATTGCGGCGGAACCGCGGCCCAAGCATGGGGTTGGCCGCGGTTCCGCGGTGGAAAAGTGGGATCATGCAACCAAAATTTCACAGAATTCTTATAATGCCCTGAATGTACTTCTGCAACACACTGAAAAATTTTTGGAGCCAAAAACAATTCGACAGAAAACTGATGTGCACGATATCGGGTTTTCGGAAAATCCGTTCGATCGAACTTGTAAACACATTAGACAAAGCTAGATTAGGTTAATGGCGAGGCTCTGATACCACTGTAAGTGCACGGCGGCGCCCCGGCCGTCAATCCGACGCCGGAATGCGGAAGCGATACTTTTCTTTAACTTTTAAAACCGGAACCACCGCGCACTATAAACCCGGATCGTGCCATTAATCTAGTCCTAGCTATCTAGAGAGAGGGTAGAGATATATACCGAGCGATCCGTGTCCTTCGGTCTTCTCGTCGTCGTCCCGATCTCCCCGCGGAATCTCCGGTCTCCACCTCGTCGCCGGAAGGGCACCACGTCGCCGGCTTCTTTTACGGGCTCCCACCTCTGGACCGAGGCAACTCGGGCATGAAGTTGGCAAGCCGACGTGCCCAAGGTTTGCTGTAGAATATAGTGTAGAGCTATATCTCATTTGGGGTATTGGAAGTTGCCTTTGGTGGAGGAAATGAACTTGTGGAATTTTGTGATGAACTTGGGGATTTTTGCAAGCATGAGAGAATAAAAATCCCTACACAAAAGTTGGGCAGCCCCCTCTCCTTGCTTGGTCGGCCATATCAAGAGGGATTAGGGAATGGAGTCAAGTGATGGAAAAAAGAAAATGAGCCACACCATAATGCAAGAGAGAGAAAGGGTGATGATAACAAACAATGATCACAAACTAAAACCCACACTCAACCATCACTCATCAAGCATGATGACTCCAAAAGTAAACCATGATGAAGTCAAGAAGTCAATGGAGGCTAAGTCATCATGATACAACAATATGCAAATAACACCCTCCACATTGCTTATTTACACAAATGCAAATAAGCCCTCCTCCACCAATCTTCAGCCAATGAAAGATACAAAGAAATATGGCTGAAACGAAAAACAAACTGGCAACTCCAAAAAACTGATCCCGTAATAAATTACAGGAAAACCCCGCTACTGTATATACATACCCGCATTTGTATTCCGACCGAAATACAAATGCAATGAGACAAAATCTACACTGTACAATACTAGCATCCGGCTTAAACCAAAGCCTGCTAGTATTATCCGTCCGATCCTGATCCGTGCAATACCGCACGTATCTGATCGAACCCTGCCATATATCCATACGGCCTCTAGTATTAACCGTCCGATCCTGATCCGTGTAATACCGCACGTATCTGATCGAACCCTGCCATATCTCCATACGGCCTCTACAGCATTTCGCCCGAAGCTTGAGTAACTGTGTGTGGTGGACTCTAAAGACTCGTCAATACTATGGTTGTGGATTTAACCACCAGCACGTCAGAGGTATTAGCATATACGTAACGGGCTACCAGCTATTGACCAAAAGGGACGTCGATGAGCGAACTCATCCTGACACCCTACTGAGCCTGTCAGTGACAATATCTGTACAGTCCGGTCCGTTCGTCTATGAGCATCGCATGGCGGGCCTAGGGTGTTGGTAAAAGTCAGACCCCCAAAAATGGTACAAGTCGTGTCGGAGTGTAGCCCAGAACACCCTGAGATACTACTGGAATACCTACCAGTAAATCTCCTGCCTTGGCCAAGGACTTCGTGTAAGGGCTCTCCTAGACACAGCGCGACCTCACCCCCAATACCGGGAGAGACGAACCCCTGCAGATCCGCTCACTGCCTCCATGTGGCTCGGGACTGTACCAAACTAAAACCTGTTTGCACGTCTCCTTTGAGCGTGGTAAGGTAGTAATCAAAGTACAGTGGGAACTCACACGAGACAAATGACGATCCTCAGGTCGATGAACTAACCTGTACACATGTCACCAGGGAACTGCTATCTGACGTCAGGTATAAGACCAACTAGCATGTTCCCGGCGAGTCCTGTCCGGTGTACTCATAACCCAATGAGCACCTGTATACATCTTAGGTGAACCAACTGACACCAGTGGCTTGTGAGACCGGCCACCGCCCCTCGTCGGGGTCTCGACTGTATACACTAGTCTACTCTGGAGTATCGATGCCTTGTCTCGAAACTCCCACGACTAGGGACCTTTTAAGGATGTGCTTATAGACTACCAGCTCCCACGTATATGATCGCCCTCATACTGCTGGCAGTCAAGCAAGAATCCTAGGGGCTCTATCAATGTGCAATAGTGACATGTAAGGTCACCTAAAGCAGTACACGATGATAAAGGTATACCAGATAGCATACTATTATCTTGAGTAAGACTGTCCTACCGGGATAGGTCCTCCCTCAATCATTGCAATCGCGTGCTTGTGATCCAATAATTGACTCTGAGGGCACTATCTCCAACACAAACCGAATCCAAAAGGGTCGTCGAGCTAGGCGAACTTCTCGCTCTGCTCCGATAAGAACTCCGGTCGAATAAAACGGGCAATAAAATCTGCAAAACTGACGCCCCGGACGCCCGATTCCAGATAGAGTCCTTCATAGATCTCCAACACCTTAACCAAGCCCGGGTACTGGTGCTGAATAGCGTTCTCCGGCGTCAGGTCAAACACCAGTGGCTTGGTGGCAAAGACGTATTCATCGGGAGGAAGCAGCTCCTCGTAAAGCTCTCCCCTCATCGGCAAACCCAAGATTTCAGCAAACTCCTCCAAGGAGATAGAGACTTCCCGGTCCGTCATCAGGAAGGTGTGGGTGGGGATGTTCTATTGCTCGATAAAAGCCTTAACCCACCACGTTGGAGGAGAAGGATACTCAAAGAGTGAGACGTAAATGGCCGAGTACAAACCAATCCTCATCAGATGAGTCCTCTTCGCTGATAGGATGTACCGGGCCCATTGCAAATATCCGGCAGGCGGTCGCGGGAGCAATCCAATATTATAAGCCTGTCCCCAAGGGCGTGCTTCACCCTGACAAATTCGCCTTCCTAAAATATCTATTGCTGGCGGCGGCTGCACGGGGATAGCACCAATCGCAGGCTGGAGGAGGTCATCCGAATTCCAATTTTTGACCTTCACGGCATACTTCACCGGGGGTTCATCTGCGTAAGGGAGTGAAGATATTGGCTCAGACGGCGTGGCGAAACCGAAACTTCGGTGACCCTAGATGATCTCATTGTACCACCTACCCCACAAGTGAAGGCTCTTGTGCTCGGGGTCATGATCCTTGATGAGAGCGGGCACCACGCGGTCCACCGGTGCCTGGGGAAACCTTCCCTCCGAGCGAACAAACGAAAAAGACGAATTGGCAGACATGTTTCCTGCGAGGAGACAAAAATTAGCCATCAGTGTTATAATTCCAACGCTCAACATTTTAAAATTTTTACACCACACTGCAATGCAGTGGGTAGGGGGACCAAATGGGGACCCACAAAATCTAGATGACAATGCATCATTTAACAAGACAGCCCCACCATTGGGTGAGACTGTCAATTAATGAAAAGATCCCCAAGAGAATATTCTCATTGATGGGAAATCCCTAGAGACAAGGAGAAAATCTCCTCTTTTAGAGCAAAGCTCTGTCACAGAGTGACATTTATCAAACTCTGGTCTCAAGGGAATAAAGATTCTTTAAAGAGAGCCTAGCTCTATAATAATGATGGAAAAATCCATCAAAAAGAAATTTTAACTCCTGAAGATAAAAAAAATTGGGATCTTAAAGATCCATGAAAACTTTTAGGAGTTCTTCATTTTCAGATCAAAAAAGATCTACATTTAATCTATGAGCAAAGCTCTGTTCATGGGTTAAAACCCATGAACAAGATCTATGTAGATCTATGAACTTTTGAGAGCAAGGCTCTGTTGATGAAACCCCAAAAGGGTTTTAGATCAAAGATCTATGAGAGCAAGGCTATATTAATCAACTTTAATTTAATTTAATTTAATTTTACTATACCTAAGATGGTTTTAAGTTCTGAACTCTGGAGTTCTTGGGAAAAAGCAAGAGCAAGGCTCTAAAATTCTTAAGCAAGAGCAAGGCTCTAAAATTCTTAAGCAAGAGCAAGGCTCTGAAAATCAAGATTCTTGAAAATGGTAAAAATTTACCAAGGGCCAAGGGTCCTATTTATAGGCGCCTGCGCCCCTTCAGATCACCCATTGATCCAACGGTTGGGATCTTGCCACCGTCGCACTCACGTGCGCGCCATGTGAGCGCAACGGTGGGGGGGCATTTGTTTCCCCCAATCAGAGCAAGGCTCTGTTTGAATTGAAAAAATTCAAATTTTGAAGCAACGCTTCAGATTCCGTGCGCTGCGCGCAACGCGCCACGTGTCAAAAGCTGATACATCAGTGCAGCGCCCAAGATAGCGCGCCCAATCAGAGCAAAGCTCTATTTAAAACAAAATTAAAGGAAGCAACGCTTCAGTTGCGCAAGCGCTGCGCTGCGCGACACGTGTCAGCGCAGATGCGCTAGCACAGTTGCGCTGTGCGACACGTGTCAGCGCAGTTGCACAAGTGCAGTTGCGCTGCGCTGTGCGCTGCTTGACACGTGTCACGCGCTGGGGCATTTGCGCCAAACAGAATTAAATTCTAGCGAGATTTTTCTGTTCTTGTTAAAACAAGAAGATTGCCTTCTGTAAAACAGAAGCCCTTCGATCGAAGATCCAACGGTGGGGAAAATTCCCCAAATCACTCAGAGAAAAATCTCTCTAACAAATTTTAACAAATTTATGGGCACTATATAAAGGCCCCTAGACCCCAAATCAAAAGGCATCAACATCATCATTGAGAACTCTGAAGAATTGGAGAGAATTCCTCAAGAACAAAAAAGGTAAAAACCCTTTAGAAAAAAAGAGAAAATTCTCTTATGAACAGAGCATTGATCTGAGAACAGGATCAATGATCTTCAATAAAAAGAAAAATAAATAATAATAAGTGCTTTGTACTTTTTTTTATGAACCATTGGTTCCCTGAAATAAGAAAAAACAAGAGAAACTTGTTTTCTTTGATCCAAATTAAATCAAGAAAATAAACAGTGCCTTGCACTTTTTTATGAACTATTGGTTCTGGAATCTAAAAGATTCTCAAACTGTTGCGCTCTCGGGTCGGCACAAGCCACCAGAGAGCATCACGTGTCAGCACCATGATGATCTGTGCTATGCGCTTCTAAAAACATAGAACTGCTCTCATGAATTGGCGCAACTCACCAGAGCGCGCCACGTGTCAGCAGCGCAATAGCGCAGCGCGCTGGCGCAGCGCATTGCGCTTGCGCTCTCCTGAGCGTGACACGTGTCACCTCCCCATGGACTTGCGCCTTGCGCTCCTCAATCAGCGCAAAGCGCCTGACAAGCCATGTGGCACTCTGTCAGACTAATTAATGCAATGCATTTATCAAGGGCAGAGCCCAATAAAGAAAGGTCTATCAGACCAAACAAAGTGCTATGCACTATTAAAAGGGATAAAGCCCAAATAAAAGTCTATCAGACCAAAATAAAATGCTCTGGGCCTAAAAGGGCAGAGAAAATGCATTGCATTATTAAACAGGGGCAGAGCCCTAGTAAAGGCCTAACAGGACAAATGCAAATAAAACGTTAAATATTCTCAACTGGACTTAGCCCAATCGTGGCCATAAGTCCTCAAATTAAATTGACTGAGCACAGTTGCTCTCTTAAATCAATTTACATCTGGTTCGAGAGTACATCTCCGAACTCCTCTGACACCTGTCGTTGTAATCCTTCAATGACGTCAGAGAGGTGACGGGTCCCGACGGCCATATATTAAATGGACCACCATGTCCCTAAACTGGAATATGGACCGCAAAGTCCTTAAAATACCTTTGGACCACCATGTCCCTAAACTGGAATATGGACCCCCATGTCCCTAAACTGGCAATAGACCGCAATGTCCTTAAACTAACTATGGACCACTACATCCCTAAACTGGAACAATAGAGCTCCCAAATGCTCTTTTGTCGTATCTAAACGATCCCGTTTAAGTTGATCTTAGCCTCAAATATGACTAACGTATCCTTAAACATTCAAACAGACTTTAGTCCCAAATTGGACTATAAGACCCCCAATCAACTTTGGTTTAAGGGTACATCTTCGAACTCCTCTGACACCTATCGTTGTAATCCTTCAACGACGTCAGAGAGGTGACGGGTCCCGATGGCCATGCATACAATGGACCACTATGTCCCTAAACTGGAACAATAGAGCCCAAACGCTCTTTTGTCGGATCTAAACGATCCCGTTAAGTTGATCTTAGTCTCAAACTGGACTAACGTATCCTTAACAAACGTTTAAGTTGATCTTAGCCTCAAATATGGCTAACGTATCCTTAAACCAAAACCCAAAACCCAAATCTAAGAAAGTACGGATTTGGACTAATCCACGTCCTACGGGCGACGAAATAAATAGTCTCCGTATACAATCCACAGGCAACCACAAACAGAACAAACACCCATGACATGAAGTGAAATTCTGGAGAAGGAGAAAGTTGTTACCGCGATGCGGTAGCGTAATTAACTGCAGGGGCTTGCGCCTGCAGGGAAGAGCGTCCCCACAATCAAAAACCCCTCAAGCGAGGGGGAATCTGACGAAGTCTTCTACATCGGCCGCATCCGTCTAAACCTCCGATACACGGTGCCATAAATTAACTTGGCATCTTCGGAGAGGTGGACGGATAAAACCAAATAGCATCTGCCCCGAATCTCAGGCAAGACGTCCTAATGTCTCGGCCGCCATTCTAAGGGGAACAGGAACCAATCACAAAATCAAAATACGGTTCCAAACCAACACAATTTTCAAAGGGTCCCTCTACCACAACAGCAACCACCACAATTGAGTCAGCACCCCTTCCAAGCACATAACTTCCAATATTCGGTCAACACACCTGCACTGTCTAGTCCTTTACAGTTGACCGGGACTGATGAATCCTCTTCATTTGCACAATACATGAATTTGGTCTTAACAAATATCATGTAAGTTTCGGCTGAAATGAAGTCTTCTGTCGATAAAATTGAGAAAAACTCTGCATCCCAAAGCGAGAGTATTAAATCGATGGAAGAAGAGATTGCACGATTAAAAGCCGAAATGAGTGCAAGAGAGAAAGGGAAACTTCCAGCTCAACCCTTACCCAATCCTGGCTATTCACATCATGTGAATGCAATCACCACGTTGAAATCTGGAAGAGTGCTTGACAATCATGTTGGGGAAGAGATTGATGATACTGAAAAATCTATCAATGATACCCCGACTGAGACCTTTCCTTCCACTTCTACTTCTAATTCTGACCCATGTTCTTCTACCCCAACATCTTCTTGCGAGCCTATTCTTCGTTTCCCACAAGGCTCGCCACCTCAGCCCATCTCTTCTAGTTCTCCACGGACGATCCTCACTTCTATTCTGGGATCAGGTCCACCCACATGATCTTCTCCAATGTTGGACCCCGACCATATTGCCCAAGCTCCTTACCCAAATCGGTTAAGGGGAAACAGACCAAGTCCACAAATGGAGAAGATCACTGAAATCTTGAAACAGGTCAACATCAACATCCCTCTTCTAGATGCTATCCAACAAGTCCCCGCTTATGCGAAAGTTCTTAAAGACTTGTGCACTAGAAAGAGGAAGACTCAAGTGCCCAAGAAGATATTCATAGCAAAGACAGTAGACACAGCTTTCCCCCAACAATTACCAAGGAAACGTAAGGATCCTGGCTATCCTACTATTTCCATTTCTATTGGGGAGAAACACATCAACCGTACTCTACTTGACCTTGGCGCAAGTGTTAACCTGCTTCCTTTCTCAGTCTATGAGCAGTTAAGGATCGGAGAGTTGAAACCAGCCCATTGCACTCTCCAGATGGCTGACCGATCAATCACCAAACCTATGGGTGAACTGGAGGATGTATTAATAAAAATAGGGGAATTCGTATTCCCTGTGGACTTTATTGTAATTGATACACAGCCTGTAGCGAACCCACAGAATCAAATTCCGGTGATTTAAGGTCGCCTCTTTTTGGCCACTTCCAATGCTCTCATCAACTGTCGTAATGGTTCTATGACCCTGTCTTTCGGGAATAGGTCAATAGAGCTGAACATTTACAAGTTGGGAAGTGTACCCTCCGAACCTACTGCTCAAGCATGTTCTGTCGACTTAATAGATGTCGACAGCAGCGAATTTGATGATCCTCATGATACCGATCTTGACTCTTTTCATATGTTATTGTTTGACCCAACTATGTATCATACACATACGGACTCTTCCACCAAGTTGTCCGGGTCAACAACTAACACTAATTATGAACTGCTTTTAGAGTCTGAAGATCACCCGGCTCTTTGTGATGACATTATTCTTCGGGGTATTGATGAGACTTTTGAGGAGATCTTCGCTGACAAACTCGCATTTTTAAATGACACGGGTGTTGAGATGAATCATGTCCCAATCAATAAAATTGAACCTCCACCCCTTCTTTTGAACTATAAAAAGAATGCGAGCAATCCATCACTTTCACTGCATCGTCTCTCCAAAACAAGACGCACACACATTCTATTCCACCACTTAACCTTTCCCCACTTCTTCTTCCACCAACCAGAGCACTGCATTGATAAAATTTTTGAATGGTTGGTGTTAACTTTCGGTCTTTGCAAAGCTTGGCATCGACCAATGATTCTTGACCCCCTCATGTGATTTTCAAAAGATTAACATTGCATAACTCAAGTTTGGGGGGGCATTTTATCTGGCTCTTGAAAAGAAAATTTTTACAAAATGATGAGCCAAGAATAAGTTTGGGGGAGGATCTTCACTTAAATACTTTGCCCCCATTAATAAATTTCCTCCCAAGCTTACAGGTTTTTGAGATTTAGCAGAAGGCAACAGTGAGGACACTGTTGAAAACAAGTTTGGGGGAGGTTTGTGCTTATTTTCGCATCATTTGCATATCACTTTGCATAAGCACAAAACAATTTTGAAAACCTATAAAAATTTAAAAAAAATTTAAAAAAATAAAAATAAAAATATTTTTGTACATAAATAAGATAATAAAAGTTTAGATAGTGAAAAATTACATCCAAAAGATTTGAAAATTTTAAGAAAACCAAGAAAATTAGAAGTTTTCTTATACGAACTAGTAATAAGTAGTTATGAGCCGTTGTCCCAAGGGTTAGTAAGATGAAGGAAGCCACTAATCTGAGGATAAAAATAAGTCTGAAAAATAGTTTCTATTCTGGAAGCCAAACATTTTGAACGTTAATACCCTGCTATTCGCACTTACACACGTCATGAAGCCTGGGATAGTAGAGGATACCTTGAAATGCTCTTGTCTTAAAGCCGATGTATGAAGGAAATAAAAAAAATGAAGAAAATATAAAATGGTGAGAAAAATGGACACTGGTTTTGTTATCGCCAAGGCAGCAATAAAAAAATATAGCAAGGGTGTCTCTTCACCTAGTGCTCTAAGGCCAACTGGTCTGGGAGTCACTGCTAAGTCTTAGGTGGTGCAAAACGAGGAAAATACACCAAATAAGCAAGCACGGGATTAATCGGTCGGTTAGTACCTCAAGAAGTATTAACAGTCGCAAGAAAGTGTGTGAGCAATTTCATCTAAATATTCATTAATTAAAAAGTACTGAGGCTGATGGGCAAGAGTATGATAGCTTGAATTGAATTCTCCGGGTGTAGAGATGTCTTTACACACACGCAGAGTTATATGATCGATGTTTGGAAGAAAGATAGGAATGAAGAATAAGACGATGTTTTATTGAGGGGTTATGTGATTTCTAACATCTTTTCATGACTATTAAGATAGGGCTCATGACAACCGAAAAGCTAGCTTAGTTGGAAACCCTAACTTTCAAGGCTTTTCTTTTACAATTCTTGTCTTTAAATGTAATATTCATGATCTTTCTTTTATTATTGGATTTTGTGGGTGCAATCCGCTGAAAACCCTCAGGAGACAACACTCCTCCTACTAGGGACACCTAGAGGTTTAAAGGCTTGTTACACGTGCTCAGTGCAACCGTGTTGCCTACGAAAGTGTGCTAGTTAGTTTTTCTCTTTCTTTATTTTCTCATTCTCTTTTTAATAAAACAGTTAGCTCGAGACGATCGAAAATAAGTTTGGGGGAATTTGATCGGTCGAAAATACTGCATTTTTAACACGGCAATTTCCCTATCATTTGCACTCATCTAGAACTGTTCGGCATTCATATAACACATATTAGCAAAACAGTCGTAAAATATCAGATTGCATGTGTTAGACTTTAAAACTGGAACTTTAAGGGAAATTGACTGTATCTCATAGCATCGCATCATTCCTATATTGCGCAACTTGTGTTTCGAAGTCTGTGCAGGAAATTCCAGAGGAACATAGCCAAAATGGGAAAAGAGCTGATCAAAATTACACCAACTCCAAGATTTGAGATCTGGTAATGATACAGAAAGACAAATAAAATTCAACATATCAGAAAAAGGCCCACATATCAGCCCAAAGAAATTCCATAGAGCCCAATCCCTAAGGCTTCAATAGCGCCGCGGATCCGCGGCGGGAGCCTGCTTGCGCCGCGGATCCGCCGCAGTAGTGCCACGTCATCACTCCATTTTTAGTGCATAATTCTTCTCTCAGTGGGTACACCTCATCAAGACACGTCAAATTCCAGATTACTCTCGAAGCTTCTGCCAGATCAGCAAAGATCATTAAGCAAGCTAATCTTGATTAAGCTCCTAACAAACTATTTCTAGAAGCTCCCTCCTAACTAATTACTTCTAGAAGCCTCTTCCTATAACAAACTTTTGGAGGGAAATTCAAATTTGAATCCTAGATCTAGGGTTTTGGATGGTCTATAAAAGAGAGCCTAGATCTAGGGTTAATTCTTCTTCCTGAATCTTGAACTAATCTTCAATCAATAGTTAGTTCTTCATCCTCCTACAAGTTTAGTGACAAAACTTGCCTCCAAACCCTAACCCTAATCCAATCAAGAAACCTCAAATTCAAGATCCTTTGAGTGCAAGCAAAGCAAGTCTTCAACGATCCTTTAGAAGCGAAGCCGGACTTCAACGGAGCACGAGATCCAAGCCGATCCACGACTCAAGGAGCCGAGCGACGCTAGATTCGACGATCAAAGTTCCTTCCTCTTGTAGTTCTTGAGAGTTGTAACTAATTGTTGATATAATAAAGGTGAAGATTATTTAAACTTGCTTATATTTCAATTCGAGCATTATGATTCATCTTCAATTCTTGAATGTATTCTTTGTGATGATGCTTGAATAAAACTCCGCTCGTGGAGGAATCGAGATGATTGTAGAATGATGATGTTGACGAATCTTTAAACATTTTCTTAAGTCTTATAACAATTGTAAATTCTTGAAAATTGAATGATCGATGATCTAGATCGATGCGAAATGCATTCTTGACTCCTTTCGCACGATCTAGAGATCAACAATCGATCATTCGGTTTCCTAGAAGCTATCTAGTGAATGTGATTCATCAAAAGGACAAAGGATAGGATGAGGAACCCTAATCCTTCGCAAGATCCTTGATCCTCGATGAATCTACATCGATTTAGCATCAATTTGTTAAAAGATAAGAAACGGTAATTTCTAGTCTTCTTCACATCTACGATCTAATCGATTCCTACGAGCTTTACTTCAAATCTTGAAAACTAAATCGATTGGAATTCTATCAATACTTGATTCTTGATGTTTATCACTTTCTTGATTCTTGATTAGACTAGTTGATTCTTGAAATTCATCGATATAAATCTTGAATCGTTTTTGCTTTTCTTTTCTATTAAATTTTCGATTCAAACAAAACAAAATACGAACGAATCGCACAATCCCTGTGGACGATCCGCACTCACTAATGCGCTACAAACCGACACCGTTATTGATTGCGGTCAAATAATTCTTTGATTGTGATTTCTATTCATTTTCTAAAACGACACACAAAGAAAAGAATCAATCAAGTCCTCACGACCCCTAAGGAGAAAATACACCTGCGAGATCCTCTCGACTCGTAGAGAGAAAAGTCTTTATGAGACCCTCAAGGCTCATAAAGTTGAAAATTCTTAGGTGGCAGATCCTAACCCTGTCTTCTAAGCCATCACTGTCCTACAAAGAGGTTAAGATGGACTATCTATGAGCCACATTTGCCAAAGCTACATGCCACTGAAATGGAGAACTTACTCATGAGCGTATAAACTACTTCACGCCAGAGTAAGACATAAAGAAATAGAAGGGTGCGGCTCATAGAGTTGAGAGTTTGGAACTATATCCTTTAAGAGTTGAGATTTGAGTCAATGATAAATGACGACGCTTGTGTCCGCTCGTTATCTTCTTAGATCAACATTCTGAAAGTTATATACCAACCCGAAACTGGTTATACGCCATGCATAACTCTGCACTACTTCACCCACGTACATACTTACGTGGGCAAACTAGTGGGGGGCATTTGTTCCCGCCAAAAATTTCTGCACAAAAGAGCCCAAGGCTGGTAGCAATACGCTTAAGAAAATGTGAACCAGTATTTTCCGGGCTGTATTTTGACAAACTCCCGAATGAGAAACAGATAAATTTTGATGGTATTGAAATCATCTCGAAAAAACCTTCGATTTGATATATTATGGGCCTCATAATTCATCCGGGATCAAAAGTTATGAGCAAATGTCTATGCACGTGTGATCTAAGGAAGAAGATACGAACCAGTATTTTCCGAGCTGTATTTTGACAAACTCCGGAATGAGAAACTGCTAAATTCTGATGGTATTGAAAGCATCTCGAAAAAACCTTCGATTTGATATATTATGAGCCTCATAATTCATCCGGGATCAAAAGTTATGAGCAAATGTCTATGCACATGTGATCTAAGGAAGAAAATGCGAACCAGTATTTTCCGAGCTGTATTTTGACAAACTCCGGAATGAGAAACAGCTAAATTTTGATGGTGTCGAAAGTGTCTCGAAAAATCCTTCGATTTGATATATTATAGGCATCATAATTCATCCGAGATCAAAAGTTATGAGCAAATGTGCTATGCACGTGTAATCTAAAGTAATGCTCTACTACATTGGGAATGCATTTTTTAGTCCCACATCAGGAAAAGGAGAGATGGCTTCTCTACCACTCTCATATAAATAAGAGGGGATACCTCTTAGAAAAAGTGGAGTTCAATCCTCAAAGGATTCAATTCTCAAAGGAGCTTAGTTCTCTATAGAAGCTTAGTTCTCCATATATAGAAGCTCTGCTTCTTCTCATAATGCGCATGTGCGCTACGTGCAACGCACGTGTGCCCGTCACGCGTGCACCACGTGCAACGCACGTGCGCACCACATAAGAACATTTAATAATATTAAAAGAAGCTTAGTTTTCCATATATAGAAGCTCTGCTTCTCCTCATAATGCGCATGTGCGCTACGTGCAACGCACGTGTGCCCGTCATTTGCGCACCACGTGCAACGCACGTGCGCACCACATGAGAACATTTAATAATATTAAAAAGAGCTTAGTTCTCCATATATAGAAGCCCTGCTTCTCCTCATAATGCGCTACGTGCAACGCACGTGTGCCCGCCACGCGCGCACCACGTGCAACGCACGTGCACACCACATGAGAATATTTAATAATATTAAAAGGAGTTTAGTTCTCCATATATAGAAGCCCTGCTTCTCCTCATAATGCGCATATGCGCAAGCTCCATGTGCGCTACGTGCAAATATGAGCGCCCAACACGTGCGACGCACGTACGCGAACGCAAAGAACCCTTTTTCAGCAGCGAGAAGCTTAAGCTCCAGCCTGTTCTTCCCCCTAATGAGTGAGACATGGTTCAAAGGGTACATCCCTCCACACCTTCGATATATGATATTGTAATCTCTCAGTGTCGTCGGAGAGATGGTGGGTCCCAACGACCAATGATCCTTCTTTCTAAAATAAAAAGAAAAAGAAAAGGGATAGATTGACACAGAGAGAAAAACACAGAACTCCTCTAAAGAAAACTTTGAGAAGAGCTCAGAGAAAGAAGAGGTAAAAACCTTTAATTAAAAGAAGAATTTCTTCTAAAAGAGATCGATGATCTAAGAACAAGATCAAGATCTTGGATAAAAAATAATAATAGTAATAATAATAATAAAAAGAAGAAGTAATTTACTTCTGTATAAAGGCATTACCTTTTGATTAACCACTAGTTCTCTGAAAACAAGAAAAACTTGTTTTCTTTGATCTAAATTTGATCCAAAAATTAAACATTGCCTTGCACTTTTAAGTTTGCACTGTTGCGCTCCTTGGATTGGCGCAAGCCACCAGGGAGCGCCACGTGTCGGCCCCAGAACAAACTGCGCTATGCGCTTCTAAAATAGAGCACTGCTCTCTTAAAGTGGCGCAAGTCATCAGAGCGCGCCACGTGTCAGCAGCGCACTGGCGCAGCGCACTGCGCTTGCGCTCACCAGAGCGTGACACGTGTCAACTCCACATGCGCTTGCGCTCCTCAGTCAGCGCAAAGCACCTGACAGGCCACGTGGCGTACTGTCAGAATAATAAATGCAGTGCATTATTAAACAGGGGCAGAACCCTAGTAAAAGCCTAATAGGCCGAATGCAAATAAAATGTTAAACATTTTCAACTGGACTTAGCCCAATACTGGCCGTAAGTCCTCAAATTAAAATTGACTGAGCACGACTGCTCTCTTAAATCAATTTACACCCGGTTCAAGGGTACATCTCTGAACTCCTCTGATATTTGTCGTTGTAATCCTTCAACGTCGTCAGAGAGGTGACGGGTCCCGACAACCACACATTGACATGGACTAATGCGTCCTTAAACTCTTGGACTAATGCGTCCTTAAACTCACGGACTAATGCGTCCTTAAACTCTCGGACTAATGCGTCCTTAAACTCACGGACCAATGCGTCCTTAAACTCACGGACCAATGCGTCCTTAAACTCACGGACCAATGCGTCCTTAAACTCACGGACCAATGCGTCCTTAAACTCTCGGACTAATGCGTCCTTAAACTCACGGACTAACGCGTCCTTAAACCAACATTCATCATCAAAATGGGAACGATAAATCTCCCAACCAACTTTGGTTCAAGGGTACATCTCTAAACTCCTCTGATATTTGTCGTTGTAATCCTTCAACGTCGTCAAAGAGGTGACGGGTCCCGACGGCCATACAGGCAATGGACCACCATGTCCCTAAACTGGAACAATAGAGCCCTCAAATGCTCTTTTGTCGGATCTAAACGATCCCGTTAAGTCGATCTTAGTCTTAAATCAGACTAACGTGTCATTAACAAACGTTTAAGTTGATCTTAGCCTCAAAAATGGCTAACGTATCCTTAAACCAAAACCCCAAACCCAAATCTAAGAAAATACGGATTTGGACTAATCCACGTCCTACGGGCGACGACATAAATTAATCTCCGTATACAATCCACGGGCAACCACAAACAAAACAAACACCCATGACATGAAGTGAAATTCTGGAGAAGGAGAAAGTTGTTACCGCGATGCGGTAACGTAATTAACTGCAGGGGCTTGCGCCTGCAGGGAAGAGCGTCCCCACAATCAAAAACCCCTCAAGCGGGGGGGAATCTGACGAAGTCTGTTACATCGGCCGCATCCGTCTAAACCTCCAATACACAGTGCCATAAATCAACTTGGCATCTTCGGAAAGGTGGACGGATAAAACCAAATAGCATCTGCCCCCAGATTCAGGCAAGACGTCAGTCTTTCCCGGTTTCCGGCGGTAAACACTGGGGATGGTGGAGTTGAGTTGGGGTGGAGAGAATGAAGTAGAGAGGGGGTGCCAGAAAGAGGGGTCATCATGGGTTTTGGGCGAGTGGAGTCGGGCCATTGGGGAAGTGAGGACGTGGGCGCGTCTCGTGATGACGGCGCGAGAAGGGAGGAGTCGAGGGAGAGAGCCGTTGGGGGTGACGCGAGGGGCGCGGTCGTCGTGGCGAGCACGAGAAGAGGGAGCCGTTGGGGGTTACGCGAGAGGCGTGGTCGTCGTGGCGAGCGCGATAAGCGGGGAGGCATTGCGAGAGAAGTGGCGGGAAAAAGGAAACGAGTGGAGGAAGAAGAGGGGGAAGCGGGTGTGGGTCGGATCGGGCATGAGTCGGGTCGGGTAGAATTAGGATTTGGGCTGTTTAGGTTTATGAGTAATTAATATAAAATAATAAGATATAATAAAATGGATACAAAAATGAAATAATTTTGGAAAAAATCTGAGAAAATACGGAAAAATCATATTCAGAACTGGGGATTTACACCAATACTAATTCAGGGCTTCAATTTTGTTTAAATGTCCGACTCAGATGGAGTCTCGGTCTAATCTGAAATCAATCGAATACAATTCAAGTACAACTCCAATTCAACATGAATCCATTTATACCAGATACAATCAATATCAACATGACTTGACTGAACCGAACCATGGATATACTCTATTTACATGACTATCCGTTTATATCCCTTCCGTTTACATGAACTACTGATATCATGGTTTCGGCAAGTCCTATATCTATTAAGTAAAACAATACAAATCAATACAAAATACATTACGGGGTTTTAAAGTGGTAGACTGACACAGAATGTGTTAAAAGTGGCACGGGATGGTCATTAAAAGACGTAACTATACATCCATTGCTGTTGTTCCGTGGTTTTATTGACGGAGCCTTGTACTACGGGTTACCATAGTCCACGGTGTAAGTTGGACTCCTCTCGTATACACTAGCATATTCTATACTAAACTACAAACAACTGTGTTAGCATAACAATCAAATATTATACCAGTTACATTCTCTTATCTGTCTATTCTATTTCTATTTCTATTTGGGACTTACCGAGCGATTGTTCGCTGACGACATTCCTATTTTTCTTCTTTCTTTGGAATGTTGTCAGGAGGACCCGACTCTAAGGAGTTCGAGACCAACCAGGAGCAATTTGAGCAGACCACTGAGCAACACAACCACTAGGCTTCAGTTGTACTCACTTTTACTTTCAGTACATGCCATTGTTTAGGCATCATTTTCCAGTATTGTATTTTACTTTCCAGTTGTATTGTAAAGAAAGTTTAATCAATAAAAGTTGTTGTTCAATTATATCTCTTGTTATTTTTCTTATGTACTTTATTATATTGATTATTTACGCTTAGCGTGTTTACTTCTGAGTAAATACGTAGCGGGTCAGTCACGTCTCCTTACCGTACACCGGAAAGCGGGGCGTGACAATGGTTCAGCTATTCGAGCGAAATTCTCCACAAACCTTCTATAATATCCAGCAAGCCGAAGAAAATTTATGTTCTCCGCTACGTTCCTTGGAATCGGCCAACCATGAACTGCTGCAATCTTTTCAGGATCCACAACAATTCCATCTCCGTATACGACATGACCCAAGAACTTTACTTCTTCGAGCCAAAACTCGCACTTGCTCATCTTAGCATATAATCTTTCTTACCTCAATATTTGCAATGCGATCTTCAAGTGTTCTGCATGCTCTTCTTTGCTCCTCGATTAGATCAGAATGTCATCAATAAACACTACTACAAACTGGTCCAAATACGGTGAAAAGATTCGGTTCATCAAGTCCATAAATATCGCCGGTGCGTTCATGACTCCGAATGGTATCACTAAGTACTCGTAATGCCCATATCGAGTTCGGAACGCTGTCGTGCAAATATCTTCTGATTTTACTCGAACTTGATGATATCCGGATCGCAAATCCCATTTCGAGAATACTCTCACGCCACTGAGTTGGTCGAATAATTTGCCTATGCAAGGGATTGGATACTTGTTCTTAATAGTCACCCGATTTAACTCCCGATAGTCGATGCACATCCTCCATGTGCCATCTTTCTTCTTGACTAGAAGAACTAGACCTCCCCAGGATGAATTGCTGCTGCGAATCCAACCCTCCTTTAGTAATTCGGCAACTTGTTTCTTTATCTCTTCTAGCTCTACTGGCACCATCGGATAATAAGCTTTCGAAATTGGCGCTGCTACAGGAATAAGATCAATTGCAAAGTCCACATCTTGTTTAGATGGTAAACTCGAGATGTCCTTGAACACATCCATGAAATTCCTAACTGCTCTCAGCGCTTCATCTGCAACTTGTTTACGAACTTCACCCTTCAGTAAACGGTTCCCTTCATCATGAATTTGCAAGTTTGTTCTAAGACTTATGGGTTATCGGCCCACCACTCTTCCGCCGTGCTACTCTAATAACCTGAGGCGGGTTCGTCGGAACTCCTCAAAACATCTTACATCTGAACGGTCTTTGAAGCAGTCTGTACTACTGCAATCAAAAGCTTCTTCTGTATTTCTTTTGTTCTTCAAAACACAAACGGATTGTTCACTACGGGACAAGGAGAAAGATACAACGTGGTTGTTGGATTCAAGCTTGCGATAAAACATAAACTGGTAAGCAATGAAACCGAAAGAAACAATGTAATATAACGAACATAAGTCAAGAAAATGAATCAAAAAAAATAGGACTCCAAGTTACTTAAATAGAGTACCGCATTGTAACCATACCGCGGTACATAGTTACAATCACATAAGTCCATTCAAGTCGCCCAAATTCTACTATCGGAATCGAAAGAATAAGAAGGGAGAAACAATAAGGAATCTGGAGGATTCCAAGGTAAGATGCAAAGTCATTAAGGGAAAGATATATCCAAGAATTTAAATGACAAAACAATAATGTGGAAGGACATGTTCTTAATTACGGGTTTCTGGTTAGTGTATCGGGTTCAATACCCAACTACAAAAGAAACAAACCTAATGAATCATAAATCCTATGATTCTGATACCAAACAAACCCTATCATGCCCTGCTTTCCAGAGTGCGCAAACTACGGCACGTGACAGAGCCAACCATGCTACTTGTGGTTAGGAATCATCCCTCTACAGTCACATTACGGCTGTCTATAGGATATCAAGAACAGTAAAATATAAAAGCTATATAGTACATGTCCATTTGCCACAATAAAAAGAGTCAAGAAAATGTATAAGCGGAAACAAATTAATATCCAATAAACAACATCTGAAAATACGTCCCAATATGGGCTCACGTCAAGAAATAAAAGCTGCGGAAAATAACTAAACTAAACATCACTAAACTTAATTCCTCACTGCTCGGCTTAACGACTAAAATACTCATGTTCAACCTGCAATAAAAATAGAGGAACTGGGCCATGCAAAACCCAGACGTCATTGCGTCATAACATCAAGATAACAATAATAACCAGGATGTAATGAGATAAGTAAACATGAATATAAAGAATAACACGGATATGAACGGTGAGGTATGTATGTGTATGTGAAGTGCGATGAGTAACCTAAACTGTCTATTAGGTTATATACTCTAAATTCTTTGAAATCAATTTAATGGAATCGTCGATATAACTCAATAGTATCCCGTGCGTACCCGGGACCACGGTCAAGATTCTCAGGCTGAATCCGAGACGTGCCGCTAGGCAGTAAACATGTAACATGTACAGATGAATAATGTCAGCGGCAGCATCCCGGGGCTGGCCTAACCCGTAAAGACTGATCAGTATAACCATCGAACTGTTGAGTTACAAGTCAGGTTTTATTATTGATTTCCCCTTACCCCCAAGGTTATGTGTTCAATTCGGGTATTGATGATATGAATCTAATGCTAACACAGGATCAAGCAGGTACAGGTTTGTCTATGTAGACAACAGGTTACGTCCATCAGGACAATAAGTCAGAATTATCGGCATTAGTAACAAGATCAAGTAACAAGTCAAGTAGTGTGTCGTGAACATGTCATGTGATAAATATGTATCAAATGGATACCCAATGTAAAACTGTAATGAAAATCTGAACATGGTAAGCACGACGGATATCAGGATGCATATATGTCTATCTGTAATAACCTATATACATATCCATGACTACGTATGATGCAACTAGACAACATGTTACACTAATATAAAAGTAATATGATATAATGAGGTTCCGGTATGCAACTAGATATGCAATAGACAGTATGGTTACGAACGGATATCGAAAAACGGTAAAACTATAATTTCGGATGCAAAATTAAAATACATGTATTATTTTTATTCATATAAACATCGAAATAGTAACATAGCATGTTGCATGATAAACTTGCCTCCAAAACAACGGTTGATGTGCAGGAGGCTCAGTGCAACACGACACGACACGGTGCGTGAAGTGGTACGACAGGGTGATAGGTCTTGCGGTGACACGGGACTGATGCGATGGTGGCACACAAGTGGCATGAGCTGAGCATGAAGCGGGCATGGCGTGGTACAGGAGCAGGGCACATGGCGTGACACGGTCTGGGTACGGTGATGACACGGTCATGGCATGGTCTGGGTACGGTGCATGGCACGGTCATGGCATGGTCTGGGTACGGTGCATGGTCTGATGGTGGTCTTAGTTTGGTGATGGTCTGTTCATGATCTTGTGCATGGTCAGGTGGTGGTCTGGTCATGATTTGGTGCATAGTCTGGTAGTGTTCTGGTGGTGGCACGGTCGTGATCTGAAAATGGCACGGTCGTGATCTGGAGGTGGCACGGTCATGACATGATGATGGCATGGTCTGAGCAGCTGTGTGTCGTGGCTACAGGACTAGACAACAACGGTGATTGGGTCGTCCGGATCGTCGGCGACGTGCGCGACTCCGGCGACGGCCAAGAATCAAGAAAACAAGAAAAGGAAAGAAAGAAAAGAAAAGAAAGATATGGAGGGATTGGGTTGTGGTTGCTCTGGGTTTCTGGGGACAGAGGAGAGGGAACGATGACGGTGACGATGGCTACCGTTGACGATGGGTAACGGCGAGGGCAGTGGGATTCTTGGGTTGTTATAGGAGTCGGGGAGTTTGCAATGAGTTCTCGGGGACGGAGGAGAGGAAGACAAGGTCGTGAAGGTGGTGGTGAAGGTGACGGGGTGTTGGTGATGTCGGGGTGATGGCGACGGCGAGTCTCCGACGATGGGTTCTTAGGTTGCAGGGTCGTGGTCGGGGGTTTTCTTGTGTTGCAGGTTGGGGTCGAGTAGGGTGTCGGGGATTTGGAGAGAGGGGTGAGTAGGTGATGGTGGTGGCGACGATGAGGTGAAGGTCTCCGGCGAGGTAACAACGATGGGGTTGGGTTTCTACAGTGGTCGCCGGGGTTTACAGGGATTTTGGGTCGTGGGTTCTAGCGGTGAAGGAGAGAGGGAGGAGGTGATGGAGGTGATGTGGAAGTCGGGGTGATGTTGACGAGGTTGGGATGGTCGGCGGAGAGGTAGGGCTAGGGCTCGGGCGTTGGGTTCTCGTCGCGATAGCACGAAGCAAAAAAGTGAGGAAGAGAGAGAGAGAGAGGTTAATATATTAGATTTTCAAATAATATATATATAGAGAGAGAGAGAGAGGAGAGAGAGAGAGAGACAGGGAGTGCGAGAGAGGGTTATAAGAGAGAGAGAGAGAAACGGTGATTGATTGGGGAAAGAGATGAATATTTAATTAGTTAATTATATATTAGTATATGAGGTTAATGGAGGAAAGAGGTCATAGGAGGGAATTTCCTCCTATGGCATCGAAAAGATACACCCTTCCTCGTTTTTTCCGACGATCGGCACCCACCATCTTCATCGTTATCATCTAAGATGTGGGTACACCAAATTTCATGTGATTCTACAACCATTTCACCGTTGATTTAGTGGGTTCAAAATTAACGGTTTACCGACAATAGAACTTTTTACATTGCTAAATCAACGGTGAAATGGTTGTAGAATCACATGAAATTTGGTATACCCGCATCTTAGATGATAACGATGAAGATGGTGGGTGCCGATCGGCAAAAAAAATGAGGAAATGTGTATTTTTTCGACGCCGTAGGAGAAAATTCCCTCCTATGGCATCTTTCCTCCATTACTCTTAGTATATATTATGTATAATACTGTTAGTTTTAGTTTATGTTTAAAATATATATTCTAGGATTATATAGCTAATATAAAAATACAATGGAAAATGCCCGGGTCTTTTCTAAAAATCTAGTTTTAAAATATAAATAATATACGTATCAGTTAAAACTATAATGCGATACCCGGTTAATAAAAATGCATACCCCAAAGAACGAATACACGTAAAAACACGTATTGATCCAAACGAGTCCGTTTCATCAGACTGGATCTGAACCCGATTTCTGGATGCAAGCATAAGGTATGGGGTATGATACAGGTCACGCTAGATATTAAAAAATATTATTTGACTATAATTTGTATTATTTGAAAATATATGCAGATACTAAAAATATGATACAAGTATATATCAAATCTAAAAGTGCACGGATCCTTAGTACTAGTAAGGATATGTCGTAATCAAGAACCAAGACGGGTTTCAAGTATGCGGGTCGGGTCGGCTACTATCCATAGATACCCAAGCACTATCCGCACCCAAAACAAATAATAACCAAGAAATAGTCACAAGTTTAGGAAATACTCAAATCGAATATGGTATAAATGAACTAGGGTGTTACGGTTGTATTTCATACGTCCTTAACTTTTCTATTAGGGAGTCAACATTCAATATTGTCATATCATTGGCTTTTTCAATGGCAGTGATTTTAGGTTGCCATGAGATCGTTAGTGATCTCGGCAACTTATAACACTTTTCTTTCTCATCAAATTTTTTCCCTAGGTTAAAGAGTTCTGTAATGATTTTGTTGAATCTAAAATACATAGAGTCGATGGTCTCAACGTCTCTCATTTGGAACATCTCATACTCGTTCATGAGACGATTAATCTTACTCTTTTTAACTTGACTGGTTCTTTCATGGCCAGTCTGAAGAGTATTCAAAATCTTATTTGTCATTTGACACATAGAGATTCTATTGAATTCAAAGAACAATAAAGTGCATTCATTTTCTTGACATTTAATGTCATTGATCTTTTATCGGCATCAGATAATGGATTTGTGGTAGGGGCGACAAAGGGTTTTTCAATAATTTCTAAAATTTCTAGATCTATACACTGAAAGAAAACTTTAATTTTAGTTTTCCAGAACTGATAGTTGATACCATTGAAAAGAGGAGGACGATTAGTGAATTGTCCTTCCATGTGGTTTGCCATAGGATCATATACTCAAAAGGTTAATCTTACAAAACAGAGTAACCTGCTCTGATACCAATTGAAAACAGTCTTAGAGGGGGGGTGAATAAGGTTTTATAGCAAACTTAGTGCAATTGTGTAGATTCAAGAAATTTTGCAGCGGAATAAAAATCAGAGTATAAAATTAAAACAATTTCACAAACACGAAGTGCACAAAAAGTAAATAACACAGAGCATTGTTAACTAGGGTTCATCAACTTTGTGGCTAATCCCCACCTGAGAGCTACTGCTCAGGATAACTTCACTATCCAGTGACTCTTTATAAGTGGAGAAACCCAGATCTTTTACCGGGCTTAGATCTTGGAACCTTTACACTTGTAGGAGGTGAACACCTAGAATTTTTCCCTAAGACCCAAGTCCGAAATCTTTTATACTTAAAGGTGGTGAACACCTAAACTTTTTACCAAGGCTCAAGTTTGAAACCCTTTACACTTGTGAAGATCACAGACCTTCTTCACTAGGTCTTACAAATAAGATTTTTATAAATCTTTACAATACCAATTTTACAATCCTAATGATCTAAATAGATAAATCAAGTTTCAAATCAAGGAGATAATGGATTGTTTTTTGGAAATTAAAAACGTTTAAGAACGATTCAAAAAGGTTTTCAAGAAAAAACTTAACGAAACATCTTCGAAAATTAGAGATCTTTCTTTTCTAATGACTAAAAACTTCTAAGACCCTAAAAGAACTTCTCTCAAAACATTATTAAAAATTTAAAAACGATTTTCGAAAAAAGATTAAAAAAATGTAAACAAAACTTCTTCGGCAACTAGAGATTTTTCGTTTCTAATGACTAGGAAATTCTAAAGTCCTATGTCACGCCTCGCTTCCCGGTGTACAGGGAAGGGAACGCGACTGGCCCGCTACGTATTTACTCTGAAGTAAACACGTTAAGCGTATCTAAGCATTATAAGTAATATACACAAGAGTCAAAGACAATAGATATAATTGAACAACAACTTTATTATTAACATTTTTTTTACAATACATCTGAAAAGTAAATACATGGAATGAAAAGCAATGCCTAAACAGTGGCATAACAGAAATGGAAAATACTAAAATGAAATGTACAAGTAACTAGAGCTCCGGGTCGAAGGCTAGCTGATCCAAATCCTCGAAGGTGGGCTCGATCTCCTGAAGGTCCGAATCACCTGACAACATTCCAAAGAAAAGAAAGAGAATGTCGTCAACGAACAAATCACTCGGTAAGTCCCATAAATAGACAAGAATGGAATAGATAGAATAGAGAGTATATTGTTATAATGTTGCATTTAGTGTTAACGTTGTTGTTTGTAGCTTGGTACAGAAGAATGCCAGTGTATACGAGAGGAGTCCCACTATTCCGGAGACTAAGGTATACGGAGCACAAGGAACCGTTTAGCCACGGTATAACGGCAATGGATATTCAGTTTAGGTGTATTATGGTTACAGTCTCGTGTCACTTCTAACACCTTCCATCCCAGTCTACCCCTTATAAACCCCGCGATGTCTTGATTGTATTGTTTGAATTGTATATTGTGTATAGATGGATGACTTGCCGAAACCATGATATCAGTAATGGAACGGATATAATGGATGAACATGTAGATAGAATATATCCATGGTTCGGTTCGGTCAATATAGATTGATTAGATTGAATAGACGGTTTCATAAATCCATGTTGTATTGAAGTTTGATACTTGAATCATATTCAAGTCAAATTGATTATATTGAGATTCAGTCTGAGTCAGACAATTAGAAAAGAAATTGAAGTCGTGAATTATGTTTTGGTGCTATCGGTAACTGATACACATGGACGGCAGGATTTGTGTCTTTTTCAAAGACAATTACCGTGTTGATAACACCGTTTGTTAAGTTGTCTATCTTAATAGGCAAGCACCCATATCTCCGGCTCCCTGAGGCTCAAGAGACTGGTCCCGCTTAAACTTATGTTTACTAGGATCCTTATTGTAATTTAGTATAACTTGATGGGGTTTTATGTAAAATAATTTTTGTTATACTTTCAAAAATATAGCTCAAGTATTTAATTATCGTCTTTAGAGTTTTCATAGATATTTATTTTATTCAATGTGAAATTTCTAGTGAATATGACCTAGTTTTAAAGTATAAGGTATTTATTTGAAATATTGGAACTGCATGGTATTTTCTTGTAAATGGAATATTTTTCTTGAATTTTGGAAATATGGAATAGTATAAATATTAAAAATAGATATTTTAATATTAATTACATATATATTTATTTATAAAAATATAGGTTTTATTTATAATAGAATCATATTTTTCTAAAGGAAAATGTATTAAAATCTTTCGAGATCGTATGCTCTTTGCGGAGGTCTGCATCTCACTCTACTAGGCCTGAGGATATGCGATAATCCGCACCATACCGAACGGATTCCTCAAAATGGGTTGTAGAGGCACAATCGTAAAGATTTGTTAAAATACACTTCTTGTAGAAAAATGTTTTATAAGTTGAAGGTGGTTATATGTAAAGTCGTATTTTCCCAAATCTATGTTCCCAAATTTCATCGTCTTATGTTAGATATGAGTGTTATGAGGAGGTAGGTCATTACCTCGTGAGTTATCTATAAGTATAACAAAGAATTATGATGGTTTATGTCGAAACTAAATTATATGGTATTTTTCTGAAAAAATATAATAAAAGTTACAAAAATGATTAGTTTGATGTGCAACTTGTTTTATTAAGTTTGTTAATGTTTATTAGTCAACATATAAGAATATGGTTTTATTTCGTTAAAGAAAAGTGTAGTTTTTAAAGAAAACCGAATCGGAAGTCGGACTAATTCCGCTTCCGTCGGGTTTTAGTTTTGAATATTTTTAGAATAGAGAAAAGAAGGAGAAGTGGGGACATACTGGATGATTGGCTATAGGAGAGAAAGAGGAATAGGTGGGAGTTTCCGGTGCGTCGTTTCGTCGTCGGAAACTTCTTGAGTTGTCGCCGGAAGTTCGTCGGAGGTTCGCCCTTTGCTAACTCCACTTGCACACAAAAGGATCTTGGAATTTTCTTGAGAGTTTTGGCAGGGATTTGTGAGTGAGGAGGGATGATTTGAGAGTGGTATTTATAGGAAAAATTATGGTTTAGGGTAGTGAAAGGGCGTATTAAAAATTTGTATTAAAATGGATTAAATATGAGTATTAAGGGAAAACAAATAATACTGGAATTATGGGGGGAGTCCAAGAGTCGCTAGGGTTGAAGAAAAATGGGGTTTGGTTCAAAGAAAACCGGCGGCGCCGGCCCGGTTCATGATCTCGTCGGTCCGATCAAGGGGGTGGGGGCTCGGATTGGTGCCACGTGTCCCTGACGCTTGGCCTAGCCTAGTGCACATGTTAGATTATTTTGTAACTTATCCTATTACGTGTAGTGGTGCAAACTCTTGGGCTTCTAAAAGATTAAAAGAATTTTAAATAAAAAGAATGTGTGGCTGATAGGGTTTGAACTCTGGTGCTTTGGTTCAGCAGTGCAAGGTCTTACCAATGAGCTACAAGCTCCTTCTTGTTGTTCAAAAGCAAATCAAACTTATAACTTATGTTTATATGCATTGGCACAATATTTGCAAAATGCGCATCTAACACTATCCTTAAATTCAATTTTATAATGCTCCCAAACATTACTAGTAGTCGCTCGTTTTTTAGCTTCTCTAGATGTGGCGTGGATCCTTCTGCTTGTGTTTCTATTTTAGGATGAGAAACTTGGGTTTGATACATATCGGATGAACCTTCCATATTAATGTTTTAACTAATTAAAAAAAATTAAATATGAAATATAACAAAACCGGCAATACCAATGTAACCACAAAAGAGAGCTAATAAAATAAAAACAAGAAATAAGAAAGATAAAAGAATTTCAGAATAGCGGTAGAATAGAAATGTAGAATGAGTCGGTCGGAGGCTCGGAGATTCGAAAACTCGGAGTCGGGCTGTCGGAGGATCGGAACTTCTATTTTTAAAAATTTAGAAGTTAGAGAGTATTTTTTTTATTTTTTGAGAGAGAGATGGTATTTTTGGAGAAATGATATTTTTTGTCAGAAAGGGTAAAAAAATTAAATTTGGAAGAGAAATGGATTTGAAATGAGAAGAAATGGAGGTTTGGAAGGGGGTATTTATACGGTTTTTTTAATTTCTAAATAATCTGGCCATTCTGAGGTGAATCGTCTCGCCTCGCCTCGATCTTCCCATTCATTACCATTCCGAGGCGAGGCGAGGCGATTCATCTCGCCTCAATCTTCCCATTCATTACCGTTGACTTTGGTTCCCAAGATGAGGCGAGTTTCAACCGTAGGGCGGCGAATCCGAGACGAGGCGTCGCGAAGTGATGCGAATCGTCGAACTCCTAGCTGTTGTGGACCGTTGGACGTGGATCTCGAGGTGAGTCTACACGGCAATTTGCGACGATTTCGAACGATTTACGAGATGAAGCGAGGCAATTCGACGAGACGAATGCGTACGAGGAAACTTCGGTGATTTTCCGAACCCACTCGCCTCGCCTGATTCATCGCGACGAGACGAGTCAATTCGTTGACTCGTCTAAGTCAGCGACGAAACGAATTTTTCTCGCCTCACGAGGCGACTCACGGTTTGTTCGCCTCATTAGCCAGGCCTAATCCAGTATATATATATATATAACTAATGAATGTGTGAAAAGAAAAGACCCCAACTTTTTCCGTAAAGAAACGTCCTAATTTGAAATTAAAGAGAAATCCTAACCCTATCCCTAAATTGAAAAGGAAAAAATGATTTTATAGGGTATTTTTGTCTTTCAACAATCACTTAACGGTATATTAACTAAAGCATCGAAATATTCATATAAAATGCTTTGCAAAACTAAGCAAGGAAAGATTTATGAACAACTTGAAGGTTTTAGGAATGAAATTTAAAAATATGAATTCTTAGAAGTGAAAATTAGAAATATGAAAGTTTTGGTGGTGAGATATTAAAAAAAGACCAATATTTTTATATGCATATCTCAACACACGTGCATGCACGTAAATAAATGCCAGCAGCTCTTACCGTCAATATTCTTTCGCACGGAAGCTACCAAAATATTCATGCAAATAAATGCTGAATTTTATATAGCATCACAGTGATATTTACATAAATGCAGATAGATAGATAGATAATCAATCTCTACCCAAAGGCCGAGATCAACAAGCAGTACAAGGAGAAGAAAAAAAAACACAACCAGGAAAATACCACTTCATAAGCAAACCAATGTCGGCAGATGAACCAGTATCACAACATGGTAGCTAGATATTTACAAAAGCATCAGCATCTAAAGTTACCGAAGTCGAGCATAAATACAGACAACCCCTTAACAAACCTCGGTCTCGAACTTGAGACAGATCCCCATACTGAACAATTCTTGATATAAAAGTTTCGCGCCATAAGGCACATTGATCCTGACAATGTTCTCTGATGATTTGCAGAAATTACAATAGGGCCCACGAATCTTTCCGTTACTCACTGCTCTCTGGATTACATTTGCAACCCTAGTGCAATTCCGGCAGATATGCATCTGAGAAAAGTCACTTAAAGTGAAGAGCCTCTCATGGAGGTTAGCAGAAGCACCATGGGCCAGGAGGCAATCTCGCTCCATCTCCCCAAACTTGACTCCACCGAACCGCTTGCGGTCAGCCACAGGTTGTCGGGTTAATGGGTGAACAGGACCTGTGTTCCGGAATTTAACTTTGTCTTCGGCCATGTGAATCAGCCGCTGATAGAACGTGGGGCCAATGAATATTAGGGAATGCATCAGCTCGCCTGTGCGGCCATTGACGAACCTCTCACTCCCCCATCGTTGGAATTTCAAGCTGAAATGGTTTGATGAAAAATAAGAATAGGAAGAAAGCAACAAAAAGGTTTAAAAAATTGGTTTTGTTGTTGTTGTGTGTCTGGGGGAGAGGGGGTTGCTCATTTCCTTTTAAAGAATTGTTTGTTTGGCTAGATGGAAATAGAAAGTGGTGCAATAGTTTGGTGAGCTTGTATCACAACGTGAAAAAGAATAAAAAGATTATAATAGTTGTTAACAGTAATCCATCAGCTTATACTAAAACAGCATGAACTTTCATATTTTAAACCTACAACTTTATAAATTGCATCAAATTACCACAGCATATTAATCACATGACGGTTATATAACAATTACATTAACAGTTTTGAAACGATAACAGACATGTGCTATTTGAGCGCAAAAAACATAAAAATTCATGGTGTTCTAATGCAATTTTCAAATTTCTGACATTTGCCTTAACGTATCAAAATTCATGGTATTTTAGTACCCATACTGTTTCCACCTCATAGTTCAGTTTTGCAACACCGCAACAATAAAAAAATTTGCAAAGAAAGTTGTATTTCAGTCAGATCATGAACCGTCATGGTATGACTATTTGAGTTCTACAAAGTTAGGTTCAAACTATATAGGCAATAAGCAAACCAATGGTTACTCTAAGTTAATATCCTTGTTCACATGCATGAAAGCAAGTGAAAGAAAAGTTGACGGTATAAGAAAGAGAATTTAACAGTCGATAATTATGAACATGAATTAGCTATAAACATTTGCAAATAGTTTTTGCAAATCTTTTACAACATGAATTAGCTATGAAGCATTTGCAAATCTTTTACAACACTTAAGCAAATTTTGGATATACAACCAACTTTGAATAAGAACATTTTGCTGCTGCTACAATGACAATCTAATTAACTAAATATAAAGTTGGGCCATGAAAATGGGATCTTTTGCCAAAAACACTATTTTTTGAAAGTTTTACCCAAAATACCCTTATAGATTTGAATGTAACAATATTCCTTAAAGGGTATTTTTGGAAAACCAAATTCTTGGTGAGACATATTTCCCAAGTTGTTCCCATAACGGATTTGCAAAATCCTTAGGAAAGCCATAAAGGATTTTGGTTTAGAAGGGTATATTTGGAAAAAATTCTTAATAATCCGATGTTTATTCATGTAAAGAATTAGCAGAATCCTTAGGAAAAGCTTGCTCATTGTCTAACATGGCATTTCTTCCTTGGGTACAATTTATGGGCCTCATCTCTATAGTACGAGTGCAATGGAGTTTTTCCTTTTATTATCTTTGGGTTTTATAGTTCATAATATTTGATAGGAATTTACAAAAAAATTAAAAAAAGAAATAATAATTTTGTATCGAAATAGTGACAAAAAATATCCTATATCTTTTTTTCAAATATGGTGAAACAATAATGTTTCAAATAACAATAGTTGTTTTACATTTATTTATAGAAATTATAATTGTTTTAAAACTTATGCTAAATTTTCACGACTCAAATAACTATGCTATTTAAAAATTTACTAGGTAATGAATTTATTGAAAAATATTTTTTTAGCTAAAATATTTACATAATTTATTATTTACATTGATTTATAGCAACAACATTACATGACATAAAACATTCGTATTTGTAAATTGTAAATTGAAAACACCAAATCATGGTATTTATTTAGATATGAAGATTATTTTTTGTATCTACTCACAAGTCGCAAAGTATATTGTATTTATATTAAAAAAATTACCAAAAGGTTTTGGTATTTAAGTGAAATTTAACCTTTATATAGTCTTGAAATATTAAACTAAGATATAAATTGTCATGATATTTCTTATAGAAAAGAAATCAAATACCATCTTGATAGTCAAATAAAGAGACAGACTATTTAGAAAATTATTAAATTTTTATTCAATAATTAGATTATTTATCATGCATAATATAAAGTATATAATTATCTTTTTCTAATAAATTACATTCAATAATTATAGTTCCATTACAACTAATAATATATTACGTGCTTATAATTCAGACAAAATTAAAAATAAATGCTCAACTCTACTTATTTTTGTAAGAATTTTAATGTTTATGAAGAAATATCACAATCTATAAAGAATCTGATTAATGACGATTATTTTGAGCTAGAAGATGGCTATATAATTTCTTTTATCATGTGTTGCTTATATCTCAAATTGTAACAATTTTTGTGTACCATATGAATTCATCTATGAATATATTGAATCGTCTTTGATCTCAAGCGTTGCGCGTGGGGTCAAAGTCTAATGTATTAATAAAATCGGAGGATTCAGAGACAAGTCTATGCATGAAGCAAAAACTCGGTATTCATAAGGCATTTTGGGTCTTTGACTATGCATCAAAAGTTATCCCAGTGTCTGGCAGGAGAATCAAATTCAACTCTTCTATTAGAAGCATGACATTAGTGATAGTAAATTTGAATGTGTTCATTAATCTTTAAAATTTTAAAAATATATAATTATAATTAATTGCATATAACATCTTTCATATCTCATCCAACAGTTCCAACCATAAACCAGCTTATTACCACCTTAGGGCACAACTGTACAAGTGTCGTCAGATGCTAATAAAGTAGATGAGGGATTACAAGTATTTAAGCTTAAATTACAGTAACCTTCAAGTACGATCGTTTTTAATTAAACTACCTTAAAGCTTTTGTATTACAGCACCACCTTTAAATTGCAGCATTTAAGGATTTTAAGTGAAAAGAAACTCCTTTAAAACTTAAGTTCAAGGGAGTTCTCATTGTAATATTAAATTTAATTAGTTATAAAAATATAGTGATAGTTAACGGTATTTTAATTAAGCCTAGGCGTTATAAAAGGTAGAGATGAAGGTTATTACATGCCAAATAACCATAAAATTGTACCTGTGCAATTGTTCTGTAATGACATCAACCGAGGGAGTTGTAAAAGGAGTCGCGTATTTTGTTGTTCCTCCAAGAGCGATTCCCTTCCCAAGAGAAGCCTCAAGTAACTGGCCTGGAGTTTGCCGTGTTGGAAAAGCATGTGGATTTATCACAATATCCGGGACAATCCCTTGAGAGGTGAATGGGAAATTCTCTTGTGACTCCAAGAACCCAACAACGCCCTTTTGACCATGCATGCTGGAAAACTTGTCTCCAAGGATTGGAGATCGTACCTGATCAATTTGATTGATAAAATGCAGAACATGCAAGCAACAGATAAACCTTTTGATGCTGTAGTTATTGTTTACTTGATGAATATAAACCAAATAAATGCAATGTTGTTTCAGAAACAGAAATTCGTATGACTTGTTAGATTCTGTAGAATGCCAAACCCAATAGGATCTAAACTAGATTTTCCTACGCAGAACGCATAGCCAGAACTGAAGTATCATTTTAAGTTTAGGAATTTGTAATGGACCAATAGTTCAATCCATCTCATTGTAGCATGCACCATAAAAGTGTTAATTTGTTTGATATTTCTAATATTCCTTGATTCTTCTAATTGTCTACAGAAAAATATGCAGAGAATAAATTCATAATATTTCTGCAAATACCGAAAGAATGAAACAATTAAAGTATGATACATTTATCACAGTTTAAAGACAAAATCTCACACTACGATAATCTCAACCCTTGGAAATATTAGCAAAAAAATCATATGATATGATGCAAAATAGAAAAACCTGGAATTAAGGATCTGTTCATGTCACCAGATGAGTCTGCCATGATCCCTAATACATCAGTCCAAATTATGATCAAGCATAGCATACGTAGGGCAGCTAAAAAGCAGGTTTATTCAGTGTTGGGGAAAGCGTTACAAAAACAGTAACCTAGACCTTCAAATTCTATGGGAATACAAATCGATGATGAAGAATAGGCAATACATCAAAGGTGGACCTCTAATGCCTATCAACTGTGTAAAAGCTAGAACCTGGAAGGGCAGGAAGATAAGGGGCACAGTGACACATGATAATTGTCCGGTAAAAAAAAAATTGGGGGGGAGGGTGGGGGGTGGACACTAAATACAACAAACCCTATATCGCACGGATTCATCGTCAAGACGTATCTGTATCAGATTCCTATTTATATTGATTCTTTTACATTCATTGAGGATACTAGGGGAACGCTTGTGCTACAATCTAAAATTTATGTTGTATTCAAATCATATCAAAATGAAACAGTTTCTCGACTGTCATAGGAGGAAATTTCTGTTCGGAATATAGGAAGATTATGTATACCTAATCTTTAGACCATGAAGATCAGCATGCATTGTGTCGATCATCAAACTAAATTTTTTTAATTGACTTTATTGGTTGTCGTAGGAGGAAAATTCCTCCTATGACAGCTATATGACAGCTGAGATTCTGTTTTCTCATATATCAAATATGTATCAATGGCTAAGACACCAAAAATTTATGCATCCATACTAACGAATTACTTGTGTTGCTAGTTTAAATATGATAAAATAATAATGTTGTGTTGGTTTGAATAAATATATATATTTGACAACACAAACTAGCACAATCCAACGAATCCTATCCCAGATTTTTGAGATATTGTGAATCAGTGAATTTGATTTGGATTGCTTCTTGTATCTGTATCCGAATTCTTTCTGCACAGATGAAACCGACTATAAATAGAGACTCATATAGATGTTTTGACCCAGATGGAAAAATTATTTTGACAAGATTTCCAATCTCGTTTAGTAAAAAGATAATACTGAAGATCAACTTAAAACTCTTTGTTTTGGTTTGGGTGGGGGGGGGGGGGGGGGTCAACACACGCCATGCATAGAAAGTAATTCTAGAAGGAACCGACCTGTCTCAAAGTGACAACAGAGAAATTTTTCCCTTCATCATTTGCCGAGAGGACCACCTTCTGAACCATCCCCTTTTCCGTGTGTTTCAGCTTGATACTATGATCTTCCCCAGATTCTGCAACCTTCCCAATAACAATATCACCACTCTGAAGACTCGCTCCAATATAAGGAAAGCCGTCATCATCAAGGCTATCGACTCGCCCCTTCTTGCTTTGCATCTTTCCAAACTCGACCTTCTCTTTTAGTTTAAACCTTTTTGTCATATCTTTGTTATCAATCTCAGCTTTATAACTCCTCAAATGCTCAGTACGGAACATGCCACGCTCTAATGAGGCTCTATTCATTACTAAGGAATCCTCTTGGTTGTACCTGTTGAAGATAAATCATGGATGATTTTACTATGGCTATTTAGGTTGCCTTATTCAAAGAGATTTCATGTCTTAAATATTTCGTCCAATACCCTATCTGGGTTTTCCTTATTTAGAATATTTTATCCTGTTTCATTTGGAAATTTTCAAGGATTATTCCTTGATTGTATATAATAATCTATGATATCAATAAAATAAATCAAGCTCTAAACTTTAGTAAAAAAAATACCCTTGGTGTACATTAACAGCCACAATAGCATTCTGACCATTAAAAAGCTCGGGCCTCGATAAGTCGTCCCTGAGGCCGAGAGAGTAGTCTCGCCTACCGAGGCAGTCGGCTATAAAAGTTTTGAATAGCGGCCTCTGAGGATAATACATTCGGTGCATAAGGGTATCGACTCTGATGCTTGGATTGGTGGTTGAAAACCCGATGGCTTGATGAGAATGCTTCTCGGCCTGGAAGAGGACTCTCCTTGCGTAATTGTGATTGGCAAAAGGGATTATGCCGCAACTCAAGCCCATTACAAATGAAGGGTCAAACTCGCAATGTGTGTATTCTGGCTGCCCGTTTTCTTTGTTAAATAGGTATCGGATACCCCATGCAGTTTTGCAATCCTCTTCTTCTTCTACGCCAATGAATTCGACAACTCCCTGTTTTACCAGAGACTGGAAAGATAAAGCTCCCCCCTCGCCCTTGAGGTTTCTGATTTTCTTTAAATTCTCAACTACCAAAAGAGGTCTCAGAATTCTCCCTGCATCGGAAAATATTCTCACTTCACGTTGGTGCTTATCCAACTTAATCTCCACCTAAGTTTTAAAAAATGAATGATAAGGTAAAATTCAGTTTACAGCAGACACAAGATAATAGCTAGAGACAAAATGAGCATACATCACAAGCAAAAATTAAACAGAAACCCGCATTCTATCGGACTGTTTGTATAAGATAAAAAAAAGAGGGGAGGGGGGGTATCTATCAGCCTCCTAAAAATACTGAGAAGATAACCACCAAATATTATCAAACTTGTTATGTTGGAGGCCTTCTCCATTTATTCTGCCTTTACAAACGAGATTTAATGTTGGAGGCCTTTCCACATGGCCAAAAGGCCCGCATGAGTCAGAGTGTTTAAATGTTATGTCAGCTTGATATGCACTTTTATCCCATAGCCCAATAGCTTAAGCTTTTGGGTTAAGTGGTTCTTGACAACAACATATTGAGTGCCTAAAATTCTGTTGCATGTGTGTCAGGATATCAGGGTGTTTGTCATACAAGATTATATTTATCTGTGTGTGTTCGCAGTGCACCATATTTTTCAAGCACAATAATATGGGTGACCGCTTACATAGTTACATACAAGATTATATTTATCTAAAGTGCACTGTGCACCATATTTTTCCTTCTTACCAGATAAGTTACAGTGTTACACTAATTTGCATCTGGACACTATTAAATCTAAGTGTGTTAGCAGTGAGCTTTAGTTATCTGTAAGCATTAGATTTGATGTTTGCCTATGAACCTTGAGCAGTCAAGTTCACAAAAAATACAAACATGATGTTTATTATGTTTTTATGGTATACCATATGCTATTGGTACCAAGTAATATTATATTTTCTAGATGAGTATATATAACCAACCTTTATCTGTTGATGCAACAACTAGCCTACCCCATATGCTTGGGATAAAAGGCTCAGTTGTTGTACCTGTTGATGCAACAACAAGGGGTTCCATTTACCACTGAAACCTGTATCATGAAATGCTAATAACTTTGAAAAACAAATGTTTTCAATGTGTGCCGTTTTCTTTTTCCTTTTTTTCCTTTTTTTTTGGTTTTTTTTTGTTTTTGTTTTTTTTTGTTTTTTTTTTTTTTTTTTTTTGGGGGGGGGGGGGGGGGTGGAGAGAGAGAGAGAGACCTGGGAATCAATTTTCTGGGCCTGGCGCCTACGTCTGAACTCTACAACAAATGACTTCGAGTCCACACAAGATCCAATCCAGTCCCCATTCAGAAAAACTTTATCCATTTTATTCAACGATGTGACTTGGATTTCATCTAATTTTTCCATGCCCAAGGAGACTAATTTATCCAAAATTGGTTCAGTGATTTTTGAGCTGACGAGAGCGGTAATAGATAAATTCTTTACAAGACCGCAGTTCTCACCATCCGGAGTGGACAGGAAACACAATTTCCCCCAATAAGAAGGGTTTCTGCCATGCAAAGTTGCATATAATAAGACAAACTGAAGTTTGAAATACAAAATAGTAATTGCACTTAAAGCATGCTATATATAATGGATCTTTCATGCACATGCTGTCAAAAAAAGAGGACCTACAATGATTTTCTCCCGGCCGCAAAACAATGAGAAGCAATCAAATGCAAACATAATTAAAATAAAAATCTCTAGAAACATGTTTAATATAGACATCCAGGTTTTCTCGTTCCTCTCAACAAGCCAATCATATGAACCGATCGTAATTCATATAACTAATAAGTGAGATAGGTTTAGAGGTTCAATTGTTTTAATTAGTCCCTTGGAGGTGATGACTACATCCCAGTAAGTAAAATCAGAGCAAAATTATAGAAAATGACTACATCCCAAAGTGACAGCAAGTTTTGCTAAGTTGTATGTCCCGCCATATGATGCGCAAGGGAATAAAGGTTTGGTACAAGTTTCTATCACATTCAACGACAGCAATCTCCTTTTAAACATTGGTAACAACAGAATCTGATAGAAAGTGAAGGGAGATGAGAGATCATTTAGTTACCATCTCAAAGAATCCAAGAGACACAATTTGCATACTTTGACAATATCCAAGTTTCACAAGATCTACAAATCTAGTACGGGTATAGTTTTTCGTGGTCTAGTGAAGTTAATCGGTGTGTGTATGGGTAGAGTGGGGACTTCTCTGAAAGTACACATACACCAAGGCATACAGAAAAATACAAAACCAAAGGACACCAAGAAACCCAAATTTGCTATTTGGTATAACAAGAAAAGCATAATTTATTAGTAATGCAGTCCTTCAAACGAACAATTTAGAGGGTCATAAAATTCTGCTAGAAAATGGAACGCAGATCTATACCTAACTCAAAGAAGAAATGTGTGAGGATCAACTTTAAAATGACAATTATGCATTTGTCTGCGACTGTACGCATTATTATCTGAATAACCCATGTTCATTCTGCAAACTTGCCAAGAAAATAATGACATGATTTCATAAAGACTCAAGGTAACTATTGTTCCAAAAGCTAAGCTGTTTGCCACATTCATGTGCAACAAAAAATATTGAAATTGCTAATTGCGCTATTTGTTAAAGTATTAGAAAAATCCATGGTCAAGGTTAGAGTGAGAGAGAAAGGGAGAAGAAAGAGAACTTCGGGGAAGTATGGAAGAGATTGAGAGTTTTGGTTCTCTCTCCATCCCTTTTTACATAAAGTCAAAATGAGGTAACAATTACATAATTGCCCCTCATCTGAGAAATACACATATTCTAATAATAGTAAAGATAAAGTTGGACTCACGGGTATCTAGCATCTCCAGCTTTTCCGGCATAGTTAACTTGCTGGCGAGTTTTCCTCATATCAGACATCATCTGCAACGGATTGGTTCTCCGAAGAGTTGCCACAACTCCTGAACACCTCTCAGTCCTCCTATATGGATGACACCATGAACCGGATGAGAACGCCCTAGATAGACCATGTGTAATAATCGAGGCATCCCAATAACGCTCTATCAACTGAAGGTCACGGTCGCCATACAAATCTCTTTGCATGGCTTTAACCATGCGTTTCTCTGCATGCCTAATATGACACCATAGCTCCCTAGAAAGCAACTCACCAACTAAATCCATCCTTTTATTCCTAAAATCTTCTTTGTTGTCAACTCTTCTTTTCCCGAAATAGCCTAGTAGCAGGCATTTGACAATGTACCCAAGAAAAAGTGCCTTTTGCCTATGTCCAGAAATATTTGGAAATAAATATTTCTCGATGTATTCATCAAATGAGTCCGTGGGTGGGAATTTTGCACTTTTGATTTGCCTATCTACATGGTCTCTAGCTATTCCCTCTCCTCTAAAGCCAGCAAAATTCTCATCCGCTTCCTTGATAGTTGCTAATATGATATTACTCGAGCTTGAATTGCAACCATCAAGATCAATCATCTGAAATACCTCCTTGTCAGATTTAGCACCAAGGGCGAAAAACATGACCCAAACAGGCATCGTTGCATAGAGGAAGTATAAGCTGAGGAATTTCCCACCATTATAATAACCTTCGCCTTTCGAGGCATCAACGAGTTTAACAAAAACCCTTTGCTTCTTAATCTCAGAGATGTACGATGCGGTCCATGTTGGAATGTCGGTTATCCAAACTCTAGTTAAACACCGCTGCTCCTGTGCAACGAAGACCTGCGCAACAGTGAAAAGGTTAGAATGAAACAAACTAAATGGTAGTTTTATTCCGTTTTAACTCTAAAGCTAAAAAAAGAAAATAACATTAACTTATGCATGCTGGGAGAATGGTATAGGTGTAATGCTTGAAGAATAATAGATCTTGGTAGATTATAATATATTAAAAATGGGTTTTAATATGTTAAACAATCCATGTGCAGTGTTAGCTTATACCTTCTTCATGTGATGGAACAAAGGCCTAAACCTTTCATTTCTAACATGAAAGTTCTGATTATTTACACCATTGAAACTCAACACACATGCATCAAACTTCAAAATCCAAGTCTAACACAACATTCTGATAACAGACAAGAATGTGAAGTGTGTTCTAGGAAAATTCTAAGCCCAAGTCCCATCAGTATGACTGTATGAGGAAAAAATAACAAAAGGGCACTAAAACAGAATACCCTAAAGTATATATTTTGATGGTTCGCAGCGTTAAAACTAATGCATGCATCTCTCAAAATTTCAAAGATATGTCAGCTGATTCTGGCAACGCTTTTTCATGTCCCGCTTTAAAAAGTGCCAAAGAGAGACGGAAAACCTCTCATATAGACATCCTATGAATGTGAGTAAGAATAACCATGGTATAAATAAATACAAAAGTACAATAGTTCATGCATATCAATGGTAAGCAACCAGATCAATCCTATAAATGTAATAGAGACGTACATATGAAAGGACAAATGCTTCATGTTCTATGTAACAAATAATAAGTTTTCCTGCATAGGTACGCAATCTAGTGAAATGCTAAAGATGTAATTAGTACAAATAAAAGAACGAGGGAGATTCATGTATATATATGATAGACTTTGAATAAACTTCAAAAGTGGCAGGAAATCACCTTCTCTGCTCCTTTTATTATGAAGTAGCCGCCAGAATCATAAAGGCAATCAATGTTCTCCATTTTATCAAGCCAGCACCGCTTTGATTTTACCATTATTGGCAAGCTTCCAATGACAATTTCCTTCTTGTCATCACTGATCACCCTTTTGCAGATAAATTCTTTCGAATCCTTCCCAGTTTTGGCCTTGTCACTCTTCTCGAGTGTATAGACCTGCAAATAAAAGGGTATATGATGATGCCAATCAGACTTATTAAAAGAGTGGTCAAACATTTATATAAAATCCAATTGCAGGTCAATGAGATCTTCAACATCCCTTGCATCAGGATTCAGGAAGTGTTCGTCTATTAAAGAAAAATAAACACAATCATATGTTTGCTCAACCTTTTAGTGAAAGACTCTACTATGGTTTAAAGGGTTAAGACGATCGTAAGCAATTTATTAAATTTCAGTACCAGTATTGATGAGCTTATAAGTACAATGGCAGAACATAAAAAACTATTCCTAGAATAGGTTGAGTGTCCAAATTTAAGATGTGCCCCGCAAGCCAATGTCATTCGGTGGATTATATTTTCAACCATGCTACGACACACATGTGTCTAACCTAGACTTGCATGCACATTTCAACAGAACACCAAATTCCTGGATTCTTACTTTTTCACAATTGCATGGTATGAATCTCCTATATTATAGTCACAGTATTAGACTATAACTTAAATTGAAATTGCCATGATTTCTGCAGAAATGTATATTAAGACAATTCACATACCTGAACCCTAACTTCCACTTTCAATTTAGAAGAGTATGTCATATTTTGAAGACGGGCATGTTTCGGCAACAACTTTAGGCATTCTTCTTCCTGCTCAGCCCTTTCGGTCCAAAAAGATGGCTTTTCTAACTTTACTTTTCCGTATGTGATTGTGGCATGTCTCCAATCGCCGCCGCCGCCTTTTCCTTTCGATGGATCATAGCCAGGCTCCACCACAAGTTCGCCCAAAGAATCAAACAGCTCCTGCAGTCCATTTGTTATAAACTTATTGAAGGAGTTTATCTGATGACTTATCAAACCAAACTCTTTGAAGAAGGCTATTGAAGCATCTTTGCAAAATCTTTCGAGTGTCCCCACATTCAGATCAATGTACTGTAATTGATCACTGCTGGAATCAAGATCCACAGGGTCGTCGTACTCATCATTTTCCATTGCATGGCCGATTTTGTGGTCTGTACCCTTGCTCGATTGATCGCCTGCCATCTATATTGTACTGCTAAGCTGTCAAATAAAATTTTAATACAATTAAAGTTATAAACCATGATGCATGATGTTCAAACATGTAAGATTATGCTACAGGGAAATTTAGTTTCAGTTAAGAAGGGAAAGGAGGGAAAATGGATTTGTTGACAAGGTATCTTTGTGTGATAGGAGCAGATAAACAGATACACTGGAAACAGCACATATAATTTATTATGAAACAAAAAAGCGTAATTAAAAATAATATAGAAGCAGCGGTCAAGTTTATATCCACGCAATTCTTTAACTGCCTTCGCATATGAGTGAGGATGTAAACTCGACGAAAACACTAATAAATGAAAAGGCTCTCAAGCATAATAAAATTTTTCTCCACTGCTTTCAGATGGAAATCTTATAAATATAAAACCCAACCGCTGTAAAGTATTTATTAATCTGTAAATAGAACCATCTCTTAAAGGATTTTTTTTATGTTTCTAAATCTATGAAAATTTACCAAAATGAAATTCATTAGGTTTTTTATCCTACGGTTCTGTAGTTCTGATAAAGGCATGTTTCAATATAAATAATTATGATGTGGTTAATCCATAACTAACACACACACACACACACAGGCAATTCATTACCTTGGGAGACTCAATAAATAGTGGGAGGGTTTTCTATATCTTTGAATTAGGGTTTGGAGATCAATTGAGAACTAGGGTTTTGGTGACAACAGGGAGAGGATGGTACAAGGGCTTTGAACCTTTGGTCTAACTGTTAGGGATTATTAAGAGAAACTAAGGAGAACCCTGATCCCAAATATTCAAATAATTTTAAGAAAAGAAGGGTTTTTATTTTTTATTTATTTTTTTTTAATTTGGGATGGGGGAAAAGAGATATGGGTAAAAGGTAAAGGGGAAGGATGGTTTTTAATAGGTCTGATGTGTTCGATTTTGCAACGTGAATCTCACAACATATACTTATTTATTCATCTCCTTTTTGTAATTAAGGGTGTAAATGCACAAAGAGCAAATTCACCTCTAATAACACACCACCACCACCACCCCAGAACCCCCTCCCCCCAAAAAAAAATAAAATAATCAATGACCTATATATACGCTCTGTTCTATAGCACCACTCTAGAAGAATATATGAAACTAGATTATATTTAAGGATATTATCACACCTAAATATTCTCTACCGCTTATCAATTATCATATAACCAAAATATTCACCAATGTTTGAGGAGTCTGGAAGCCAAACCTCCCACCCACCCATCCCCAACCCAAAATTTATTTTTAAAAAACACACAAGTTCGCGCCACGCGCGCGCACAAGCGCGCGCGCACTGAATATCAAAAATATTGAGTTGAAAGGACTGTTAAAGCTCAATATACAAGAGAGGCTAAAACTGAAGCTAAGTTATCAATGGAAACTATCGTTTGTGTATGCAAAGTGCTTAAAACAAATGTAAACTTGCTGGTACAAAGTGAACCATGAAGAAAAAAGCTTAAAAGAACTCAAACCATATAAATTATAGAATGTACTTAACTATAAAATATATGTGATTGAGACTGATGTAGGAACAGTTTGGGAGGTACTTAATATGCTAATTAGTCATATAGATTTTTGCAAAAAATTAAAAACAAATAAATTAAAACTGTAACAATTCCTAAATTCTCTACTTCAATTTACAGCTCTATCACAGTTTTCACTTACCATGTTCCCACATTACAGAGAGGTTGTTCCCACAGCTCAAATCTGTAACTATCAGGTTGCAGCCAAGCTTCTTCCAGTTTTATAATATCAAACGTAATAAATAAATAAATGGATAAAAAACAAAACTTTGCACTCGCTAATTGAGAACATGCATAAACCCTAGGTCCTTAGGTTTTGATGGGAATAAATTAAGACAATAAAACTTACAAATCCTAAGAATGCCTGTAACAAACTCTTTCCTCCACTAATTTCTCTATGTAGCCTTGCAAATCTAGCACCCAAACACTAACAGGGCACAAATATTTTTTAAAAATTATCAAAAAATTGCAACAGACTCAAGATCGAGAAGATTTTCAAGTCAAGATCGATTAAAACATATCCAAATGGCAAGAAATTTAGCTTTTTTGCCCCTAAAGTTTGATTAGTGCCAATTTGAAACGAACCCTTGCATTCCAAATGCCGCTAAGCAATTAGAGAGAGAGAGAGAGATGGAGAGAAAGCGTTACCTTGAGAGATCCAGCATAAAATGAGGGATTTCCCCCTTCGAATTAGGGTTTGGAGATCGATTGAGAGCTAGGGTTTTGGTACTGTGAGAGAGAGAGAATAGAGTGAGGGTTTTTGTTTTGGGAACGGGAAGAAGACAGCGCCCAAAAAGAGAAGAAAAGGAAACCCAAAAAACATTTTTTTGTGGGGCCCACTGATACTGTGGTTAGAAGACAAAATTATAAAGGAAAGAGATTTTTTTCATTTGTTATATTATATTGGATTACCTTTTTTATTTTGAGACGATAAACTGATTAGTTTTTTACGGTGGGCTCTCGAGGGGATAAAAACAATTATCCAATAAATCAGGACAGCTAAAAATTAGCCGCTTCATTCTATTGGTTTTTATTTAACGCTATTAAATTAACGGTTAACATTATTGTTAGATAAAAAATTATACAACAAATCAGAACTAACCTCTGACGGTTAAATCTAACGGTTTTTATTTAACATATGATGTCACGTCCCGCTTCCTAAAATACGGAATACGAGGGGTGACAAGACCAGTCATACTCCTACGGTGAAGGAAATATAATGTCGTAGTCGCACTTCGGCTTCTATGTTTACGTGGTAATCAGTAATCAATGCACAGGTAATGAGAAATGCAGTCACTAAATCAAAACAGATATAAAACTAATCAGATGGAGTCAAGGAAAAATAGCGCTGGCGTCGCTGATCTAGATATCCGCAATATCCTCAAGGTACGACAGGTGTTGATCCGAGCTAAGTCCACTTCTCACTCTGAGCATGCATACTCAGGTCGTCAAAGCGACACAACAGCAATATATATAAATACAAATGTAAACACGTGCAATGATGATGAACATGAAACAATAAACATGAAGTAATGACATGAGCATGAAGTAACCGGTACAGGTAAACAGTAAAGCAGGTATATCGAATCAGTAAGCAATGCATGTCAATGTCACTAACCCTGTGAGTCTCTAAATCTCACTATCCAGGTCGCTAAACCTATCGTCAGTCCAAGTGTGAGAGTCAGCCATGCAGGAGTATCCCAACCCAAAGATAGGGCCACAGGGGCAAGAGAACACGGGCCCGAATCACGCACGATAATAATCAGTAACTCCATCCATACAACTCCCAAAATCACGGTATATGCCGGCAATGGGACTCCCGAGATTCAGTTGAATTCACACTCAAACTACCCCACACCCCGTGGTCTACATCAAATACCGACCATAAACCCAAATACTAGTCGGTCCATGACAAGTCTACGCGAGAATTGGAGACAGGATCTCCAGCAAGCATGTCTCGACTGGTACCCAAGACAAATGGACAGTGTTTGACGCCTTACCTACGACACTAATATAAATGCTCTATAACCGTCTCATTTCAGTTATAGTTACACTTATATATGTCCCATAGACGTTGACAATGCAATAAATTAACTGGGCTCGCTGATTGTGTACAAGTACATGTCACTTCACTTATTCATTCACGCTTTAACACTAACGTACTTGCCACAATCAAAACACTAATATCTATCACTAGGTAATATACACGATCACTATGTTACCAATGTATATGACCTCTACATGATATAATGAGAATGCAATAATTACGATATGAATAAAATATCAGCAACCAGTGTCCTACCACTTGCATAATTAACTATAAATCATGCGTGCAGAATTAAGCAAAACAATATAAAAGGGGTAAGCAGTATGTTTAATTATCTATCCATCACAATTGGTTTCGCGTCAATCGGGTTTCAGATTTGCTAGTTATGGCCATCTCATTTTAAGTGTTCACTGCTGGAAATCCAATTTCTGAATTGGAAGATTGTTTCGTAACACATTTTAATCCAAGTTGAGATTGTAATTAGGCGATACTACAGTTGGATAATATTTAGGTTTAATAGTTAGGTTTCCAACGCATCAGACGGAATGATTATATACTCTGTATACGGGAAGATATGTTCAGTTTAATATCAATGTGTACAAACTGTCACTGCAGAAAACTGCAGGACACAACGGTGTCCTAAAATACGAATTAAATGTCAAACAAAGATGAAACGAACAGGAATACATTCAGGTGTTAGATAACTAAATTATCTACGCGACCATATTGGGCTCCGTGTATTTTCAGTTTAAGGAAGGGGCGTACAGGTATTCCCAAGGCCAGGCATTCAAAACGAACGTTGCCCCGGACTGTAGTTCAGGGCCACGAATCGCCTCAGTATTCATTGATATAAGTTATCAAAATGTCAAGGTAAACTATAGGGAGATGTAGGTTTATTTGTTGGCTTCGATACGAGCCATAGAGCATCGCATTTCGATCTGTATTTAATTTACTATTAATTTTACAACGTGATATGTACGGGGATTTCCAGACTTAGCGTCGGTTCTCGGGGATATTGTTTCAATATATAAACATTAACTTTTAGATTCCAACATGTAGTTATTTATCAGTACGCGATCTATATATCACGAAACGGGAGTTTTAAGTGATCGGAACATATATAAATATGCATATCAAAAGATGATTATCGAGTTTTAATAACCACAACTATGGGGTTTTATAATGATTTATTACGTACGCATACATAAGTATATTTGAATATATGTAGCATGATAGCAAGTTCAGAAACTTGCCTGGAGACGGCGTAGCTATGGCGACACGGTAGAGACGACAACGACGCGAGCTCCAGCACGGCAACAGCAAGGCGGCGAGCTCGGTTGGCTCGGAGTTCACGTCGGAGGTGAAGTTGGAGTTGGAGGTGGTGGTGTTGTGGGGTCGGCGACGGGGGGTGGTCGAGGCAGTGATGGGTGCTTGTGGTGAGAAGGGAGAGAGGAGGCAGAGCAGCGGGCTCAGCTGTCGGCGTTGGAGTGAGGAGCTCCGGCGAGGTGAGCTTGGATGCGGCTTATAGGTGAGGGAGCGCAGAGATGGTGGCAGTACGGTGGTGGCCGGGCTCCGATGAGGCGATGGTCTCAGTGATGCTGGAGGCGACAGAAGCGCCGTCGGTTGTGGTATGCAGGCGGTGTTGGTGCAAGGCAACGGTGACCGGGGGTGAGGTGGCGAGGTGCCTGGGTGATGATGGGTTGACGTTGGAGTTGTGCACGAAGTGGGTTGAGGCACGAGTGCCCCGGAAGAAGGTGGTCGACGGTGAAGTGAGGATCTCGAAGGTGAGCAGGGGCGTTGGAAACTCGGCGGTGGAGTCCTTCATGGTCGGAGGTGCTGTCGATGGGTTTTCTGGCGAGGCAGTGGGGTCACGGGTTGTGCAGGTGCTCGTCGGGGTTGGCTCGGGGAAGAAGGTGGTACTGGGTTGGAGAGGGGAGAACTAGGTGGTAGAGAGGGAGCGACGGCGACGTGCAGGCGAGGTCGGGGCTGTGGGTTAGAGTCGTCGCGGTGGGTGTGCAGGGGGGGTGAGGAAGATGAGCGGGGAGAGATGGAAGAGAAGGTGAGGTTGTCGAGGCGGAGTCGGGGATGCAGGCGAGGGTACTGGGGCGACGGTGAAGAGTCGCCGGCGAAGAGGCGATGAAGGCTCGGGTGTGCAAGGAAAAGGTAAGTGAGGATGATGATAGTGGTGGTTGTGGTGTTGGGAGGGCGAAGAGATGCAAGTGAAAGAATGAGAACGAGAGAGGGGTCGGTGGGTTGAGACGAGGTCGTGGAAAGCGGGCGCGGCCGTTGGGCGTGGGCACGGGTCGTGGGGGGAGTGGGCGAGAGAAGCGGGGGAGAGTCGTTGGGGTTGTTGAGGGAGGCGAGGACGTGGTCGCTGGGGTAGAGCGGGTCGCTCGGGCGTGGGTGCGAGCATGGGCATGGGCGCGAGACGCGGAGGCGAGGCAGAGGAAATGAGCGGGAAAGGGAGCGAAGAGAGGAAGAAGAAGGGAGTGGGGAGCGGGTCGGGTGCGGGTGCGGGTGCGAGGGTTCGGGTCAGGTGCGAGTCGTGGGTGAGGGAAGTGTTTGGGCCGGGGATTCTTGGGCTGGGCTTGGGACTTAGGTTAAAAATAGATGGGGTAAAAATAATTGGAAAAAGAAAGGGTTAGGGTATGGGCTGGGCTGGGTAGATTAGGAAATTAATTTGGAAAAATAGAAGAGGTTTGGTTTGGGTTATGGGTTATGGGTTTAGAAGGCAATAATTTGGGAAATATAAAAAGGGAATAGGGCTTGGGGTTAGAAAATTAAATTTTGAAATTAAATGTAGAAAATTTAGGAACTAAAAATTGTACAAATTTGAAATAGAAATATTTCGGGAAAAGTATTTAATTTAAAAATACGGAAGGTATTTATAGTGAAACTGAGTATTACATATGCTTAAAGTAGCGGTTTATAGTTAACATATACATCAGCATTGGATAAAAAATTATACAACAAATCAGAACCGTTTATACTTAACCGCTACTTTAAGTAGCGGTTAAATCTAACGGTTTTTATTTAATCTATACTTAAAGTAGTGGATAAAATCAAAAGTTAATTTATCCAACAAATCAAAACCATTCAGAGTTAACCGCTACTTAAGGTAGGGTTAAATCTAACGATTGTTATTTAACATCTACTTAAAGTATTGGTTAAAATCAAAAGTTAACCGCTACTTGAGTAATTTTTTTTCAAACGGATACGGAATTTACCACCTCTCGACTTTCGAACCCTGTTTTCCACCACTTGACGTCTGCGTCTTCCTCAATGAGGTTTTTCGAAGTGGTTATGGCATATTTTTTATTTCTACATTTACATACGCTATCATGTCTATTAATCCAGCTTATAAGTAGACTATCCCTGAATTAGAAGAAGAAAGAATAGTAATAGAGACAGATGAAGAAATAATAGAACTAATTGATTTATGTTATAAAATCGATCTAAGAAACAATAGAATACCCAGCAAAAATCGCAATTCAAATCACATGAAAAAATGCCCAATTTACATCTGAAAACCCTAACAAAAAACCCTAAATAAATAACAAAACTTATACTAATTAAAATAATTAATTTACCTTATGAAATCGATCCAAGAATCAAGAGAATACCCAGCAAGAACCGCAATTCAAATCATAGAAAAAATCGCCTAATTTCAATCTCAGAACACTAAACCGCTGAAACTGTTGGGGCGATTTCCTCTTTTATATAATATAAATCGCTAGTTTAAGTAGCGGCTAAATATTTTAACTTATCTTTTATGTAGCGGTTAAATCTGAACCATTTATTTTAACTGCTGCTTAAAATGGACGGTTAAAATAAACGGTTCAGATTTGTTGGATAAATTAATTTATCCAACGTTGTATATTGTTCCGTATCTTTATATAGCTGCTTTTAGATTGTTTTGGAAATAAGTTGTAAACGACCCTAAAATTCTTATACCTTTGTATCTATTTAAAGGTTGTATTTCTTTTCTGGTATCGAGTTATAATAAATTATTGATAACTTAAATGCAAGAACAATTTGTAGCACATTAGTTAAGCCTTTACACTGTTGTACCATAGTTCGTGTGTTCAAATCCTTACAACACTAATATTTTATTTTAATTTCTTTTTTTTTCCTATTTCGCATTCTGAAAGTTTCACGAGAGATGCACGGAGTTACGAAACGTTATAGAAGAAAATGTAGATGTTTGGGACCGAACCAGTCGACACGAGATTGGAGCTAGAAGCTCGAACCCAACGACCATGACTGAACAGACTAGAGCGGCCCTTGGGCGGGTTTGGGCGGCCAGACCATGCCCGACAGTGCTCTGCTCGTGAGCACACGTCTCTTGGACTCCTGTTTGCTCGTTTCAATACCCAAACATTCCAACTTCAACCCGATACCTGATATCCTTTCAATTCTCCCATTTAAATCTCTTTTAAATGTCTTTAATCTTTTTTTATTCATCATACCCTCATTTCTTTTCCCTATAAATTCTTGGTCGTCCAAACTCTCTCCCCTTCTGAAAAATATTCTGAAAACCCTTTCCCAAAATCACTTGAAGACCCTTTCCAAACTCTTCTAAATTGAAGCTCCACGAAATCATACCCTAGTTCCTTATAATCGGTGAATTGGTTGTTAGACCAATTTACACGAGTAAGTCTCCTGCTCCTTCTCCTCTAGTTTACTCTTTTCTTTCTTCTTATTGAATCTCCTAGTTGCCATGTCGCCATTCCTTTTTCACTTGTACCTACGCTGAGTTTCCTATTTCTTTCCCTCTTCACCCTCTTTGTGTCTTCTCCATGTATGTGCCTTCTCCTCTTGACATGCTTCTGCCCATGCCCGATTCTTGACAAGTCCAAGTTTAAAGAATTTTTTTAATATAAATATAGTGGTTGTTATAATAGTTTTTGAACCTATTCTTATTCATGTGAAAGGTTTGTGAGAACACTGCATAGTATGCCAATGAAAATACCGAAAAAGGCCCAAAAACATACAATGAAAACAGTCTTCGGAATTAGGGTTGCAGTGGATCTCCGAAAGAAGAATGGAGAAAGGCTCAATCGGAAAAACAAAACAGACAGTAAAAACTGTGGGCATGATAATCAAACGTTTGTTGCAGTGAATGGTTCTGAGGCAACCATGGGACCCGGAGACCCCTTCCTTCCCTCCTCCTATATACGCGATAAAGAGGGAGAAGTAACATACCCTCTTCATATCCCAAAGTGCATCAATCTCAACTGGACTATTCTAGTTCCTGGAAGTGGCTTGCTGTGCTATTAGCCGTTTTCATCCTTTCCCACTGGCTAGTAACGGACTCTCTCGTGAAAAGAAATATAACTGTTAGTTTCGGCTATCTTTCCTGTTCAAATAAAGTAAGTGGACCAACTCGAACCCAATAGTTTGCGAATATGTGTCACGCCCCGCTTCCTAATGGACGGTAACGGTCACGTGACAGACCCGCAATATATTTATACTAAGAAGGTCATTTCTTAAAATAAATATGCTAAGCATAAATAAGCAATTATATACAGAACAAAAATAATAAAAGCATGAAATTTTCAACAAACTACTTCATTTACATTCATTCAACAAACTTTATTTACATGGGTAGATGTTCTAAAAAGAAAATGCAAATAACATGAAATGCTTAAACAAGTGGCATACTGGTAATGAAAAACTGAACAGGAAATCTAAAGGTCGGCTTGAGTTATGATCTGGTCGTAGTCCTCAGTAGTCGGATTCACCTCCACAGCCTCTAGATTATCTGACGAATATTCCAAAAAAACAAAGATGGGTAGAATGCCCGTTAGCGAACTTGCGCCTGATAAGTCTCCAAAAAAATTATAATGACAAGATGGAAAGTATAGACAAAGTGATATGGTGATTAAGCACGGCAATTAATATATCATGACAGTTCTATTATAACATGACAATGCAAATGAAAACTATGTAAGTATGGTAATATAACATGAGCATATCAACCAAGTATATTATAGTCGTGTAGTGTATGCATAATGAACATGAAGTATATGTAAGTGTCCTAAAATAGTCTCTACAGGGGTAAACTAATTAATGTGGGTTTAAGTGTGAATGTCAACCAATCTTAAGAGTATTCTCAAATCCAACAGGCTATCGTCCAGGGGCAAGGAACCACGGGCCGGAATCAAGTGTTAGTAACGGGACTTTAACCTAATGTTAAAATATTCCAAACTCAACAGGCTATCGTCCAGGGGCTTAGAAACATGGGCTCTCATGATAGATTACATGTGTTAGTAGACATGGATTCATAAACTTGGGGGACTCCTGAAATTTCGTTGGATTCACACTTAAACTACCCCAACACCCCGTGTATATTAATATATGATTAAGGTTACGAGTCTTGATCGAGTTCATGAGTACAAAAGGTGATGTAATATCAAGATTGAGTTCATGTAGTCATGTCAAGTGTAAATCATGTCATTTGTATTTATGGTTCGAGTTAAGTTGGCTTCAGGTATATTTGTTGAGTTCATGTATTCATGTCACGTTTTGAGTATATAGTTCAGGTTCAACTCGAATTTGAGTTCAAGTTAAGATCGGATTCAGGTTTAAATCAAGTTCAAGTTTAAGTTTAAGTTCGAGTTTTGTGTTTGAGTTCGAGTTCAAGTTAGGGTGGAATTCAAGTCAGGTTCGGATTCGAGTTCAAGTTCTAATCATATCTTATTAAAAAGATTTATCTTTTGAAATTCTTAAGTTTGGGAACAATCGGGCAACTAGTAGAAGCGGCAGTATTTGTGACTTTTTCAAAAACGATTGCCAACAATAATTCCTTTAATTTGCAGTGTTATCTAAACTGGGTAGGCAAGCACCCACTTTCTCCGACTCCCCGAAGCCTAGAGAATTGGTATCGCTCAAACTATTATTAATCTAAAATCCTTAAATATTTATCAAGCTGTTTATTATATGTATTTACATGTTTGCATTTCTCGAGGGGGTTTATGTAAAATGTTTTAATTTTTAAAAATAAACCTCGAGGGTGTTTTGGTAAAAACACATTGATTAAAATGTCAAGATTTTTCATAAAATGTATTTTATATTTTGTGGTTTTTTAGTGTCAAAACCTAGCTTTTAAAAGTTATGATATTTTTATGAAAAATGTATCTTTTGGAAAACTTGAAATATTTTAGTAAAAACTTAATCCTATAATTTAAACTATTTTTATAAAATCTAATTTTGCAAATTTGTTTTTCTTGAAACTACGAATATATGATTTAAGTTATTTTTAATTCGTTTAACTTTGTTTTAAAATTTCGTATTTTCTTTAAAACCGTATTTTATTCCTTTTGAGATCGAATTCTCCATGAGGAGTTCTGCATCTCACTCTACTATCCTCGGGAAGTGCGATAATCTGCATCAACTATAAACGGGTACCCCTAACGAGGGTTGTAGAGACGCAATTACAAAAGATTAAAATATTTTGTATTTTCTTAAGGGTGTTTTAGCGAAATACGCTTCTTTCGAAAAATGCTATAAATATGGTACTGTGTTATGTTATTCGTGTGTATGTGTAGGGTAGGTTGATTAATGTGAAAAACCGTGTCTTTGTGTTTCCTAGTTACTGCAATCAATAACGGTGTCGCAGCAGCTAGCCGATAGTGAGTACGGATCGTCCATAGGAAAATGGTGAACTATCTTTCTTATTTTAGACGAGTTAATAAAGAAAGTTTGGATTTTTATCGCTTTATATTAAGAAGATTTGAAAGTTTTATAAGAGAAGAGCTTGTAGGGTTTTTCGGATTGAGTAGTTAAAGGATGGAGTTTTTAAAAATAATTTTTTTATCTTTTAATTATTTAATACTAGAGAAACAACAATGAATGTGGATTAGGGTTCTCCTAAAGATTAGGGTTTCCCTCTACTGACCCTTGTCCTTCCATTGATCCTTATTTATCTCAAGCCCTCAACAAAGCAAGTATTAACGAATCTCAAATCGTGGTCGTGACTATCATGAATTGATAGCACGCCCGAATAAGAGGGTTAAGACTCCCTTTGCTAAAGTTTATAAAAATTAAAACTTAAAAAGAAGTTAAGGAATTTTTTCATCCATTATAATATCCTATCTTACAAATCCTGACAAGTGAGAATTTACTCGATCATTGGGAAAAACGAAGTAAACAAGAAAAGATAGAGGATTAATGAACCCATAAGAAATAACAAAAAAAATAAAAGTGTGGAAGTAAATGCAGAAATTAAATGCGGAAAGTAATGAGACGAGATTAAAAAAACTATCTTTTATTGAAACTTTTGCATTACAGTATTTGCTTGCTGAAATAAAAATACAAGAACTAAAAACCCTAATTTTCTAGATCGCTCGATCGATAGATCGGTGGATGATAGATGATAATAACCCGAATTACTCTCGGTCCTTTTTATAGGCTCTAGAACTTGAAACCCTAGACGCCATCTTAAAATATCTGAAAAGACGATCAAGCCCCTGAAAATTTACATCCAACGGCCATGAGTTGACCGCGGAACTGCCACCATATGCTCCATTTAACCGCGGATCCGCCGCCCTTTGGTATGATCTCGCCCCCAGATTTCTTGTGTTATCTTCTCGTGATGTTAGGAGATTTTTCTGATAAAAATATTTTTAAAATATCTCTTTCTCTCTGCAGTTGCGAGATTCTTCAATTTGCTCCTAACTACCGCAGATTTGATTTGCTAATTCGTTTTGATTTGATCTCCTCAATTCTCTTTGCACTCTTGAACTGATTTGTTATTTTAAACCTGCACAATATGTCAAATCAAATTATTAGTAGCATTTGTCTTATTTGAGATAATATTCCAACCAATTAAATTATGGATATTATATGATATGATATGATATCTTAATAATATTGTTTAAGAATATTTGATATGACATGATATGCCTATTAAGGATCTCATGGATATTTTATTTAAATATTATATGCATATATTCCCCTAATTATATTAATTATATATTAAGTAACATATGACAAAAATCTTTTTACAAATAAACCTACATATGTTCTTAAATTACAAATAACACCTTTTAGTAATTAATAATAGTAGGGAAAATGACCCTATAAATGCGCAATAAATATGACTGATCAAATACTCCCAAACTTATCTTTTGATCGTCTCGAGTAAACCATTTTATTTTAAAAAGAAAAAGAAAAACCTAGCACACTTTCTAGGCAACACGATTGCACTTAGCCCGTGCAACAAGTCTTTAAACTTCTAGGTGTCCCTAGTAGGAGGAATGTTGTCTCCTGAGAGTTTTCAGCGGATTACACCCACAAAATCCCAAAATAAAAGAAAGAAGACAAATTACATGCAAAAATAAGGAATATATAAAAGAAAATTTTGAAAATAAGAGTTTCAACTATACTAGTTTTTTAGTTGTTATGAGCCCTATCTTAATGCTCTTGAAAAGATGTCGGAAATGACATCCTCCTTCAATAAAATATTGTCTTTAGTCTTCCTTCCTACCTTTCCTCCAAATATCGATCATATACCCATACGTGTGTGTAAAATTCATCTCTACACTTGGAGAATTCAATACAAGCTATCATACCCTTTGTCTATATTCCTTAGTACTTTTTAGTCGGTGAAGTTTTAAATGGATTTGCTCACATATTCTTCATGCGACCGTTAATACTTCTTAAGGCACTAACCAACCGATTACCAAATGTGCTCACTTATTATGGCGTAATTAGCAATATCCTAGTCTTGCAACATCTAAGGCTTAGCAGTGACTCCCAAACCAGTTGGTCTAAGTCATTAGGTGATAAGGCACCCTCGCTGTATTTTTTCTATATGCTGCCTTAAGTAATTACAAAACTATTGTTCATTTTTCTCTTAATTTTTTTTTGTCGTTTATATTTTGTTGATTTTTTTATACTATGGTTTTCAGGCAAGAGTATTTCAGGGTATTCTTTAATATCCCAAGTTTCAAGATGTGTGCAAGTACATATAGTAGAGAATCAACATTCAGAAGTTTGGACTCAAGAATTGGGCGTATTTTTCAGACTTATTTCTATCCGCAGACAAGTAATTTCTTCATCTTACTAACCCTTGGGATAACAGCTCATGGCCACGTATTACTAGCTTCGTTTTAAAATATCTAATTTTCTTACATTTCTTAAGTCTGTTCCTATCTTTCAAATGTATTTTTCACTTTCTAACTTTTATTTTCAAAATCTTCTAGTTTTTTTATTTATTATTTTTTTATCCAATGCAAAATTTGCATATGATGCGTGGATAAATACAAACCTTCCTCCAAACTAGTTTGCGGCAGTGTCCTCACTGATGTCATCTTTTAAGCTTAAACCTGAAGACTAGGAGAAAAATGTCTTAAAGATTTGTAAATCGGACAAGAGTTAATGATAGTGAAATCCTCCCCAAACTTGTTTTTGGCTCACAATCGTGCAAAAAAATTCTTTTATTCAAGAACCATTTTAAAAGTATTTTTCTTCTTTCCAAACTTAATTAAAACAGTGTTTCCACTATTTAAGCATTTGAAGTTCAAAGTAAGAGAGGAGAAAATCGCATTAGTATATACAAGGTTTTACAAAACCCAAAAACCAACACCAACCATTCAAATATTTTATCAAGGTAACACCATGGTTGGTGAAAGATAGTGTAACAGATATATATGAAGAAAACTAGAGACTGTATAAGAATGGAGGTTGTATCATATTTCGAGTAGAAGAAACAGAAATGAGAGTAACGATAAAAGACGATGTGGGGGAAAAAGAAGAGGTGTAATCGAAAGGTTTTACGTCTCGATTGGTGGAGACGAAAAAGTGATGGTGAATGAAAACAAGAATGTGAAAGATAAGAAATGGGTGGAATAGTCGCATTTTCGTATGTGATAAGAAGAAGGGGTGGCGGTTGTAACACCCTAGTTCATTTATACCATGTTCTATTTGAGTATTTCTTAATCTTGTGGCGATTTCTTGATTATTATTTGTTTTTAGGTGCGGATGGTGCATTTGGTATTTTTCTTTAGTATCCGACCCGACCCGCATGCTTGAAACCCGTCTTGATTCTAGATTACGTCATATTCTTGCTAGTACAGAGGATCCGTGCACACATATATGCTCTATATACCTATATCATATATTGGCATCTGCATATATTTTAAATAATACAAATATAACCAAATATAATATTTAAATACCCAGCATGACCTGCATCATACCCCATACCCTATGGTTGCATCCGTATATCGTGTTCTTGTCCCGTTTAACGAAACAGACTCGTTTAGATCGCTACATGCATTTACGTGTATCCATTTTTGGGGTATGCATTTTCTCTAATCGGACATTGCATTATGGTTTTGTTTGATACGTATATTATTCGTATTTTAAAACTAGATTTTAGACCCAACCCGGGCATGTTTTGGAGTATTTTTGTATTACCCGGAAAACTCAAAATATATAATATAAAATTCTTTATATATTAAACTGTTTACTATATATATATATATACGTTTTATATAAATTTTATAACTAAATATATTTTCAAATATTTTCTAATATCCTAATCCTAACAAAACCCACACTCTCTCTCTGTCTCTCTCTACACTTTATAAATTCTTTTTATCTTTTAAAAAACCTATAAACCCCACTCCCCACGTCCTCTTCTCTCTCTTCTTCTTTCTACGTTTCCCGCCTCCACGTTAAACCCAAACCCTAACCTTAGCCTTCGCCGCGCGTCGCCGTCGCCGCCTCCACCCTCGACCTCGCATCCTCTCCTCCTCACCTCACCTCACCTCTCTCTTCTCCCCACGATGCCTCTCCCCTGCAAACCCACGGCAACCAACCCAAGAACCCGACCCATCATCGCCTCTGTCCTCGTCGCCGGAGCTCCGACCTCGCCTTCGTCTCCACGCCCTCATCACCACTTCCTCTTCCTCTTCTCCTCTCTCCTTCCCCCCAGAACCCCGAGCTTCTTCCCTGCACAGAACCCCAAGAACCTGACAACAACAACTTAGAACCCTAGATCCCCACTGCCTTGCCATGAAACTTCACCGTCGCCGACCCATCGTCGACGTCTCCCTCGCCTCGTCTCTGTCCCCAGAGCACCAAACCCCAGAGCACAACCCTCTTCTCCTTCTTCTTCTCTTTGCTTTCTTGATCCCGGTGATTGCCGGAGCCGTGCTCGTCGCCGACGATCCGGGCGACCTAGTAGACGTCATCATCTAGCGTGGTCACGTTCTTGTATAGCTTGGTTCTATTCTGTACGTGCGTGTGTGCATCGCGACGTTTACCCGACGTCGGACGCGGCGTACGTACCCCGTCGTGAGATCCGATCACGCAAGTTTATCTTGCTACATGCTATGCTGCTATATTTATACCCATATAAATAAAAATATTACATGTAGTTTAATTGTGCATCCCATATTATAGTTTTACCGTTTTACAATACTTGTACGTATCCGTACTGACAATCACATATCAAGTTGCATGCCGGAACACCCTGACGTCTTTTCACTATTATATTATCATGCCATGTTATCTAGCTTGCATCATAAGTAGTCATGGGTATATATAGGTTATTACAGATAGACACATTTGCATCCTGATATCAGCACTATTTACCGTGATCCCGATATCGTCTACAGTTTTACTTTTGGTATCCACTTGATACATATACACCATATGACATGCCCTGATACACTACTTGACTTGATACCTGATCTTGTTACTAATGCCGACAATCCTAACTTGTTTTCCTGACGGACGTACCCTGTTGTCTGCATAGACAAAACCTGTACCTGCTTGATCCTGTGTTGGAATTAGCTCCATATTATCAATACCTGACTTGAACACATAACCTTGGGGGTATGGGAAAATCAAAGGTGTAACCGAGTGTAACTTAAAAGGATATTACTTGATCTGTGGTCTCGGGGGGTAACGGGATAGAATCATTCGTGATTCTTACTACTTGATCCGAGGTCCCGGGGGGTAACGGGACAGAGTCATTCGTGATTCTTACTACTTGATCCGTGGTCCCGGGGGGTAACGGGACAGAGTCATTCGTGATTCTTACTACTTAATCCGTGGTCCCGGGGGGTAACGGGACAGAATCATTCGTGATTCTTACTACTTGATCCGTGGTCCCGGGGGGTAACGGGACATAACCATTCTTGGTTCATACATCTTGATTCGTGGTCCCGGGGGTTAACGGGGCATATTCTTGTGAGTTACATGAAGGAGTACATTCATTGGTTTCAAATAACTTTAGAATAGATAACCCTGTAACACAGTTTAAATTACTCACCGCACTTCACATACACATATACACCTCATTGTTCCATATCTGTGTTTACTTGATATATTCATGTTATCGTTTATATTCATACATGCATATCTCGTTGCATCCTGATTATTTCCTAGTGTTTGATATTATGACGCACTGACGTCTGGGTTTTGCATGGCCTAGTTCCTCTCTCTATCGCAGGCTGAGCATGAGTACTTTAGCTGTCAAGCCGAGCAGTGAGGATCGTGTTTAGTGATAGTTTAGTTTCCTTTCCGCAGTTTTATTTCCTGATGTGAGCCCGTATTAGGACGTATTTTCTAGATGTTGTTTATTAGATTTTATCGTTTCCGCATATATATTTCTTGACTCTTTTATTCTGGCAGATGGACATGTATTAGATAGTTTTATATTTTACTGTTCTTGATATCTTATAGACAGCCATAATGTGACTGTGGAGGGGTTATTCCTAACCACAGGTAGCATGGTTGGCTCTGTCACGTGCCGCAGTTAGCGCACTCTAGAAAGCGGGTCGTGACAGCGGTTCAACTTCTTCGGCCTCAAAGAGAGGCGCACGAATTTCTGGTGGAGGTTGATTCATCACAGCATCCAAGTCTTTAAAAAACGCGAGTTCTTCAGCGAAAATATCTTTGAAACTTTCATCGATATTCCTAATGGTGATCTCATCGGAAAGAAAGGAATCAAAATCTATATGAGTGGAATAGTCAGATTCACTAGAAAGATTGAAAGTTTCAAGATCAATGTGTTGCGCACTACGATTTAAAACATTTGAGCCGTCAGAAATTATGGAGGTAGGAGACTCGAAAAGATCGTCTCCCTCATTCTCAAAAGATTCTAAATCAAGTGGGCTTTCAAGAATAAGAGAACTCGTAATATCGGAGTGTAGTTCATCAAAACTCGGTGGAAGTGAAAAAGGATGAGAAGAAGAACCAAAGAAAGTGGGTAATGAAATGGGTAAACGAACTTGGGTAACGAGCATTGTTGATCCAGATGTAGGAGATGAAGGCTGAAAATCGTTTTGCATATCATATAGGTTGGTGGTAAGAATAGAATCGATTAAATGTACATGAAGATGTTCACAGTCAATGGAATGGACATGATGGGTCGGGGAATCCAACTCATCTAACATGGCGGATTCATCTTCAAAGATATTCTCAACACCGATCTTACTAGCACCTCCAGTTAAATCAAACGAATAGTTCTTTAAAGATTCATCAATTTTATTATCCTCAATCGATAGATCACTTGGTTCACTTGATGGGATTGAAAGATTTGAAACGTCAAGTTTAGTCGGATAAGGATCCGTTTGATTTGGAATGGTATAAGGCTCTCTTTCACACTCATGATTGGAAAAGTACATGTTATTCTTGGGCACCTCATCAATTAGATTATTAAGCGGTTGATCATCAAATATATTCGGTTGGATTTCAGGATGGAAGGTGTTGAGATCAAAAGAATTGATTTTAGGTTCACAATGAGGGATCCCTAGTTCTTTCTCTCTACTCAATTCCAACTCTACTTCAAGACTAGACATGGTTTATGAAGAAGTTTTAATGAAGAATTCTCTTTGAACCGTGGAAGTTCCTAATTGATGTTCAGAAGCACTATCTAGATAAGATGCAAAAGTTGAGTATGGTTGGAATGTGTTTAATTGTTGGCTGCGGACGAGTTCAATCTGTTCCGCAATAGAAATGGGTTTACGAATTGCCACATTAATCTCAAGAGAAGTATCAACATGAGAGGGTGTGAAAGTTTGGTATTGTTGATAAGAGTTAGAAGGGTATATCCAATTTTCATAAATAGGATCAGGATCAACATTTTGATATGAAGAAGATTGAGATTGGTTGAATTGTTGGCGATTGGCTTTTGCAATTTGCTTAGCAATGGTCATGGGTGTAAAAGTTGCCATATTCTCCTCATAAGGAGTATCAACATGTTCATATGGAAATGATTGTAATTGTTGTCTTAAGGGTTTTGGAGTAGTGAAAGGTATGAAACTTTGGCTACGGTCGTTCGTAATATGCTCAGCAATGGACACGAGTTTAAAAGTTTCCTCACTAGCCTTAAAAGGATTATCAATATAAGAAAGTGTTGAATTTTGACACGGTTGATAAGAATTTGAGTGAGGTGTCCAACTGTTATTTCTAAAGCTCTCTATCCTATCCCTTAAAGAAATGGTAAGGTCGGAAGTTCTACCAAAACAATAACGATATAAAGAAATATCTGATTGTGTGTAGCAAAACTCGTCAAGAGTTGGTCGGTTTTGATTACCCATCATAAAAGAGTGAAAAGAATTTGAGATGAAAAGAAAAGATGGTGAAATGGTAGGTTTTTTTTTTGGATTTTGGAGATTGTTTTGCTTGGCAAGAGGGCCTCGACTCAACCAATCACAAACTTGCACAAACAACACCTAGAATTAGGGTCACCTAAGTTAAATCACTAGAACGCTCCCAGACTTCCAAAGGACACGACGTAGGATAAATCCTCTATCACCTTCTTATCAATCTTGTAGCCAGGTAAGTGCCAGGTAAGTGGGAGGTATCCGCTATACGAATCACTGAAATAGCGGGTATAATTAAGTAAACCACTTTCCTTAGTCACATTTGCCTTAGACATCACAAGAAAAATGCGGATAAGCAATAGATTACCCACGACCCTCTTTTGTCCTAATTGAATGAAATTGTCCTTAGAGCCTTGGTCTAGATATTTTTTTTATTAATATAGGATGATGCGTATGCTTGTTTGTAATTTGTGAGTCCTAGGAAGGGTGATGAAATCCCCACCTAACCCGAATTTGGATTTCTTGAGCCTTAATATCCGTTTTAAATATACAAAACAATCCAAAATATAAAACACGCAAAAAGATTTTTTTAGCAGCGCTGTTTGCAAAGAATTTTATAGGTAAAAACAGTTTATTGGAGTTTCAGAGGAGAGAGGAAGAAGAGTAAATTATACCAGAGAAGTTTGGGGGCCTAACTCCACTATCTGGCCGCGGTTCAGCCGCCAAACACGCCAATTAGCCGCAGTTCCGCCGCCTTCTGGTGTGATCTCGTCCCCAGATTTCTTGTGTTATTTTCTCATGATGTTAGGAGATTTTTTTGATAAAAATATTTTAAAAATATCTCTTTCTCTCTGCACTTGCGAGATTCTTCAATTTTCTCCTAACTACCGTAGATTTGGTTTGCTAATTCAATTTGATTTGATCTCCTCAATCCTCTTTGCATTCTTGAACTGATTTGTTATTTTAAACCTGCACAATATGTCAAATCAAATTATTAGTAGCATTTATCTTATTTGAGATAATATTCCAACCAAATAAATTATGGATATGATATGATATGATATCTTAATAATATTGGTTAAGAATATTTGATATGACATGATATGCCTATTAAGGATCTCATGGATATTTTATTTAAATATGATATGCATATATTCCCCCAATTATATTAATTATATATTAAGAAACATATAACAAAAACCTTTTTACAAATAAACCCACATATGTTCTTAAATTACAAATAACACCTTTTAGTAATTAATAATAGTAGGGAAAATGAACGTACAAAATAAATATGACTGATCATAGGTCGATACGCCGTGCATGATATTAGCTAAATAGGTTATCACGAAACTACCATCAAGATTAAAATGAGGATGTGGTATTTATTCGTTACTTCGTGTTCTAAAAATTATTTAACATAGCAAAAAATTATTTTAAAGCATATAAAAACTAGTTGAATGATGACTTGTAAGATTAATAGGATGATAGTAGTATGTTCGAGTTAATATTTCAAAATTTCTACAACTAGTTTTAGGTTAAATTTAGTCTTTTAAAACATGTTATGTTGATGGCAAGGGAAGAAAAATAGAGAGGTAGAAATGGAGACTTATGATTTACGTTATCTAGATTGGATAGCAGAGAAGAGTAAGCCTCGGTTGGAAGAACTGAGACTGCTAATGAAGCGGAGGAATGCTCGAGATCAGCAACACTACGAGAAAGTTTGAAAGAACACTGGCGCTAAGCAATAAGTGAGCTTGACTCCTTGAGCTTGGCCTGGACTTGAGAGTATTGACAGAAAGAACTTTTGATGGAAAATTTGGAGTATTTTCATAAATGAGGATGGGCTAGGATGGCTAGGTATTTATAGGGAGTGATGGATAGGTGTATGTTGAATTAAAAAGAATTAAAAGGAATTAAAAAGGTTTAATGGGAGAGATAAAGGTTCTGACAGTTCTCTGGTTGATTGCAGGGGATTTAAAATATTAAAGGGGATGGTAGGGAGCTGAAAGGATGTACGAAAGGAGCATGGACCTAATTGGTCGAAATCGGGTGACCAATTTTGGATTTCTGGCGGCCAGACCAGAGGAGATTGCCTTGGGGTTCTTGTCATGGGTTTGGGTTAGATTAAGGGTCCTGTTTTAATACTCTGTTTTAGTTGCAACGTTTCGTAAACTTGTGTGATACTCTTACAACTTTTTGGGATTTCAAAACGTTAAAAAGAAAAAAATATTAAAATAACTAGGGCTGATGGGATTTAAACACACAGGCTATAGAACAGCAGTGGAGAGTCTTAACCAATGAGTTATAAGGAGTGTCTTACTCTAATTTCATAAGAATAATTTATAACTCTAAACCAGAACTGAAATACATATTTATATTAATATTTAATTAACAAAAATGTACGAGAATTTTGGGGTTGTTACAACATGTTAAGAAGTAGGTTACGTCCACTTTTACATAATATGATAAGTGTTTAAAATGTTAGATACAAGAAACTTTTGGGCCCGTGATTCCTTACCTCTGGACGACAGTCTTGGGTTCGAGAATACTCTTAAGATTGGTTGATATTCATACTTCAACTGACGCTAGGATAGTTACCTTTGTAGAAATCTTTTAGAACATATTGGCATTCACTTCATGTTCACAAACACAAACACAAACTTATGTTGACCAATACATAATATACTTAATTGCCATGCTCTTGTTATATTGTCATACTTACATAGTTGCCATTAACATTGTCATATTATACTTGTTCATATTTCCCGATTTCCATCCATACTATATTACATATCTCCTTGCATTTATTCATATAATTCACATCTATTTTGAAGACTTACTGGGCGCAAGTTCGCTGACGGGCATTCCACCATATTTCTTTCTTTTTTGGAATGTTCGGCATGTGATTTAGGGACTGAGAAAGTAGAACCAAAGGGAGAAGAGTGCAACCAGCTGTCTTCGCAAGTCAACTATTAGTTTATTTCAACATTCTTTCAGTATGCCTCATGTTTAAGGCTTCTTTATTATTATACTTTTGTTCAAGATATCTTGTATCAGTTTGAAACTCTGTGAAAGTTAGAATGTAAATATATCGAAGTTGGATTTTTTCATTATCCTGTCCATTCTTGTCCTATTTTATATTGCTTATAGAAACTTAGCGTATTTATTTCGAGAAATGTCCTTCTCGGAATAAATATGTCGCGGGTTTGTTACATGCCGTTACCGCTTTTTTGGAAAGCGGGACGTGACATAAGTTTTCACAATAAGTTTTGCTTTTATATAACCGTGGAATTACAAAGGGGTAAATATTATTAGCTTATATATTTTCAAGGCTTATTTATCCAAAGCTACTATTATTTTTTGGCCCGTGACAAATAACTATCACCGTCTTTAAAATTTAGACAAAATTACCATGACTAAACGGTCAATGTTGGTCAACTTTAACGGTGTTAATTATACATATCAAATGACCATCTTGTCCTTTTCATGATACAATCACTAATTATTTTATAATGATTTTAGATAAGGGAAAATTGTTTTCCGGACTAGTTTGGAGAGATGATTTATTTTTAAACCAACAAGTTCCAAAAATCGTGAGAAATCTCAAAAATATTCTTTAACATTGATCTAAACCCAAATCCTAATTTGTGTACGTATTTATGTATGTATTGCCTATGATACCTTCTTAATATTTTTTAAGTTATCAGAACATGGATTTTTGGATCTCCTAAAATATTAGAACATGTGATTTTCGATTATGTATCTATAGTTTTCCACTGCTTCTTTATTATTCTTTTTTATCATTACTTGCCATAATTTTTTTTCTAAATCTATCTTTTATATTGTTGCTTTTCCTCTTTATTATCACTTGTCTTAATTTTTGACTGTTTTTTATTTTTCCCTCTTTATAATTGATTGCAACTAGAGAGCAGATTGGGGGATTGGGACGAAAATAGAGAAATCGGGGGAATTAGATCGAAGATTACTGATTTAAAATGGAAGATACAGAAATTAATAAACAAATATGAGAGAATTATCGAAATTTTATTGAAGATGAAGGATTTGAAAGAGAAGATGCATGTTTTGGAAGACAAGATTGATAGGAAAAACGGGGAATTGAAAAAGAAGAATTGAAGAAGAAGGGAGTAAAATAGGGATTTGGGAGAGAAGTATCGAGAAAGAAGAAACATACCATAATAGTCCTTAGAAAAAATCATATATATAGTTTTTTTTAACAAAATAATCATGTATATTTTATTAAAAAGAATGAAGGTAAACATGTAAGTTTTGTTGAAATTGATTGCAAATTCGAAGCCCGAGATCAAGAGCCCAAGATAGTGCCCCAGAGTGAATACATGCAGTACATGTAGTGGATTTCATAGTTAGAGTGGGATTTAGATTGATCTAAATCCTTTAATTTTAACCTATCTCTAAGATTAACTATCTCTATATATTATATATATAATATATATTCCTTAAGGGATTAATTTACAGGGCGAACAAAACATAGGTCTGCGGCCATAAAATAATTCACAAATTAAATCCACTAGAAGCAAGCGGCGACTACACAGAAAAATTCTGAGGGGATTTTTTGGAGACAGCAACTAATTGGCCTAGAGGAGAGAGAGAAAGAGAGATTTGTATTGAGAGAGATAATTTGTATTTAGGTGAGATCATGAGGGTAGTAATTTTCTCTTGTAATTTTTCGTTGAATAGTGAAAGCAATTCGTCGTCGGTTTGCACAATTAGGTGCAAGTGCACACCGAACCTAGGTAATATCTTGTGTCTTTTGCTTGGTGTGTTTTTTCTTTTATTATTTATTGGTTTTGCATAGTTCTCGTTTTTGATCTTTTTCATTAGTTCTGATTCACGCGTATCAATCATCCGCTGCGTACTTTGGTGATTTTTTCACAATAAGTGGTATTAAAGCTTTTGTTATGGTGATTCGGATTATTAGGAAAATAGCTTCTACACATTATAAGATCGATAAGTTTGATACAGTCTATGGAGATTGAAGATGACAGCGAGTCTAAAACAACAAGGAGTTCTTAAGATAGTTTTCAAAAAAGAGAAGATTACTTCGACGACCACAGATATTCAAATAAAAGATTTGGAGGATAAGGGTTTTAGTTCGATGCAGTTGAGCTTGGCTGACGAGGTTCTATGCGATTTAGCACAAGAGACAACGGCAACAGGTTTATGGAGTAGGCTAGAATCCTTATACATGAAGAAATCTTTAAAAAATAGTCTCTATCTCAAGCAGCGTCTATACACATTGAAGATGACGGAAGATGTAACACCCGAGCCCAATAATACTATTTCTGTTACTGGTTGAGTGTTAGACATTGCCCATTTCAATTATCTTGCTTGTTTGGTTCTTGTTGCAAAATTTTAACCGGCTAAGTCATTTTTTGCATATAACAAATTTTAACACCTAAAATGAAAAAAAATATCCATATTGGTCTACTCGTCACCACTAGTCGCGTGGAAGCGTCCGCGCGTCGAGATTTCATCCCGTTCGGTGAAACGGGCGAGTTTGGACGGCTACGCGCGCGTGCAAGTGTCCGACTTGGGGGCATGCATTTTAACCATAAGACATCTCATTTTAAAATTTGGAACCCGCTTAAAATCCTATTATTTGAATTTCAAATATTTGGGCGCAACCCGGGCGCGATTTGGAAATGTTTCATTTAGCGCCAAAATACCCATTTAATTAGATATATTAAAACTATATAATATACTTTCTCTGTTACAGTTAATTCAGAAAATCCTTTTAAATCTTTTAAAATTTACCCACAAGATTCCTTCTCAGCCAATCACGAGGGATTTTATCCCTCGTGGGCCCCACCTCACCCTCTCTCTGCCTCTCTCTCTCTTCCTCTATCTCTCTCTCTCTCTTCCTCAAATCTCTCTCTCTCTCTCTCTATCCCTATATTATTTCTTAACCGCCTCGTCTTCATCCTTCGAGATGACACCACGAGAAACCCCCATCGCAGAACCCTAACGTCGCCTTGCCCTAGCCGTCGCACCCTGGCCGCCATCATGACCGTCGCCACCGCAGCCCCGCGCCGACGACACCACCACCGTCACCCTTACCTCCTCGCCATCTCCTCCCTTGCCCGATCACCGCAAAACGAACCCAAGAAACCCAACTCCTCGCTTGCTCTCGCCTCGTCGTCGCCACCACCACTGTCCTCGTCGACCCCTCCTCAACCACCTCTGCACCTCCCGCATCTCTCTCTCCCGACCTCCTGACACCACCACCTCCTCAAAACGAGTTTCCTTGCAAACTCCGACCTTTTCCCCGATCCCTGAACCTCCACCGCCTGCACCTCACCGTCGACGGCCCCTCATCGTCGACGACTCTTCATCTTCCTCTCCACTCTCTCCTTCCCGACTCAACCACCATTACTTCACCCCTGCACCCATTTCACCCGAGCCTAACCCAAGCCCAAACCCTAACCGGAACTTTAGTATCCAACCTCTCCTTGCCGGAGTTCCGTCGACCCCGTCGTCATCCCTCGCCTCGCCTCTGTCATAGAACACCACAACAGTGAGCCCTATTCCCTTTCTTCTCTTCTTTCTTTTCTTTTCTTTAGTTCTTGAATTTGTATTTCATAGTTCGCTGGAGCCGGGCTCGACGTCGACGATCCCGACAACCCAGCGAGTGTGCCTGACCCGTGTGATCACCTTGTGCGTTGTTTGGATCCGTTCCGTGTACCGTGCGCGCGTCGCGACTTTTTCCGCCGACGTTACGTTCGTGTTTTCCGGTTTGCGAAACCGTCGAGGCAAGTATTACTTGCTACATGCTATGCTATACTAATTAAGTGTGCTTGACTCATAAAACTTGCAAGGATCAACTAAATATAGTTACTTTTCTCATTTGGACGAAATATGATATATATCATGATACTGCCACCTAAATCGTATTTTGCCACTGTAACCCTAATAACAAAACTACCAGTTAATCATTTTGTTATTTAAAGGACGATAATTGTACACATTTAGCTTCATTACTTTCTGTTGTTGCTATTGCTCTATCTTGTGATTATTGCACCCCAAGGGTGTTCGAACCTGTTAATATGATAATACAACTGCACCATATTAATGCACCATTGTGATTAGATGAACTGTTCTTGTTGCTTACTTTATTTCCTGCTGTTATTCCTTGTTTGATTATATACCTGATATGAGCACACCCTCGATTGCGTTACATATTGATCCGACCTTGATACACATGACATATATATATATCGATGCACCGGACATGGTACCCTTTACTATCCACTCAACCTGTTGTACCATGACCTGACCTGTTACCTGATCTCATGCGTAATGCCAACAAACCTGACTTGTTGTCCTCATGGACCATTCCTGTTGTCTATCCAGACAAACCTGACCTGTTACCTGATCCTGTGTTGGCATTAGTCCTTGATTCATGAATACCTGACTCGACATACATAACTTGGGGGTATGGGGAAATCAAAGGTGAAACCGACTTGTAACTCAACAGTTCGATACTTGTTCTGATCAGTCTTACGGGCTAGGCCAGCCCCGGAGTGATGATGCTGACATCACTCATCCATCCTGCTACTTGTTACTGCCTAGCGGCACGTCTCGGATTCAGCCCCGAGAATCTTGACCGTGGTCCCGGGCACGCACGGGATAATATTGAGTTACATCGACGAGTCATCAATTGATTTCAAAGACTTTAGAATAAAAAACCTGATAGAACAGTTTAGTTACCCACTGCACATTACCCTGCACTGTTGTTTCATATTATTGCTTTATTCATGTTTATCCCGGCATTGCTTATTACCATGTTCATATTATATTATTGGTTGACATGGCGCGCTGACGTCTGGGTTTTGCATGGCCCAGATTCTTTACCACTGTTGCCGACCGAGCAGGAGTACTTCAGCCAGCAGGCTGATTTGTGAGTTCTGTAGTGGTCAGTTCATTTATTGCATTTTATTTCCAGGTGCGATCCCGCATTATGGGACATACCTTTCTATTATTGTATTGGATCATTTGCTTTCGCATTTATTTTTCATTGACTCTTATTATTATGGATTTGGACATGTGTTAGATAGTTTATTTATCTTGTTCTTGATATCTCTACAGCCGTAATGTGACTGTGGATGGATGCTTCCTACCCACAGGTAGCATGGTTGGCTATGTCACGTGCCCAATCTTGCGTACTATGGGAAGCGGGGCGTGACATGGTTCTTTTGGTATCAGAGACATAGGTTAGTTGGGTTGATTCTTTGTAGTTGGGTATTGTGCCCAATACACGAATCAGAATACCCGTGCTTAGGAAAACATGTCCTACCACCTTGACCGTTTTACCATTCTTGAATCACATTCTTCCGGATTATATCTTTTCGACGTGCAAACTTACTTTGCATGTCGACTCGAAAACCTGATTTCTTGTTATCCCTAGGACTTGGGCGACTTGGGTGGAGTTAAGTAATTGCGGCTATGATACCGCGGCATAGCTACAATATGGTACTCTATTTAAGTATCTTGGAGTTCTAGCCTTGATCCACATTCAGAATTTATCATCATGCTAATGTTGGGTGTTTTGAGTTCAGGATTATGACAGGTAAGAAGTTGAAGACGTACCAGAGGCGTGTGAACGAAGCCGCCATGCTTGGAGTGAATAGAGGAATGCTGGAAATCAAAGAAACAGACCGAGCTGATCCAGCAGCAAGCGGACTCGTTCCAGGAAGGTTTGCAGATCGTTCAGCAGTCTGTGAACAAGGTTGGAACTAGACCAGTTGACCGAGTAGGGACTGTAGCAGATTTCAGACTTTGGGTCCGTCTACATTAACTGGTTTAAAGGAGCCGTGCCAGCCGAGCGGTGGCTAGTCGGCACGGAGAATTTGCTGATTGCGGCACAGATTCCAGAGGACAAAGGAGTTGATGTAGTGCGCATTCAACTAGTGGATTACGCCCGAGAGTGGTGGCTTGTGGAGGAGAACCGCTTGCCCAAGCCAAGCAGTGGGCGGATTTCTCTAAGAGTTTCCTGGAGAAGTCCTTCCGCGGACTGCGCGGAGGAAATGGAAGAGAAGTTTATCGGAATAAGGCAGAATGGAGCAACCGTGGACGTACATGCAGCAGGATGGATGAGTCTCAGAAGTTTCGCTGGACCTTTCGCGGCCAACGATACAGACAACAGTTGCGGTAGGGAGGCAGTTCTGTCGGGCCAATCGAGTTTAGGGCTGGGCCGACACATGGTGTTCTCGCAGCTATGGAAGTTGATGGTTGTGAAGAACCGGTGGTAGTTCGCGATCTCATGGAAGTAGTAAAGATATATCGGGTTTACCACCGAGGAGACGTGGAGTTCGCGATTGACCTTAGTCCTGGTGCAGCGCCAGTATCTAAAGGTTATTATCCGATGGCACCAGTGGAATTGGAAGGAGTTAAGAAGCAAGTTGGTGAATTACTTGCGAAGGGTTGGATTCGAAGCAGCAACTCGCCTTGGGGAGCTCCAGTTCTTCTAATAAAGAAGAAGGATGGCACGAGAAGGATGTGCATCAACTATTGAGAATTGAACCGGGTGACTATTAAGAACAAGTACCCGATCTCTCGTATTAGAGAACTTTTTGAGCAGCTTTGTGGCGCAAGAGTATTCTCGAAACTAGATTTGTGATCCGGATATCATCAGGTCCGAGTGAAAGCAGAAGACATTTGCAAAGACGGCGTTTCGAACTCGGTATGGACATTTCGAGTATCTAGTAATGCCCTTCGGAGTAACGAATGCGTCGGCAATATTCATGGACTTGATGAACTGAATCTTTCCACCGTTCTTGGACCGGTTTATTGTGGTATTCATTGACGACATTCTGGTTCACTCGAGGAGTCCGGAGGAGCATGCTGAGCATTTGAAGATCGCACTGCAGACACTGAGACGAGAGAAATTGTATGCGAAGATGAGTAATTGCGAATTCTGGCTGGAAGAAGTGAAGTTTCTGGGGCATATCGTGTCGGGCGATGGAATCGCCGTCGATCCCGAAAAGATTACAGCAGTTCGAGATTGGCCTATTCCAAGAAATGTGGCTGAGATAAGAAGTTTCCTTGGTTTGGCCGGATACTACAGGAGATTTGTGGAAAACTTCGCTCGTTTGACAGAACCGTTGACCAAGCTTACGCGCAAGGAAGTACCTTTTGTTTGGACGGATGGATGTGCATTGGCCTTCGAGACGTTGAAGCAGAAGTTGATAACCGCCCCTATCCTGACCGTACCAGATAATTCAGGAGGACTGGTGATTCACAGCGACGCATCTGGAAAAGGATTGGGATGTGTTTTGATGCAGAATGGGATGGTCGTAGCTTACGCATCAAGACAACTGAAGACTCATGAGAAGAATTACCCGACTCATGACTTGGAGCTTGCGGCCGTGATCTTCGCCTTGAAGATTTGGAGACACTACCTTTTGGGCGAGAGAGTCGAAGTTTTACAGATCACAAGAGTTTGAAATATGTGTTCACTCAGAAGGAGTTGAACATGAAGCAACACAGATGGTTGGAGCTGATGGCCGACTACGACCTTGATCTTAAGTACCATCCGGGAAAAGTTAACGTCGTGCCGGATGCGCTTAGTCGGTTACCAGCGATTCAGGTATTGACTACACAGAGGGAGATCATTGCGGATTTTCGAAGATTTGACTTGGAGGTTGTGCTACCACATGCTACGGGACAGTTGATGCAGTTGCAAGTACAGTCGTCCTTAGTTGAGAAGATTAAAGCAGCACAATCGCAGGATCCTAGACTGCAAAAGTTTCGAGAGCAGGTTGAAGCCGAACTACGAACCGATTTACTGGTCCACGAAGACGGTTCGTTGAGATATGGTAGCCGTGTGTGTGTGCCAAAGGGGGATGTGCGTGAAGAGCTTATGAAGGAGGCACACAGTTCAGCATACTCTGTACATCCAGGAGGGACAAAGATGTACCGAGATATTCGACAGCACTTCTGGTGGGAAGGTATGAAATGGGAGATTGCTCGCTTCGTGGCTAAGTGCTTGGTGTGCCAGCAAGTCAAGGCTGAACACCAAAGGGTTGCTGGTTTGTTGCAACCACTTCCGATTCCTCAGTGGAAGTGGGAACATATAACCATGGATTTCGTGACAGCTTTACCGCGGAGTCCAAAGGGCGACAATGCAGTATGGGTGATTGTCGATCGGTTGACCAAGGCAGCTCACTTTGTTCCTTTTCGGGTTGGTCAATCGACGGAGACTTTGGCAGAGCGGTACATGCAGGAGATTGTAAGATTGCATGGAGTACCGGTGAGCATCGTGTCCGATCGGGACACTCGGTTCTTGTCGCACTTCTGGAGGAGTTTACAAGAAAGTTTGGGGACTCGATTGAAGTTTAGCACAGCTTATCATTCTCAAACTGATGGGCAATCGGAGAGAACGATCCAAACTCTTGAAGATATGTTGAGGGCATGCATGTTGGACTTCAAAGGTTCTTGGGAGGATCATTTACACCTGGTGGAGTTTTCGTACAACAATAGCTTCCAAGCGACTATTCAGATGGCTCCGTTTGAAGCGTTGTATGGTCGTAAGTGCCGTTCACCTGTTTGTTGGGATGATGTTGGTGAACGAAGGTTATTAGGACCAGATTTGGTAGTACAGACAGTCGAGAAGGTGAATACAATCAGGAAACATATGAAGGCAGCTCAAGACAGATAGAAAAGTTGGGCTGACACGTCAAGAAGACCTCTAGAGTTCGCCGTGGGTGATTTGGTATTCCTGAAGATATCACCGACTAGAGGGGTGATTCGCTTTGGGAGTCGGGGAAAGCTTAGTCCTCGATTCGTTGGACCCTTCGAGATATTGGAGCGTGTTGGAGAGGTAGCGTACCATTTGGCGTTACCACAGTCATTGGCAGGAGTGCACGATGTGTTTCATGTATCTCAACTACGGAGGTATGTTCGAGATGAAACTCACGTCTTGGATCATTCGGAGTTGACCGTACGGGAGGACCTAACTTTTGAGGAGCGACCGGTTGAAATCAAGGATCGAAGAGAAAGGTTCTTAAGAACAAGGTTATCCCTCTTGTGCTAGTTTCTTGGGGTAATCGATCGCATAGAGAATCCACTTGGGAGCGAGAAGACAAGATCCGGCAGAAATTTCCTCACCTTTTTCTATAGTTATCTATCTTGTATTCTTGGAATTTCGAGGACGAAATTCTTTTGTAGTTGGGTATGATGTAACACCCGAGCCCAATAATACTATTTCTGTTACTGGTTGAGTGTTAGACATTGCCCATTTCAATTATCTTGCTTGTTTGGTTCTTGTTGCAAAATTTTAACCGGCTAAGTCATTTTTTGCATATAACAAATTTTAACACCTAAAATGAAAAAAAATATCCATATTGGTCTACTCGTCACCACTAGTCGCGTGGTAGCGTCCGCGCGTCGAGATTTCATCCCGTTCGGTGAAACGGGCGAGTTTGGACGGCTATGCGCGCGTGCAAGTGTCCGACTTGGGGGCATGCATTTTAACCATAAGACATCTCATTTTAAAATTTGGAACCCGCTTAAAATCCTATTATTTGAATTTCAAATATTTGGGTGCAACCCGGGCGCGATTTGGAAATGTTTCATTTAGCGCCAAAATACCCATTTAATTAGATATATTAAAACTATATAATATACTTTCTCTGTTACAGTTAATTCAGAAAATCCTTTTAAATCTTTTAAAATTTACCCACGAGATTCCTTCTCAGCCAATCACGAGGGATTTTATCCCTCATGGGCCCCACCTCACCCTCTCTCTGCCTCTCTCTCTCTTCCTCTATCTCTCTCTCTCTCTTCCTCAAATCTCTCTCTCTCTCTCTATCCCTATATTATTTCTTAACCGCCTCGTCTTCATCCTTCGAGATAACACCACGAGAAACCCCCATCGCAGAACCCTAACGTCGCCTTGCCCTAGCCGTCGCACCCTGGCCGCCATCATGACCGTCGCCGCCGCAGCCCCGCGCCGACGACACCACCACCGTCACCCTTACCTCCTCGCCATCTCCTCCCTTGCCCGATCACCGCAAAAAGAACCCAGGAAACCCAACTCCTCGCTTACTCTCGCCTCGTCGTCGCCACCACCACTGTCCTCGTCGACCCCTCCTCAACCACCTCTGCACCTCCCTCATCTCTCTCTCCTGACCTCCTGACACCACCACCTCCTCAAAACGAGTTTCCCTGCAAACTCCGACCTTTCCCCCGATCCCTGAACCTCCACCGCCTGCACCTCACCGTCGACGGCCCCTCATCGTCGATGACTCTTCATCTTCCTCTCCACTCTCTCCTTCCCGACTCAACCACCATTACTTCACCCCTGCACCCATTTCACCCGAGCCTAACCCAAGCCCAAACCCTAACCGGAACTCTAGCATCCAACCTCTCCTTGCCGGAGTTCCGTCGACCCCGTCGTCATCCCTCGCCTCGCCTCTGTCACAGAACACCACAACAGTGAGCCCTATTCCCTTTCTTCTCTTCTTTCTTTTCTTTTCTTTAGTTCTTGAATTTGTATTTCATAGTTCGCCGGAGCCGGGCTCGACGTCGACGATCCCGATGACCCAGCGAGTGTGCCTGACCCGTGTGATCACCTTGTGCGTTGTTTGGATCCGTTCCGTGTACCGTGCGCGCGTCGCGACTTTTTCCGCCGACGTTACGTTCGTGTTTTCCGGTTTGCGAAACCGTCGAGGCAAGTATTACTTGCTAAATGCTATGTTATACTAATTAAGTGTGCTTGACTCATAAAACTTGCAAGGATCAACTAAATATAGTTACTTTTCTCATTTGGACGAAATATGATATATATCATGATACTGCCACCTAAATCGTATTTTGCCACTGTAACCCTAATAACAAAACTACCAGTTAATCATTTTGTTATTTAAAGGACGATAATTGTACACATTTAGCTTCATTACTTTCTGTTGTTGCTATTGCTCTATCTTGTGATTATTGCACCCCAAGGGTGTTCGAACCTGTTAATATGATAATACAACTGCACCATATTAATGCACCATTGTGATTAGATGAACTGTTCTTGTTGCTTACTTTATTTCCTGCTGTTATTCCTTGTTTGATTATATACCTGATATGAGCACACCCTCGATTGCGTTACATATTGACCCGACCTTGATACACATGACATATATATATATCGATGCACCGGACATGGTACCCTTTACTATCCACTCAACTTGTTGTACCATGACCTGACCTGTTACCTGATCTCATGCCTAATGCCAACAAACCTGACTTGTTGTCCTCATGGACCATTCCTGTTGTCTATCCAGACAAACCTGACCTGTTACCTGATCCTGTGTTGGCATTAGTCCTTGATTCATGAATACCTGACTCGACATACATAACTTGGGGGTATGGGGAAATCAAAGGTGAAACCGACTTGTAACTCAACAGTTCGATACTTGTTCTGATCAGTCTTACGGGCTAGGCCAGCCCCGGAGTGATGATGCTGACATCACTCATCCATCCTGCTACTTGTTACTGCCTAGCGGCACGTCTCGGATTCAGCCCCGAGAATCTTGACCGTGGTCCCGGGCACGCACGGGATACTATTGAGTTACATCGACGAGTCATCAATTGATTTCAAAGACTTTAGAATAAAAAACCTGATAGAACAGTTTAGTTACCCACTGCACATTACCCTGCACCGTTGTTTCATATTATTGCTTTATTCATGTTTATCCCGGCATTGCTTATTACCATGTTCATATTATATTATTGGTTGACATGACGCGCTGACGTCTGGGTTTTGCATGGCCCAGATTCTTTACCACTGTCGCCGACCGAGCAGGAGTACTTCAGCCAGCAGGCTGATTTGTGAGTTCTGTAGTGGTTAGTTCATTTATTGCATTTTATTTCCAGGTGCGATCCCGCATTATGGGACGTACCTTTCTATTATTGTATTGGATCATTTGCTTCCGCACTTATTTTTCATTGACTCTTATTATTATGGATTTGGACATGTGTTAGATAGTTTATTTATCTTGTTCTTGATATCTCTACAGCCATAATGTGACTGTGGATGGATGCTTCCTACCCACAGGTAGCATGGTTGGCTATGTCACGTGCCCAATCTTGCGTACTCTGGGAAGCGGGGCGTGACAGAAGATACATCAACTAAAGACCACCTGGAAGAACTCAGCCAAATCATTATGGACTTGCTCAAGGTAGAGGTGAAGATTGAAGACAAGGACCAAGATATGATCCTGCTTTGCACTTTACCTTCTGAATATAGCCAGTTCGTGAAATCAATGGTGTACGACATAGATACAATTTCATTAGAAGATATTAAAGCGGGCCTACACAGCGAGGTGTTGATGGAGCAGGTATCGGGTGATAAGGGTGGTCAAGACGATGCGTTGGTTTCTAGATGCCATTTTTAGAAGCGGTCACATGATGGTTCCAAGAATAGAGTGAGGTACAAATGAGGAATCGCATTAATGACAAGTGCAATTATTGCAGGATGAAAGGCCATTGGAAGAGAGTCTGTCAGAAGTTCAAGGAGGATACTAAGAAAGATTCTTCTAGTATCGCAGTTGTCATAAATGATTCAGATGATGGCAGTAATTATTCCGTATTATCAGTTTGTGCAGTCGGCGACATACATGATCTATGGATGCTAGATTCGGGAGCTCTTTCCACATGACTCCATATCGGAGTTGGTTTGCAACGTTTCGTTCTCTTGATGGAGGTTCAGTCTTGATGGGGAATAATGCGATGTGCAATATCGAGAGGATTGGTTATGTTCGGATACGCATGTTTGATGGGGATAGTGAGGACTTTGACGGATGTCAAATATGTGCCAGATTTGAAGAAAATTTTGATTTCTGTAGGAGTTTTGGCGGGGATCGGCTGCAAGTGTGTAGTCAATGTATGTTTCATGAAAATTTTCAAGGGGTTTCTTATTGTCATGAAAGGAAAGAAGGTGAGGAATTGTAGTTTCAAGAGGGACAGTCAGTTACAGATGATATTGCTGCAGTATCTACTCGTTCAGGTGATTCGGATTCGGCCAGATTGTGGCACTTACGGTTGGGGTATATTGGGGAGTTGGGTTTGGTGGTGTTTCACACAAGGTAGCTAGTTGGAGATGGAGATTTTGTCCGTCTTGATTTCTGTGAGGAGTGTGTCCTAGGAAAGCAGACAAAGGTGAAGTTCCAGACAACAGTACATGATACAAAGGGTATTCTTGATTATGTCCACATTGATGTTTGGGGTCTAGCACCGGTTCTTTCGCGAGGTGGAGCCATATATTTCGTTTACTTTATTGATGAATTTTAGAGAAAAGTCTGGACGTATGTTCTCAAGTCTAAGGCCGAGACTTTTGAGAAATTTAAGACGTAGAAGGCCAGGGCGGAGAAGCAAACTGGTAAGCACGTAAAGGTTTTTCGGTCTGATAACTGCAGAGAGTTTACTTCGCATGCGTTTGTAGAGTTTTGCAAGTCAGAGAGGATTATGTGCCATTACACCACTTTGGGAGATCCTCAGTCAAATGGTGTTACAGAGCGGATGAATCAGACACTACTGAAGAAGACCGGATGTTTGCGGCTTATAGCTGGACTACCTAAGGAGTTTTGGGCTGAAGCACTATCTACCGCTGTATACCTCATCAACATATCACCATCGGAAGCGATAGATAAGAAAATTCCTAAGGATGTGTCATGCCCCGTTTCCCAAGATACGGGAGCGGAGACGTGACGAGGCCCGCAACGTAACTATACAGAGAGGTAGACTCTTCCCGATATAGTTACTCTAAGCGTATAGTAATGCAGGAGAACACAAAAGCAAGATAAATAAAATCAACTATATTCATTAACCAACATTTATTACAACAAGATCAACAAAGTTTATTACATCATTAAGCAAAGAAAATAAAGCAAGCCCTAAACAGGTGGGTAACTGAAAAGGAAGAAAACTAAATCTAATAATAGATCGACAGCTCCATATAGCCCTCTTCAATGGGTTCCACTTTTGCATCTTCGTCGCGAATCTCATCCACATCTAACAGACATTCCATGGATAGAAAGAAAGGAAAAGGAACTCCGTCAGCGAGTTAAACTCGAGTAGGATTCTCAAGGGAATTATGTGAAAACAAGGTGAAAGTAAGGTATAATGTAAAGTCATGCCGTAAGTATACATGTGAAGTGTCGTTTAGTAACTATTAACAGTGGATTAGCTTGATTTTCGATTTTATAAGGTTCATGCATTTCGGGTAAAAATAAGTTATGATAAATGGTGTAGCGTTATGGCATGCGAGTTTTTTCAGGTGTATCATGTCATTTAAGGTGTTTTGAAATGCTTGGTTTTATGAGTTTAGGGAATAAAAAGGGATCTTCGGGTATCATAGAGTATTCTGTATATTCCCGGAATCACGGTAACACGACAATCAGTATTCGGTATATGCTCGGAATCACGACAATTAGACAAGGGCATTCCCGATACATGCGATCTCGATTTCCTTTTCCAAACTACTTTAAACCTTGCATCAATATATTTAAATTGAGTTATCAGTTATCGGTCATCACGCGGAACCAACAAGATATGGAAAACACGTATCATTCCGAATCAGATCCTTTGGTTTCCACCCCATGTCTGGCGTCCATGTGCTCACGCATAACCGATTAAGTAAAAAAAATTATGATTCGAGTCCAGTTGATCAGTCAGTAGAGAGTCAAGTATAACGAGGTTTTGTAAAAGTTCAAAGTATTTTAGTGATGCCTTATCTCCGGCTCCCCGAGGATAACGGGTTTTCGAAACTTCAATGTATTAATTTGAAAATATGACATTTGGAAATTATAAAGTATTTATGTGAAAATATAACATTATGGGATATTATGATTTATTCTAAATTCGGGTAGCACTTTCGGTTGAAAAACATGGTTTTCTTAATTTTAATTTGAATAATATAACAGCTTATAAACCATGTTTTCTTAGCTTACATTTAGGCAGTATGATGGCGTGTTTGTGTTTGCGAGGGAAAGCAGTTTAGGGGGTAGGTCGTTACCCCGTGAAATAGTTTTCATAAAGGAGTGTGTGTAACATAATGGGTTGTCGTGTTTAAAGTTTAACAGCTAACAAAACATATTCAAGGTCCGTATTCGGATTTAGATGTTGAAGATGGTATTAGATCAGATATAATATGATAGAAAGGCGACGAGATCAAGAGGAGGAGGAATTCTACCTGGAGATGATTAACGAAAAGGACGTCGGAAAGTTGCTACGTACGGAAATGCGAGTAGTGTCGCGCTCGGATTTTTACTGAGGGATTAGGCAGCACCACTACGTCAGTGTCGAGAAAATGAAGAACGAGGTATTTTTTCTGAATTTTTGTGAGGATAAATGAGGGAGAAAATGAGAGGAGAAGTATTGATATTTATAGGGTTCAAAACAATAACCCCCGAGCAAGAAATCAAGCCGACCGGGCCTGGAAGTCCGCGCCGCTGCCCCCCCGGCTCGTCTTGGTTCGTCGGATCACTGGGATGAGCGACCCAGATCACTCCACGTGCGCGTGAGCCGCCCATGTGGGCCCAGCAACCATGCATGCACCTGCCCGTGTAGGCGCATGGGACCCACGCGGCAGCGGGAACTGTTATAACCATGGCAGGCCGAGCCTCAGGCTTTTAGGCTTGGACCATTGGGCTTAAGCTCGAGCTAGGGTTGGGTTTAAAAAAGTTTAGTTATTATTATTATATTTATTTTTTTAAAAACTGTTTTATAAATCTATTTCCTTTTCTAAAATTATTTTGAAATACTTTTAATTATCAAAAATATGGAAATCTTATAGGAAAATTCTAAATCAATAATTACTACTTTTCAACCATTTTCACTTCAAAAATAATTCTTTTTTCTAAAACCACCATTTAAAATAAATTTTCGAAAATACTAAAAATCATATTTAAATCCTTTTCTTCTTCCAAAAATTATATAAATCATATTTAAACTCAAAATTGCTTTTCCCAAACTTTTCTATCAAAATAAATATGAAGATACGAAGGAAAGCTATACAAAAACTTTATTAGGATATAGATGAAATGCAGATGTTCCAATCTACTCTCTTAAAACAATTTCGTCCTCGAAATTATAAAGTAGGTTGTAAGGAATGAGAAAAAAATAAAGGTAGTATTGTCTCAAAATAAATTCTTTAAAACGATTCTCTTTAATAAAACCAAGCGAACGTAAATGAATTCAACAGTATGAACTATAAAGATATATATAAATTTGTTGCAATAAATAATAGTAACAACAACACAATAAATTTAACACAGAAAACCATATGCCATAATAAAAATAATGAAATTAATTAATAATGGAAATAATGGTAAACTAATAATAACACACAATATACAAAATGCATGGATAATACAAAATAAACAAGATAACTATAAAAAAAGCATTCAAACACATAAATATATTATATAAAGAACAAAACATGTTAAACAATAATGATAATATAAAACCTGAGTAAAATAACCTTTCATAAAAAAAAATTCTTAAATAAATGAAATCTAAATTTCTTTTCTCCAAAAATTATTTTAAATAAGAAATCTCTTTTAATTGAAATTATTAAAACACCAAAATATTCTATTCTAAAAATAGCTATTATCTACTATATAAAAATCAAGGTCATTACGATCCACCCTCCTTAAAAATTTCATCCTTAAAATTTTCAAAAGGAGGAAATTGTAACAGGTTAAGAAAAGGTAAGGGTAATGCGGTTGTAAGACATCTTTACGCTTCCAATGTTGCTCCCGAGTGCTGATATATCGTCAGGAAAAGTAAAGAAGGATTCAAAGTGGATTCAAAGGATAAGATTCAAGAGATAGGATTCAAGGGGTTTTAACTAAGGTTGGTTAATGTCTTGCTTTAGTATATTGGACTGCTCCGGAATACTTCCGGACCTGCATGGTTCATCCAGAACTAACCTGCATAAGCCACCACCTAAACCTATCACCTCCCGCTTTCCAAGATACGGGAGCTGAGACGTGACGAGACCCGCAACGTAACTATACCGAGAAGTAGACCCTTCCCGGTACAGTTACACTAAGCGTATAATAATGCAGGAGTACACAAAAGCAAGATAAATAAAATCAACTATATTCATTATCCAACATTTATTATAACGAGATCAGCAAGGTTTATTACATTATTAAGCAAGAAAATAAAAAAAGCCCTAAACAAGCGGGCAACTGAAAAGGAAGAAAACTAAATATAATAGTAGATCGACAGCTCCGTGTAGTCCTCTTAAGTGGGTTCCACTTCTGCATCTTCGTTGCGAATCTTGTCCTCATCTAATGGACATTCCAGGGATAGAGAGAAAGGAAAAGGAAGTCCGTCAGCGAGTTAAACTCGAGTAGGATTCTCAAGAGAATTATGTGAATACAAGGTGAAAGTAAGGTATAATGTAAAGTCATGCCACAAGTATATATATGAAGTGTCGTTCAGTAAATATTAACGGTGGAATAGCTTGATTTAATTCGATTTTATATGGTTCACGCTTTTCGGGTAAAAATAAGTTATGATATACAGTGTAGCGTTATGGCATGCGAGTTTATTCGGGTGTATCATGTCATTTAAGATGTTTTGAAATGCTTTGTTTTAGGAGTTCAGGGAACACAAAGGGATCTTCGGGTATCATAGAGTATTCCGTATATTCCCGGAATCATGGTAACACGACAACCAGTATTCGGTATATGCTCGGAATCACGACAATTAGACAAGAGCACCCCTGATACATGCGATCTCGATTTCCTTCTCCAAACTACCTTAAACCTTGTATTAATATATTTAAGTTGAGTTATCAGTCATCAGTCATCACACGGAACCAACAAGATATGGAAAATACGTATCATTTCGAATCAGATCCTTTGGTTTCCACCCCATGTCTGGCGTCCATCTGCTCACGCATAATCGATCGAGTAAAAAAAGTTATGATTCCAGTCCAGTTGATCAGTCAGTATGGAGTCAAGTATAACGGGGTTTTGTAAAAGTTCAAGGTATTTTAGCGATGCCTTATATCCGGCTCCCAGAGACTCAAGAGATAACGGGTTTCCGAAACTTCAGGGTATTAATTTGAAAATGTGACAGCTGGAAACCTTAATGTATTTATGTGAAAATATGACATTTTAGGATATGATTTATTCTAAATTTGGGTAGCACTTTCGGTTTTAAAACATGGTTTTCTTAATTTTAATTTGAACAGTATAATGGCTTATAAACCGTGTTTTCTTAGCTTACATTTAGACAGCATGACGGCCTATTTGTGTTCGTGAGGGAAAAAAGTTTAGGGGGTAGGTCATTACCCTGTGAAATAGTTTTCGTAAAAGAGTGTGTGTAACATAATAGGCTGTCGGGTTTAAAGATTAACAGCTAACAAAACATATTCAAGGTCCGTATTCGGATTGAGATGTTCAAGATGGTATTAGATTAGATATAATATGATAGAAATGCGACGATATCAAGGGGGGAGGCAGAATCTTACCTGGAGATGATTAATGAAAAGGATGTCGGAATGTTGCTTCGTACGGAAACGGGAATAGCGTCTCTCTCAGATTTTTTTCAAAGGGATTGTGCAGCACCATTGTGTCGGTGTTGAAAAAAAAAAGAAACAGGTATTTTTTCTGAAATATTGTGAGGAGAAATGAGGGAGGAAATGAGAGGAGAAGTATCGATATTTATATGGTTCAAAACAATAACCCCCGAGCCAGAAATCAAGCCGACCACGCCTGGAAATCCGCACCGCTGCCCCCTTCATCCTGGACCGTTGGATTGCTGGGATGAGCAACCCGGATCACCCCACACCTACATGGGCACGAGCCGCCCACATGGGCGCAACAACCACGCAAGCGCCTGCCCGTGCAGGCACGTGAGAGCCACGCGGTAGCGGTAGTTGCTGCTGCCGTGGTGGGCCAGGCCTCGGTCCTTTGGGCTAGGACTCTTGGGCCTGGGCTCGGGCTTAAAAAAGTTTAGTTATTATTTTTTTATTTTATTTTAAAAAAAATCGTTTCAAAAATCTATTTTCTTTTCTAAAAATTATTTTAAAATACTTTTAATTATCATAAAAATATGGAAATCTTATAGGAAAATTCTAATTCAATATTTACTTCTTTTCGACCATTTTCACTTCAAAAATAATTCTTTTATCTAAAACCATCACTTAAAATAAATCTTCGAAAATACTAAAAATCATATTTAAATTCTTTTCTTCTTCCAAAAATTATATAAATCATATTTAAACTCAAAATTACTTTAACCAAACTTTTCTATCAAAAGAGATACTAAAATAAATATGATGATACAAAGGAAAGTTATACGAAAACTTTATTTAGGTATAGACGAAACGCAGATTTATAATCTACCCTCCTTAAAACAATTTCGTCCTCAAAATTATAAATTAGGTTGTAAGGAATGAGAAAAAAAATAAGGGTAGTATTGTCTCAAAATAAATTCTTTAAAACAATTCTCTTTCATAAAACCAAGCGAACGTAAATGAATTCAACAGTATGAACTATAAATATATATATAAATTTGTTGCAATATATAATAGTAACAACAACACAATAAATCTAACACAGAAAACCATATGCCGTAAAAAAAATGAAATTAAATAATAATGGCAATAACGGTAAACTAATATTAACACGCAATATACAAAATGTATGGATAATACAAAATAAACAAGATAACTATAAAACAAGCATTCAAACACATAAATATATTATATAAAGAACAAAATGTTAAACAATAATGATATTATAAAACCTGAGTAAAATAACCTTTCATAAAAAATACTTTTCTCAAATAAATGAAATCTAAATTTCTTTTCTCCAATAATTATTTTAAATAAGAAATCTCTTTTAATTGAAATTATTAAAACACCAAAATATTCTATTCCAAAAATAGCTATTATTTACTATATAAAAATCAAGGTCATTATGATCTACCCTCCTTAAAAATTTCATCCTTAAAAATTTTCAAAAGGAGAAAATCGTAACAGGGTAAGAAAAGGTAAAGGTAATGCGATTGTAAGTCATCTTCACGCTTCCAATGTCGCTCCCGAGTGCTGATATATCGTCAGAAAAAGTAAAGAAGGATTCATGGTGGATTCAAAGGATAGGATTCAAGGGATATGATTCAAGGGGTTTTAACAAAGGTTGGTTAACGTCTTGCTTTATTATACTGGACTACTTCGGACTACCCCTGGACCTGCATGGTTCATCCAAAACTGACATGCATATGCCACCACCAAAACCTGTCACGCACCGCTTTCCAAGATACGGGAGCGGAGACGTGACGAGACCTACAACGTAACTATACCGAGAAGTAGACTCTTCCCGACACAGTTACGCTAAGCGTATAGTAATGCAGGAGTACACAAAAACAAGATAAATAAAATCAACTATATTCATTAACCAGCATTTATTATAACGAGATCAACAAGGTTTATTATATCATTAAGCAAAGAAAATAAAGCAAGTCTTAAACAGGTGGGCAACCGAAAAGGAAGAAAATTAAATCTAATAGTAGATCAACAGCTTCGTGCAGTCCTCTTCAGTGTGTTCCACTTCTGCATCTTCGTCGTGAATCCCGTCCTCATCTAACGGACATTCCAGGGATAGAGAGAAAGGTAAAGGAAGTCCGTCAGCGAGTTAAACTCGAGTAGGATTCTCAAGGGAATTATATGAATACAAGGTGAAAGTAAGGTATAATGTAAATTCATGCCGCAAGTATATATGTGAAGTGTCGTTCAGTAACTATTAACGGTAGATTAGCTTGATTTGATTTGATTTTATAAGGTTCACGCATTTCGTGTAAAAATAAATTATGATAAACGGCGTAGCGTTATGGCATACGAGTTTATTCGGGCGTATCATGTCATTTTAGGTGTTTTGAAATGCTTCGTTTTAGGAGTTCAGAGAACAAAAACGGATATTCGAGTATCATAGAGTATTCTGTATATTCCCGGAATCACGGTAACACGACAATCAGTATTCGGTATATGCTCGGATTTACGACAATTAGACAAGGGCACTCCCGATACACGCGATCTCTATTTCCTTCTCCAAACTACCTTAAACCTTGCATCAATATATTTAAGTTAAGTTATCAGTTATCAGTCATCACACGGAACCAACATGATATGGAAACACACGTATCATTTGAATCGAATCCTTTGGTTTCCATCACATGGCTAGTGTCCATGCGCTCACGCATAACCGATCGAGTAAAAAAGTTATGATTCAAGTCCAGTTGATCAGTCAATATGGAGTCAAGTATAACATGGTTTTGTAAAAGTTCAAGGTATTTTAGTGATGCATTAACTCCGGCTCTTTGAGGCTCAAGAGATAACGGGTTTCTGAAACTTCAGGGTATTAATTTGAAAATGTGATGGTTGGAAACCTTAAGGTATTTACGTGAAAATATGACATTTTGGGATATTCTGATTTATTCTAAATTCGGGCAGCACTTTCGGTTGTAAAACAGGGTTTTCTTAATTTTAATTTGAACAGTATAATGACTTATAAATCGTGTTTTCTTAGATTACATTTAGGCAGTATGACGACGTGTTTGTGTTCGCGAGGGAAAAAAGTTTAGGGGTACGTCATTACCCCGTGAAATAGTTTTCATAAAGGAGCATGTGTAACATAATGGGTTGTCGTGTTTAAAGATTAACAACTAACAAAACATATTCAAAATCCGTATTCGGATTTAGATGTTGGAGATGGTATTAGATCAGATGTAATATGATAGAAATGTGACGATATCAAGGGGAGAGAGGCGGAATCCTACCTGGAGATGATTAGAGAAAAGAATGTCGGAACGTCGCTTTGTACGAAAACGCGAATAGTGTCCCTCTCGGATTTTTTTACCAAGGATTGGGCAGTACCACTGCGTCGACGTCGAGAAAACGAAGAACCGGGTATTTTTTCTGAATTTTTGTGAGGAGAAATGAGGGAGAAAATGAGAGGAGTAGTATCGATATTTATAGGGTTCAAAACAATAACCCCCGAACCAGAAATCAAGCCGGCCGCGCCTGGAAATCCGCGCTCGCTGCCCCATGTTCGTCGAATCGCTTGGATGAGCGACCTGGATCACCCTACGTGGGCGCGAGCCGCCCAGTGGGTGCAGCAACCATGCACGCGCCTGCCCGTGCAGACACGTAGGACCCACGCGGCAGTAGCGGTTGCTGCTGCTATGGCGGGCCGGGCCTCAAGTCTTTGGGCTAGGACCCTTGGGCCTAGGCTCAGGCTCGGGCTCGGGCTTGGGTTTTTGGGTTTAAAAAATTATAGTTATTATTTTTTAAAAACCGTTTTATAAATCTATTTCCTTTTCTAAAAATTATTTTAAAATACTTTTAATTATCATGAAAATATGGAAATCTTAGAGGAAAATTGTAAATCAATATTTATTTCTTTTCAACCATTTTCACTTCATAAATAATTCTTTTTTCTAAAACAATCACTTAAAATAAATCTTCGAAAATACTAAAAATCATATTTAAATTATTTTCTTCTCCCAAAAATTATATAAATCATATTTAAACTCAAAATTACTTTTACCAAACTTTTCCATCAAAAGAAATACTAAAATAAATATGAAGATACGAAGGAAAGTTATACGAAAACTTTATTTAGGTATAGACGAAACGCAAACGTTACAATTTACCCTCCTTAAATCAATTTCATCCTCGAAATTATAAAAAAGGTTGTAAGGACTGAGGGAAAAAATAAGGGCAGTATCGTCTCAAAATGAATTCTTTAAAACAATTCTCTTTTATAAAAACAAGCAAACGTAAATGAATTCAACAGTATGGACTATAAAGATATACATAAATTTGTCGCAATATATAATATTAACAACAACACAATAAATCTAACATAGAAAACCATATGCCGTAATAAAAAATAATGAAATTAAATAATAATGGCAATAATGGTAAACTAATAATAACACACAATATACAAAATGTATGGATAATACAAAATAAACAAGATAACTATAAAACAACCATTTAAACACATAAATATATTATATAAATAACAAAACATGTTAAACAATAATGATATTATAAAACCCGAGTAAAATAACCTTTCATAAATTTTCTCAAATAAATGAAATCTAAATTTGTTTTCTCCAATAATTATTTTAAATAAGAAATCTCTTTTAATTGAAATTATTAAAACACCAAAATATTCTGTTTCAAAAATAGCTTTTATTTACTATATAAAAATCATGGTCGTTAGGACCCACCTTACTTAAAAATTTCATCCTTGAAATTTTCAAAAGGAGGAAATCGTAATAAGGTAAGAAAAGGTAAGGGTAATACGGTTGTATGACATCTTTATGCTTCCAATGTCACTCCCGAGTGCTGATATATCGTCCGGAAAAGTAAAGAAGGATCAAGGGATTTTAATAAAGGTTGGTTAATTTCTTGTCTTATTATACTAGACTACTACGGACTACTCCCGGACCCGCATGGTTCTTGCAAAACTAACCTGTATGAGCCACCACCAAAACCTGTCACGTCCCGCTTCTCAAGATATGGGAGCGAAGATGTGACGAGACCTGCAAATTAACTATACCGAGAAGTAGACTCTTCCCGATACAGTTACGTTAAGTGTATAATAATGTGGGAGTACATAAAAACAAGATAAATAAAATCAACTATATTCATTAACCAACATTTATTACAACGAGAACAACAAGGTTTATTACATTATTAAGCAAGGAAAATAAAGCATGCCCTAAATAGGTTGGCAATTGAAAAGGAAGAAAATTAAATCTAATAGTAGATCGATTGCTCCGTGTAGTCCTCTTCTGTGGTTCCACTTCTGCATCTTGTTCGTGAATCTCGTCCTCATCTAACGGACATTTCGGGATAGAAAGAAAAGAAAAGGAAGTCCGTCAGTGAGTTAAACTTGAGTAGAATTCTCAAGAGAATTATGTGAATACAAGGTGAAAGTAAGGTATAATGTAAAGTCATGCCGCAAATATATATGTGAAGTGTCGTTCACTAACTATTAACAGTGGATTAGCTTGATTTAATTCGATTTTATAAGGTTCACGCATTTTGGGTAAAAATAAGTAATAATAAACGGTGTAGCGTTATGGCATGCGAGTTTATTCTGGAGTATCATGTTATTTATGATGTTTTGTAATGCTTGGTTTTAGGTGTTCAGGGAACAAAAAGGGATCTTCGGATATTATAGAGTATTCCATATATTCCTGGAATCATGGTAACACGACAATCAGTATTCGGTATATGCTTGGAATCATGACAATTAGACAAAGGGACTCTCGATACACGCGATCTCAATTTCCTTCTCCAAACTATCTTAAACCTTGCATCAATTTATTTAAGTTGAGTTATCAGTTATCACACGGAACTAACAAGACATGGAAAACACGTATCATTCCGAATCGGGTCCTTTGATTTCCACCCCATGTCTGGCATTGATGCGCTCACGCATAACCGATCATGTAAAATAAGTTATGATTCGAGTCCAGTTGATCAGTCAATATGGAGTCAAGTATAATGGGTTTTTGTAAAAGTTCAAGGTATTTTAGTGATGCCTTATCTCTGGATCCCCGAGGTTCAAGCGATAACGAGTTTTCGAAACTTTAGGGTATTATTTTGAAAATATGATATTTGGAAACCTTAAGGTATTTATATGAAAATATGACATTTTGGGATATTATGATTTATTCTAAATTTGGGTAGCACTTTCAGTTATAAAACAGGTTTTCTTAATTCTAATTTGAATAGTGTAACAACTTATAAACCGTGTTTTATTAGCTTACACTTAGGCATCATGATGGCATGTTTATGTTCACGAGGGAAAATTGTTTAGGGGACAGGTCGTTACCCCGTGAAATATAAAGTCATTCAAAACTTGATCGAAGAACCAGTTTTCATAAAGGAGTGTGTGTAACATAATGGGTTGTCGTGTTTAAAGATTAACAACTAACAAAACATATTCAAGGTCCGTATTCAGATTGAGATGTTGGAGATAGTATTAGATCGGATGTAATATGATAGGATGGCGACGATATCAAGGGGTGGAGGCAGAATCCTACCTGGAGACAATTAATGAAAAGGATGTCGGAACGTCGTTTCCTACGGAAACGCGAATAGCGTCGCCTTCGGATTTTTCTCGAGAGATTAGGCAGCACCACTGCGTCGGTGTTGAGAAAAAGAAGAACCGGATATTTTTTTTGAATTTTTGTGAGGATAAATGAGAGAGAAAATAAGATGAGAAGTATCAATATTTTTAGGGTTCAAAGCAATAACCCCCGAGCCAGAAATCAAGCCGACCGCGCCTGGAAAATCGCGCCACTTCCCCCCTGTTCGTCCTGGAATGTCGGATCTCTGGGATGAGCGACCCGGATCACCCCACATGGGCGTGAGCCGCCCACGTGGGCGCAGCAACCATGCACGCGCCTGCCCGTGCAGGCGCATGGGACCCACGAGGCAGCGGAAGCTGTTGCTGCCGTAGCGGGCCGGGCCTCGGGCCTTTAGGCTTGGGCTATTGGGCCTTGGCCTAGGCTCGAGCTCGAGCGTGGGTTTTTGGGTTTAAAAAAGTTTAGTTAATATTAATTTTCTTTTATTTTTTGAAAAACTGTTTTATAAATCCATTTCCTTTTCTAAAAATTATTTTAAAATACTTTTAATTATCATAAAAATATGTAAATCTTATAGAAAAATTCTAAATCAATATTTACTTCTTTTCAACCATTTTCACGTCAAAAATAATTCTTTTTTTAAAACCACCATTTAAAATAAATCTTCAAAAATACTAAAAATCATATTTAAATTCTTTTCTTCTCCCAAAAATTATATAAATCATATTTAAACTCAAAATTAATTTTCACACACTTTTCTATCAAAATTAATACTAAAATAAATATGATGATACAAAGGAAAGTTATACGAAAACTTTATTAAAGTATAGACGAAACACAGATGTTACAGGAAGTGTAGACCGGGAAGGCTGGAGATTACAGGAGGTTTCATATATTTGGGTGCCCAGCTTATGTTCAGCAGATGAGCGATAAGCTAGAGCCGAAAGATAGAGAGTGTGTCCTACTCGGCTACGGAAGTGAAGCCAAAGGGTATAGGCTGTGCTGTCCTGAGACACCGAAGATAGTAATTAGCCGGCATGTTACATTCGATGAGTTTGCGATGGTTCGTAGAAAACAGACTCAATCAGATGGTGAAGAGAGAACGGTTGCGGCACCAAGCGAGGTGGAGATCGACGATCCGGTTCAGATAGTAAAAGAGATGAGGTGATTGATACTTAGATTCAAGCGGAGTGTCTGACAGAGCCAGATGGTCCAGTACAGACAGAGGGGAGGAGATCTACGCGAGTTAGGCATCCGCCGGTCAGACTTGGTTTTGAGGACATGACCGCAGCTGGTTTTGACGACGTGGCATCATATGTATTGACTATTGAGCACGAGAATATTTATATACATCAGCCAGAAGGATTCGTAGTCGATGGTAAGGATGGATATATTTGCAAATTGAAGAAGTCGCTTTATGGTTTAAAGCAGTCTCCGAGACAGTGGTGCAACCGATTTGATCAGTTTACGTTGGCGATTGGGTACATAAGGAATATTAATGATCGGTGAGTTTATGTGAGGTGTTGGGATTTTACCTGCGTGCGCTATTTATAGTTTTGAAAGAAAAGGTTTTAGAAATAGTGCCCACGCGAGTTCGGTCTCGTTTAAAAATTTATAAACCACAAGTGCACGGCGCGTTGTAGAGAGCCGGCAAGTACGGGTCGATCCCCAGGGAATTGGTGATTAGAGATTGTTGTTAAAGGTTCGAGAGAAAATAATTTGGGTTTTGTCACAGAAAATTAGAAAATACGGAAATATAGAACTAGGTTAAGAAGAGTGGCCGTGGCTCCGGTTCGGATGGTTGAATCGCGGCGAATTCTTCAATTCCGTCTTGATCATGAGTTGTTCCGTCCTTGTGTTGATCCCGACGTGAAGCATAGCTTATCAAGGCGTCTGCGAAGCACAAGTCATCAAGATATCAAAGTTCGAAGTAAGACACGAAACGAATCCGTATTGTCTCACTTACTGTTTGTATGTCCAAGCTTGAAGTATCAACACTAAGCACAAGGGTTAGCAAGTATACATCAACACCAAATACACAAATTAGCATATGAGAGCAAGCAGTTTTAGCATTAAGCTTGCTAAATGAATTGTGATAGTATATGTTGTATGAAATGAAGAAGTGTGTCAAATAACTTGTTAGCAAAATACCATATCTAACACTTAGCAATTTTAACACAAATTGATTCTAAGCTTAACCTTGCAAAATGGTGATCATGAGAGAATAAAGTATGTGATAAAGGTTACAAGTAACCATCAAAATCAACATACCATATCAAACACATTCATTTAGAAATCTTAAGGGTACAACCTTAATTAAGCACTTTAATCATTTACAAGAGAATGGAGGAAGGTTTTGCCATTCATCACATCCTAACCATCACCACAACCAATTGAACTACTCAAGAATCATCAAAAAGAAAATACAAAAACAACAAGAAGTTAGAAGCAATAAACAAGAAAAACAACAATTGTATTAAAAAATGAAGAAGTTGAGATACATGTTAGGTTACTTATTCAACCTTCTTAATGAAGCTCTCAAATGAGAGCTCCAAGAGGGAAGAAGAAGAAAACCATGCTTGAGCTCCATACAACTCTCTTCAAAGCTTAAACTAAAAACTTATGCAAAACCTTAAACAAAAGAATGGATATCTCTCTCTGTGCTGAACTGCTGTATTTATAGGCCTTGAAATGAATGTCTAGGGGTGTTTTCAAAAGTATTATGAAGTTACCAAACTACCCCTGAAACCCGGAGACATTTGGCGTCAAGATGGCCGCGCTTCTGCCGCATTTCGTCACCAAAAGCCACGGTTCCGCGGTCGGACGTTGGAATCATGCTACCAATTTTCTTGGGTGTTCCTTTTACATAAAATGATGATTTTTGGATATGCTTATATTCTCTAACTCACACTGGATTTTTCATATAAAGTTGAAGATAGAGAAGCAAAACAACTTTCCGAAAACCTCACATGACAACTTTCTCACATGACTCAATGGTGCAACTTGTAAAATTCATGATTCATATGAATCATCGCTGTCCCATTTGTGTGCCCACTTGCATATCACATCCAAACTTTTACAAGTCATGAATCATTCCCACTTGTGTATCATGTGTGCTCATTTGTGTGCTATGTTCATACATGTATCATGTTGGACCAAAAAGAGAATGAAATATTTGTACACCACTTTATTTGATGCAAACATATTTAACTTGATCTGTATTCTGTCCCGTTTGCAGTTCCGGCTAAAAACCGTTGTTTCCGTTTATGTTGTGCACAGTCTCTAGTGTTTTTGCCTGTGTACCTGTATTCTGTACTAATGAGCAGACATAGATATAATAGCACTATTTATTAACAAAATGATATGAAAAGAGTGGTATTAAAATGTAATAAATCGTGCCGAACAAATACCCCCAAACCTATCTTTTGCTCGTCCCGAGCAAAATAAAATCCTATCCTCACTTTCACGGGAAACGCGATTGCACTGAGCCTGTGCAACAAGCCGTTAAACTTCTAGGTGTCTCTAAAAGGAGGAGTTTTGTCTCCTGAGGGTTTTCAGCGGATTACACCCACAAAATTTTGTCAAGCTAGTTTCGTGAGGAAACTGTTGATTCTAATCTTAAAGTTTTAGTATCAAAACTAGAAGTTCTATCATCTTAGTCAGAAACGTCTGACCCTTATTTTTCACTTCTCACATCTTATTTAATATAAGTTCACATACTTCTTCATGTGATCGTGTGAATAGTGTCGTTAAATTTTAAAAACTTCGATTAGGATCGTCATGTAATAAATATGGATCAGGACAGACTTCTAAAGGATCACACGAGTTCGAAAAGACTTAAGATTTTCTCAATTTTCATTCTCCAGTTAAGTTTCAAGTCAAAAATTATATTATTTTTAACAGAACTAAGTCTTATTCTTCACTCCTACATTTTACCTGTTTTTGTTCATACACACCTTTCGTCATCGTGCAAAAAGTCTTATAATCTTACAAATGAAACTTTCATATCTCCGCTAAAAAACTGTTTATAATAGGAAACTCGTCCCTGCCAAGATTATTCTTTCACAAAGAACCGTGAGGACTTTTAACTCGGAAAGAACATTTGCTTAGCTTGCTTTATTTGATGATTGGAGAATTAGCGAGTTTTGGGTCAATGAATCCCAAACCATATGGTTTTAGAGCATTAGGTGTGGAGACACCCTAAGACTTAATTGCTCAAGTTACCAAGGCCACAAAACAAAAAAATTTATTTTGTTGCATTTAAAATATTCTGAAAGCAGTGCGAATTGAGATATTGCCAGTTTTTTCTTTTTCATCCCAAAGACGTGTTCATGTGGATAAGGTGTGTAATCACTCCAACAAGATTCCAGATGGGTTATTTTTCAGACTTTTTAGCTTCTATCAAAACATTCAATAATATCCTTCATATCCACTTCACTTTATGAACTATTCTTGATATTACTTAATTCAGAACAAACCTGTTTGATCCTAAAGATGCTTATCAATTTTCAAACGTTTAAAGACATTTCAGACCATTCATCTAATTCTCAAAAACTCACGACACGTGTAAAGTGTTATAAAAGACGTATATTAGCTAAGGTTAAACTCAAAAGAGGGTTATCTTTCGGGTTTTCAATCTCTCGAAAAGGATTTAGTAGCTTCTATCTTATCAAACTAAACTGTCAGACTTCGAGTCTAAGTTTCCCAGCTAGCTAACTTGATGATAAAGTTTTTATTTTTTAAAGATTTTTTTTCAATTTTTATGGGTTTTTCAATATATATGTAATGCAGAATTTACACATGATGTAGTAAAGTAAACGAAGTGCTCACCCCCAAACTTGAGTTTTACGATGTCCTTATCGTTGCCCCCGTCTCCGGTAGCTAGACTTAGATATCAGGGTGAGATTTTATTCACAAAAAGAAAACTCTAAGAGCTAATTACAATATTCACAAGTTAAGAGATTGCGTTAGTCCAGAAATTAGTACCGGCCATTCAAAAAAATTGTCGATATAAGGCCAGGGCTGGTAAAAGAAAAAATATATGAAAAAGAAAAAGAAAATGTACATGTTAGTAGTATGGTTATATGTTAGTAAAGGGTATGGGTGCGTGAAAGTAGGGATCAAAAGATACTGAATGTGAAGACGAAGTTTTGAAGGAGTCAAAGAATTGCTGCCCGAATGAATTGTATGTTCAAGAAGCATGTGTTGAGTTTCGATGTCAGGTTTGTTTAAAAACTGGAGTTCATCGTCAAAAAGTTCAGCAAAAGAAAGGTCCGTAGGATGTTCCTAAAATGATTCTGACTCAAACTCACAAAGAATATCAAGTTCATCCTCAAATATCTCCTCAAAACTCGGTATGAAAGAATGTTTCTCAAGGCTGTCTTCTTCCCTATAATCCTGCACAATCCTACTCTCGTTGTTACAGCTCACATCTCCCAAAACCAGTTCTCCCTCATCACATTCATATATGGGTAGGTCCATGTCATCTAAAAATGTAGGTTCCCACACTAACGTTTTTCCCAAAATGATATTAATAGGTGATACTAAAATTGTGGGTTCCTGATTGTGAATTATATCGAACACTACATCGATACCATACCCGTCAAATTCACAAGCTCTCTCCTCTAAAGTTTTAGCGCAAAAATCAGTCGGTGCAAGAATCTCATCTTCAAGTAGTATATCGGTTAAATCATCCTTAAGATCACAAATGATGGGAGGCCTATTTGATACATGAAGGGTAGTGTCGGACTGACTCGGAGGGTTTTCTTGCTTGTCCAGGTAACACCCAGTCAAATTAATTACATCATCATTATCTATAAAATCATCAAAATTTGTTTGATCTTTTATCTCACTTAGCTGACTTTCTAGATAACAGATATTGACTTTATTTGGTTCAAATTGACCGTGTTCACTTCCTAGAATCTTCACAGCTAAATGTTTCACTTGTTCGTCGATTCTAGCCAAAAATTGAGCTTGAGCGTGAAAAAATTGATCGGATTGTTGTATGCACATAGCTAGCATCGAAGCCGTTTGATTCTCGAATACAATCATCACTTCAATACTTTTCTCTAAAGTGGTCAACCTAGCATCCATCTCACTCTCATATCCTATCTATGTGTCAACTATTTCAGGAAAGGAGGGTTGTGACGGTAGTGATGCTAAAGCAGTCATCTTTTTGACCTCTTTCTCTAAATTTTCAATCATTTGATCTATATTTGAAGTGGGATTGGGTTCAAGAGTGTTAGGTGAGTAACCGATGTTAAGATTCTGGTACAGTTGGTCACCCCCTACGAAAGGACAATTTTCATGAATGTGGGAAGAATCTTAGCAATTTGAACAAACGAATTGGATCTGAGTATTCACAAAATAATATGGATCGTGAAGAATCGAATTGAACTGAGTATCACCCATATCAACAAGTATACACAAAATCACAAAAATAAAGAATATCACACCCCTAACAGTCTATGTTATGCTAAGTCAACCAGACCTGCTCAGGAACCTGATTGTTGAAGTAAAATTGTGTCGAGAAACAGGCTCAAGATATACGGATCACGAAGCCAGATAAGTACAAAGATAAGGGGAGGTTGTCCAACGCTTTCGCGAAGTTCATTAATTAGAATAACCCTTTCTCTTTTGGCGGATGCGCCGTTAACACTTGTCTAGACACCTCGTGAACAATATAACATAAAGCGGTGTTCTAAACAAAATTAACTTGCCCTATTGAGCGCAAATCCTTAAAGTCAGAGTTCTAATTGATTTAAAAATTACTGTGGGTATGCAAGAATGCAGTTTTGTGATTTGTGGGCTACGGAAAAAGGTGATGAAATTTTTTACCGTATCTTGTTTGGTACTTTTGCTCTTAATATCCATATTAAGATGCAACTACGCAAACTAATAAAAGAATTTAAGCAAATCAATCAAGCAAGCAAATTTTGTACATTTTAGGCCCTGCAACAAATATGGGTTAGTTCTCTGTTCTATTGGCGGTAAATTTTTGCGAAGAATCCTGCAGAAGATAGGAAAGTGGAATGCGTCGGATTTGAGCGAAGGTGATAGAAAAATATGTACCGATATGATTTGGGTTAAGAAATTCTCGTTGAAGTGATCACGAGTACTTGAATGTTTGCCTGCGCGGGTCAAACTACCCGAATCTTTAGCACTGTAGTTTACTAACTCCTTGTTATTGAAATTGAACCTTGCTCCGCACGATCGCTACTCGTAATTCCGTTGAGATTTGAAAATGTCGGAAAATACGATATTTAGTGCAAAAAAGCAATATATATGGCCAATTAGCTGCATACACACAATTGTGAAATTTTGCATATACCAATAGATCACAAATGGGACAAATAAGCAAACACAAAGAAATTTGGGAAAATTGTGCAAGTGGGGCCGCAATTTGCGGCCCAAGTGAATAAACCGGCGACCAACCTTTTGAGTTGGTGCCCCAACTTTGTACCGTGTGCTTCTAGTCCTATTAGTGTCCCAATGTTATATGCAAAAAAATTTATAATTAAACTCAGTATGACAGCAGATCAAAAAGACAGAGAACAATCCAATTGAACACTTTCCATTTATGATCAAAGAAGAAGATTATTCTTTTTACCAAACATATGCGGATCAAATCACGATCTTATAAAAGTTAGTTTTGTTAGTTTTGTTTTTGAATTTTTTTAGTTAAAATTAGTTTGTTAGTTTGAACCAGAAATAACAACCCCTAATGACTACCGCATCCCCGGCAACGGCGCCAAAAACTTGTTGGGATTTTACCCCCGCGTGCTATTTATAGTTTTGAAAGAAAAGGTTTTAGAAATAGTGCGCACGCGAGCTTGGTCTCGTTTTAAAATTTATAAATCGCAAGTGCACGACGCGTTGTAGCGAGCCGGCAAGTACGGGTCGATACTCAGGGAATTGGTGATTAAAGATTGTTGTTAAAGGTTCGAGAGAAAAGAATTTGGGTTTTGCCACAGAAAATTAGAAAATACGGAAATATAGAACTAGGTTAAGAAGAGTGTCCGTTTGCAGTTCTGGCTAAAAACTGTCGTTTCCGTTTATGTTGTGTATAGTCTCTAGTGTTTTTGCCTGTGTACCTGTATTATGTACTAATGAGCAGACAGAGATATAATAGCACCGTTTATTAACAAAATAGTAGAAAATGAACGGTGTTAAAATGTAATAAATCGTGTCGAACATGAGGCTACTAGACGACGGGTCCCGTATTTATCTTTTATTCTACGTGGACGATATGTTGATGGTATCACGCAGCATGTCAAAGGTCAATAGGTTGAAATAGCAGTTGAGTCAGGAGTTCAAGATGAAAGATTTGGGGGCTGCGAAGAAAATGCTTGGCATGGGCATTGTTAGGTAGAGGAAGCATGGTGAGTAGTGTCTGCGATAGAAATAGTATATCGAGAAAGTTCTCGCTCGATATGGGATAGAAAATGCAAAGCCCGTGTCTATTTTTTTATGGGCGCTCATTATGCTTTCGGCGAAATTACCACCGGGGTCGGATACGGACAAAGAGTACATGTCTAGAGTGAAAAATACGAGTGTAGTAAGCATTTTGATGTATACGATGGTTTGCACGCGTCCAGATATTGCACATGCAGTAGGGATGTTCAGCCAATACATGGTTAATCCGGACAAGGAGTATTGGCAGGCTGTAAAGTGGAATCTGTTTACCGCCGAAATCCGGGAAGACAGACATCTTGCTTGAATTTGAGGGCAGATGCTATTTGGTTTTATCCGTCCACTTCTCCGAAGATGCCAAGTTGATTTATGGCACCGTGCATCAGAGGTTTGGACGGATGCGGCCGTTGTAGCAGACTTCGTCAGATTTCCCCTCGTTTGTGAGCGGTTTTTGATTGTGGGGACGCTTTTCCCTGCAGGTGCAAGCCCCTGTAGCTAATTATGTTACCACGTAGCGATAACCACTTTCTCCTTCTCCAGAAGGTCACTTCATGTCATGTGTGTTTTGTTTTATTTTTGGTTGCCTGTGGATTGTATACGGAGACTAATTTATGTTGTCGCCCGTAGGGCGTGGATTAATCCAAATCTGTATATTCTTAGATTTGGGTTTGTTTTGATTTAAGGATTGTTAATCTCGTTCGAGATTAAGATCAACTTAAATGTTTGTTAAGTATACGTTAGTCTGATCTTGGACTAAGATCTACTTAACGGGGGTTTAGGATCATTTTTGATCCAACAAAGGAGCATTTTGGCTCTATCGTTTTAGTTTAGGGACGTTACGGTCCGTAGATCACCATTTTTGGGATGACGGTTTAGTTTAAGGACGTTACGGTCCATAGCTTAGTTTAAGGACGTTGCGGTCCATAGCTAGTTTAAAGACGTTGTGGTCCATTGTAGTTTAAGGACGTCTCGGTCCATTGGGATGTGCTCGTCAATTTGAGAGTGCACCAAAGAGTTATTGGTTATCGGGACCCACCACCTCTCTGAAGACGCTGAAGAATTACAACGATATTTATCAGAAGTGTGAGGAGATGTACCTTTGAACCAATGTCCGTTGGAAGATCAGTAGTCGTGTTTGGGACTAAGACCAATTTGGAAAATCGTGAGCACGTGGGCTCGGTTGATCTGAATTAGGGACTTTTGGTCAACTTGGACTCAGCCCACTCAGTCTTTGAATAAAGTGTTAAACACTTGTTTGGGCTCAGTCCCCTTTTTTGTGCAAATAATGCTTTGCTTTACTTTCCCCTCTTTTTTTTGTTCCTTTATTTTTTATGGAGTGTTAAACACTCTTTATGGCACCCTCGTGTAGAGCATGTGAGGCGTTTGGCGCTGAGCGCCAACCACTGGGTGCTAGGCACTCCCTGTTGAACAGCGCCCACATGAGAGACACGTGAGGCGCTTGGCGCTGAGCGCCGACTATTGAGTGCTAAGCACTCTTTATTGAGCAGTGCCCACGTGAGGGACACGTGAGGCGCTTGGCGCTGAGCGCCAACCATTGAGTGCTAAGCACTCTTTATTGAGCAGCGCCCACGTGAGGGACACGTGGGGCGCTAGTTTTCTCTTTGAGTGTTCTGTTCTAAAGAGTTCAATTCTCTGTTCTTTTCTGGATCTTTGATCCCCAAGAACAAGTTCATCCCCATGAAAATTAAATTCTCATTTGTGGGAGACTTGTCTCATGGATCTCAGATCTAGAGAAAGAACTATGTTCTTTAAAAAGTGTTAAACTCTTCGCTATGCAGATGAGATGCTCTGATCCCTTATTTTTTTATTTACCTCGAAGAAAGGTATTCTTCTTTCTTCTTTCTTCTTTCTTTTTCTCAAAGCTTATGGGGGGGGGGTTTCTCTCTACAAGACTTGAAGTCTTGGGTCCTTTATATAGTGGAGGCAGATTTGTTGATTTGGTTAAAGAAATCTCTCATTGAGAGATTTAATTGATTTGGGGATTTTATCCACCGTCGGATCTTTGATCCAAGGACTTCTGTTTTACAGAAGATATTTTTTCTCGTTTTTAACAAGATCGGGAAATATTTTCCCGTACAGAGCTTATTATGTAGCTTGGTGGTTTTTTTAATCACCATTGGATTTTTTAATCCAACGACACTCTGTTTTATAGAGAGTAATCTTTCGTATTTAGAAAAATTTGAGGAATATTTCCTCAACAGAATTTAATTCTATATTTTGATGATTTATCATCTCCGTTGGATCTTTGATCCAATGGCTCTGTTTAACAGAGAGATTTTAGTTCTGGCACTGACGCCCTCGTGTGAGGCACGTGAGGCGCTGCCTCAGAGTTTTTAACTCTTGGCGCTGGCGCCCTCGTGCGAGGCACGTGAGACGCTGCCTCAGAGTTTTTAACTCCCGGCGTAGCGCCCTCATGCGAGGCACGTGAGGCGCTGCCTCAGAGTTTTTCACTCCTGGCGCTGCCTTTCAAATTTTGAACAGAGCTTTGCTCTTTTATTGGGGAAACAAATGCCCCCACCGTTGCGCTCAAGTGGCTCACACGTGAGTGCAGCGGTGGCATCTTTTCCACCGTTCGTGAAGTGCTAGAATCGGTTCACCTTCTTGCTCTGATTCCTTTGGGTCAACTATCTTCTTTCCTCATGCATTTTTTCCCGGCCTTGGAAATAGTTCCACTGTGCACAAAATTTTCCGTGCGTTGATTTGAACATTTCTCTTTATAACCCAAAGCTATGTCTTCCTTCTTCTCTTCAAACAGAAACCCATTTTTATTAACAGAACTCAAACAAACCAAGAGCTATGGCCTGCAATCATTCTCACGCTTGTCAGCAACCATGGGAGGTGCCCATAAAGGAAATGATTCCTCGCTTTGCTGCGCGGCTAGTAGATCCCCTTCTTACCGACGCTCAATGTGACGCGGTGTTGTATGAGCTAATGACTCGTAGGGGCTCTCCTCTTCCTATGGGCTCCATTTGGCTCCGGATGATCTTCCTATCTGTGCTTGCCAACATCCCCCCTCATCCGGCAGAGATGACTACGGCGATTCTCGATGCGGCGAAGGACAAGATCGAGTGCTTTCACGAGGCCCGTTTGATTACCCAGTCTTTGAAGGACCGTTCGGTTCAGTTGCTAAGACGAATACGGGCTCAACGGGCTATCATGTGGGGAGAAACTCCTCGTGAAGACCGCCGCTTCGACATGGTAGAAAGGGCAGAGAGGGAATTGGAGAACTTTGTTTATTGTTTTGTTAACCCCTGTATCTCTGATCCCATATTTGGTGATCTTTTCCCTGTAGAGTGGTATGTTTATTTCAATGTATTTATCTTATTATCGATTGTTGAATCTTTTTTGTTGAATGTTTCCTCTTCATCATATATTCGTACGTGTATCTCGCCTCTGTGCATGAGCTTTACACTTTACCCTTAGGAATCTTTTTGCTAAGTGCAAGCGCCATTGTTGTGTCATGCGCTAATCCTTCTCACACATACATAAATCAGCCCGCTTTGAACACTATTTCCTGTTAACTAGGTATGCAGTCGTGAATGAACGCTTAGTAGAGTGTGAATCAAAGACTCTCCTTACTGCCTTGCATAGTACACGGTTGGTGCTCATGGGTTGCGCCTTTCTGTCTTGACGTGAAACAGGTTTGGATCTGCCGCCTAAGACTTTTCAACTTTATAAGCCACGAGGGTCTCATAAAGAATTTTCTCCCTACGAGTCAAGAGGATCCCGTAGGTGTATTTTCTTCTTAGGAGTCGTGAGGACTCCTAAGTGCGTTTTCTCTTGAGAGTCGTAAGGATCTCACAAGAGAATTTTCCCCCTTACAAGTCGAGAGGGCTCGCAAGTGGTTTTTTTCCTCCTTGTCGATATTCGACTTTGGAGAGTGTGGTCCATGGATAGTATACAATAGTCCATCTTAGACCTATTTGTAGGGCCCTAGTGCTTAGGAAATATGTTGATATCCCCGTTGCCTAAGGCTTTTCCCTACGAGTCGAGACGAGTCGAGAAGTTCTTGCAGGAACATTGTTTTCCCTACGAGTCAAGACGAATCGAGAAGTTCTCGCAAGGATGTCCTAACGTCACAGTTATCCTCTGCTGATAGAAGTCCGTTAGGGTCTGTTGTACTAGGGCTTTTATCCGTCGTACCATCGCGTTGGCCGATGTATTCCCCGATACGCAATCTTGCTGTTCGAGTAGCCCCGCGACTGTCGTGTCTCTAATCCCTTCGGGGGCTGGACAAGACGTCTTCAAGTAATCTTCCAGGTGATATTACCGTCGGAAGATCAAGCATTAGGGATATTCTATGCCGCTTTTTACTTGTGGTTAGGCTCAGTTTGGGAGCCCCGATGAGTCATGACCACTTCGCGCTGGTGTGGGATGATCTCCGATAGTCTTTCTGGTCTCATTTGAGTTGCCGTCAAGATCCTGAAGCTAGGGATCTTCCTTTGCTTCGTTTGTTGACATTGCGTCTGCAATATTGCGACGAATGTCGAGGTTGTCTCTGGGTTGTCTGTGAACCGTCGAGTCTTGGAACTAGGGACTTTGCCATGGCTCCATTGTTTTGACCCTGGGGTCGGTTGTTGACGTTGTGTCTGCATCCTGCTAGAGTGAGAAGGAACACCGTTGTGATCTCTAGGCTTTAGATATTGCCGTCGAGACCCTGAAGCTAGGGATCTTCCTTCGCTTAGTTTGTTGACATTGTGTCTGCTATATTGCGACGAATGTCGAGGTTATCTTTAGGTTGTTTATGAACCGTCGAGTCTTGAAACTAGAGACTTTGCCGTGGCTCCCTGGGATCAGTTGTTGACGTTGCATCTGCATCCTGCTAGAGTGAGAAGGAACGCCGTTGTGATCTCTAGGCTTTAGATGTTGCTGTCGAGACCCTGAAGCTAGGGATCTTCCTTCGCTTCGTTTGTTGACATTGTGTCTACTATATTGCGACGAATGTCGAGATTGTCTCTAGGTTGTCTATGAACCGTCGAGTCTTGGAACTAGGGACTTTTCCATGGCTCCATTTTGTTGACATCGCGTCTGCATCCCGCTGGAGTGAGAAGACACACCGTTGTTGATCTCTAGGCTATAGATGTTGCTGTTGAGACCTGGCTCTCCTTCTGATGGAGCCTGATGGGAAAATGTCGTTCCCTTTTCGTTTGTGCCCATGCATTGTATACAGGGGTCGATGTGGACTCACCTGCAGGGCAGAAGTTTCATTCATTTTTTTTATTTCATCCCGCGGTGCTCTATCATTTCAGCTTTTTATATCGCGAAAGTCGTGATTGCCCAATCATTTTGGCTTTTTTATTGCGGTGCCTAATCATTTTGGCTATTCTTTTCTTTTTTACTCGTCGTTTTTTATTGCGAGTTACCCAAACATTTCTGCTGTTTTTATATGCATATATTTTGCTCGCTGATTTTTATTGCGAGTTGCCCCATCATTTCGGCTATTTCATATGCATTTTTTTCCTCGTTGATTTTTATTGCGAGTATGGGACTTGAGATCTGATACCGATCTTAGCATCAGCATCGCTGCGACTGGAATATTGCCAGGAGTGAATCGTTATTTGCCTTTGTTGATTTGAACAAAGGTGGCTTAGAAAATAGGGTTAGGATCCTGTTGACTAAGGCTTTTCGACTTTACGAGCCATAAGGGTCTCATAAAGGTATTTCTTCCTACGAGTCGTGAGGATCTCGTAGGTGTATTTTTTCTCTAGAAGTTGTGAGGACTCCTAAGTGATATTTTCTCTTGCAAATCATAAGGATCTTACAAGAGTGTTTTCTCCTTACAAGTCGAGAGTACTTGTAAGTGCCGTTCACTAAATGGAGCAATTTCGTTCCATTGGTGGAACTAGGTAAGGGAGCGTTTGTTGGTGCCCGTGGATTGTATACAAGGATCAATGTTGGACCGCTTGTAGGGAAACTTGAGGAATGTGATGGCTTAAGAACAGGTTCAGATCCCTCTAGATTAGTGCCAGACAATGATTTTCAATGGGGGCATAGTTGTTTTCTGCTCCCAGAAGGACTCGAATTAAATAATAGAGAGTTCTCTCTTTCTCCCGGTCGTTCTCCTATGCCCATAGCGCGTCTAGAGAACCTTCAAGGGCCGTTGTGTACAGGATGATGGGCATTCCGTTGACCGGAGCGGTCAGTACTGGCAGGTTCTGCAGATATTGCTTGATTTCGTCCAGTGCACTTTGGCATTTACGATCCCAAACGAATGGGGTCCTCTTCTTCATTAGATGGCTGTAGGGACGACATTTGCCGAAGATGTTAGCTATGAACCGCCGGATATACGCGGGCTTTCCTTTGAGAGATCGCAGTTGCTTGAGAGTTCTTGGCGAAGGCATTTCCATAATCGCCTTGATCTTTGACGGGTCTATTTCGATGCCCCGATGTTGTACGATGAATCCCAGGAATTTGCCTGAGGAGACTCCAAAAGCGCATTTCAGAGGGTTCATCTTCAGATTATATTTCCGAAGACGCTGGAGCACTGCCTTCAAATGCTCCCAGTGCTCCTTGTACGATTTGCTTTTCACCACGAGGTCGTCAATGTAACATTCGACAATCTTGTGTATGAGGTCATCAAAGATCTTCGTCATGGCCCTCTGGTAGGTAGCGCCCGCATTCTTCAAGCCGAAGGGCATCACCTTATAGCAGAATATGCCTAGCGGAGTCCGGAAGGCGGTGTGCTTTTGGTATTCAGGATGCATTTTTATTTGATTTTACCCTGAAGATCCATCCATGAAGGAGAAGACCTCGTGAGTGGACGTGTTATCGATCATCAACCCGGTAACCGGTACGGGGAAGTCATCCTTTGGACAAGCTTTATTGAGGTCCCGGAAGTCCACGCAGATGCGTACTGTCCCATTTTTCTTCATCACCGGGACAATGTTGGCGATCCAGTTGGGATATTGAACTTCTTGGATGAAGCCAAAGTCAATTAGTTTCTTGAATTCGGTGTTGATACTCATCTCAAGTTCAACCCGCATTCTTCTTGGCACTTTCTTGACTGGCTTAACGTCCGGCGATATAGCCAGTTTATGCATCACTATTTCTGGATCTAGTCCCGGCATCTCGGAATAATTCCATGCGAAGCAGTCTTTATACTGCATAAGTACGCTCTTTAGCGTGGCCACCTGTTTTTCAGATAGCAGCTCACTGACGAACGTTGGCCTTGGCTCGTTTTCTGTCCCCACGTCGATTTTCTTCAGATTTTCCGCTGTGGTGTGTATCCCATCTTCCAACTCTTTTGGCGCCGGTGGAAATTACGAGAGCACCTGTCCTCATCTTCATTTGTGAAGCACTGGGAAGGGTCGTCCACATCCTCATGCTCTCCCTCCTTTGAGAATGTTATCATGTGGCAGGTGCAAGCTCGTTTCCAAGTTTGATGTTAATCTGGACTTTCCTTCGCAGTGTAGGTTGCTCTTGGCTCATGCTTTCGTGGTGGGGATACCCTCCAATTGTAGGACATAGCGAACCTGCCTTGCTGATACTGGTCTTCGACCCAGTCTTTGAAGGTGAAGCAATCTTCAAGAGGATGTCCTAATGCTCGGTGGTAGGAGCGATAAGCCGGATGATGGACTTCGTTTATTTGCTCAAGGTGCCGAGACTCCGGGAGTGTCATCATTTGATGCTTCATGACAAGGTCGAATATTTTCCTTGTCTTGTTTTGGGGGAACGAGTACTCTCGATCCATCTTTTTCATAAAAGACGGATTCTAGCTGACTTTTTCTTTATCGCGTGGCTTCTTGAATCCGCTTCGCTGTTTTCGAGCGTCATTTCCGTTCTTCATCTTGTTGTTGCTTTTACGTCGGTATTTTTCTTGCCATGAGAGCGTGCAGCGGGATGAGGGTGAAGGTGTAATATTTCAGAAAATATAAAATATTATTTTGGAATTTAATATTAAAATAATATTTTTCCCGAAAACTGCCCGATTTGCGAAATTGGGGTTTTCGAAAAAGGGTATAAATATATATATACCAATAATTATGAATTAAATGGAAATTAAAATGATTTATTCATTTAAAAATATATTTATCGGATTTGGCATTTTTAAAATTTATTATATGCAGTTTGAATAAAAACCCGATTAGTGCACTGCTAATCGCGATTAGGCCAAATCCGTGTTTCTACGGTTTTCCATGGTTAGTGTACCATGACATGTTACATGTTGTTTCATTTGTGTTGTTTTATTGGGGTTATGTGTTTATTGGTGAGAAAAAAAAAGAAATGGATTATTGGAGAGAGAGAGAGGGGACACAATGATGAGGGGTGAGCATGCTAGGAGAGAGATTGAGAGTGAGAAAGAGAGAGAGAGGGAGAGTGCTGCCCCATTCAATTCCCCCCCCCCCACCATTTTTTCATCTCCTTCTTCACCCTCAAGCTCCATCATCTACCCTCATGACCCATCTCAAAATACTCCTCAAAACGCTTTACCCCTTTCACAAAAAATGATCACCTCCTCACTGTCATCGCATTGGACCGAGCAAAATGGGATTTTGATGACATTGAGAAGCTAGGGTTTTTTAGAGTGGCCTAAATGAGGTATAATTTCTATCATTTATATAGTTTTAAGTTCCTTTATATTCTAGTTTTAGTTTAGAATTGGTTTAGTGGTGATTTGTGAAGTTAGGAAATTCCTAGAGAGGGGTTTGAGTTGTGTGGATTGGGTGATGCCTAGTGGCTGTTACAAGACCCTAGAGACCAATTCATGACCTGGACCAGTGACCAAACCCCAAAATACGAACTTTAGATTCGTCAATATCGGAAAAATATGAGAATTGTGATGGTATTTAGGAATCTGGAGTGACTCGGGGACCTGGAAAATTATTTAGCAGAGATTGAGAGCTGTACAGGCAACCTAGAACCTATACCCAAAACCCAGGATCCTAATTCCTTACTGTGGCTGCAAATTTACCCCTTTTGGCAGCAATTTGTGGCCTGGGTTGAGTGGATATGCCCCGTGTTTGGTCCATGGCTCCTTTTGCTATAAATTAGACCCTTTACATATGCAAAATTGGCTAATTTCACCCAGGGTAAAATCTGGGACTATTTTCTTGAGTTGCTGCATTGTTTTATGACTTCGTTTTAACTTGGTTTTGGTATTTGATATTGTGTTCCGTCTTCTGATATTTGTACGTCAGCGACGGGGGTTGTTTGGTGGTTTTGAAGGCGTAGTCCGTAGGTTTTAACCTATAGGCATTTCGCGTGTCGTTTTGGTTTCGAGTCGGATATTAATGCGATACGATATGTTGTGACATGTAGGTACCTCCGCGCAAGCTTCGGGATGACGAGAAAGGGTGTGGCGACATCGACTTCGGCAAGCAAGATCAAGGTGAGTGGATCTATATCCACGGGGGAAGTCGGGTGGATGGCGTATAGCACCCCCGCAAACTTTGATGGAAACCGATTTATATATAGCGTATGGTTAAGAGAACCTTTAATAGAAAACTCTAGAAAGAGTTAAAAGATAGTTAGAGAAACTATATTAGAAACTAAAGGATAGTTAGAAGTGATATGACATGACTATTATGCGATGACAGGATTTAAGGATGATGTTCGATGATATTGCCGTTTAGGGTACTATAAGACTAGATAGCCGACATAATGTGTCATCCGAACCATACCTATTTCCAAACCGAAGAATCGTATGCATCTTTTAAACAGATACCTTGAGGGACGTTACGGATTTTTAAATGATATCTTTTCCTTAAAAACACCGTAGCCCCGACTTTCAAAACTACAATTCGCATCCTTTAAAAACTGATTGTATGGTTCAGTGTGTATGTTAGATTAGATACGTATGCTTATAGTAAAGGTAGAATGTATTTGTAAATTTATCTTATGGGAGATATGAATGCGATGAAAAGAGAATACAATTTTGACATGTGATATGATGATATGTTGGTACACGGATGCGAGTCGATTGAGATGATTGATACCTTGCCGGTCCCCCGATAAGAGATTGTTATGGATGTGATCTGGGATATAGCACAAAGGTATATATAGTATTGTGAATCATGTGTGATATGTCGTACGAGATGTTAGGTCCGTACCCCTCATTGTCATATAGGATGATAGGATTCCTTTTGGTTTAATGCCCCCGTACGATGGTTTTCCGTACGTGATGAGTTTGACTTGATATTTGATCCATACCCTTGACTTGAAGATGCCGTACGATGGATCATACCGTACATGATGTTGTGAGGCTAGACGCCGTTTGATTGATTCACCGACTCGGCCATGTTAGATATGTATACCCGTCAGTATTTGCATATGATTTACCTTATGCTGCATTCATGTTATTCTCATTGCATTGCATATACCTGTGCTCTTACACCATTATTGATGATGCGTATGTTACACATACACAGATTTGCCGGCTCACACATTTTATCATCGATAATTGCCATGTCACTACACGATAGGATTGCTGCATCTGGATATGACTCCTTGCATGACATACTTGCGTACAAACATATTGTACACCCATACTTGCGTACATACATATTGTACACCCATACTTGCGTACACACATATTGTACACCCATACTTGCGTACACACATATTGTACACACATACTTGCGTACACACATATTGTACACACATACTTGCGTACATACATATTGTACACACATACTTGCGTACATACATATTATACACCTATACTTGCGTACATACATATTGTACACACATACTTACGTACATACATCTTGTACACCCATACTTGCGTACATACATATTGTACATACATACTTGCGTACATACATATTGTACACCCATACTTGCGTACATACATATTTGCACATACATAGATGATGCTGGCTTGATTTTTGAGATTTGAGAACCGCATGATATATTTTAATACGAGATTCATTTAAAGAGCGGTTTTCCCTCGATATGTGCATATTACTGGTTTATGTTGCATGATACATGGATATGCTTACATTTCTATTATATGTCGCATACATCATGCTTTATGATTATACGCATTGAGATATGTTGTTTTCATTAGATTTCTGGATTTGAGAACCGTGGTTATTTCAAAAGAAAATATGTACTGTTTTAAAAACCCGGTTTCTCTTGATATGATATTTCAGTGCGTCCACCATGCGTTTTCTCGGTTCTGAGACGTGTGATATGTGAAACCCGATTCGAGGAGGCGGATGATCCGTTTGTGGGTTTATGGTGGACCTGGTATGGTACCCCGGGGCGAGATAGAGATTTCATGGAGATGACGATGAGCCTGGCTGAGGGACTACTACCTACCGGTGATTGGTTGGGCCTGGCGGTTATCCGGAGGATACCGACCGGGTCGAGAGATGGATATTGGGCCGACCCGTCTGCCGGAGCCCGAGGGCTGATTCGGACCGACGGAGCCCGAGATATGAGGATTTACGTTTCGATGCTGGACACGGGTTTCATGATGTTTCGAGTGTCGATGCTGGGCACTCAGGTTCTATGATTTTGATGTGTCGCGAGGGACACAGGTTGATTTATATCCTCATACTTTCATGCATATGCTTTTATGATATTTACATGCATGATATTGTTGAGTCATTGGTTGACACGTGGACGAGATCCACATGCATACATACATTGATTATATGGTTGGACGAGATCCACATGCATACATACTTTGATTATATTGTTGGATGTTATCCACATGCTGATAGGCATTTACTTATAGTGCTGGCATATATACAGATACGATCACCCTAGATATCATAGTATTAACTTCATGATATAGTTGACATAGGAGTCGTTATTTATTCGATTTCTACTTGTTGATATTTTTCTACTCACGAGTTGGCAACTCACCCCATTGTGCCACAGTTCTTGCAGGTTGACCGTACGGATCCGTAGCGGATTCAATGGCACACAGTTGCATTCGGGTGCTTTGCTGGATAGGTGGGACATTTGTATCGTACCCCCTCTTGTATTTATATTTTATATTGCATCTAGTCAACTCCATCAATCAAACTAGTATTTGTATAAATAATGAGACTTAGCAAGACTTGTAGTTGCGAGACTTGAGCGAATGGGTTTTATGTTCACATTTTGGGGTTGATGTCTCGCTTATTTATTTATCTTTGGTGGTGAACTTCGCCGTTGGGCGTCGTATACTTTTATTCATGCTTTGCGTGGTTGTGGATCCGCCGTTTGGCGAAGAGCTAGCTCCCGCTTGGGGATGCCTTATCATTATCTTTTATAGGTTTTGGATCAAAATATACAAAGGAGGTGCTGCCCAAATTTTTAAAAAGACGAAACATGCCTTTTAAACTTGCATAATCCACTTGCATTTTTCATGTTCCATTATCTATGCATTTAGAAAAACCTTTGATTTCATTATACCTTTATTTCAAAACCTCACCTCTTTTATTTTCTTAAAAAGGTTTAGATTTCTGGGTTTCGGCTTACTTGAGTTACGTTGCGCCTTTAGATGTCGCGTGATTTAAGTGCCGGTCACGAGCTAAATTTCGGGTCGTGACAAAGTTGGTATCAGAGCGCTAGGTTTAACCTTGGTTCGAGTCTATGTTTGACTATGCATAGTTTACGATGTATATATATTTCGGAACCTAGGCTTGACCTTACGGAACTTAGACTTGAACATGGGGGTATTAGACCCGAACTTTCGTTATATAGGTTGACTCTGATTGATGGAATAGGTAGCTTGAGTAGAGTGACGTACCGTACGTATGTTCCGCGGCATATTTATGATACGATACTCCACTTAAGAAACCTTAGGATGTACATATTTTAAGATTAGTGATTCTCTTCGTACCCATAATTATACATCCATTTGAGATACTTGATTCTATTCGTTTCCATAATCATACTCTCACTGATTCCGTTTCCTCCTTATGATCTTGTATCCATTCTGGATCTGTCGTTTCCTTTCATGCCCTTGATATATTTTTATCGATACACGATTGAGCTTCCTGTCACCATGTTTGAGCGCAGATTGAGTTGCTGCTAGTGATGCGGTCAGGGAGAGCTCGTCATGAACGAGGACTGACCATAGTGTTTTCTGGTGACATGGGAACGTCTCGATGTAGTGTTGTGTTGTGACCTCTTGTTGAGGCGAGTGTTTGGTGTTACACCGGATGATCGGGCCATTGATAGAGGCTGCCTGTTGCGAGAGGACTGTTGATGTACAACATACCTCAGAGATTGTGATGTCTTCTACCTTGCAGACAGATGACCCAGCTGTTGCTGAAATTGACGGGATGTCACTTCCAGAGCTTATGAGCTGAGATCGCTGGAGCTTCCAGGCAGAGATGCGACATGTGGTAGCTAGTCTATCCCCAGTTGAGAGACGAAGGTGATTTGTCAGATTGATGCGCCGACGCAGGCTCAGTTGAGTTGAAGATTTCCAGTGTGGAGATTCTTACTCAGGTCTAGAGATGACCGATCCAGAGATAACCGTGGCGTATCGTCTTTCCTGGAAGATTGAGGCATGGTTTAGCATGCGGACGAAGGGTATTCATGTGTGGTCTAGGCGAAGTTAAAAAGTTCGAACGAATGTCAGAAACCCAATTTTCCAAGTTTAAAGTATTCGAAGGAATATGCAAGTAATTCTGTGGACCCTTTAGAAGAATGAAACCCTAACTCGACATAATGACCATGGAACCGCTTCCGAACCTTAGGGTTTACAGCAGTTCAACGGTGCCATCAATGATGCTTGGGTTTGCCCTTCTATGGTTGGTCCATAGGCACTGTGGCATGTACTGGATATTATTAGACCGTGCTCATGTGTTGAGCTTTCGGGGAATTATGAGACTTTGACGAATCGATCGAAAGGTTTGACGTTGTCCGAATATCATGTGATAAGAGATCAGCAAGCTGACCAGCTTCGGATAGAGGACCTCACCCAGATTTGTTGCGGTTGATCGAGAGGGATGAGTTCCCGAGGATGTGTTCGGCCGGATATCTTCTACAAATTGATGAAGATACCGAGTTTGTAATTTCGAGTCCGTGCGAGAGACTTCGGATTGACTGTAGTCGAGGACCATTGCAGTACGTAGATAGCACGACGTGACGTCAAAGTGTATGATGATACAGATGAGTGGAGCCAGAGGTTCGTGCGAGATGCTGACGAGCTGTTGCTACCCCCTGTCGAGATTAGAGATCTGATATGCATACAGAGGCGTTGGGATGCGGCCAGTTCCCGAGGAAATGTTGTGCTGAAAATGCAGATGTCCAGAAGATGAGAAAAGATCATGTAAGAGTACCAGCCTCCGTATAGTTCGGCATAGGCGAGATCGGAAGAGACCTTGAGCAGGTTCCTTCCAGGACACTGCTGCAATCAGATTTGCACCAAGGATCAGATGTGAGACGTGTATTCAGAGAGCCAGAGGCCGACGCCAGTGACGTGCTGCTTTATGAGTGATCATACTAATTGGCCAAGAGATGACCAGAGAAGTGCCAGAACGGAATCGTTCCCGTTAGCACACCTGACCAGGTCGATGAGCCGATGGATTGCGAGATTGATAAATCCACAGAGAAATGAGAACCCAGAGACAGAGGATGCCAGACCGTGAGCAGGAGGCAAGCGGATGTTCTTGCTCTGCCAGTTTTGGGCGCACTGATACATTTTTTGACATTGTAGGAGGTGTACCTCAATGTCATTTGTTGCGATTTGCGTTTGTGATCCGATTATCACGCTTATATCGCTTGGATTTGAGTTTTGATGACTAGGTTTCATGGTATTGATTTCGTGCACCATGGCTGCACCTACTGGGTATTTATATTTTGTGCATGGTTATTGCACTTGATATGCGTTTTATACACCGTTTTGTTGGGTTCTGATTTGTGCATATCTATTTGCACTTGATATCGGTTTTGTGCCTTGGCTGCACGTGTTTACGATTTCGTGGATTTCATACGGTTGATTTGATTTTGTGCATGCGGTACACACTCGATTTGATTTTTGCACTCGGTATAGCTCATATATGCTTGCAGTGCATTGATACGGATTTTGTGCACATAGTTGCACACGTTTTTGATTTTTATGCACCCTGGTACACTCAGTGTTGCTTCTTATATGCATTTGAGTTATTGATGCGTTTCTGTGCATTTGTTGCACTGTATTTATATTTCGTGCACTGAATGCACCGGATTTATATGTCGTGCATTTGTTGCACCAGATTTTCACTCGTGCATTTATTGCACCAGAATTTCATTTCGTGCATTTGTTGCACCAGATTTTCATTTGTGCATTTGTTGCACCAGATTTTCATTTCGTGCATTGGTTACACTGGATTTATATTTTTGTGCATTGGTTGCACCAGATCGGTATTTCGTGCATGCTACTGCACTAGATACTTTTATGGACCGGACGTGCTTGGTATTGGATTTTGCGCATATTCAGCGCTTGATATTGGATTTTATGCATGTTGGATGCACTTGATTTGGATTTCGCGCATGTTGGGCGCATGATTTGAGATGTGATTTTGTGCACACCGGATGCGCTCGATTGGGGTTTCCATTCGTGCATGTTAGTTGCACTGGATTGAGATTTTCGTGCGCTCTAGATGCACTTGATATTGTTGTCGTGCACACCCGTTGCACTGGACAGATGCTTTCGTGCACACCCGTTGCACTTAGTTTTGCTTTTGTGCATATTGTGGCATTTGTATTTGGCCTTGATTTCCGTGCGCACCAGACGCACGTGATTATTGGATACGCCTTTTGAGGCTGATTTTGCTCTTGAGCACTTTGTTTTCATGATGGGCACTATGTTATGTAGTAGCCGAACATGACTGATCTGAGGACAGTACCTGAGTACTTAGCATGCATTAAAAGTTTAACAAGAGATTTTTAAAAAGGATCTACAGTCTCGCTATTTTTTTTGTGTCCGTGAGTGACACGAACGTTTACAAAGAGAAAACTTTTTGGGATATTTTAAAATGGACGAGACGTATTTTTGAGCAAAACATATACGAAACTATATTTATTATTTTACAAGTGAGCGTCCGTCACTTATGCCGTGATTTACGCATCACGCGGCGATTCAGAAAAGATTTTGCAAGTATTTTATTCAGATTTTGGAGTTTTTCAAGGATGCGTATTATACACGTATTATAGTATTTGACTAGTGTATGTTGGATTTCAGTAGTGGATTTCGAGATCTGTATCTCCATTGTAAATCCGATGATATGCGTGAAAATCCGATGATTTGCATGACGCTTGACGGAGTACGGTTTTGAGTTTCATACCCGTTTTCAGGCGCACTTGACGCGCTGTGTTATTTCCGTATCTTCCGTGATTTCGGAGCCCCGTTGATTTGAGTTGATTATTGAAATGTTTTAGATTTTGGGGGTTTAAATTTAAATTCGGAGACCGAATTTATTTAAGGGGGGAAGACTGTAACATTTCAGAAAATATAAAATATTATTTTGGAATTTAATATTAAAATAATATTTTTCCGGAAAACTGCCCGATTTGCGAAATTGGGGTTTTCGAAAAAGGGTATAAATATATATACCAATAATTGTGAAATAAATGGAAATTAAAATTATTTATTCATTTAAAAATATATTTATCGGATTTGGCATTTTTAAAATTTATTATATGCAGTTTGAATAAAAACCCGATTAGTGCACTGCTAATCGCGATTAGGCCAAATCCGTGTTTCTACAGTTTTCCATGGTTAGTGCACCATGGCATGTTACATGTTGTTTCATTTGTGTTGTTTTATTGGGGTTATGTGTTTATTGGTGAGAAAAAAAAGAAATAGATTATTGGAGAGAGAGGGGACACAATGATGAGGGGTGAGCATGCTAGGAGAGAGATTGAGAGTGAGAAAGAGAGAGAGGGGGAGAGTGCTGCCCCATTCATTTCCCCCTCCCCCCCAGCATTTTTTTCATCTCTTTCTTCACCCTCAAGCTCCATCATCTAGCCTCATGACCCATCTCAAAATACTCCTCAAAACCCTTTACCCCTTTCACAAAAAATGATCACCTCCTCACCCTCATCGCATTGGACCAAGCAAAGTAGGATTTTGATGACATTGAGAAGTTAGGGTTTTCTTGAGTGGCCTAAATGAGGTATAATTTCTATCATTTAGATAGTTTTAAGTTCCTTTATATTCTAGTTTTAGTTTAGAATTGGTTTAGTGGCGATTTGTGAAGTTAAGAAATTCCTAGAGAGGTGTTTGACTGTTGTGTGGATTGGGTGATGTCTAGTGGCTGTTACAAGATCTTAGAGACCAATTCTTGACCTGGACCAGTGATCAAACCCCAAAATAAGAACTTTAGATTCGTCGATATCGGAAAATTATGAGAATTGTGATGGTATTTAGGAATCTGGAGTGACTCGGGGACCTGGAAAATTATTTAGCAGAGACTGAGAGATGTACAGGCAACCTAGAACCTATACCCAAAACCTAGGACCCTAATTCCTTACTGTGGCCGCGAATTTACCCCTTTTGGCCGCAATTTGTGGCCTGGGTTGAGTGGATATGCTCCGTGTTTGGTCCATGGCTCCTTTTGCTATAAATTAGACCCTTTACATATGCAAAATTGGCTAATTTCACCTAGGGTAAAATCTGGGACCATTTTCTTGAGTTGCTGCATTGTTTTACGACTTCGTTTTAACTTCGTTTTGGTATTTTATATTGTGTTCCATCGTCTTATGTTTGTACGTCAGTGACGGGGGTTGTTTGGTGGTTTTGAAGGCGTAGTCCGTAGGTTTTAACCTATAGGCATTTCGCGTGTCGTTTTGGTTTCGAGTCGGATATTAATGCGATACGATACGTTGTGACATGTAGGTACCTCCGCGCAAGCTTCGGGATGACGAGAAAGGGTGTGGTGACATCGACTTCGGCAAGCAAGATCAAGGTGAGTGGATCTATATCCACGGGAGAAGTTGGGTGGATGGCGTATAACACCCCCGCAAACTTTGATGGAAACCGATTTATATATAGCGTATGGTTAAGAGAACCTTTAATAGAAAACTCTAGATAGAGTTAAAAGATAGTTAGAGAAACTATATTAAAAACTAAAGGATAGTTAGAAGTGATATGACACGACTATTATGCGATGACAGGATTTGAGGATGGTGTTTGATGATATTGCCGTTTAGGTTACTATAAGACTAGATAGCCGACGTAAATGTGTCATCCGAACCATACCTATTTCCAAACCGAAGAATCGTATGCATCTTTTAAACAGATACCTTGAGGGACGTTACGGATTTTCAAATGATATCTTTTCCTTAAAAACACCGTAGCCCCGACTTTCAAAACTACGATTCGCATTCTTTAAAAACTGATTGTATTGTTCGGTGTGTATGTTAGATTAGATACATATGCTTATAGTAAAGGTAGAATGTATTTGTAAATTGATCTTATGGGAGATATGAATGCTATGAAAAGAGAATACGATTTTGACATGTGATATGATGATATGTTGGTACACGGATGCGAGTCGATTGAGATGTTTGATACCTTGCCGGTCCCCCGATAAGAGATTGTTATGGATGTGATCTGGGATATAGGCACAGAGGTATATATAATGTTGTGAATCATGTGTGATATGTCGTACGAGACGTTAGGTCCGTATCCCTCATTGTCATATAGGATGATAGGATTCCTTTTGGTTTAATGCCGCCGTACGATGGTTTTCCGTACGTGATGAGTTTGACTTGATATTTGATCCATACCCTTGACTTGAGGATGCCGTACGATGGATCATACCATACGTGATGTTGTGAGGCTAGACGCCGTTTGATTGATTCATCGACTTGGCCATGTTAGATACGTATACTCGTCAGTATTTGCATAAGATTTACCTTATGCTGCATTCATGTTATTCTCATTGCATTGCATATACCTGTGCTAGTACACTTACACCATTATCGATGATGCGTATGTTACACATACACAGATTTGACGGCTCACACACTTCATCATTGATAATTGCCATGTCACTACACGGTAGGATTGCTGCATCTGGATATGACTCCTTGCATGACATACTTGCGTACATACATATTGTACACCCATACTTGCGTACATACATATTGTACACTCATACTTGCATACACACATATTGTACACCCATACTTGCGTACATACATATTGTACACATATACTTGCGTACAAACATATTGTACACCCATACTTGCGTACATACATATTGTACACCCATACTTGCGTACACACATATTGTACACCCATACTTGCGTGCACACATATTGTACACCCATACTTGCGTGCACACATATTATACACCCATACTTGCGTGCACACATATTGTACACACATACTTGCGTACATACATATTGTACACACATACTTGCGTACATACATATTGTACACCCATACTTGAGTACATACATATTGTACACACATACTTGCGTACATACATATTGTACACCCATACTTGCGTACATACATATTTGCACATACATAGATGATGCTGGCTTAATTTTTGAGATTTGAGAACCGCATGATATATTTTAAAACGGGATTCATTTAAAGAGCGGTTTTCCCTCGATATGTGCATATTACTGGTTTATGTTGCATGATACATGGATATGCTTACATTTCTATTATATGTCGCATACATCATGCTTTATGATTATACGCATTGAGATATGTTGTTTTCATTAGATTTCTGGATTTGAGAACCGTGGTTATTTCAAAAGAAAGTATGTACTGTTTTAAAAACCCGGTTTCTCTTGATATGATATTTCAGTGCGTCCACCATGCGTTTTCTTGGTTCTAAGACGTGTGATATGTGAAACCCGATTCGAGGAGGCGGATGATCCGTTTGCGGGTTCATGGTGGACCTGGTATGGTACCCCAGGGCGAGATAGAGATTTCGTGGAGATGACGATGAGCCTGGCTGAGGGACTACTACCTACCGGTGATTGGTTGGGCCTGGCGGTTTTCCGGAGGATACCGACCGGGTCGAGAGATGGATATTGGGCCGACCCGTCTGCCGGAGCCCGAGGTCCGATCCCGCAGACGGAGCCCGAGGGCCGATTTGGACTGACGGAGCCCGATATATGAGGATTTACGTGTCGATGCTGGACATGGGTTTCATGATGTTTCGAGTGTCGATGCTGGGCACTCAGGTTCCATGATTTTGATGTGTCGCGAGGGACACATGTTGATTTATATCCTCATACTTTCATGCATATGCTTTTATGATATTTACATGCATGATGTTGTTGTGTCATTGGTTGATACGTGGACGAGATCCACATGCATACATACATTGATTATATGGTTGGACGAGATCCACATGAATACATACTTTGATTATATTGTTGGATGTTATCCACATGCTGATAGACATTTACTTATAGTGCTGGCACATATACAGATACGGTCACCCTATATATCATAGTATTAACTTCATGATATAGCTGACCTAGGAGCTGTTGTTTATTCGATTTCTACATGTTGATGTTTTTCTACTCACGAGTTGGCAACTCACCCCCGTTGTCCCACAGTTCTTGCAGGTTAACCGCATGGATCCGTAGCGGCTTCGCTGGCACACAGTTGCATTCGGGTGCTTTGCTGGGTAGGTGGGACATTTGTATCATACTCACTCTTGTATTTATATTTCATATTGTATCTAGTCAACTCCATCAATCAAACTAGTATTTGTATAAATAATGAGACTTAGCAAGACTTGTAGTTGCGAGACTTGAGCGAATGGGTTTTATGTTCACATTTTGGGGTTGATGTCTCGCTTATTTATTTATCTTTGGTGGCGAACTTCGTCGTTGGGCGTTGTATACTTTTATTCATGCTTTGCGTGGTTGTGGATCCGCCGTTTGGCGAAGAGCTAGCTCCCGCTTAGGGATGCCTTATCATTATCTTGTATAGGTTTTGGATCAAAATATACAAAGGAGGTGCTGCCCAAATTTTTAAAAAGACGAAACATGTTTTTTAAACTTGCATAATCCACTTGAATTTTTCATGTTCCATTATCTATGCATTTAGAAAACCTTTGATTTCATTATACCTTTATTTCAAAACCCCACCTTTTTTATTTTCTTAAAAAGGTTTTGATTTATGGGTTTCGGCTTACTTGAGTTACGTTGCGCCTTTAGACGTCGCGTGATTTAAGTGCCGGTCATGAGCTAAATTTCGGGTTGTGATAGAAGGGCATCACCGTCTTCTCTTTCCGTGTCCTGCTGAATGATACGTTGCGTCCTGGCTTTCTCGTAAATGGCCATTTCGCGGCTGTGGTAACCCCGAACCTTTCGACCCTCTTCCCTTATTAGCTTGTCAATTTGTTCTTCGAATGATGGGCTTGGCATTTTTTCGGCAGAATCCCGTTTATCGGCGTTATTTGGAAAAGCATTCCCTTCTCCTCCGGGATTATTTATGACGTGGCAGCCATGGAATCGCTCCCGTTCCTTGGACTGAACGTATCCAAGCCCGGTCTTCTCCATCCTCCCGTTGGGCATCTTTCGCTGAGTACCGGGAACGTCTCAAATCTTGTTGTAGAATTGGGCTTGTCGAGCAGTTTGTTTGAAGGGCACACCCTGGCGTTTTAGTAGCCTTTTCAATCTCTCTGCGTAATATCTGGATAGACGGATCGGTTGAAGCCTGTCAAGCGCAAGATCGACACCATGCCAGACTTCTTTCTCCACTTTAGTCTCCGTGGATCGATAGAAGAGGATCACCTTTTCATTTCTCCATCTAGGAGGAACGTAGAAGGTCTGCAGCTCTTGTACGCTGTATGTATCGAGCACATCAAGTTCCCTATAATATTGCTGCGGAACCATGGTGATTAGCAAACCCTGATCAGCTCCAATGAAGGTTTGTATTGATGGACGAGTGGAGAACACGGCCTTGACCTCGTCTTCAGAGTCACTGCCAAAGACCAAAATCGGAGTAGATGGTCCTGGCCTGCCGCCTTGGGATTACCCCGAGTAGAATATCTCTTCATCTTCCTCGGTATCGCTTCCAAAGACCGGGATGGTAGTGACGGCTTTTTGTTGGTTCTCCAGTTTACGACATCTTTTTGTGTCTTAGAAGTCTGGTAGGAAGCACTTGGCGTCTTCATATTTTCGGACTTCATTTACGGAAAATGGGTTTATCTCCCCTGTAACTGTGTACTCGAGGCCGTCTTTGAAGTACTTCATACACTAATGTTGTGTAGAAGGGATGATGTTGTACTCATGTAACCAAGGTCGGCCGAGCAGAGCGTTATAGCAAGTCTTGGCGTTGATGACATGAAACTTGATGTCAGTGATGAGCATCCCGAAGCGTAATGTTAGTATTACGGACCCGAGCGTCCGTGATGACTGCGAGTCGAACCGGGAGATAGTAATTTTGTCCCGCGCCAGGTGTTGAATGTTCATGCAAATCTCCTTCAACACTCTCACATTGAGAAGGTTGACGGAGGACCCGTTGTTAACCAGGATCTTCCCTATCCTGATGTCATGGCAGTACCCAGTGACATACAGAGGACGGTTGTGCTCGTACGTTCCGAGGAGGAGATCTTCATCGCCGAATGTGATGTCAGCTGTGTGAACTTCTTCCAGCTCGTCCTTCATCTTTTCTTCTGCAAGGAAGGCTTGAAACTGATCGGGCTCTTGTAATGCCTTGATCAGAGAATCTCGTGCCTCTTTAGACAGGAGGAGAGCATCCAATATGCTCAGTTGTGAAGGTATCTTTCTCAGGTGTGCCAGGACATTGTAATCCACCTTGTTTTTCTTAGGCGGGTCCTTAGCTGTGAGCTCTTCGACGACTCTATCATCGAGGGCAATTTCCTCAGGGACTTTTTCCTTCCCTTTGTCTCTTTTGTTCGGACCCCTATTTGTAGGCCCAAGATTCTTTTCAAGCAACGTACGGTTACGCAGCTGAATGTTCTCACAGTTCTTCGCCTCTTCTTCTTTTCCAGCGCTGGATTCCTTGAAGAGAAGGCCGAGGGCTATTTCTTCGTTAGAATCGCTCCCGAAGGTAAGAACTTGAGATTTCCTTTCTGTTGGGATGGCATCAACCATATGACAGTTACCGGCTATTCCTTCACGCAAATTTGTCATGCTTTTCTGCTCCCGACGGGCTTTGCACTTCATTCGCTTGAAGTGTTGTCAGTGGGCCACGTATCCTTGCCACCACTTTTTGAAGGCATTGCACTCTTCGGTAGGGTGTATGACCCTCTGATGGTATAAGCCGTACTTCGGATGTACATCCGCTTCGTTAATGCATGTACTCCCGGGAGTATTTCCTTCAAAAGGTGGCAGCTTCATTCCCATTGACAGAGCTTTGGCGAACCGTTTCCCCATCTTAAACCTGCATTTGTCTGCCGCGGGTGTGCTTCGACCTGGTTGGAGTACTTCGTGACTCTTCCTTACCGCAGCTTCCTCATCCTGACGCCGACGCTTAGCCTTTTCGTATATGGCTGTTTCACGTTCTCGGCCAGCTTTGCTCTTTTGAAGGGCTTCGTTCAGCAGTCTGTCAATCAGGTCGTCTAACGGTTCCAGGGATCTTGACGCCGGTCCTGCCCCCAGCTTCTCTACGTTATTTTCTAACGCTGAGGGAGCTTCTTTTCCTTTCACTGACGAAATGAGAGATCATGTGGGAACTCGCCACATAATCCTCGGGTTCTTCTGACGAGTCGTTCCCCTCATCATTGTCACTGTTTCCGTTCTCAAGGAAATGGTTGGGAAACTCTTCGAGAGTGACCGGGGTCCGCACCTTCTGGTTGTATTCTTCCAGCGCGTCAATATACTTTTGCAGGTCCGTACGCTTGTCGTCAGGCTGCACAGGCTTCTTGGTCTTCTTCTTTTTCTTCGAAGACTTTGAAGGCTTGACCTGAGTGTGTTGCCCATCGCTACCAACTTTCGGTATTGGGCACGGTTTCAGCATCCCGTCAATGATCTCAGGCTCCAGATGGTTTTTCCATCTGATCGCCGGGCATGCTTGAAGATCCTTCAACATTCTTTTAGTTTTAGCCGAAAGGACAATTTCCCTTGGAGCTTCCTCTATAAATGAGCATGATTCCCCCGGCGTGTCCACCTTTTTAGGTGCGTGCTGCTGTGGCGGGTTTACCTTCCAGTTTTCGGACAGCGCGAACTTGCCTATCCGGTACTGGTCCTCAACCCAGTTTTTAAAGACGTAGCAATCTTCAATTGGGTGACCCATTACTCGGTGGTAGGGCAGTAGTTAGGACTATTGATGTCCCCAAGCTGCAGTGGGCATCTTGGATCCGGCAGAGTGATGAGCCTGTTGCGCACTGCCAGTTCGAACAATCTCCTCGTTTTATCCCGGAGAAATGAGTAAGGACGTCTCAACTTCTCTTCGAGGGATCGGCTTGCATTGCTTTGGCGAACGACCGGTTTTGGGTCACCCGGTTGTTATTGAGCGTTGGCAACGAAGGTCGCCTTCGCTTTGCCTTTTTCATTCCGGAGATCCGTTTTTGAAGAGGACGGCCTATGACCCATCTAGTCTATTTAGGCCAGCTTGTCGATCGAGGCCTGGAAGGTGGTCGGCTTGAAGAACATCATAAATTGGGATATAGTCGCCTGAGGATCAAGGGTCCCTATGAACATACCCACATCATGAGCTTCTTTTATGCATTGTTCGCATTTGGACCATAGGTTCCGCCATCGAATTGCGTATTGAACCTATGTTTCTCCCGGTTTCACCCTTGCATTGATCAATGCGGTGATCGGGGTGCGCTTGCTTGCGCTTTCGAAACGCTGAGTGAATAGCAGCCCATTTCTGTGAATGTTTTGATGGAGTCATTCGGAATCTCCGAATACCATTCAAATGCTGTCTCTGCCAAGCTACTGACGAACTGGCGAAGCAGCAGTTTGTCGTCGCCTCCGGTATTGCCGCATAGAGCTCTGAACTGAGTGTCGTGCTGATGGGGATTGCCTGTCCCCTTATACACATGGAATTTAGGGATCGTATATCCTGACGGGTACTTGATTTGATCGTACCAGCCTGGATAAGGTCATCCAGTTCTGACGACTTGGCCAGCCGCTTCACTTTCCTGATGAGCTCGTATTTGTTGAGCTATGTAGTCATCAAGGGCAGCTTTGGAGATCGTCTCCTCCCTAGTTGCTGATAGAGCCGGAGGAGGGTTTGATGTCTCCCCTCTGTCGTCTTCAATGATTATTGGAGGGTTTCCGGTTGGATCATCATCCCCACCATGTCTTAGAATATGAGTGCCATCTGTTTTATATTAGCCGCTTGTTCCGCGGCCTCTTTGTCTTTCTTTTCAAGCACCCTTCGTAGAAATTCGGTGTCGGTCTCTTGTTCCTGGCGTTGTTCTGACGATGCTTCCGGGCTTTCTTTCTGCCCAGTGAGTGTGGCCATCCTTGTCAACATCTCCTGGAGCTTTTGTTGTTGCTCCTGAGCTTTTGTCACCGATCGTGTGAGTGGTCGATAACCCATGGAAGTACGGCTTTCCTCTTTCCTGGAAGCCATGTACACCGTGTGTATTACCACGCCCCCAGATTTGGGGCGCTTGGGTCCATTGCCTTTGATATTTGCCGCCGGTATGGGGATCTTCACCGACCTTCTCCTCTTGTAGGACGTCGAAGTTGAGGGGGCCGTTGCAGCAGGCACCCACGCAGATGATACCTTCCGTGGTATGATGGAGGGATGGTTTTCCTCTTGCCGAGCCTTCGTCTTCTTCAGCCGGCGAGAGTAATCTTTGTCAATTACAGAGTCTTGGACTTTCCGCCAGACTCTATGGATCTTGGAGGACAACCGCTGAGGAGGCTATTCCGGTTTTTCCTGCGTTGTGTTTTCAACAGACGGAGGAGACTTATTTAGTACAGCGGTTGGAGAGTTCTTGCGCATCCTCCTGAGCAGCTCGAAGCTGTTCCTAGTTGGAACAACAACGTCAATTTACACCATTGGAGCTGGTGGGGTAAGTCCAGAGAGGGAACTTCCCCCAGCCTTCCTTACTCGTGTAAGTGCACGGCGGCGCCCCGGCCGTCAATCCGACGCCAAAATGCGGAAGCGAAAAACTTTAATTTTGCAAACTAGCAAACCGGCACCACCGCGCACTAAACACCCGGATCGGGCCATTAACTAGTCCTAGCTAACTACAAGATGGGGAAGAGAGATATAGCGAGCGATCCGTGTTCTCTGGTCTTCTCGCCGTCGTCCCGATCTCCCGCGGAGTGTCCGGTCTCCACCTGCTCGTCGGAAGGGCACCACGTCGCCTGCTTCTTTTACGGGCTCCCGCCTCTATACCGAGGCAACTCGGGCACGAAGTTGGCGAGCCGACGTGCCCAAGGTTTGCTGTAGAATGTAGTGTAGAACCATGTCTCATTTGGGGTTGTGGAGTTTGCCTTTTGGTGGAGGAAAATGAGCTTGGAGAGAGGTGAGGATAAATGTAGCATGCAAAGAATGAGATCAACATTTTTCTCACAACCAAGAGAGAAAAACCCCCCACCCTCACTAGTGGCCGGCCATCCCATGTGTGGGAATGAGAGGAGAGAGTGATAGAATAATGCAAGAGAGAGGGAAAAAGAAATCATGTGAAGAAATGATCACAACGCAAAACCAACACTCTACCAACTTCATCATCTCATCACAAAGTCAAGCCATCATGAAAACTATCATGAAGCAAAAAGTCAAGTCAATGGATGGTGCACCATCATGACACTACAAGATACAAATACCCCCTCCACAAATGCTTATTTGCACAATTGCAAATAAGCCCTCCTCCACCAATCTTCGGCCAATGAAGGATACAAAGAAATATGGCCGAAATGGAAAGCAAACTGGCAACTCCAGAAAACTGGTCCCGTAATAAATTACAGGAAAACCCCGATACTGTGCATACACACCCGCATCTGTATTCCGACCGAAATACAAATGTAATGAGACAACATCTACACTGTACTATACTAGGATCCGGCTTAAACCAAAGCCGGCTAGTAATATCCGTTCGATCCTGATCCGTGCAATACCGCACGTATCTGATCGAACCCTGCCATATATCCATACGGCCTGTAGTACAAACTGTCCGATCCTGATCCGTGCAATACCGCACGTATCTGATCGAACGCTGCCATATCTCCATACGGCCTCTACAGCGTTTTGCCCGAAAGCTGAGTAACTTAATGTGTGGTGGACTCTAAAGACCCGTCAATACTATGGCTGTGGATTTAACTATTAGCACGTCAGAGGTATTAGCCATACGTGACGGGCCACCAGCTATTGACCAAAAGGGACGTCGATGAGCGAACTCATCCTGACACCCTACTGATTAGTGTCAAAAACATGAGTTTACCGCAATCAGAAACGGCGTCGCTTCGCAGCTAGCCGGTGAGTGCGGGTCGATCCACAGAGACGGGTAAATTCCTTTAGTGTGTCTTAACGAGTTGATTCTATTTGTCGTTTTGGTTTTATAAAAATCTAGATCTAAAACTTAATTAATCTAATTTATATTCTTGCTAGGGTTAGGCTTAGAGGAAGTTTTGGAGATTGATGTTTCCTCACTGCTTTCAATGCCGTATTTTAGATCCATTAGGTGTTATAGTAATTATCGATAAAGTGGATACGACTCTTTTGGGAAGATGTTTTCTTCCTCTAGATTCGTATCCTTCCTTTGTCGTTAATTACCCTAACCCCCATGGAAAACGCGCGCAACCGGGCCTTTATACTGCGGTTCACCGTTACCTTGAGGGGTAGGGTGCCGCAGGGAGCGGTTGTGCGCGCATGCATGGAGTTCTTAATGGGTTAGTTTAATATGGCATTGAAAGGGGTGAGAGATTTCATCTCTCAACCCTTTCCCTAAGGCTAACCCTAACAAGCGAGGAGACTACTCGCTCATTAGGGGATGAAATAACATTAAAAGAATAAAAGAAAAACACTTACTAATGGTGATGGCTCCCTCCAAGCGATAAAGAACAGATCTGAATGTCACTTCCAGAATTTCTGAATTTTATTTATTGAAAAGAGGCATACAATTTTTAGATCTAAGATTACAATTTATAGAAAAATAGGAAACCTAGGGTTACAGACTCTCGCACATGCGCAATTACTGATTTGCCCCCTAAAAATCCTAACATCTGCACCGACGCACTGACGCTTTAAATTTCCACCGACAAGCTCTCTGTAAGGCCGCGGATCCGCGGCGCCAGGCAGGGTTTGGCCGCGGTTCCGCGGCCAAAGAAGGGAGTTGGGCCTTGTTCTTTTTGGGCTTGGTTCAGTGGCTCTGTGGGCTTCGTTTTCTTCACTTATTTTCTCTTTTGGGCTTCTGGTTTTTCTCGAGATTTTTAGTGAAGACTTGTATTGGGCTTTTTAACCGTTTCACTTGACTTTTTGGACCTTGCACTGTTCTTCGACTAGGCTTGACTAGGATCCGTCTACTTGTTGGTCAAAAGTCCCTTTTTCTGTTGTTTTGTGTCTTTTTCACTGTATTTGCTCCAGAAACCTGTATCCTGTAATATGCAACAAACGTGCGTCAAGAGTACCTGTTTATTTATAAAAGAGTAAGAAAATAGGGGAATGAATAATGCAATATTATAGTCTGAACAAATACCCCCAAACTTACCTTTTGCTCGTCCTCGAGCAAACTTTTTATTCTCTAAAAAATCCTAACCGCACTTTCGCAGGGAAACGCGATTGCACTGAGCACGTGCAACAAGCCGTTAAACCTCTAGGTGTCCCTAGTAGGAGGAGTGTTGTCTCCTGAGGGTTTTCAGCGGATTACACCCACAAAATCCTATCAACTCGGCCCATTGACTTTTGTTCTTCATTTAGGTTTTCTAACAAGGAATTCTATTATCGTCGACTTGTAAATTATCCACCCATATTCTTCACGCTTCCTCATTATTTAACTTAAGATTATATATGTTATGTAGACCTACTTAGCTTTCGGCATCTCTTAAGTTTTCCTTCTAGGGTTACATCTCTACTTAGGAATTTCTATCAACTCTATTAAAGATACAAGTTCTATTCTTCATTCCTTTCTTTTATCTAAATTCCAATCATATATCCCTACGAGTGTGTATATATTACCTCTACACTTGGAAATTCAAATCAAGCAATCATACTCTCATCCAAAGCACTTATTAAAATGAAATTTGCTTACACATCCTTCATGCGACCGTTAATACTTCTTGAGGTACCAACGACCGATTACAAAATGCGTTTGCACTTTTAAAGCGTACTTCCTAGTCTTTGCAACACCCAAGGCTTTAGCAGTGACTCCCAAACCAGTTGGTCTAAGGCACTAGGTGATGAAGCACCCTCGCTAAATATTTTTTTCTGTTTTTGCAGCCTTAAGTAATCACAAAAACCAGTGTCCATTTTTTCATATCTTTTTCTTTTATTTTCATCGTACTAAGGACTTAAGACAAGAGCATTTCAAGGTCTCTTCTACTATTCCAAGTTTCAAGGTGCGTGATTGTGCAATTGTAGGGTATACATTTTCAGAATCTAGACTTAAGCTAGGAACTATTTTTCAAACTTATACTCTAATAAGAACATCAATACTCTTCCCTTGTTTCGACTTAGACCAAGAAGTGAACCCAAAATTTGCCTATTTCTAAATAAACTACAAGGCATATACTTTCTACTGTTAAACTTTAAGGAAGGTTATTTTTAGGGTTTTTAACTTACTAAGTCTAAGATCCAGTTGTTCCTAACCAGTTAACCTATTTGTCAAACTCACGTCAAATAAGCCAAAATTGAATACATTAATTTTTATAATTTTTTAAATTTTTTTAGGTTTTTAAATAAGTATGCAAATGTAAAAATATGTACAAATGAATGCGAAGGAAGAAGACGTACCGAGCATACCCCCAAACTTGAACTTGACAGTGTCCTCACTGTCATGCTAAACCAAGAGGGTAAAAATACCGATACTCCCCTGTTTATTTATTTATTTATTTTTTGTATTTTTAATGTGTTGAATTTTTTTTTATTTTTTATTTTTTTTTAAAAAGAAAACAAAAGGATATATACATATATACAAAGGTCCCCCCAAACTTAAGCTTGGCTTTACACAAGCCAAATGTTAGCACCAACCATTCAAAAATCTTATCATGGTAATGGTAGAGTTGGTGCAAGAATGGGATGGAAAGAAAAGAGATGTAAAGCACGCGAGACCGTGTTGAGAAAAGAATGGTAGAATAAGGTCTCGGTAGGGGAGAAGAAAGACGGAAAGAAGAAAGAAGTGGAGTGCGATCTTGAGGGTGTAAATTGAGTGAATAAATCAGCGCAATATGTGATGATCGATGTGTTAAAAGCGATTGCGCCAACCTACCAACTCGTCGTGCAATGGGGTCAAATCCCTCAAGATTCGCAAGAAAACATGGGTACGCCGAACTTGGTATCGGAGATGAAAGCGTAACAGTCATTTGTTCGGTCGGAACAATAGGAAGGAGGGAGGGTGATATAACAGTCAAAGGTTCAGGAGGCTGAATTGGAAAATCCGACACGTCGAATAAAAATGGTTCAACCTCGATATTATCCTCAATATGTAATTCATCCATGCCATTATCATCAAAATCTAGACGCATATGAGATTCGGGGGAAACATTTAATAACTCAGGATGATGATTTGAACATAAAATTTCTATTAAATCGACAGGTTCATCATCCGAAATATTCCCGGCGTCTATATCCTCAATCAAGTGAAAATCAAATTCTCTAGACACTTTATCCACAGCATGGACATTTATCAATATAGGTTCTGGAGTGGAGGTGTAAAGATCGAAAGGATTAGGTACGGTTTCACTTGAAAGGGGTTCCTCACAATTTGGCAAATCAAACACTACAAAATCGCACAACTCATTTTTATTTTCAACTGGTGAATCATTTGGAACAATCGATGGAAAACCGTAGTTGTGGGCTTCAATTGGGTAAGGGTAGGTTTGATTTGAAAATCCTCTCTCATTCTCACTCTGTCCAACTGCCGTCTTACACATTGAAAAATTCGGAGCTAGCGGGACACTAGCTACCGGTTCACTAGGTTGCGTAAGGGCGGCCATGGATGCTTCCATTGTCCTCATCATTTTATTTGTTGCAGCAATATATGCTTCCAACGACTCTTCCAAACTAGACTTAGGTGGTGAGGGGGTTTCAGTAAAAGATTCACAATTGGTTGGGTATGTGAAACTCCCTAATGGCTGTGTCGAAACAGTGTCTAGTGAAGGTGGGAAGGTCGGGTATGATGGGTAGGAAGTGGGTGGTAAGACAGGAGTAGGGTCAACATATGGATAAGAAGGTGAATAATCGTGTGGATCCCTAAAACTAGATGAGTGGAGAGGGGTGAAAGATCGACTGCGAGATTGAGCAATATGCTCAGCAATGGACATCGGCCTAGGAGTTACAGCAGGACTTGGAAAAGTGGTGTCAACATATGTAGGTGGTAAAGGTTGACTAGGTTGACACAAAGTGGGTTGAAAAGTCAAACTGTTTTTCCTAGACTCCTCTATGTGATCTTTCAGAGATTTTTTAGGCATGGAGGGATCGTTTTTAAATTGACCGAACACATTGACAAACGACGCAAAGTTAGGTTCGGGATACCAAAATTCGGCAAGTGATTTGTTGTGTGGGGTACCCATGATAGAAGAATGCAAGGATTTCTTAGCGACAAAATTTTTTGCAAGTTTTTAAAAGATTTTTCTTTAATTTTTTATTGAAGAGTTTTGCAAGACGGTTTTAGAAAATGGACTCGTGACACAAAAGTATCAACCACACATGCACAATCAGGCCTAGATCTAGGGTCGCCTAGGTCTACTAGACAGCTCCTAACTAGGGCTAGAAATAGACCTCAAACCGCCTCTTCACGGACAAATACGGCCAGGTAAGTGGGAAGGAACCACCACTACAGTGGGCCTAATTAATAACCACTAGCCTAGACACCGCAATGTCGGTTAGGATAAACGGCCGATGCCTATCCTAGTCCTTTTCCTATTGAGCTCGATGTCCTTAGGTCTGAGTCTAATCTTTTTTTAATTAATTGTGGTCGATGCAAAATGCTTAGGTGTTTTCTGGGGTCCTGGGAAGGGTGATGAAATCCCCACCCAATCTGAGTTTGTCAATTAGCCCCTTAGAGTCCGGTTAAATTATGCAAAACAAAAATTCACTTGCAATCAATTTTAGCGCGGCGCAAAGAAACCTGCAACAAATCTGTTATTTAGAAGGGGGAGAAAGACATTTTATGCAAAGAAATCCTGCAGAAATTTTTTTAACAGTGGATATATGGAGGTTACAGAGGGGAGGAAAAGAGAACAAACAGAGCAAATTTGAGATGCTGACGTGGCATCACAGGCGCGGATCCGCGGCGGTAGGCCCTATATTGCGGCGGAAGAGCGGCTGTGTTGAGGGATCGGCTTCTGAAAATTTTTCTGTGGTTCTGTGCTTTGAATTCCTCTCTGTTCTTATGTACCAAATTTTGATTTGCCTTCTGCAAAATTCCAGATCCACGATTCTTCGCTGTTCTGCAAGATTCAAACAATACACCCTTCAAACAGATCAAGTTTGATTATTTTAATTTTTTTTATTTTTTCTTTTATATTTTCAGATTTTTATAATTTTTAAAATTTATATCAACCCGAAAATTCACAAAAAGAAAAATTACGCCGTCCCCGGCAACGGCGCCATTTGATTAGTGTAAAAAACATGAGTTTACCGCAATCAGAAATGGCGTCGCTTCGCAGCTAGCCGGTGAGTGCGGGTCGATCCACAGAGACGGGTAAATTCCTTTAGTGTGTCTTAACGAGTTGATTCTATTTGTCGTTTTGGTTTTATAAAAATCTAGATCTAAAACTTAATTAATCTAATTTATATTCTTGCTAGGGTTAGGCTTAGAGGAAGTTTTGGAGATTGATGTTTCCTCACCGCTTTCAATGCCGTATTTTAGATCCATTAGGTGTTATAGTAATTATCGATAAAGTGGATACGACTCTTTTGGGAAGATGTTTTCTTCCTCTAGATTCGTATCCTTCCTTTGTCGTTAATTACCCTAACCCCCATGGAAAACGCGCGCAACCGGGCCTTTATACTGCGGTTCACCGTTACCTCGAGGGGTAGGGTGCCGCAGGGAGCGGTTGTGCGCGCATGCATGGAGTTCTTAATGGGTTAGTTTAATATGGCATTGAAAGGGGTGAGAGATTTCATCTCTCAACCCTTTCCCTAAGGCTAACCCTAACAAGCGAGGAGACTACTCGCTCATTAGGGGATGAAATAACATTAAAAGAATAAAAGAAAAACACTTACTAATGGTGATGGCTCCCTCCAAGCGATAAAGAACAGATCTGAATGTCACTTCCAGAATTTCTGAATTTTATTTATTGAAAAGAGGCATACAATTTTTAGATCTAAGATTACAATTTATAGAAAAATAGGAAACCTAGGGTTACAGACTCTCGCACATGCGCAATTACTGATTTGCCCCCTAAAAATCCTAACATCTGCACCGACGCACTGACGCTTTAAATTTCCACCGACAAGCTCTCTGTAAGGCCGCGGATCCGCGGCGCCAGGCAGGGTTTGGCCGCGGTTCCACGGCCAAAGAAGGGAGTTGGGCCTTGTTCTTTTTGGGCTTGGTTCAGTGGCTCTGTGGGCTTCGTTTTCTTCACTTATTTTCTCTTTTGGGCTTCTGGTTTTTCTCGAGATTTTTAGTGAAGACTTGTATTGGGCTTTTTAACCGTTTCACTTGACTTTTTGGACCTTGCACTGTTCTTCGACTAGGCTTGACTAGGATCCGTCTACTTGTTGGTCAAAAGTCCCTTTTTCTGTTGTTTTGTGTCTTTTTCACTGTATTTGCTCCAGAAACCTGTATCCTGTAATATGCAACAAACGTGCGTCAAGAGTACCTGTTTATTTATAAAAGAGTAAGAAAATAGGGGAATGAATAATGCAATATTATAGTCTGAACACCTACTGAGCCTGTCAGTGACAATATCCGTACAGTCCGGTCCGTTCGTCTATGAGCATCGCATGGCGGGCCTAAGGGGGTTGGTAAAAGTCAGACCTCTAAAAGCGGTACAAGTCGTGTCGGAGTGTAGCCCAGAACACCCTGAGATACTACTGGAATACCTACCAGTAAATCTCCTGCCTCGGCCGAGGGCTTTGTGTAATGGCTCTCCTAGACACAGCGCGACCTCACCCCCAATACCGGGAGAGACGAACCCCTGAAGATCCGCTCACTGCCTCCATGTGGCTCGGGACTGTACCCAACTAAAACCTGTTTGCACGTCTCCTTTGAGCGTGGTAGGGTAGTAATCAAAGTACAGTGGGAACTCACACGAGACAAATGACGATCCCCAGGTCGATGAACTAACCTGTACACATGTCACCAGGGAACTGCTATCTGACGTCAGGTATAAGACCAACTAGCATGTTCCCGGCGAGTCCTGTCCGGTGTACTCATAACCCAATGAGCACCTGTATACATCTTAGGTGAACCAACTGACACCAGTGGCTTGTGAGACCGGCCACCGCCCCTCGTCGGGGTCTCGACTGTATACACTAGTCTACTCTGGAGTATCGATGCCCTGTCTCGAAACTCCCACGACTAGGGACCTTTTAAGGATGTGCTTATAGACTACCAGCTCCCACGTATATGATCGCCCTCATACTGCTGGTGGTCAAGCAAGAATCCTAGGGGCTCTACCAACGTGTAATAGTGACATGTCAGGTCACCTAAAACAGTATACGATGATAAAGGTAAACCAGATAGCATACTATCATCTTGAGTAAGACTGTCCTACCGGGATAGGTCCTCCCTCAATCATTGCAATCACGTGTCTGTGATCCAATAATTGACTCTGAGGGCACTATCTCCAACAATCTCCCACTTGCACTCATGGCTAATTATTGCGATGTCGCATACTCACAGCCCGTGTGATACCGAACACCCAACTCCTCTACTAGTCAGTCTCACAAAACCCGTTTGCGAAACTATTGCGTTCGAGGAATAGCCTCAGTGAGTGGATCCGCTTTGATGTTCCTTTCTATGTCTCTCTATATCTCAAGTTCGCGGAGAAAACCATCTCCCGAAATGAGCAATACCTGTCTTAGAATGTGTCTGGATGTCTGATGGGACCTAGCTCATAAATGAACTCCAAATCCAAACTTCTTAGACTGTATCGTCAACTGAACTTAATCAGTATCCTGCGCCATACCTTCCCTCAGTTTCCACCTGGACCACCTGTCCATAATGCTGCTCCTCGTCAGAGGGAAAACTATAACTCTGACAGCCACTCTGCCATCCAGGTCATCTTGGAAGCCTGGAATGATAACCGTCTCCTAAAAGAGGCTGCCGTTATCAAATCCCAAGAACATTCACTTATGTTCTAAAACTGCTTCCGACTGTTTCTCCAGGATTGGATCAATGTCAACTTATTGCATCTAGTGCAAGAACAACATCTGGTGTGGTACTTGACATCTCATGATTGACTCAATTGCCTAAGCAAGTGATCTGCCAATCATGCACATCCCTCTCCCCTTTAGTCTGTAAGACACCTTTAGAGAGGGTGACTCCATCACCTGCAGGTACACTACCGTGCCAGGAGTCGTCCATTCTAAATACTCTTAGAATGCTGTCTAAGTACCCTTAATTAGGAAACCACCCAAATCTAGATCTAAAACCATAGATCTAGTAACCAGTATGTCTGATATAATATCCAAGTCCTGTGTGGAGAAACCACTGTGTGACGACCAAAGTATAACCGATCGTAGTATAGGATTTTCTTTTCCTATTCTGTGTATGTCATCTAAATACCATGACATCACACCTTACTACCTTCTCAACAGATCCATCCCCTATTCTGATGAAGTCAAACCTATGACTGTCACGTCAGAAATAGATGATCTATCTCCGCAACATCTGCTTTAGTCTATAAATAGACATAAGCCACCTGTCCACCAATGCTTCCGCTGCTCCCACTGACTACGACAACCCTCTGGCAGAGTCATATAAACGTACACTTCTAAAGAAAGTTTAGAACGACGCTATACTCATCCTCCTGCCGGGTCTCACAGTCTGGAACAACAGCAATGGAAAGTGTGGGTAAACAAGAACCTCCCTGTCACCGTCCTTGAGACTACCGGAGTACCTCTCGGGTGCCTGAGGTTACCCACCAAATCTGCAGAGTGGCCAATGGAATGTCAAACCAGATCGAATCTTTAGGTTCCTGTGAAATCTTCAGTAATCGTTTGTGGTTCTGGAATCACTTCCAGTTCTACCATACTCCCACTACTGTTTTCTGAAAAAAAATCCATTTTTAATAAAACTGTGGCGAGTCTAGAACAATATTACTATTGATCTTCCAGATGGTAGAAAGTCAACCCTCGTCGTAGCCTCGGTCAACCCACAAACAGCCATTACAGAAACGTGCCTTGAGTTGTCCAGTGTCTAGTTTTAATCATAAGCCGGACAACTCCCCGTACCTTAACATCGTTAAGATATGAACTGTTCTATATCCAATATAGAACCAGAGGCACTGATTTAATTGAACCAGATTCAAATCATGCAGCTGTCTCCAGTGCATGTCAACTAAATGGAAAAAGGCTGATCAGCGTTACTCAACTTAGGAATGCTTCCAATTATGAGTAACCTAAAAGAGAAGCAAGTTCTCTTAATCATTACTATCATCTGAATACCATATACAAGTATCTACATCTTCGATCACTTTGAAGAATCCCGATACTTGCAATACCTGGTTCTCTACTTTATTCAAATACCTATAACTTCTCAAAATTTGGACCCTGTGTTTCCACGAAACACCTGTCTAAAAACTAGAGAAGTCATAAGTAAACCAAATATAGTACGAGGACCAACCCCTCTGTCCTGATGAACCCTGGACAACATACAATACTCTGTATAAGTCTCTTGAGTCTGATAACTCATTCACTGTGTGTCGTAGGTTGAAAACTGTACTTATGGTTAAGAAGAATTACACCGCTGTTCAATGCTCCTTACCTAACCATCCACTGACATAGGTAAATGTCACAGACATAATTTCAAAAAGTATATCTCACTCTATAAAAATAGACATATAGATATATCAATTTGAAATTGGTGCATAACAACGGATATTCAAAACCAAATATTTGCCGTCTGGCAAACAACCCAGGCGACTTCCTCAAATATCATCGATTACAACGAATCCCGATATAATGAGGATGATCACCCAATTCCCAATAAATTACTCCCACTCATCATCTGTAAAACCATACAGATGTGAGAATCATACCTGGTAAATACATACCCTGGAGCAAGTGTCTAATCGGGAAATCAGTTTTCCATTAACAGTACACGGTGAAACTGAAACATTGAGATGTTTCGATGGGGTATCTTGGTATTCCTAGTAATGCCTCTTCCATTATCCAGATTCACAACTGTAACCGTGTAATTCTTTGCCACCTCTCCAAATCCCTTTATATGTCTTTAGTCATTACCTTCTGCACACCCCTTTAGGCCAAATGGTTTTCTTCCTTCCCTACCGTTCGGCACCAGCCTATAGTTTGGAAGAAGACTATCCAATAAGCATAATGGGTGTACTGTCCTAATCCCAGGAACACTCGCAATACGAGAGAAGGTGAAGATAAAAGACAACCGAATAAACCTTATTCCTATTTCTCCTGAACGAGAATCCATCCCCGAACTGGAACAAGTTCCTTTCGAGTTCGTATATAACCATACGATGGAGTATCCAATAAACTGTGGATCTTCGTAGTGATACGGAGTGTTCTGGAGAAATACAAAGGTGATTTAGGATTGGCGAATAAATACTTGGTTTGGTCGTGAATAGCAGTCGCAGTTTACTTTGCCCTCTTACTAATCTCTTGCTTTGTCTTAACTTAATACCTTCTGTACACCATCGTTATGCTAATTGGTTTTCTTTATTCCCTACCGGTCGGCACTAGCCTAAGGTTTGGAAGAAGACTATCCAATTTGCGTAATAGGTGTACTATCTCCTAAACCAAGGAGTACTCGCAACCTGAGAGAAGGTAAAAGGAAAAGACAACTGAATAGTCCTATTCGTTTCCTCCAGAACCTGAAACCATCCTCGAATAAATTCCTTCGAGTTCGTATATAACCATACGATGGTTTTGTCCAATGGAAGTGGACGTTCGTAGTAATACGGGGTGTCCTGGAGAAAAGGGTAAAAGTAGGAGTGGCAATGAGGTTTGCAACTCTGACAATCCAAAAGCCAGTGTTTAAGAAGGTTCGGTTAATATTGGTCACTGAGTCATAGTCTTAGGGTCGGGTCAATGGTCGCTGCCAAAGAGAGAGAGAAAAGAAACACTCAGCGTGCACTCTATCCTAGATCAGAATGGTTACCAATTTATCTAATCTGGAAACCTCCCACTGTACCGTCAAATTCTCCTCCAAACCTGAAAGAAGAATTAGTCGGGGTCACCCGAGGAGTAAACCAACTCATCAGTGGGAATCGGGATCCAACTATCATCGCATGATAACGTGACAGAATCCGCTCACGGTGTCACACTCCAGAAGGTATGCGCATATCTGGCAAGTTTCAGTTCTTTTGAAACTCCCGATGTGATTTCTGCCCCATGCTCTTATGACCTTGGCGTGAGGTCAAAATATCATAAATCACATGTCAAGTTCTACCCATCATTGTCCAGGTTAATTTGAACCCACCCGTACATACCCTTGACGTAGGCCAAAATAGTAGTACGACTGTCCCAAACTAACGCATCTATCTATGCAACAGATAAATACCCGGCAGCTACCAAACACTATGCCTTGGCGTGAGGTCAAAATACATAGCTTGAATACTACCGAATATTCAACTGAAATGATGGAGGGCTACGAATGGTTTCTGGCGAAAACCTTTAACGTAAAGAACTTGATATCGTTGAAGGAACGGATAGCTTTTTGAAAATATAGTGACGAAAACCATTGCTAAAGAGGTCACTCCCGGTGAAGGGATCTCGGCTCTTTCCCCGTAGAATGAGGTGCAGGATATTCTAACTGAATACCACGGTGCAAAGCAAAAGTAATCGGCTATAGTGAAGTCATTGCCCTGACGCAAACTTTTTGTCCAAGGGGTCACTCCCGGTGAAGGGATCTCGGCCCTTGCCTCGTCGACTGAGGTGCAGGATATTCCAACTGAATACCACGATGCAAAACAAAAGAGAATGTCCTTGCAATAACAGCTTTTTGAAAAGTGTTCCAACAACATCAGATTAGGTTTGTTTTTAACTTGCATTGATCCGAATCAATGCAGTCCCATCAATTGATCACACCAAAAAGAACGAAAAATATACTGATGTACGTATATGCCATCCGCATTCGCCACTGGGTCCCGTCATTACCCGTTAGGTTAGCTAATTAACGACAGAGCGGGGACTGGACTAGCGTGGATGCAAAACATATACAACATCTACTAATATATATACCAATATATTATATTTCGCTCAAGGCGTGATAAAAATGCAACATCACAGAAATGTATAGCATCACAGAACAATACAGATATCTGGGATCTCCGGGTTTCACAGAGCCACTACTGAAACCCGACGTTCCCCTGGTCGTGTGGATAGCCTGTGCAATGAAATCCTAGACCCCTACGGACGCGACAAGTTACCCGCCAAAACCTGAAGCGAGGCATCCCCCTTCAACAACGTGAATGGACCACCCAGCACTTCACGGAATCCGGTAACTTGGGCACCCCTCCTGGGTCAACCTGTACCCCCTACGAGTGCGGCGAATAGCCCGCCAATCCTAGAGTGAAGCCCCCTCCGTCTCATTGCCATGAGATGCGGGCCCGTTGCCCTCTAGAACCCGGCTATCCGTGCATCCCACCTTGGGGTAATCCTAGTACAGAAAGTAAAATATACATACAACGGGTACATCGACCGCAACCAGGTCGTGCCCCAAAATAATAATACAATCAGGCAGTGACGGCAGTCCACATGTCGGACGCTCGCCCCACAATATCAAATGTACATAATACAACAAAACTGTACTATCATTGCATCCAGGCTATCCCCATGACCGATCCGCAATATCACAGCAATACACAGAACATCAACGTGAAAGTCACGTTCGCAAATCCGTCTAACCGGCCCGGTAAGACAGGATTTACCGATCGAGTGACATTCACGGTCGCAGATATAATGTAAATACTGTGAACTAATGTGTTTAAAATTTTCCGATCGATCAAATTTTAACAAGTGGGCCCCAAGTACTACTGTAGCACATCAAGAAATTCTGGGCCCAAAATTAATATTCCAAAAACCCTATAATCAACCCAGAAAGCAACTGCAGAAATTTGACGCAGTGATCACACTATAGTGCGGCGGAACCGCGGCCTAAAGGGGGTTTTGGCCGCGGTTCCGCGCTCCTATAGTCGACTCACTGTGTCGAATTTCTACAGAACTCTTAGAACTTCCAGTACATCACTTTTCTACAACCTGAAAAAATTTTCGAGCCAGAAAAAATTCAACAGAAAACTGATGCATGTGAAAAACGCGGGTTTTTAGAATTTTGGTCGATCGGAAATGTAAACACATTAAACAAAGCTAGACTAGGTTAATGGTGAGGCTCTGATACCACTGTAAGTGCACGGCGGCGTCCCGGCCGTCAATCCGACGCCAAAATGCGGAAGCGAAAAACTTTAATTTTGCAAACTAGCAAACCGGCACCACCGCGCACTAAACACCCGGATCGGGCCATTAACTAGTCCTAGCTAACTACAAGATGGGGAAGAGAGATATACCGAGCGATCCGTGTCCTCCGGTCTTCTCGCCGTCGTCCCGATCTCCCGCGGAGTGTCTGGTCTCCATCTTCTCGCCAGAAGGGCACCACGTCGCCTGCTTCTTTTACGGGCTCCCGCCTCTATACCGAGGCAACTCGGGCACGAAGTTGGCGAGCCGACGTGCCCAAGGTTTGCTGTAGAATGTAGTGTAGAACCATGTCTCATTTGGGGTTGTGGAGTTTGCCTTTTGGTGGAGGAAAATGAGCTTGGAGAGAGGTGAGGAAAAATGTAGCATGCAAAGAATGAGATCAACATTTTTCTCACAACCAAGAGAGAAAAACCCCCCACCCTCACTAGTGGTCGGCCATCCCATGTGTGGGAATGAGAGGAGAGAGTGATAGAATAATGCAACAGAGAGGGAAAAAGAAATCATGTGAAGAAATGATCACAAGGCAAAACCAACACTCTACCAACTTCATCATCTCATCACAAAGTCAAGCCATCATGAAGAAAAAAGTCAAGTCAATGGATGGTGCACCATCATGACACTACAAGATGCAAATACCCCCTCCACAAATACTTATTTGCACAATTGCAAATAAGCCCTCCTCCACCAATCTTCGGCCAATGAAGGATACAAAGAAATATGGCCGAAATGGAAAGCAAACTGGCAACTCCAGAAAACTGGTCCCGTAATAAATTACAGGAAAACCCCGATACTGTGCATACACACCCGCATCTGTATTCCGACCGAAATACAAATGCAATGAGACAATATCTACACTGTACTATACTAGGATCCGGTTTAAACCAAAGCCGGCTAGTAATATCCGTTCGATCCTGATCCGTGCAATACCGCACGTATCTGATCGAACCCTGCCATATATCCATACGGCCTGTAGTACAAAATGTCCGATCCTGATCCGTACAATACCGTACGTATCTGATCGAACGCTGCCATATCTCCATACGGCCTCTACAGCGTTTTGCCCGAAAGCTGAGTAACTTAATGTGTGGTGGACTCTAAAGACCCGTCAATACTATGGCTGTGGATTTAACCACTAGCACGTCAGAGGTATTAGCCATACGTGACGGGCCACCAGCTATTGACCAAAAGGGACGTCGATGAGCGAACTCATCCTGACACCCTACTGAGCCTGTCAGTGACAATATCCGTACAGTCCGGTCCGTTCGTCTATGAGCATCGCATGGCGGGCCTAGGGGGTTGGTAAAAGTCAGACCCCCAAAAGCGGTACAAGTCGTGTCGGAGTGTAGCCCAGAACGCCTTGAGATACTACTGGAATACCTACCAGTAAATCTCCTGCCTTGGCCGAGGGCTTTGTGTAATGGCTCTCCTAGACACAGCGCGACCTCACCCCCAATACCAGGAGAGACGAACCCCTGAAGATCCGCTCACTGCCTCCATGTGGCTCGGGACTATACCCAACTAAAACCTGTTTGCACGTCTCCTTTGAGCGTGGTAGGGTAGTAATCAAAGTACAGTGGGAACTCACACGAGACAAATGACGATCCCCAGGTCGATGAACTAACCTGTACACATGTCACCAGGGAACTGCTATCTGACGTCAGGTATAAGACCAACTAGCATGTTCCCGGCGAGTCCTGTCCGGTGTACTCATAACCCAATGAGCACCTGTATACATCTTAGGTGAACCAATTGACACCAGTGGCTTGTGAGACCGGCCACCACCCCTCGTCGGGGACTCGACTGTATACACTAGTCTACTCTGGAGTATCGATGCCCTGTCTCGAAACTCCCACGACTAGGGACCTTTTAAGGATGTGCTTATAGACTACCAGCTCCCACGTATATGATCGTCCTCATACTGCTGGTGGTCAAGCAAGAATCCTAGGGGCTCTACCAACGTGTAATAGTGACATGTCAGGTCACCTAAAGCAGTACACGATGATAAAGGTAAACCAGATAGCATACTATCATCTTGAGTAAGACTGTCCTACCGGGATAGGTCCTCCCTCAATCATTGCAATCACGTGTCTGTGATCCAATAATTGACTCTGAGGGCACTATCTCCAACAACTTGGCGCCAGTGGCGACGTCGAGCATGTCGTGCAGACGGAACCACCTCTGTTGTGGAAGCGACTTCGTTATGCCTCCCGCTTTGATGAGAGGCTGCTATCGGTGTCAGCCTGTCGAAGATTGATGTCCGCTAAGAGGGAACGATCAATCCGTCGAAGGAAGACTTTATGGCAGGAGAAGCATTTTTAACGACCTCGCTTGTAGCTGGAGTTGGAACGGCCAGTCTTGCAAAAACCGATCCTCTAGAAGGAGAAGCCCCTTTGACGACTTCGTCTGTCGAAATTGGAATGGCTATCCGCTTCGGGATAACCCCTTTAGGTATTGCGAGCCTCTTTACGGGTCCACTGAAGCTGTGGCTCAGCCTGTTAAAGAATGAGGCGCTGGAATTGGACGACCCGTTGAGAGGGGCTGTGGTAGTTGCAGGCCGATCGAAGACCGACTTCTTTGGAGCCTCTTATGATGGTATTGAAGCATTGAAACTCATTGGCGGGAGCATGGTCCCGAAGAACAATCTAGTGGTGGCCTGAGTCACCTGCTCCATTGGCATTGCAAAGATGGAGGCCGCTTGGGGCCCGTAAGTCACTCCTCCGGCTGGGACAGAGTGGGAGTTGCCATTGCAGTTAGTGCAGTTGGAAGAAATCGATATATCTTCTGCACAGGAGCAAGGCGCCAAATCTTAGTACCTTGAATCAAGGGACAACCATATTAAACCGTGATTTGTTCGTGAACACGAAACACGAAGTGTTGAGTGGAAAGAGGAAAAGGTCCCACCGGGTATGCCAGAATCTATTTACTGCTGAAAGCCGGGAAGACAGACGTCATGCCTGAATTTGGGGGCAGATGCTATTTGGTTTTATCCGTTCACTTCTCCGAAGATGCCAAGTTGATTTATGGCACCGTGCATCGGAGGTTTGGACGGATGCGGCTGTTGTAGCAGACTTCGTCAGATTCACCCTCGTTTGTGAAGGGTTTTTGATTGTGGGGACGCTTTTCCCTGCAGGCGCAAGCCTCTGCAGTTAATTACGTTACTGCGTAGCGATAACCATTTTCTCCTGCTCCAGAAGGTCACTTCATGTCATGTGTGTTTTGTTTTATTTTTGTTTGCCCGTGGATTAAATACAGAGACTAATTTATGTTGTTGCCCGTAGGGCGTGGATTAGTCCAAATCCGTATATCCTTAGATTTGGGTTTGGTTTGATTTAAGGATCGTTAATCTCGTTTGAGATTAAGATCAACTTAAATGTTTTTTAAGGATACGTTAGTCTGATCTTTGACTAAGATCTACTTAACGGGGGTTTAGGATCGTTTTTGATCCAACAAAGGAGCATTTTGGCTCTATCGTTTTAGTTTAGGAACGTTACGGTCTGTAGATCACCATTTTTGGGATGAGGGTTTAGTTTAAGGACGTTACGGTCCATAGCTTAGTTTAAGGACGTTGCGGTCCATAGCTAGTTTAAGGACGTTGTGGTCCATTGTAGTTTAAGGACGTCTCGGTCCATTGGGATGTGCTCGTCAATTTGAGAGTGCACCAAAGAGTTATTGGTTATCGGGACCCACCACCTCTCTGAAGACGCTAAATAATTACAACGATGTTTATCAGAGGTGTGTGGAGATGTACCCTTGAACCAATGTCTGTTGGAAGATCAGTAGTCATGTTTGGGACTAAGACCAATTTGGAAAATGGTGAGCACGTGGGCTCGGTTGATCTGAATTAGGGACTTTTGGTCAACTTAGACTCAGCCCACTCAGTCTTTGAATAAAGTGTTAAACACTTGTTTGGGCTCAGTCCCTTTTTTGTGCAAATAATGCTTTGCTTTACTTTCCCCTCTTTTTTTTGTTCCTTTATTTTTTATGGACTGTTAAATAATTTTTATGGCGCCTTCGTGTGGAGCACGTGAGGCACTTGGCGCTGAGCGCCAACCACTGGGTGCTAGGCACTCCCTTTTGAACAGCACCCACGTGAGGGACACGTGAAGCGCTTGGCGCTGAGCGCCGATCATTGAGTGCTAAGCACTCTTTATTAAGCAGCGCCCACGTAAGGGACACGTGAGGCGCTTGGCGTTGAGCGCCAACTATTGAGTGCTAAGCACTCTTTATTGAGCAGCGCCCACGTGAGGGACACGTGAGGCGCTTGGCGCGGAGCTCCAACCATTGAGTGCTAAGCACTCTTTATTGAGCAGCAACGCCTATGTGAGGGACATGTGAGGCGCTTGGCGCTAGTTTTCTCTTTGGGTGTTCTGTTCTAAAGAGTTCAATTCTCTGTTCTTTTCTAGATCTTTGATCCCCAAGAACAAGTTCATCCCCATGAAAATTAAATTCTCATTTGTGGGAGACTTGTCTCATGGACCTCGGATCCAGAGGAAGAACTATGTTCTTTTAGAAGAGTTAAACTCTTGGCTATGCAGATAAGATGCTCTGATCTCTATTTTTTTATTTACCTCGAAGAAAGGCATTCTTCTTTATTCCTTCTTAAAGCTTTCTTCTTTATTTTTCTCAAAGCTTATGGGGGTTTTCTCTCTACAAGACTTGAAGTCTTGGGTCCTTTATATAGTGGATGCAGATTTGTTGATTTGGTTAAAGAAATCTCTCATTGAGAGATCTTTAATTGATTTGGGGATTTTATCCACTGTCGGATCTTTGATCCAAGGACTTCTGTTTTACAGAAGATATTTTTCTCGTTTTTAACAAGATTGGGAAATATTTTCCCGTACAGAGCTTATTCTGTTGCTTGGTGATTTTTTTAATCACCATTGGATTTTTTAATCCAACGGCACTCTGTTTTACAGAGAATAATCTTTCTTATTTAGAAAGATTTGTGGAATATTTCCTCAACAGAATTTAATTCTGTATTTTGATGATTTATCATCTCCATTGGATTTTTGATCCAATGGCTCTGTTTAACAGAGAGATTTTAGTTCTGGCGGTGACGCCCTCGTGCGAGGCACGTGAGACGCTGCCTCAGAGTTTTTAACTCTTGGCGCTGGCGCCCTCGTGCGAGGCACGTGAGGTGCTGCCTCAGAGTTTTTAACTCCCGGCTTTGGCACGCTTGTGCGAGGCACGTGAGGCACCGCCTCAGAGTTTTTCACTCTTGGCGCTGCCTTTCAAATTTTGAACAAATCTTTGCTCTTTTATTGGGGAAACAGATTCTTAGATACTTGAGAGGTACTATAAGGTTCGACTTGTTATTCAGCAGAGGCAGTACAGATGGTTGTATTGTGACAGGGTATTATGACTCAGATTTTGCTGGTGATAAGGACAGACGAAGATCGACGACGGGTTGCGTATTCACATTGGGCATGGGCGTAGTGTCATGGAAATAGACGTTACAGTCTATTATTTCATTATCAACGTTAGTGGCAGAGTTAATAGCTGCTACGGTGGTTGTTAAAGAGGCTATATTTTTGCGTGGATTGTTGGGTCAGGGATTGACATGTATCTGAGTCGAAGCGTTGCTTGACAACAGGAAGGTCAGGGTTGACATGTAACCAAGTCGAAGCGTTGCTTGACGACAGGGAACTCATGGGTTGACATGTATCCGAGTCGAAGCATTGCTTTACGACAAGGAGTCAGGAGTTGACATGTATCCGAGTTGAAGCGTTGCTTTACGACAAGGAGGTCAGGGGTTGACATATATCCGAGTCGAAGCGTTTCTTTACGACAAGGAGGTCAGGAGTTGACATGTATCCAAGTTGAAGCGTTGCTTTACGACAATAAGGTCAGGGGTTGACATGTATCCGAGTCGAAGCGTTGCTTTACTACAAGGAGGTCAGGAGTTGACATGTATCCATGTCGAAGAGTTGCTTTACGACAGGGAGGTCAGGAGTTGACATGTATCAGAGTCGAAGCGTTGCTTTACGAAAAGGAGGTCAGGGGTTGACTTTAGGTTGTCTGTGCACCGTAGAGTCTTGGAACTGGGGACTTTGCCGTGGCTCCGCTTCATTGATGTCACGTCCGTGCCCTGCTGGCATGAGGAGGAACGCCTTTGTTGGTCTCTAGGCTATAGATGTTGCTGTAGAGATTTGGAATTAGGGGCTTTGCCATGGCTCCGCTTCTTTGCGACCTTGAGATCGGTTGTTTGACGTTACGTTTGCATCCTGCTAGAGTTGAGAAGGAACACAGTGTTGATCCTCTGAGATGCAGATGCTGCTGTCAAGATCTGACTTTCCCTTTGACCGAGTTTGTTGGGACATGTGATTCCCTTTTTGTTTATGCCCATGGATTGTATACAGGGGTCAGTACGGACTTACCTGCAGGGCAAAAAGTTTTATTCTTTCATTTTTTATTTCTTTCCTCGGTGCTCTATCATTTCGGCTTTTATATCGCGAAGTTCGCGATTGCCCAATCATTTCGGCTATTTTTCACGGCGCCCAATCATTTCGGCTGTTTTTTTTACTCGCTGCTTTTTATTGCGAGTTGCCCAATCATTTCGACTGTTTTTGAATGCATATATTTTACTTGCCGATTTTGTTGCAAATTGCCCCATCATTTCGGCTATTTCATATGCATTTATGGCTCGCTGGTTTTGTGCCGCGAGTAAGGGACTTGGGATCTGATACTGATTTTAGGCATCAGCATCGCTACAACTGGGATATTTCCAGAAGCGAATCATCATTTGCCTTTGTCGATTCGAACAAAGGTGGCTTAGCAAACAGGGTTAAGATCCTGTTGACCTAGGCTTTTGACTTTATGAGCCGTAAGGGTCTCATAACGGTGTTTCTCCCTACGAGTCGTGAGGATCTCGTAGGTGCCCTTTCTCCTTACGAGTCGTGAGGATTCTTAAGTGTATGGTATCTTATTAGTTGTAAGGATCTCATAAGAACATTTTCTCCTTATAAGTTGAGAGGACTTACAAGTGTTTGTTCGCCAGATGAGGGCATTCCTTGTCGTTGGTGGGACTCGGCAAGGAAATGATTATTTGTGCCCGTAGATTGTATACAAGGGTCAGTATTGAACCGTTTGTAGGGCAAATTGGAGGATATGATGGCTTAAGAACAGGTACAGATCTCTGTAGCTTAAGGCTTTTGAATCTTACGAGCCGTGGGGGTCTCATTAGAGAGTTCTCTGTTCTCCGCCGAAAACCGGAAACGACAAACGTCTTGCCTGAATTTGGGGGCAGATGCTATTTGGTTTTATCCGTCCACCTCTCCGAAGATACCAAGTTGATTTATGTCACCCTGTATCGGAGGTTTAGACGGATGCGGCCGTCGTAGCAGACTTCGTCAGATTCCCCCTCGTGTACGAGAGGTTTTTGATTGTGGGGACGCTCTTCCCTGCAGGCGCAAGCCCCTACAGTTAATTACGCTACCGCATCGCGGTAACCACTTTCTCCTTCTCCAGATGGCCACTTCGTGTCGTGTGTGTTTGTTTTGTTTTTGGTTGCCCGTGGATTGTATACGGAGACTATTTTATGTTGTCGCCCGTAGGGCGTGGATTAGTCCAAATCCGTATTTTCTTAGATTTGGGTTTGGGTTGGTTTAAGGACCATTAGTCTTGTTTTAGACTAAGGTCAACTCAAACGTTTGTTGAGGATACGTTAGTCTAATTTTAGACTAAGATCTACTCAACAGGATTTTGGGATCATTTAGATCCAATGAAAGAGTATTTGGACTCTATCGTTTTAGTTTAGGGACATTGCGGTCCATAAGTTTAAGAAAATCATAATCCATAGAGTTTAAAGACATCATAGTCTGTGGGGTTTAGTTTAGGGACGTTGCGGTCCATAAGTTTAAGGACATCATAGTGTAAGTCCACGTTGCTCACCCCGGTTCTTACGGGGAGGCGGAAACGGCGAAAAACAAATTTTTGGCGCAAGGCAACATGGACTTAAAAAGCACGGATCATTGCTAAACTAGAAACTAGTAAACTACTAGAGATTTTAACTACTATACTATAGAAAGTATACCTCACAAAACCGGTCCTTCGGGTCTTCATTCCGCTGTCCCGCTCGTCCATCCAAGCTCCAAGCGTCGATCCGGACCTTGGGCACCTCCGCGGCCTTCTTGAGTCGAAGACGATCCACCCGAGAGATGTACACCGAGCTCCACCTCGAGCCGAGGCAACTAGGGCAAAGAGATTGCTAGTCAAGAAGCCCTAGGATATGTAAAGGAGATGTATGGATGTGTTTGTCTTTGTAGGATCTTTTTCTCTCAACACATGAGATCAAAAGATGAGATCAAGAGGAGGAGGAAGGAGGAGAATTTAGCAACCATGAGAGCTTTTCTTTTCTTCTCACTTCAAGAGAGAGAATGAGAAGAGAATAATGAAAAGGATTAACCCAAATGAAATGAACCATGGTTGCAATAATACACTAAAATTATCATTACTAATCCTATCATGATAAAGTTGATGGCACATTGAATTGACCATTATCATAACTCAAGAATTAAAAAGAAAATGAAAGAAGAGTGTAGATCTCTCTTGAAGGTCAATGGTCAACACGGTCAACGGGTTAACAAAGTCAAGAGAGGTCTAAGTGGTCAAATGGTCAATGCAATTAGCCATCGCTAATCTATCACTAAAAGGATTAGTAAACAATGTCTCCGGCTCATAACGGTTTTGACCAAACGAATTGTCAAAACCCTAATGAGTGTGCCACATTACGGTTTTGGCCGAACCAACTGCCAAAACCCTAATATGGCACCTCCTCCTTCATCGCTTCTCAAAACTGTGCATACACACCCGCATCCGCATTCCGTAGAATGCGGATGCACAGATGACAAATCAAATCCATCCGTGCAATACTAGGATCTGGCTTAAACCAAAGCCCACTAGTATTGCCTGCCCGAACAGCATACGCACACAAGTGCGCGTAAGTGATCGTAGCCCTGCCGTAAAACCATACGGCCTCTACACGTTTCGCTCAGTGCAGGGAAACTCTCTCTGTGGGACTCTAAAGACTCGACACTACGCTGGCAGTGGGTTTAACCACAGACCGCAAGCGACACTAGCTGTACGTAACGGTCCCCAGGTAGATGTCGATAAGAAGGCCGATGAGGTAAACCCATCCGAACGCCTACTGAGCCTGTATGTGACAATCTCCGTACAGTCCGGTCTGTTCGTCTGATACATCGCATGGCGGGCCTAGGGGGCGGTGAACGTCAGTCCCCTAATAGCGGTTCAAGTTGTGTCGGAGTTTAGCCCAGAACACCCTGAGATAACACTGGAAACCTACCAGTATATCTCGTTTGCCCTGGCCAGGGACTACTTGTGTAATGGCTCTCCTAGACACAGCGCGATGTCAACCCCCAATACCGGGAGAGACGAATCCTGTCTAACCGTCACTGCCTCCAAGTGCTTCGGGACTGCACCCAACTACTACCTGTTTGCACGACTCCTTTGAGCCGTGGTAGGGTAGTAATCTAAGTACAGTGGGAATACACTCGAGGCGAAGTAACAGTGTCAAGTCGGCGGACTAAGCTTTACTCATGTCACCTGGGAACTGATAACCGACGATAGGTATAATACCAACCAACAGTTCCCAACGAGTCCTGTCCAGTGTACTCGTAACCTAACGAGCACCCGCATACTATCTCAAGTATGACGTACTGACGGCTGTGGGACTTACCGTCTCCCCCGCTGGGATGAGAAGCGCATACGCTAGTCTACTCTGGAGTATCGATGCCCTGTCTCGATAGTCCTACGACTAGGGACCTGTATAAGGATGTGCTTATGGATTACCCAGCCGCATGAGTGTGAGCGCCATCACAACGCCGGTAATCAAGCAAAGATCCTAAGGGCTCTACTAATATGTATATATAAGCGATATGCTAAAAGAAACATATGCACATATTGAAGTAGAGACAAACCAAATAGCATACTACCATTTTGAGCAAGATTGTCTATACAACGGTGAATATCCCAAGCTTCCATCAAGTAATATACAAGCTAGTATGATACAGTAATGGCCTCTAGGGCATATACACTAACAATCTTCCACTTGCACTAAGGCCATGTACTGGCGTATCGAAGACCTATCATCTCGATCAGCCGCTCGAACTGAGTCTGGGGTAGGGCCTTCGTGAGTGGATCTGCAGTGTTGTTCTCCGTATTTACTCTCTTCACCTCGATCTCCCGGCGATCTACGATCTCCCTGATCAAGTGGTACCGCCTCAAAATGTGCCTGGATTTCTGATGGGACCTGGGTTCCTTCGCTAAAGCTATGGCGCCGTTGTTGTCGCAATACAGCGGTATTGGATCAACAATGGAAGGAACCACTTGAAGCTCCGTGAGGAACTTCTTCATCCAGACAGCTTCCTTTATGGCATCGCAAGCAGCTATGTACTCCGCTTCCATAGTTGAGTCTGCAACGGTCTCCTGCTTGGAACTCTTCCAGCAAACCGCCCCTCCATTGAGGGTAAAGCCATAACCCGACATGGACTTGGAGTCATCCTTGTCACTCTGGAAGCTGGAGTCAGCAAAGGCCTCGAGCTGGAGGTCTTTTCCTCCATACACCAAGAACATCTCCTTAGTCCTTCTCAGGTACTTGAGAATGTTCTTTACCGCTATCCAGTGTTTCTCCCCTGGGTTCGACTGATACCGGCTTACAATGCTCAATGCGTATGCTACATCTGGTCTGGTACACAACATCGCATACATTATAGAGCCTACCACAGAAGCGTAGGGTATAATAGACATGCGATCCCTTTCCAAATCAGTCTTGGGAGACATCTCTTTGGAGAGGGTGATCCCGTGACAAGCCAGTAAATTACCGCGCTTGGAATCTTCCATACTGAATCTTTTCAGTATGGTGTCGATGTACCTTGACTGTGAAAGTCCCAACATCCTCTTAGATCTATCACGATAGATCTGTATCCCCAGAATGTAGTTGGCATCGCCCAGGTCCTTCATGGAGAACCTCTGCGACAAGAATCCTTTGACTGACTGTAGCATAGGAATATCATTTCCTATTAGGAGTTAATTACGCTACCGCATCGCGGTAACCACTTTCTCCTTCTCCAGATGGTCACTTCGTGTCGTGTGTTTGTTTTATTTTTGGTTGCCCGTGGATTGTATACGGAGACTAATTTATGTTGTCGTCCGTAGGGCATGGATTAGTCCAAATCCATATTTTCTTAGATTTGGGTTTGGGTTGGGTTTAAGGATCTTTAATCTTGTTTGAGACTAAGATCAACTTAAACGTTTGTTGAGGATACGCTAGTTTAATTTTAGACTAAGATCTACTCAACAGGGTTTTAAGATCATTTAGATCCAACAAAAGAACATTTAGACTCTATTGTTTTAGTTTAGGGACATTGCGGTCCATAAGTTTAAGGACGTCATAGTCCGTGAAGTTTAAGGACATCATAGTCCATGAGTTTAAGGAACTCATAGTCCGGTTTAAAGACATCATAGTCTGTGGGGGTTTAGTTTAGGGACGTTGCGGTCCATTGGGTGTAAGGACATCATAGTCCATGAGTTTAAAGACCTCATAGTCCATAGCGTTTAGTGTAAGGACGTTGCGGTCCGTAGTTAGTTTAAGGACGTTACGATCCGTAGTTAGTTTAAGGACGTTACAGTCCATTGTTAGTTTTAGGACGTCGCGGTCCATAGTAGGTCTGGTTTTCGGGACCCGCCACCTCTCTGAAGACATTGAAGAATTACAACGACACATATCAGAGGTGTGAAGAGATGTACCCTTGAACCAATGTCGGTTGAAAGATCTATAGTCAGGTTCGGGACTAAGATCAATTAAAAGATTGTAAGCACATGGGCCCAGTTAATCTTAATTAGGAACTTGTGTCCAACTTGGCCTCGGTCGATTCAATTTTGAATAAAGTGTTGAACACTTCTTTGGGCTTATCCCCTTTTTATTTAACAATGCTTGAGCATTGACTTGGGGTCTGACACCCTTTTTCTTTTTGTCTTTTGCTGAGTGTTGAACACTTTTTATGGCATTGAGGCTTTATTTAAAGAACACTTTGTGTTCCTTCAGGGCCCACGTGAGGGGCACGTGGTGCGCTTGGCGCTGAGCGCCAGCCTTGAAGCGCTGAGGCGCTTCTTATGAAATAGTGCACACGTGAGGAGCACGTGGTGTGCTTGGCGCCAGTCTTGAAGCGCTGAGGTTCTTCTTATGAAATAGCGCACATGTGAGGAGCTTGGCGCTGAGCGCCAGCCTTGAAGCGCTGAGGCGCTTCTTTTTAATTTGGAGTGCTAAGGCTCTTTTTATAACATAGCGCTTGGAGCACTAAGCGCTGAGCGCCAGACTTGGAGCGCTGAGGCGCTTCTTTTTAATTGGAGCGCTAAGGCTCTTTTTAGGAAGCTTCGATCAGTTCTGTGCTCTGAGAATTAAATTCTCGGTTTATAAGAGACTTTGTCTCATGGATCTAAGAACTAAGTTCTTCTCCTTTTGATGAGATGCTATGATCTCTTGTTTTTTTTATTATGAAAGACCTAGTCTTATAGATCTGTGATCTACATAGAGAACTGAGTTCTTATGATGTGAGAGTTAAACTCTTAAAAAAATTCAGGAGATGTTATGATCTCTCTTCTTTTATTTACCTTGAAGAAAATTTCTTCTTCCGAAAGATTGCTCTTCTCTTTTAAATTTCTCAAAGTTTATGGGGTGGTTCCTCTGTATGAAACTTATGGGGAGTTTCTTTGATCTAAGACTTGAAGTATTGGGGCCTTTATATAGTGGTGGCTGATTTGTTGAATCAGTTAAAGAGATCTTTTCTCTGATTGATTTAGGGATGTTTCCCACCGTTGGATCTTTGATCCTAGGGCTTCTGTTTTACAGAAGACAATCTTCTTGTTTTTAACAAGATTGGAAAATATTTCCCCACACAGAATTTATTCTGTATTTTGGTGATTTTTAATCACCATTTGATTTTTGATCCAACGGTGCTTTGATTTACATAGCACAATCTTTCCTGTTTGGAAAGATTTGGGGAGTATACCCTCAACAGAATTTTATTCTGGTAATTTTATGATTTATCATCTTCGTTGGATCTTTGATCCAACAGTGGAGAATATTTAGTTCTTAGCGCTGGCGCACTTGGCGCGAGCGCTCTCGTGCTTTGCACGTGAGCACTGCCTCAGAGTCTTTGACTCTCAGCGTTGGTGCTCTTGGCGCTATTGCTCTCGTGCTTTGCACGTGAGCGCTTGCCTCATAGTCTTTGACTCTTAGCGCTGACGCTCTTGGCGCGAGCGCTCTCGTGAGCGCTGCCTCAAAGTCTTTGACTCTCAGTGCTGGCGCTCTTGGCGCGAGCACTCTCGTGCTTTGCATGTGAGCGCTTGCCTCAGAGTCTTTGACTCTTAGCGCTCTCGGCGCCATCGCTCTCGGCGCTAGCGCTCTCGTGCTTTGCACGTGAGCGCTGCCTCAGAGTCTTTAACTCTTAGCGCTGGCGCTCTTGGCGCCAGCGCTTTTATGAAGCGCTGCTTCATTTCAAATTTCAAAATTTGAAATGAGGCGCTCTCGTGCTTTGCACGTGAGCGCTGCTTCAGAGTCTTTAACTCTTAGCACTGGCGCCAGCGCTTTTATGATGCGCTGCTTCATTTCAAATTTCAAAATTTGAACAGAGCTTTGCTCTGATTGGGGGAAACATTCTCCTTATAAGTCGTGAGGATCTCATAAGTGTATTTTCTCCTTAGGAATCATGAGGATCCCTAAGTGTGTTGCTCCCTTGTGAGTCGTAAGGATCTCACGCAGGTATTTTCTCCTTACAAGGTCGAGGGGACCTTGCAAGTGTGTATGAATTTCTTTTACTAGTTTGCGCCCTTTCGGGTTTTCACAAACTCGCCGGCAACCCTTATGTTTTTACTCACGGAGCCCTTTCGGGTTTTCATCCGTGGCCATTTCGCTTATGGACGCACCGCTTTTTTTTGGCCGCGTTAGCCTAAGGATGCAGCGATTCGTAGTAGTTTAGGGACGTTTCGGTCCTTAGTTTGTTTTAGGACTTCTCTTCCCGTAGTTAGTTTTAAGACATCTCGGTCCGTCACACGTTTTCGAGGCGAGGTTTCACCGGATACTACTTATAGAGTTTGGGCTTGGGAAGATAGAGAGCGGACATATGCGTCGTCATCTATCGTTGACCTAGGCCGTGACTCGTCAGGTGTAGTATTTTTTTAGGAACCGGCCGTTTATTGGCCGGAGGGGTCTTTCGCCATGCATATCTATGAGCAAGTAAGCCCCACCTTGGTAAACTTTGTCTATGACATACGGGCCCTCATAGTTCGGCTCGAATTTCCACCGTTTGGCACGATTGGGGATCATAGGTCTTTTGACCACCAGCACGAGTTCGCCTTGGCAGAATGTTCTCGGCCTAGTCAACCTTTCGTATGAGCGCGTCATCCTTGCTTTGTAAGCTTCTAGGTTTTGCTGCGCCATGAGACGAGTTTCATCGAGGGTGTTCCCGGTCGAAAGACGTGACCGGGACGTTGGGACGTCGAGGCCTGAATTTCGAGGGCAGATGCTAATTGGTGTTATCCGTCCACCTCTTCGAAGATGCCAAGTTGATTTATGACACCATGTATCGAAGGTTTAAACGGATGCGACCGATGTAGCAGACTTCGTCAGATTCCCCCTCATTTGAGGGGTTTTTGATTATGGGGACGCTCTTCCCTGCAAGCGCAAGCCCCTGCAGTTAATTACTCTACCGCATCGCGGTAACCACTTTCTCCTTCTCCAGATGGTCACTTCGTGTCGTGGGTGTTTATTTTGTTTTTGGTTGCCCGTGGATTGTATACGGAGACTAATTTATGTTGTCGCCCGTAGGGCGTGGATTAGTCCAAATCCCTATTTTTTTAGATTTGGGTTTTGGTTTGGGTTTAAGGATACGTTAGTCTCATTTGACACTAAGATCAAATTAAACGTTTGTTAAGGATACGTTAGTCTAATTTTAGACTAAGGTCAACTTAATAGGATCATTTAGATCCAACAAAATAGCATTTGGACTCTATTGTTTAGTTTAGGGACATTGCAGTCGATTACCATTTTAAGGACATGGTGGTCCATTGTTAGTTTAAGGATGTTTCGGTCCAATATTAGTTTAAAGACATCTCGGTCAAGGTTAAGGACATCATAGTCCGTGAGTTTAAAGACATCACAGTCCAGTTTAAAGACGTCATAGTCTATGAAATGTATGGTTGTCGGGACCCATCACCTCTCTGAAGACGTTGAAGGATTACAATGACAAATATCAGAGGAGTGAAGAGATGTACCCTTGAACCAGAGTCGATTGAGATCTATAGTCCAATTTAGGGCTAAGATCAATTAATTAGATTGTGAGCACATTGGCTCAGTTAGATTTGAATTGAGGACTTATGGCCAATTTGGGCTAAGTCCAATTAGGTTTAGAATGTTGGCCCTTTGTTGCCCTGTTGAAACTTTGTCTGAGTTCAACCCCTCATTATTTAGCAATGCTAAACAAGAGTCTGAGAGCTATGAGAACATTTTGTTTTTGAGCATTAAACACTATAGCTCTGGATTTTAAGGCTCATTTGAAGGAGATATTTGCCTCTGAAAAAAACTTAGCCAATTTGGACTAAGCTAGTTTTAGAATAGTGTTAAACACTAAAGGACATCTGGTGGTCACGTGTCCTCACGTGATGTATTTAAAACAGTGTTAAACAATGGAGACAAAATGCTCAAAATAGTGTTAAACACTAGAAAGGAAAGGGGTCACGTGAGGAGCCTGAGATGGGGCCAGACCTCCTTTATTTTGTTCTCAGAATTGCAAATAAGTGTTAAAACACTTTTAGTTTTCATAGCCATCACGTGTGGGCATGTGATAGGTACTCATGCACTGATTTATCAGGATGTTTATTAGGGGTCACGTGAGGACACATGAGAGCGCCCAAAGCCAACATTGCCTTTGCTTTTGTTTCCTTTATTTTGGAAGTCACGTGGGAGCACGTGAGGCATTGCCTCCAAGCTAATTCCTTCTTATTTTGAGGGGTCCGTTAATGGGTCACATGGGGGCACGTGACCTCGTCTTGTTTGCTCTTTTATGATCTTTGAGGATAGGGGCCACGTGTTACCACGTGACCAAGTCCTTTACATGCATAGAGAGCTTTCAGTCTCTTATTTTAAGAATTAGATTCTCTGTAGGGTTAAACCCTAATTCTGTTTTGGAGGAATTAAATTCCTTTGTATGTGGAAGAATTAAATTCTTATCTGGGAGAATTAAATTCTCATGTAGGGTTAAACCCTAGTTTTATCTTGGAGGAATTAAATTCCTGTGAATTTGGGAGAATTAAATTCTCAAATAGGGTTAAACCCTAGTTCTGTTCTTTTAAAGGAATTAAATTCCTATGAATTTGGGAGAATTAAATTCTCATATAGGGTTAAACCCTAGTTCTGTTTGGGAGGAATTAAATTCCTATGAATTTGGGAGAATTAAATTCTCATATAGGGGTTAAACCCTAATTTTAATTTTTGGGAGAATTAAATTCTCTAAACTCAATTCTCCCTCTAAGTTTTGGATCTGCATGGCAGAATCTCCTCGATGAGAATTAAATTCTCAACCTGTGGGGAGATTTGCTTCTGCAGATCTTCAACCAGAGGAAAAACTAAGTTCTTTTGCAGAAGAGTTAAACTCTTAGATTGAGAATTAAATTCTCTTTTTGTTTTATGAAGCTTTGATCCCTTTCCCCTTTCTCACCTTGGGTTTCTTTTCTTGAGAATTAAAGTCTCCTTTCTTTTCTCTCTGTTCTTTTCTTTCAGAAATTTCCAAGATCCAAAATTCTATCTCCCCTTCCTCTTCTTGGCTCCTATTTATAGGAGGAAGAAAAGAATCAATTTGTTTAGTAAATCTTTCATTCAAAGATTTTGTTTGTTTTTGTAACTAACATGATCTCAGTGAATTTTATTCACCATTGGATTTTTAATCCAAAAGATATTCTGTTTGTTATTCTTGGTGAATTTTAGGGAAATCTATCCTTGTATAAAAAACTTTCCATAAATTGGTGATTTTTAATTACCATTGGATTTTTAATCCAACGGTGCTCCACTTTACAGAGCACAATCCTTCTGTTTAGAAAGATCTAGGAAAATATTAAGGTTTTTGATTTCCCTTAATTAGAATTTAATTTTATTAGTTCAGAAGGAATAAAAGCCTATCACGTGTTGGCACGTGATCCTATTGTTCAATAATTGAAATAGAATTTGATTCTATTAATTAAAGAGCTGAGGGGCCTGTCACGTGTTGACACGTGACCCTATTTTATTCAGAGTTTGATTCTGCCTTTTAGCAGTACTAAGGAATCATCACGTGTCAGCACGTGACCTTTGGTCACGTGTGGGCACATGATGCCCCATTGGGGTTTTTCCTTAGTGTTTCATTATACTTTATTAATCCTTTTCAGTGGGCTTAAAGGTCCATCACGTGTGGGCACGTGACTCCATTAATTGATTGTTTGATTAGAATTTAATTCTATCAATTTAGAGAGCTTAGGATCCCATCACGTGTTGACACGTGACCCCCCTTGATTAACATTTTAAACAGAATTAAATTCTGCTTCTTTAAAGAGTTAAGGAATCATCAAGTGTGAGCACGTGATCCTTGGTCACGTGCAGACACATGATGCCTCATCGGGATCTTTCTTTGCCGTTTTATCATGCCTTTTAATTCCTTCAGTGGTTTCTTTAAAGGCCCATCACGTGGGGGCACGTGACTCCACTAATTGCTTGCTTGAGTAGAATTTAATTTTATTATAACAGAGTCCCAGAAAACCATCACGTGTCAGCACGTGACCCTTGGTCACGTGTGAGCACGTGATACCCCATTGGGGTATTTCCTGATATTTTATTATACTTTTAATTCTTTTCAGTGGGTTTTTAAAAAAACCATCACGTGTTGGCACGTGAACCCATTTAATTATTTATTTTATTCAGTGCCTACAGGCTTTGCCTGTAAATGGTCACGTGTGGGCACGTGATGCTCGGTCACGTGTGGGCACGTGATTCCCGGTCACGTGTGGGCACATGATGCCTCATAACTTTTGATCCCGGATGAATTATGAGGCCCATAATATATCAAATCGAAGAGTTTTTCGAGACGCTTTCAATACCGTCAGAATTTAGCTGTTTCTCATTCGGGAGTTTATCAAAATACAGCCTGGAAAATACTGGTTCGCATTTTCTTAAGCGTATCACTGCCGTTTGATATCTTGGGCTCTTTTGCACAGAAATTTTCGACGGGAACAGAGGGAGTCGAGCTCCTCGAGCCGAAGATGAGAATTCTCTTCGTCCGTTAGCTCATAATGAATTGCTACTCATAACGAGGGTAGCTCTATCTCGAGGGGGAGTACCGCTTCCGCACCGAATACTAACGCAAATGGCGTTGTGTTCGTGGCCGTCTTGAACGTTGTCCGATAAGCCCAGAGAGCTTCATGCAGTCTCTCGTGCCAGTCCTTCTTATTTTTTGACATTGTCTTCTTCATGATCTTCATCAAGGTTATGTTGAAAGCCTCAGCCAGACCGTTAGCTCGAGGATTATAGACCGAAGAGTATCTCCAGTCTATGTTATGTTGTTGTGCGAAGCGGCTGATTTTGTGACTACTGTAGGCCGGCCCGTTATCGGAGATAATCCATCGCGGAGTGCCGAACCGATAGATGACGTGTGTCTTGAAGAAATGAAGAATATTCTTCGTCTTCACTTCTCTCTGCGGTACTGCTTCTGCTCACTTAGAGAAGTAATCGGTTGTTTCCAATATGAACTGATGTCCTCTGGATGATGCTGGTTCGAGGGGCCCGATTATGTTAGTTCCCTACATTTTGAACGGCCAGCTAGCCACCGTTGGGTGTAGCGGATTTGGATGCTGGTGGATGAAGTCCCTGCGAATATGGCACGAGTGGCACTGTTTCGCGTATTCGAGGCAGTCTTGAATCATCGTGGGCCAATAGTAGCCCATCCTTTTGATTTTCAGCTTCATCTTCGGCCCGGCTTGATGAGAACCGCAGAGTCCGTCGTGAGTTTCTTGGACGACTCTCCTTGCTTCTTCTGGTCTCAGGCATCTTAGCCATAGAGAGTCGAACGATCTCTTATATAGAGTATCATTGACGAAGGCGAAAGACAGAGCTCGTTTCATGAGCTGATGTCTTGAGGACGCGTTTTCAGGTGTTCGACGGGATTTGAAGTAGTCTATAAAGACTTCTCTCCAATCCTTAACCTTTTCCTGGTCCTCCATTTATAGGGCTGTCTCCTTGGTCGCTTCCTTTTCTTCAGACGACTCCGGAGATATTTTGGCTGGTGCAAGAACTTGACTGCTTTGTACAATGATCCTTACGTCGTCGAGATTTTCGTTAGCCAGTTCTTTAGCGAGCTTGGCTAACGCATCCGCTTTGCTATTCTCCGTACGCGGAATGCTTTCCAGAGTGTAGGAGGAAATTTGAGTCAGCAGTTGCTGCACTCTCTCTCCGTACTTTACCAACTCTGGTTTGCACGTTTGATAGTCGCCGTTTACTTGGCTAACGACCAGTTGGGAGTCTCCGTATATGAGGAGGTTTTCGATTCTCATGTCGACAGCGATCTCAAGATCTACTATCAAAGCTTCATATTCTGCTTCATTGTTCGTCCTCGGCTCTGTTAAAGCTTTGATAGCAGTTGATGACCAGGTCCGAGCCTGTCGTGGACCTGATCAACACGGATCAACTAGGTATATGAAGCTTTGATAACAGTTGTTGATCAGCCTCGGGTGGATCGTTGGTTTTCTTCCTTCCCTACCGTTTGGCACCTGCCTATGGTTTGGAAGAAGACTATCCAATAAGCTCAATAGGTGTACCCTCTCCTAATCCTAGGAGCCCTTACAACCTGAGAGAAGGTAAAGAGAAAAGACAACCGAATAATCCTATTCATTCTCTCCAGAACCAGAATCCATCCTCGAAAAAAGCTCTTTGAGTTCGTATATAACCATACGATGGATTTATCCAATGGAAGTGGATGTTCGTAGTGATACGAGGTGTTCTGGAGAAAAGAAAAAGGTGATGTAGGAGTGGCAGGGGTATATGCGACACCGTGACATTTCCAAAAGCCAAAGTGTTTTAAGAAGGTTTGGTCAATTTGGTTTCATGAGTTTTGGTCAAAGGTCGGGTCATAGTCATAGCCAGAGAGAGAGAGAGAGAGAGAAGAAACACTCAGCGTGCACTCTATCCTAGATCAGAATGGTTAATCATTTTATCTAATTTGGATGGCTCCCACTGTACCCTCAAATTCTCCTCCAAACCTAAAAGGAGAATTAATTAGAATCACCCGAGGAGTAATCCTCCTCATCAGTGGGAATCAGGATCCAACTATCATCGCATGATAACTTGATGGAAGCCAGTCAAGTCACCACACTCCAGAAGGTATGCGCAAGCCAGGCAAGTTTCCTGTATGTTTGAAACTCCCGATGTGATTTTTACCCCTAACGACTTCATGGCCTTGATAGAGACCAGCGTGACATAAGTCGCTAGTCAAGTTCAACCCGTCATTATCCAAGATTGATCTAAACCCACCCGCATAAGCCCTTGATAGAGACCAACGTGACTTTGCGGCTGTCCTAGATAATCACATATCCATGCTACAGACACGTATCACGCAGCTACCATACACTATGCCTTGATAGAGACCAACATACAGAGCACGGATACTACGAGATACCTATCTGAAATGACGGAGGGCTACGGCTGGTTTTTGGCGAAAACCTTTAATGTAATGAACTTGATATCGTTGAAGGAACCGAGTGGTTTTACAAATATATAGTGGCGAAAACTTTTGTTAAAGAGGTCACTCCCGGTGAAGGGATCTCGGCTCTTTCCTCATAGAATGAGGTGCAGGATATTCCAAACTGAATACCACGATGCAAAGAAAAAATAATCGACTATAGTAAAGTTATTACGTTGACGCAAACTTTTACTCAAGGGGTCACTCCCGATGAAGGGATCTCGGCCCTTGCCTCGTCGAATGAGGTGCAGGATATTCCAAACTGAATACCACTGTGCAAAGCAAAAGAGAACGTCTGTAATGTCAGTTTTTAAAAAAGCTTGGTTCCAACAACATCATATATAGGTTTGTTTTATCCTTGCATTGATAAGAATCAATGCAGTCCTATCAATTAATCACACCAGAAAAGAACGAAAATAAAATGTACGTATATGCCATCCGTATTCGCCACTAGGTCCCGTCATCACCCGTTAGGTTACTTAACTAACGACAGAGCGGGGACTGGGCTAGCGCGGGTGTAAAACATATACAACATCTACTAGTATATATAAATATATATAACAATCGTCCCAGGCATGATATAAAGCAATATCACAGATGCATCACATAAACAACACAGAATGGTGGATAAACTGGAGCCCCGGGTTTCACTTGAGCCGCAAATAAGATCCGACGTTCCCTGTCGTGTGGATAGCCTGTGTAATGAAAACCTAGACCCCTACGAGCGCGGCAAGTTGCCCGCAAAACCAGAAGCGAGGCAGCCCCCTTCAGCAACGTGAATGGGCCACCCAGCACTTCACGGAATCCGGTAACTTGAGCACCCCTCCTGGGTCAACCTATACCCCCTACGAGTGCGGCGAATAGCCCGCCAATTCTTGAGTAAGGTCCCCTCCGTCTCAACGCCATATGACGCGGACCCGTTGCCCTCTAAAACCCGGCTATTCGTGCACTCCACCGCGGGGTAATCCTAGTACAGAAAAGAAAATAATATACAAGGGTGACATCGACCTCAGCCCGGTCGTGTCCTAAAAGAATAATATACAAACTGGCAGTGACGGCAGTCCACATGTCGGACGCTCGCCCCGCAATATCAAATGTACAAATGAAATTAAACTGTACTACCACTGCACCCAGGCTATCCACCACGACGATCCAACCAATATCACAGCACAACACAGAATATCAACGTGAATGTCACGTTCGCAAACCCGTTTAAAAGAACATATAGCAGTTAGACAGGTTTACCGATTAAATGACATTCACGGCCGCAGATAGAAATGTAAGTACTGATAAACTCATACTTAAATATCGATCGACAAAATTCCAAATTGTCCCCAATAGCAATAATGGCATTGCACAGAAAACTGGGCCAAAACAGAATATCACAAAAATCACAATTCCAAGTCAGGGGGCTACAGGAGAAATTTCGAAGCCCGTCGCCACTAAATGGCTGCGGAACCGCCGCCAATAGGGGGTAAGTGCGGCGGTTTCGCGGCGTCTTGGAGGCCTCAGGAGCCCAAATTTTTTCTGTACCCTAAAAAAAACCTGCACGGATTTTTAAGCCTCTGGAAATAATTTTTTGACAACTTTTGAAAATCGGCAGAAACTATGAAAATGGAATCGTGATTTCGGTAAATTCCGTCGATCGATCTTTTAAGCACGTTTAAACAAGCTAGTGAGGGGTTTAAAGGGTGGCTCTGATACCATGTTGGGTCCCGGCAGCGCCCCGGCCATCGAAACGCGGCCAAAATGCGGAACAAAAATTTCTGAAACCGGCGCTACCGCTACCTGAATCCCGGATCGACCTTAAACCCTATACTAGCAAACTAACTAAGAGTTAGAATTGTTATACCGAGTTGATCCGTGTCCTTCGGTCTTCATTCCAAGCTCCTAGTGATTCTTTGATGATGTTTGGTTGCCGGTCTTCCTCCATCTCCGATGATCCACCCGAGAGAAACGGCGCAAGCTCCAACCCCGTCGAACGAGATAACCGACGCTCCAAAGTCGCTAGCGATGGAGAGTAGGGGTGTATGGAAGTGTCACTACATTTTTCTCTCTACCCAAAGTGCTCATGGAGCAACCATAGAAGATGAATGGAGGTGATGAAGCTGTTGGCATGAAGAACAAAGAAAATGGCTAAGTCCTTTTTGTTTTTGTGAGCATGAGAGAGTGAGGGAGTGCTAATGTGTAATGTGCATAATGAAAATCAACCCCACTCTAAAATGTGGCCGGCCCCCCTCTCTCATCCCCACCAAAAAAATATCATTTTCCATTTCAATTATAGCAATAAACAAATCCACCATACTTTGCCTCCATGCCTTGAACATGCACAAACCATACCTAGGTCCATGCTTTGACCCATACCTCCTTTCCACCTCATTTCCCAAATGATTTTCAATAAAGAAAATCATTAATGAGGTGGCACCTTCTAGAAGCTATTCCGTATAAAATACGGAATACTTCCTGTACATGTATCGAAATACATATACGCGTATTCGTACTAAAATACGAATAGCCGAGAGAGAAAATGAATAGTGAACAATAATAATAGAATATACATATATATAAATACATATGTAAATTATTAAATCAAAACCTGATTTAATAATCTGGCTTAATCCTAAGACGCTAGTATTATCAACCGTCCGATTAAAGTCTGCGCAGCTTGTGCACATATTTAATCGGACACCTGTCTGTATCAACATACACCATGCACACCATATTGCCTGAACCATGAAAACCCTCTGTGTGGGACTCTAAAGACTCTTCAATACGCTGGCAGTGAGATTAACCATAAGCACATCAGCGACACTAGCTGTACGTAACGGCTATCCAGGTATTGAACGAAAGGGAGGCCGATGAGTAAACTCATCCTGAACCCCTACTGAGCCTGACAGTGACAATATCCGTACAGTCCGGTCTGTTCGTCTAAGAGTATCGCATATCGAGTCTTGGGGGTGAAAAAAGTCAGACCCCTAACAACGCGATATGTAGTGTCGGCATGTAACCCATCATCATCTGAGAAACTATCGATCATGGATCGGCAATTCTCGTTCACCATGGCCATGGATTTCTGGTGATGGCCACCCGTACATAATGCGACATCAACCCCCAATACCGGGAGAGACGAATCCCCGACGATCCGATCACTGCCTCTATGTGGCTCGAGACTGTACCCAACTAAAACCTGTTTGCACGACTTCTTTGAGCCGTGGTAGGGTAGTAATCAAAGCACAGTGGGAACTCACACGAGACAAATGACGATCTCAGGTCGACAGACTAACCTGTACACATGTCACCTGGGAACTGCTATCTAACAATAGGTATAATACCAACTAGCAGGTTCCCGGCGAGTCCGTCCAGTGTACTCATAACCCAATGAGCACCTGCATGCTATCTTAGGTGAACAAACTAACACCAATGGCTTGTGAGACCTGGCCACCGCCCCTCGTTGGGGTCTCGATCAGTATACACTAGTCTACACTTGAGTATCGATGCCCGGTCTCGATACTCCTACGACTATGGACATTTAAGGATGTGCTTATAGACCCCAGCTCCCACATATATGATCGCCATCATACCGGCAGTCAAGCAAAAATCCTATGGGCTCTATCAACATGATGATAAAGACAAATCGGATAGCATACTATCATCTTGAGTAAGACTGTTTTATCAGTATAGGTCCTGCCTCAATCATCATAATCATTTGTCTGCGACTATGATAATTGCCTTGAGGGCACTATATCCAACACCAAGAGGGTCAAAATTGCCGGTGCTCCCTAAAGAATTTTTTTATACAAAATAAAAAAGAAAACCAAAAATATATACACCAAAAGGATCCCCCCAAACTTAAGTGAAACAGTGTTTCCACTGTTAAGCGTTGAAGTTCAAAGTTAGGGGGAAGAGAACAGTATCAAGCTATGCAAGGCCTTACACATGCCAAAAGTGAGCACCGACCATTCAAAGATCTTATCGTTATAAAGCGGCGGTTGGTGAAAGAATGTAGTGTAGAGAAAAGAAATGAGAAACACGCGAGACCGTATAGGGATAGAAGCGGCGTCTGGTCTCGGTGAAGGAGAAGAATGGCGGAAGGGAAAAAGAAACGGAGTACGAACTTGAGGGCGAAAATGGAGTGAATAGATTAGCACAATTTGTGATGACCGATGTGTGAAAAGCGATTGTACTAATCTATTAACCCATCGAGAAATTGGGTCAAACCACACAAGATTCGTGAGAAAACATGGGTACGCCGAACTTGGTAAGCCAGACACAGTAAATGAAAGTGATACGGTTTCTTGCAATGCCAGAATGATGGAAAGGATGGAGGGGAGTGATCGAGGAGGGGTATCAGGTAAAGGTTCAGGAGGGTGTACACAGTCAATGAAAGGGATATGATGAATTGGAAAATCCGAGTCATCAAGAAAAACTGGTTCATCGTAAAAAAATTCGTCAATATTCTCCTCAAAATTCAGCTTATCCATGCAATTCTCATCAAAATAAAGACCCATATGAATTTCAGGAAAAACATTTAATGACTCGGGATGATGAATTGGAGAGAAAAACTCAGCCAAATCTGCGGGTTCATTATCGAAAATATCCCCAGCGTCGATATCCTCAATCAAGTGAAAATCAATATTCTCAGACACCTCATCAAAAGCATGGATATTAATCAATTCGGGTTCTAGAGTGGAGGTGTAGAGGCCAAAAGAATTTTTTCACTTGACATGGACCCTTCACAATCGGGTAAATCAAACACTACAAAGTCGCAAAACTCATTAAACCTTCTATCTTTATTTGGTAAATCTTTTGGGATACTTGATAGACATTTAAAACTGGAGTTGTACGATTCAATTTCGGATGTTTGATTTGGAAGGGGGTACAGCTCACTCTCACCACTCAAATTCTCAGCCTGTCCTACCGCCTCATCATACATTGAAAAATGTGGAGCTAGTTGAAAACTAGCTACCGGGTCACTAGGTTGTATGAGGGTGGCCATGGACGCATTCAAATCCATCATCTGTTGGCATGGCGCTACCCTAAAGTCTTCCAACGACTGTTCCAGACTAGACATAGGTTGTGATGGGGTTTCAGTAAAAGATTCAAAGTTGTTTGGATACTGGAAACCCCTAAAAGGCTGTTCAGAAGCAATGTCTAGGGATGGTGCAAAAGTTGGATAGGATGGATATGAATTGAATGGTTGGACATGGGTAGGATCAACATACGAATAAGAAAGTGAATGGAATTGTTGATCCAAAGAATTCGCAGTGGTGAAAGGAGTGAAAGATCGGTTACGAGATTTTTCAAAACGTTCAGCAAGAGACATAGGTCTTGGAGTTACAACTTGACTCTCAAAAGGGGTATCAACGTAAGAAGGTGGTGAAGATTGAAATGGTTGATACAAAGTGGATTGCGGAGTCCAATTGGTAGTCCTAGACGCGTCTATCCGATCTTTCAAAGAAAATTTGGGCATGGAGGGGTCATTCGAAATTCGACCAAAGCAAGAACCGTAGGAAGTAATGTCTGGTTGTGGGTACCAAAGTTTGGCAAGAGTTTTTCGAGGTGGGGTACCTATGATATGATGAGAAAAAGAAGAGAGGAAAAAGAATGTTTTTTTATTTTTTAGTTAGTTATTAACAAAAGAATGAAATATACACACAAAAAGAATCCGGACAAAAACAATCACGACACAAAAATTCCACGCACCTAATCGGTCTAGGGTTCACCTAGGTCAACTAGACCTTCTCAAGAACTTGATTGTTGAAGTAAAACTGTGTCGAGAAACGGGCTCAAGATATACTGATCACGAGGCCAGGTAAGTGCAGAGATAAGGGGAGGTTTTCCGACGCTTTCGCGAAGGTCCATAATTAAATAACCTTTTCTCTTTTGGCGGTTTCGCCGTGAACACTTTCCTAGACACCCCGTAAAGGATATACTGTTAAGCGGTGTTCTCAACACAGTTAACTTCTTCTAGTGAGCGCGAAGTCTTTAAAGCCTAAAATCTAGTTTCTTTTAAAATTCGTGTGGGAAAACGTTATGCTCAAGTTCGCGATTTGTGGGCCACGGAAAAGGTGATGAAATCCTTTACCGTATCTTGTGGGGTTCGCTTGCCCTTAAGTCCGTATTAATTTATGCAACGCGCAATTCAATGAAAAATATGTTCAAAATTTTAAAGAATCATTTTTTTATGTTTAAGCTCGGCACTGCAACAAATACGGGTTAGTTAATTTTTGGCGTTTGGTAGGGAACTTGCAAAGAATCCTGCAAAGAAGTTATATTGGATGCGTCGGATTTGAGAAAGAAGGTGTTTAAGAAATACGTACCGTTAAGATTTTGGGTTAGGAAACCTCCGTTGAATCAAATCCGGTAAGCTTGAAAAGTTCGCTTGCGCGGGTCAAACTACCCGGATCTTTGGCACTATACTTCGTAATCACCTTAACTTGGAATGTACACTTTGCTCCCCACAATCGCAGTTCGCAAATCCGCAAAAATCTGAAATGTCGGAAAAAACGGATATTAGTGCGGAAAAGCGATACGAGTGCCCAAATACCTGCACACTAAAAATTATGTCACGCCCCGCTTCCCAGAGTACACTAGATTGGGCACATGACATAGCCAACCATGCTACCTGTGGGTAGGAAGCATTCATCCACAGTCACATTACGGCTGTAGAGATATCAAGAACAAGATAAAATTTTCTAAAATATGTCCATAAACCAGAATAACAGGAGTCAAAAATAAATAAATGCGGAAGCAAATGATCCAATACAAATAACTGAAAAGTATGTCCCATAATGCGGGCTCACATCAAGAAATAAATGCAGGAAATAAAAAAAAACTAACTAATACTAACACCTCACAGCTCAGCCTGTTGGCTGAAGTACTCCTGCTCGGACTGCGACAGCGGTACAGAATCTGGGCCATGCAAAACCCAGACGTCAGCGCGTCATGTCATCAAATAATATAATATGAACAGTGTAACAGGCAATACAAAATAAACATGAATAAAACGAGAGTAGCAAATAATGTGAATCAAGCAGTGCAGGGTAGTGTGCAGTGGGTAACTAAACTGTTCTATCGGGTTTTCTATTCTAAAGTCTTTGAAATCAATTGATGACTCGTCGATGTAACTCAATAGTATCCCGTGTGTGCCCGGGACCACGGTCAAGATTCTCGGGGCTGAATCCGAGACGTGCCGCTAGGCAGTAACAAGTAGCAGGATGGGTGAGTGATGTCAGCATCATCACTCCGGGGCTGGCCTAGCCCGTAAGACTGATCAGAACAGGTATCGAACTGTTGAGTTACAAGTCGGTTTCACCTTTGATTTCCCCATACCCCCAAGTTATATGTGTCAGGTCAGGTATTCAGTAGTCAAGAACTAATGCCAACACAGGATCAGGTAACAGTAGGTTTGTCTGGATAGACAACAAGATTGGTCCATGAGGACTCCATGTCAGGTTTGTTGGCATTAGGCATGAGATCAGGTAACAGGTCAGGTCATGGTACATCAGGTCAAGTCAAAAGTTAACGGTACCATGTCAGGTGCATCATGTAGCAATGTCAAGTCAAGGTACGAACACGTCGTGGGTGTGCTCACAAGCAGATATATAATCGAACAGGGTAATATCAGCAGGAAATAAGCAATGATTTAAACAACAATCAACAGTTTCATTCAATCACAAGAGTGCAGTAATATAATGCAGCCGTGTTATTATATTAACAGGTTTTGAGCACCCTTAGCGGTGCAATAGTTAAATGATGATGCGATACAGTTTTATCAAGCCTTTGATTATGAATGTCCGAATATAATAGAACTACATGTGTAAAGGCTATCATCTACTAAACAGTAAAATGTAATTAACAGGTAAACTTAGTTATTAGGTTTAAAGTGGCAAACTGTAATTTAGCCGGTTATGCATATTTGATACCCTAAACTGGCAATAAAGCATCATAGCAGTGAATCAAATGCAATCTATTATGTATGGGTTTACCAGGAAATGATTTAATTGTCATAAAGCAAGGTATGTAAGGTGATTTGCTAAATGATATATTATTAAACCACACATGAATATCAAGTTATAAAGTAGCAATAGCATGTAGCAAGTATCGAATACTTGCCTCGACGAAACGACGAACACGAAAACGGAACGTAACGTCGGCGGGAAAACACGCGACAGACGCACGGTTCACGGATTGAACCCAAAGGACGAACAAAGGGACCTCACGGGTCAGAGCACTCTGCTGGATCGTCAGGACACGCCACCGGCACGGCCGGATTTCGGCGAACAGCGACAAAACAACCGGAAAAGTTAATGCACGGCCAAGGGATAAACCGGAGGGAAAATGGAAGGAGGAAAGGGAGAGAGGGCTTACTGATGTTGTAGAGGGCGTGACAGCGATGGGGTCGACGGCGGTGGGGCACCGGCGAGGTGGTTGCAGGCGATGGGCTAGGGCTGCGGGTATGGAAAAGGGAAAGAAAGTGGAGAGGGAGAGGAGGTGGTCGGGGGCTGGTGCGCGCAGGTGATGAGGAGGTGCCGAAGGTGGCGCTGGTGACGACGACGAAGGTCGCCGGCGACGTCTCCTGCCGTACAGAGAAGGCACGGGGGTTGTCCGGGGTTGCTGTGGCGCTGTGCACACGGGGAGAAAGAGGGGATGTCGAGGTTGGTATGAGGAGGCGGAGGCGAGGGCAACGGTGGCGCCGGCGCCGGTGTCGGAGCTGCGGCGGCGACGGCGCAGGTGGCTAGGGCTATGTCGCGATGGGTTTCTCTCGTGGGGCTACAGTTCCTCAAGGAAGAAAAGATGCATGGGAAATTTATATATAAGGAAGAGAGAGAGAGGGTTAGAGAGAGAGAGAGAGTTAGAGAGAGAGAGAGATTGGAGGGGGCCCACGGGGGTTAAGAGCCCCGTGATTGGCCAGGAAAGATTTAGAAACTGAAAGAAATATTTAAAAGATTTTGTATGTTTAAATTAACTGTAAAATATATATATATATAAACGAACTATATGGTTTAAATATTATATTAAATTTGGGATTTTGGCGCTAAATGAAACATTTCCAAATCGCGCCCGGGTTGGGTCCAAAAATTTGAAATTTAAATAATAGGATTTTAAGCGGGTTCCAAATTTTAAAATGAAATGTTTTATGATTAAAAAGCATACCCCCAAGTCGGACACCTGTACGCGCGCGTAGCCGTCCAAACTTGCTCGTTTCACCGAACGGGACGAGAACTCGATGCACGGACGCTACCACGCGGCTAGGGGTGTCGAGTAGGCCAAGATATATATTTTTAATTTTATTTTAGGTGCTAAAATTTGTTATATGCAGAAATGACCTAGCCAGATAAAATTTCACGGGAAGTGTCAAACAGGCAAGCTAAAAGAAATGAGTAATATCTAAAGCTCAACCAGTAACAGAAAATAGTAGTATTGGGCTCGGGTGTTACATTATACCCAACTACAAAAAGAATTTCGTCCTCGAAATTCCAAGAATACAAGATAGAAAACTACAGAAAAAGGTGAGGAAACTTCTGCCGAATCTCATCTTCTCGCTCCCAAGTGGACTCTCTATGCGATCGATCACCCCAAGAAACAAGCACGAGGGGGATAACCTTATTCTTAAGAACCTTTTCCCTTCGATCCATGATTTCAACCGGTCGCTCCTTAAAAGTCAGGTCTTCCTGTACTGTTAATTCCGAATGATCCAAGACGTGTGTTTCATCTCGAATATACCTTCGTAGTTGAGATACGTGAAACACGTCGTGCACACCCGCCAAGGACTGCGGTAACGCCAAATGGTACGCTACCTCTCCCACACGCTCCAATATCTCGAAGGGTCCAACGAATCGAGGACTAAGCTTTCCTCGACTCCCAAAACGAATCACCCCTCTAGTCGGTGATATCTTCAAGATTACCAAATCACCCACGGCGAACTCTAGAGGTCTTCTTGACGTGTCAGCCCAACTTTTCTGTCTGTCTTGAGCTGCCTTCATATGCTTTCTGATTGTGTTAGCCTTCTCAACTGTCTGTACCACCAAATCTGGTCCCAATAATCTTCGTTCACCAACATCATCCCAACAAACAGGTGAACGGCACTTACGACCATACAAAGCTTCAAACGGAGCCATCTGGATGGTTGCTTGGAAACTATTGTTGTAAGAAAACTCCACCAAGTGTAGGTGATCCTCCCACGAACCCTTGAAGTCCAACATGCTCTCAACATGTCTTCAAGAGTTTGGATCGTTCTCTCCGACTGACCATCAGTTTGAGGATGATAAGCTGTGCTAAACTTTAATCGAGTCCCCAAACTTTCCTGTAAACTCCTCCAGAAGTGTGATAAGAACCGAGTGTCCCGATCGGACACGATGCTCACCGGTACGCCATGCAGTCTTACAATCTCCTGCATGTACCGTTCTGCCAAAGTCTCTATTGATTGACCAACCCGGAAAAGGATAAAGTGAGCTGCCTTGGTCAACCGATCGACAATCACCCATACTGCATTGTTGCCCTTTGGACTCCGCGGTAAAGCCGTCACGAAATCCATGGTTATATGTTCCCACTTCCACTGAGGAATCGGAAGTGGTTGCAACAAACCAGCAACCCTTTGGTGTTCATCTTTGACTTGCTGACACACCAAGCACTTAGCCATGAAGCGAGCAATCTCCCGTTTCATGCCTTCCCACCAGAAATGCTGTCGAATATCTCAGTACATCTTTGTACCTCCTGGATGTACAGAATAAGCTGAACTGTGTGCTTCCTTCATAAGCTCTTCACGAACATCTCCCTTTGGCACACACAAACGGCTACCATACCTCAACGAACCATCTTCGTGGACCAGTAAATCTGTTCGTAGTCCAGCTTCAACCTGTTCTCAAAACTTTTGCAGTCTAGGATCCTGCGATTGTGCCGCTTTAATCTTCTCAACCAAGGACGACTGTACTTGCAACTGCATCAACTGTCCCGTAGAACACGGTAGCACAACTTCCAAGTCAAATCTTCGAAAATCTGCAATGATCTCCCTCTGTGTAGTTAACACCTGAATTGCTGGTAACCGACTACGCGCATCCGGCACGACGTTAACCTTTCCCGGATGGTACTTAAGATCAAGGTCGTAGTCGACCATCAGCTCCAACCATCTACGCTGCCTCATATTCAACTCCTTCTGAGTGAACACAAACTTCAAACTCTTGTGATCTGTAAAAACTTCGACTCTCTCGCCCAAAAGGTAGTGTCTCCAAATCTTCAAAGCGAAGATCACAGCCGCAAGCTCCAAGTCATGAGTTGGATAATTCTTCTCATGGGTCTTCAATTGTCTTGATGCATATGCTACGACCTTCCCATGCTGCATCAAAACACATCCCAATCCTTTTCCAGATGCGTCGCTGTGAATCACCAATCCTCCGGAATTGTCTGGCACGGTCAGAATTGGGGCGGTTATTAACTTCTGCTTCAACGTCTTAAAAGCTAACGCACACTTATCCGTCCATACAAAAGGTACCTCCTTGAGCGTAAGCTTGGTCAACGGTTCTGCCAGACGAGCGAAGTTCTCCACAAATCTCCTGTAGTATCCGGCTAATCCAAGGAAACTTCTTATCTCAGCTACATTCTTTGGAATAGGCCAATCTCGAACTGCCGTAATCTTTTCAAGATCGACGGCGATTCCATCGCCCGACACAACATGCCCCAGAAACTTCACTTCTTTCAGCCAAAATTCGCACTTACTCATCTTCGCATACAATTTCTCCTGTCTCAATGTCTGCAGTACGATCTTCAAATGTTCAGCATGCTCCTCAAAACTCTTCGAGTAAACCAGAATATCGTCAATGAATACCATAATAAACTGGTCCAAGAACGGTGATAAGATTCGGTTCTTCAAGTCCATAAATACTGCCGGCGCATTCGTTACTCCGAAGGACATCACCAGGTACTCGTAATGTCCATACCGAGTTCGAAACGCCGTCTTGCAAATATCTTCTGCTTTCACTCGGACCTGATGATATCCGGATCGCAAATCCAGTTTCGAGAATACCCTCGCGCCACTAAGCTGCTCAAAAAGTTCTCCAATGCGAGGGATCGGGTACTTGTTCTTAATAGTTACCCGGTTTAGTTCTCGATAATCGATGCACATCCTTCTGGTGCCATCCTTCTTCTTTACTGGAAGAACTGGAGCTCCCCAAGGCGAGTTACTGCTTCGGATCCAACCCTTCTCAAGCAATTCAACAACCTGTTTCTTAACTTCTTCCAATTCCACTGGTGCCATTGGATAATATGCTTTGGATACTGGCGCTGCACCAGGAATAAGATCAATTGCGAACTCCACGTCTCGCTTCGGCGGTAAACCTGATATATCTTCAAACACATCCATAAAATCACGAACAACCACCGGCTCTTCATTACTATCAACTTCCATTGCTGCAAGAATAACATTTGTCGGCCTAGCCCTAAACTCGACTGGTCCGACAGAACTGCTTCCTCCAGTGAAGGTAAACTCAGGATGTCCGGGAATCTGGAAAATTACCTTCCTTGCCCTACAGTCAATGTGAGCGTGGAAAGTGCCAAGAAAGTCCATTCCCAAGACGACCTCGTAGCTGCCCATATCAATCACCAAGAAATCTGCAAAAAGCTCCCGTCCGCACACCACAACTGTACAGTCTTTACATTCCTTACTAGATACAATTTTCCCATTCCCAGTGTGTATGTCCCAGAAACTAGACAGGGTCGTGCAGGCAATCGAGTGTGTAGTTATAAACTTGGATGACATAAAATAATAGGATGCACCAGAATCAAATAATGCCACTGCGGGAAAACCCTGAATGAGTAGAATACCTGAAACCACTTCTCCTGATGCCTTAGCTTCCTCAGCTGTCAAGGTAAAAGCTCGAGCCTGATTAGGTCCTTGAGTCAGCTGTTTCTGCCCTTGGAACGGTTTCTGCGGAGGCTTCTGAATATCATCCCTCGTACGAAGCTTCGACGGACAGGCACCAACTGCATGATCAGCCGCTCCACAAACTAAACAAAGTCCCAGCCTCCTTCGACAATCCTTCTGCACGTGCCCAGGTAAACGGCAGTAGTCACAAATCACGCTCTTTTTTCGATCAACGATCACAGGCTTCTTCATGGGTGCTACACCTCGACGGTCTACTGGAATACCTCTGCGACCATGAGCTCTGTTAGGTACAAATGCGGGCTTCCTTACCGCAACTGCTGTCTGCTGCAAGCTCCCTTTCATCCCAGATAAACTCTGCTGTTCCCGAGCTGCCGTAAGAACTTGTGAGAAAGTGGTCAAACCCAGGGAGACAATCTGCCTCTGGATGTCCACATCCAAGCTGCGCATGAACCTCCGTGCCCTGTCTGCCTCGTTGGCGACTAAAGGTCCAGCGAAACGGCTGAGTCTCGTCCACTCCGCTGCATGCACGTCCACGGGTGCTCCATTTTGCCTCAGCCTAATAAATTTCTCTTCCATTTCCTCCCGTGCAGTCCGCGGGAAGAACTTCTCCAGGAAACTCTTAGAAAACTCCGCCCAACTGATCGGCTTGGGCAAGCGGGTCTCTTCCACAAGCCACCACTCTCGGGCGTAATCCACTAGCTGAATGCGCACCACATCAACTCTTTTGTCCTCTGGAATCTGTGCCGCAATCAGCAAATTCTCCGTGTCAACTAGCCACTGCTTGGCTGGCAACGGCTCCTCCAAACCAGTAAATGTAGACGGACCCAAACGTCTGAAATCTGCCACAGTCCCTACTCGGTCAACTGGTTTAGCTCCAACGTTGTTTACAGACTGCTGAACGATCTGCAAACCTTCCTGAAACGAGTCTGCTTGCTGCTGGATCAGCTCGGTCTGCCTCTTTTGATTCTCTAGCATTCCCCTTATCACTCCAAGCATGGCGGCTTCGTCCACACGCCTCTGGTACGTCTTCAAATTCTTACCTGCCATATTCCTGAAATCAAGAAAACACCCAACATTAGCATGATGATAGATTTGATATATAGATCAAGGCTAGAACTCCAAGATACTTAAATAGAGTACCGCATTGTAACTATACCGCGGTATCATAGCCACAATTACTTAACTCCACCCAAGTCGCCTAATTTCTAGAGATAACAAGAAATCAGGTTTTTGAGTCGACATGCGAAGTAAGTTTGCACGTCGTAAAAGATATAATCAAGAAGGATGTGATTCAAGAATGGTAAACAGCAAAGTGGCAGGACATGTTTCCTAACACGGGTATTCTGATTCGTGTATTGGGTACTATACTCAACTACAAAAGAATCAACCCAACTATCCTATGGCTCTGATACCAAAAGAACCATGTCACGCCCCGCTTCCCAGAGTACGCTAGATTGGGCACGTGACATAGCCAACCATGCTACCTGTGGGTAGGAAGCATCCATCCACAGTCACATTACGGCTGTAGAGATATCAAGAACAAGATAAAATTTTCTAAAACATGTCCATAAACCAGAATAACATGAGTCAAAAATAAATAAATGCGGAAGCAAATGATCCAATACAAATAACTGAAAAGTATGTCCCATAATGCGGGCTCACATCAGGAAATAAATGCAGGAAATAAAAAAAAACTAACTAATACTAACACCTCACAGCTCAGCCTGTTGGCTGAAGTACTCCTGCTCGGACTGCGATAGCGGTACAGAATCTGGGCCATGCAAAACCCAGACGTCAGCGCGTCATGTCATCAAGTAATATAATATGAACAGTGTAACAGGCAATACAAAATAAACATGAATAAAACGAGAGTAGCAAATAATGTGAATCAAGCAGTGCAGGGTAGTGTGCAGTGGGTAACTAAACTGTTCTATCGGGTTTTCTATTCTAAAGTCTTTGAAATCAATTGATGACTCGTCGATGTAACTCAATAGTATCCCGTGCGTGCCCGGGACCACGGTCAAGATTCTCGGGACTGAATCCGAGACGTACCGCTAGGCAGTAACAAGTAGCAGGATGGGTGAGTGATGTCAGCATCATCACTCCGGGGCTGGCCTAGCCCATAAGACTGATCAGAACAGGTATCGAACTGTTGAGTTACAAGTCGGTTTCACCTTTGATTTCCCCATACCCCCAAGTTATATGTGTCAGGTCAGGTATTCAGTAGTCAAGAACTAATGCCAAAACAGGATCAGGTAACAGTAGGTTTGTCTGGATAGACAACAAGATTGGTCCATGAGGACTCTATGTCAGGTTTTTTGGCATTAGGCATGAGATCAGGTAACAGGTCAGGTCATGGTACATCAGGTCAAATCAAAAGTAAACGGTACCATGTCAGGTGCATCATGTAGCAATGTCAAGTCAAGGTACGAACACGTCGTGGGTGTGCTCACAAGCAGATATATAATCGAACAGGGTAATATCAGCAGGAAATAAGCAATGATTTAAACAACAATCAACAGTTTCATTCAATCACAAGAGTGCAGTAATACAATGCAGCCGTGTTATTATATTAACAGGTTTTGAGCACCCTTAGCGGTGCAATAGTTAAATGATGATGCGATACAGTTTTATCAAGCCTTTGATTACGAATGTCCGAATATAATAGAACTACATGTGTAAAGGCTATCATCTACTAAACAGTAAAATGTAATTAACAGGTAAACTTAGTTATTAGGTTTAAAGTGGCAAACTGTAATTTAGCCGGTTATGCATATTTGATACCCTAAACTGGCAATAAAGCATCATAGCAGTGAATCAAATGCAATCTATTATGTATGGGTTTATCAGGAAATAATTTAATTGTCATAAAGCAAGGTATGTAAGGTGATTTGCTAAATGATATATTATTAAACCACACATGAATATCAAGTTATAAAGTAGCAATAGCATGTATCAAGTATCGAATACTTGCCTCGACGAAACGACGAACACGAAAACGGAACGTAACGTCGGCGGGAAAACATGCGACGGACGCACGGTTCACGGATTGAACCCAAACGACGAACCAAGGGACCTCACGGGTCAGAGCACTCTGCTGGATCGTCAGGACACGCCACCGGCACGGCCGGATTCCGGCGAACAGCGACAAAACAACTGGAAAAGTTAATGCACGACCAAGGGATAAACCGGAGGGAAAATGGAAGGAGGAAAGGGAGAGAGGGCTTACTGATGTTGTAGAGGGTGTGACAGCGATGGGGTCGACGGCGGTGGGGCGCCGGCGAGGAGGTTGCAGGAGATGGGCTGGGGCTGCGGGTATGGAAAAGGGAAAGAAAGTGGAGAGGGAGAGGAGGTGGTCGGGGGCTGGTGCGCGCAGGTGATGAGGAGGTTCCGAAGGTGGCGCGGGTGACGACGACGAAGGTCGTCGGCGACGTCTCCGGCCGTACAGAGAAGGCACGGGGGTTGTACGGGGTTGCTGCGGCGCCGTGCACACGGGGAGAAGGAGGGGATGTCGAGGTTGGTATGAGGAGGCGGAGGCGAGGGCAACGGCGACGCTGGCGCCGGCGTCGGAGCTGCGGCGGCGACGGCGGAGGCGGCTAGGGCTAGGTCGCGATGGGTTTCTCTCGTGGGGCTACAGTTCCTCAAGGAAGAAAAGATGCATGGGAAATTTATATATAAAGAAGAGAGAGAGAGGGTTAGAGAGAGAGAGAGTTAGAGAGAAAAAGAGAGATTGGAGGGGGCCCACGGGGGTTAAGAGCCCCGTGATTGGCCAGGAAAGATTTAGAAACTGAAAGAAATATTTAAAAGATTTTGTATGTTTAAATTAACTGTAATATATATATATATATATAAACGAACTATATGGTTTAAATATTATATTAAATTTGGGATTTTGGCGCTAAATGAAATATTTCCAAATCGCGCCCGGGTTGGGTCCAAAAATTTGAAATTTAAATAATAGGATTTTAAGCGGGTTCCAAATTTTAAAATGAAATGTTTTATGATTAAAAAGCATACCCCTAAGTCGGACACCTGTACGCGCGCGTAGCCGTCCAAACTTGCCCGTTTCACCGAACGGGGCGAGAACTCGATGCACGGACGCTACCACGCGGCTAGGGGTGTCGAGTAGGCCAAGATATATATTTTTAATTTTATTTTAGGTTCTAAAATTTGTTATATGCAGAAATGACCTAACCAGATAAAATTTCACGACAAGTGTCAAACAGGCAAGCTAAAAGAAATGAGTAATATCTAACGCTCAACCAGTAACAGAAAATAGTAGTATTGGGCTCGGGTGTTACAAATTTTAAAAAAACAAACAATAAAAATAGGACCAAAACAGAATACTAGAGCATAGGGGAAAGTTTGGAGGCAGAAGGAGGTGAAGCGGCCGGCGAGCTCGGATTTGAAGGGGAAGTCGCCGGTTCTCTCTGTGAAGTAGGGCTCCAAATTTCAACAGCTGTCCCAGTGTTCCACTAGTGCCTCACTGGTATTGTTTATCTTTTTAGTTGAGATCCAAAGTGCTTCCAGGTCCAATTTCTAGAGAACAAAATGGTTATTGTTGTAAGTTTTTGTTTTTGGTTTTGAAATTTTGAAAATTTTAGTTTGTTGTAGAAAAGTGTTAGATGGATATTAACAAGATTAACCCGAAATAACAAGAATAAAAACGTCACCGTCTCTCTGGCAACGGCGCCATTTGATTTAAAGAATTAAAGTTAACCGCAATCAAGACGGTGTCGCTTTGCAGCTAGCCGATTGAGCACGGGTCGATCCACAGGGAGACGGAGTGTTTTAGGTTCTTGTTCTCACGAGTTAATGCGCGTGGGCGGAAAGTTATTTATCTAACCTATGTGTTATATGCAAGCATAAAGTTGTTAGGAAAAGATACAAAAGTGTAAGCTAAGGAATCCGCACTAAAACCTTTGAGCCGAACTTAACGATTGAAGCTAGAACAATCGACAACAACGTGGATTAGGGTGCTTAAGTACGGTATTCGTGGAATCCGACTTATTGACCCTTGTCCGTCCGTTCTTGTCTCTTACTTTCGCCTCCGGCCAAACCGAATGCAACCGGCCGCGGTTAGGAATCACCGTTACCTTGGTAGGATAGGGTGCTTAACGGAGCTCTTGCGTAACGTTTGGACGGAGTTCAATGGAAAATATGGGAAAAGAAAATGAGCAAAGAAACCTTAACCTATAATATCGCATTTATTCCTAACAACACCATATTAACAACCATTCACAACACAAACCAAAAAAGAGAGAACAAAAGAACAAAGAAAAGAAAAGAAAACATTACAAGTAAGTAAGTGCATGGAATTTAAGTGCAAGTAAGTAAAGCAAGTATTTAAAGTGCAAGAAAGAAAATGCAAGTAATAAAATAGCAAGAAAGAAAGAACTAGGAACCAAAGATCACCATACAAGCCATGGATTCAAATACCTAAACTTAAACTTGCAAGCTCAATTAAGAGGTTGCAAGATCAAGTAAAGATAAAGAACCCAAGGGAAAATGAAGGCACAAAAGAGAGCTTTATTAAACTTTAATGAAGATACAACCCTTGAGATCAATAACCAACCCTTAAACTTGCAAGCTCAATTAAGAGGTTACAAGATCAAAAGAAGGTTAAGAACTCAAGGGGGAGCTATGTACAAGAGAACAAAATGTAAAACAAAAGAGTAGAAGTGTAAAAATGTAAGCAAAACTTGACCCCTTGCCCACCGCCTTCTTTTATAGGCTCAAAAACTAAATAAACAAACAATAAAAATGAACTGATGTGGTGGCAAGGGGGGCCCACAGAAGACCGGGGGCATTTGGAGCATATTGGGCCGGCGAGCTCGGTTTTTGCAAGGTTGTGCTCGGGTGAAATCCGAGCTATGGGTCTCGTATTGGAAGTGTGGTCTTGTGTGCTCCACTATATCACATTGGTGCTGTTTGTTTTCTCAGTAAAAGCTCTGGATGCACTCAGGGTTATTGGAGGGAAACATGAAACTTTGGATCACATCACACTTTATGCATTGAATGCACATCACACCATGCACACTTGCTCTAGCCATCAAGAGTGTGTGCTATGGCAGCCCCCCTAGGTCTTAGTGCACACTTGTGTACAACTTGTATTGTGTTGGTCCATTTAGATAGAAAAGTGTGTGCACAAGCATGTTGCATAATGAAACCCAAGAATTATCGGTCGGTTTGCGGTTCTGGTTGCAGTGTCAGCTCACAACTGTAATATCCGTGATACTGAGCAGACACCGGTTAATAGTACCGATAAATACAAAAAATAGATAATGAATGAGAGGTATTAAAATGCAATATTCTGGCATGAACAACTTACAAGTGTTTATTCGCCAAATGAGGGCATTCCTCGTCGTTGGTGGGACTCGGCAAGGAAATGATTATTTATGCCCATGGATTGTATACAAGGGTCAGTATTGAACCACTTGTAAGGCAAATTGAGGGATATGATGGCTTAAGAATAGGTATAAATCCCTGTAGCTTAAGGCTTTTGAATATTACGAGCTGTGGGGGTCTCATAAGAGAGTTTTCCTTACAAGTCGTGAGGATCTCATAAGTGTATTTTCTCTTTAGGAATCGTGAGGATCCCTAAGTGTGTTGCTCCCTTGTGAGTCGTAAGGATCTCACGCAGGTGTTTTCTCCTTATAAGGTCGAGGGGACCTTGCAAGTGTGCATGAATTTCTTTTACGAGTCTGCGCCCTTTCGGGTTTTCACAAACTCGCCGGTAGCCCTGTTGTTTTTACTCACGGAGCCCTTTTGGGTTTTCATCCAGGCCCATTTCACTAATGGACACACCGCTTTTTTTGTTGGCCGCGTTAGCCTAAGGATGCCGCGGTTCATATTAGTTTAGGGACATTTCGGTCCGTAGTTAGTTTTAGAACATCTCGGTCCATAGTTAGTTTTAGGACATCTCGGTCTGTCGCACGTTTTCGAGGCGAGGTTTCGCCGGATACTACTTATAGAGTTTGGGCTTGGGAAGATAGCGAGCAGACATAAGCGCCGTCATCTATCGTTGACCTAGGCCGTGACTCGTCAGGCGTAGTATTTTTTTAAGAACCGGCTGTTTATTGGCCTGAAGGGTCTTTCGCCATGCATATCCATGAGCAAGTAAGCCCCACCTTGGTAGACTTTGTCTATGATGTACGGGCCCTCATAGTTCGGCTCGAATTTCCCCCATTTGGTATGATTGGGGATCATATGTCTCTTGACCACTAGCATGAGTTCGCCTTGGCGGAATGTTTTCGGCCTGGTCAACCTTTCGTATGAGCGCGTCATTCTCGCTTTGTAAGCTTCTAGGTTTTGCTACGCCATGAGACGAGTTTCATCGAGGGCGTCGAGCTCCTCGAGCCGAAGATTAGAATTATCTTCATCTGTTAGCTCGTAATGAACCGCCACTCGTAACGAGGGTAGCTCTATCTCGAGGGGGAGTACCGCTTCCGCACCGAATACTAACACAAATGGCATTGTGTACGTGGCCATCTTGAACGTGGTCCGATAAGCCCAGAGAGCTTCATGCAGTCTCTCGTGCCAGTCCTTCTTGTTTTTGGACACCGTCTTTTTCATGATCTTTGTCAAGGTTTTGTTGAAAGCCTCAGCCAGACCGTTAGCTCGGGGATTATAGACCGAAGAGTATCTCCAGTCTATTTTATGCTGTTGTACGAAGCAGCTGATTTTGTGACTTCTGTAGGCCGGCCCGTTATCGGAGATAATCCATCGCGGATTGCCGAACCGATAGATGACGTGTGTCTTGAAGAAATGGAGAATATTCTCCGTCTTCACTTCTCTCAGCGGTATTGCTTCTGCCCACTTACAGAAGTAATAATCGGTTGTCGCCAATATGAACCGATGTCCTATGGATGATGCTGGTTCGATGGGTTCGTTTATGTCAGTTCCCCATATTTCAAATGGCCAGCTAGCCACCATTGGGTGTAGCAGATTTGGATGCTGGTGAATGAATTCCCCATGAATCTGGCACGAGTAGCACTATTTCGCGTATTCGAGGCAGTCTTGAATCATCGTGGGCCAATAGTAGCCCATCCTTTTGATCTTCAGCTTCATCTTTGGCCCGGCTTGGTGAGAACCACAGAGTCCGTCATGAGTTTCTTGGAAGACTCTCCTTGCTTCTTCTGGCCCTAGGCATCTTAGCCAAAGGGAGTTGAACGATCTCTTATATAGAGTATCATTGACGAAGGCGAAGGACAAAGCTCGTTTCATGAGCTGGTGCCTTGAGGATGCATCTTCAGGTGCTCGACGGGATTTGAAGTAGTCTATAAAGAATTCTCTCTAATCCTTAGCCTTTTCTTAGTCCTCTATTTGTAGGGTTGTCTCCTTGGTCGCTTCCTTTTCTTCAGACGACTCCGGAGATATTTTGGCTGGTGCCGGACCCGGCGACTCTGCACAACGATCCTTACGTCGTCGAGATTTTCGTTAGCCAGTTCTTTAGCGAGCTTGGTTAACGCATCCGCTTTTCTATTCTCCGTACGCTGAATGCTTTCCAGGGCGTAGGAAGGGATTTGAGTCAGCAATTGTTTCACTCTCTCGTCGTACTTTACCAACTTTAATTTGCACGTTTGATAGTCTTCGTTTACTTGACTAACGACTAGCTGGGAGTCTCCGTATATAAAGAGGTTCTCGATTCTCATGTCAACAGCGATCTCAAGACCTGCTATCAAAGCTTCATATTCTGCTTCATTGTTCGTCCTCGTCTCTGTTAAGGAGAAGCCAAAGCGCATTATCCCTCCTTGCGGAGTCACGAAGATAAGGCCTACCCCCAACTTGATTATAGGGGTATTGTGTTGTCGCTTCTTCATGGAAGATGCTCCGTCGAAATAGAGTTCCCATTGGGTATCACTTTCTCTTTTCTCCCCGTCAATCGTGTCAAACGCGTGCTCATCCGACAACTCGCAATTAAGGAGTGAATTGGCAGGTATCAGATGCTCAGCGAGGAAGTAGGCGATAGCCTGGCCTTTTACTGCCTTGAGGGGATGATAAGTTATCGAGAACTCCATCAAGAGTAGGGCCCATTTAGCGAGTCGTCCTGTTAGTATGGCTCTTGACATAAAATACTTGAGAGGATCCACTTTTGATATGAGATGGACCTCATGCGTTAAAGCATAGTGTCTGAGCTTCGTCATTGCGAAGATTAACACCAGGAAGTGTTTTTCGATGGGGGAGTAGTTGTGTTTTGCCCCCAGGAGAACTTGACTAAGATAGTAAAGGGCTCTCCCTTTCATTTGGTCATTCTCCTGTGCCTATATCGCGCCCAAATAACCTTCAAGGCCTGTTGTGTACAAGATGAGAGGCTTTCCCTTGACTTGAGCGGTCAGTACTGGCGGATTCTGCAAGTATTGCTTGATTTCGTCCAGTACGCTTTGGCATTTGCGATCCCAGACGAAAGGGGTCCCCTTCTTCATTAAATGGATGTAGGGGGGCATTTGCCGGAGAGGTTAGCTATGAACCGTCGGATATATGTGAGCTTTCTTTGGAGAGACCGCAGTTGCTTGAGAGTTCTTGGCAGAGGCATTTCCATGATCGCCTTGATCTTTGACGGGTCTATCTCGATACCTCGATGTCGGACGATGAATCGTAGGAATTTGCCCGAGGAAACTTCGAACGCGCATTTGAGAGGGTTCATCTTCAGGTTGTATTTCCGAAGGCGCTGGAACACTATCTCCAGATGCTCCCGGTGCTCCTCATATGATTTTCTTTTCACCACGAGGTCATCAATATAGCATTCGACGATTTCATGAATGAGATCATCGAAAATCTTTGTCATGGCCCTCTGATAGGTAGCGCCGGCATTCTTCAGACCGAAAGGCATCACTTTGTAGCAAAATATGCCCAGAGGAGTCCAGAAAGCGGTATGCTTCTGGTCTTCGGGATGCATCTTTATCTGATTGTATCCTAATGATCCGTCCATGAAGGAGAAGACTTCGTGAGTGGACGTGTTGTCTATCATCGGTAACTGGTACGGGAAAGTCATCCTTCGGACAAGCTTTGTTGAGGTCCCGAAAGTCCACGCAGATGCATACCGTCCCGTTTTTCTTCATTACTGGGACAATGTTGGCGATCCAGTCAGGGTACTGGACTTCTTGGATGAAGCCGGAGTCGATTAGCTTCTTGACCTCGGCGTTGATGCTCATTTCAAGTTCGAGCCGCATCCTTCTTTGTGCTTGTTTGATCGGCTTGACGTTCGGAGATATCGCCAATTTATGCACGGCTATTTCTGGATCTAGTCCCGGCATCTCGGAGTAGTTCCATGCGAAGCAATTTTTATACCGTATGAGCACGTCTTTTAGCGTAGCCACCTATTCTTTGGACAACAGCTCACTAACGAACGTTGGTCGTGGGTCGTTTGTCGTCCCTAAGTCGATTTTCCTTAGGATGTCCACAGTAGTATGTATTCCATCTTCCTGCTCTTTCGGTGCCGATGGAAGTTCTGAGATCAACTCATCTTCATCCTCATTTTCGAAGCACCAGGAGAAGTCATCCGTATCCTCGCATACTCCTTCTTCTGACAGCGTTATCGCGTGACAGGTACGAGATCGTTTCTAAGACTGATGTTGATCTGGTTCTACTCTCGCTATGTACGTTGCTTTTGGAACATGCTTCTGTGGTAGGGTTACCCTCCAACTGCTGGATAGAGCGAACCTGCTGCCGAGTTGATATTGGTCTTCGACCCAATTTTTGAAGGTGAAGCAGTCTTCAAGAGGATGTCCTATCGTTCGGTTATAGGAGCAATAATCTGGGTGATGAAACTCGTTTGCTTGATCGGGGTGTCGAGACCCCGGGAGTGTCATCATTTGATATTTCGTGACAAGGTCAAAGATTCTCTTTATCTTGTCTTGAGGGAAAGAGAATGCTCGACACATCTTTTTCATAAGAGACGGATTCCGGCTGACCTTTTCTTGATCGCGTGGCCTTTTGGACCCACTTTGCCGCTGTCGAACGTTGTTTACGTTCTTTAGTTTGTTTTTGCCTCCGCGTCAGGTCTTCTTTATGACGGGCTGGCGAAGAAGGTCATCTTCATTCTCCGTAGCCTGCTGAAGGAGGCGCTGCGTCCTGGCTTTCTCGTAAATGGCCATTTCACGGTTGTGGTCATCCCGGACCTTTTGACCCGCTTCCCTTATTAGCTTGTCCATCTGTTCTTCAAACGATGGACTTGGCATTTTTACGGCAGGATCTCGTTTTGGTTCAATTGCAGTGTCTTCTAACAGAGCATCTCCTTCTTCATCGAAGTCACGTATAACGTAGCAGCCATGGGATCGCTCCCGTTTCTTGGATTGAACATATCCAAGCCCGATCGTTTCCATTCTTTCGTTGGGCAATTTTCGCTGAGTTCTGGGGACGTTCCAGATCCTGTTGTAGAACTGAGCTTGTCGAACAGTCTGTTTGAAGGGTATGCCTTGGCGCCTCAACAGCCTTTTCCTTCTGTGTAGTATCTGGGCAGACGGATGGGGTGGAGCCTGTCCAGCGTAGAATCGGCACCACGCCAGATTTTTTTCTCCATTTTGGTTTCTGCGGATCAATAAAAGAGGATCACCTTTTCATCTTTTCGCCTGGGAGGGACGTAGAAGCTCTTGCACACTATATGTCTCCAGCGCATCAAGCTCTCTGTAGTGCTGCCGCGGAACCATGGCGATTTGCAAACTCTGATCATCTCGAGTGAAGGCCTGCATTGATGGATAGACCGAGAATACTGCGTTGATCGAGTTCTTCAGAGTCACTGCCAAAGACTAGAATAGGGGTATACGGTCCCGGTTTGTTGCATTGGGGCGGTCCTGAATAGACTGTCTCTTCATCCTCCTCGGTATCGCTCCCAAAGACCGGAATAGTGGTGATAGCTTTCTGCTTATTCTCCGGCTTATGGCATCTTTCTATGTCTTCGAAGTCTGGTAAGAAGTACTTGGCGTCTTCATATTTGCGGGCTTCGTTTACGGAGAATGGGTTCAGTTCCCCCGTCGCCGTGTATTCAAACCCGACTTTGAAGTACTTCATACAATGATGCTGTGTAGAAGGGATGATGTTAAACTCATGTAACCAAGTCCTACCGAGCAAAGCGTTATAGCAAGTCTTGGCGTCAATGACATGAAACTTGATGTTAGTGACGAGCAGCCCAAAGCGTAGCGTCAGTATCACAGACCCGAGCATCCGTGATGACTGGGAGTCGAACCCGGAGATAGTGATTTTATCCCGAGCGAGGTGTTGGACGCTCATGCAGATTTCTTTTAACACCCTTACATTTAGGAGGTTGACAGAGGACCCGTTATCAACTAAGATCTTCCCTATCTTGATGTCATGGCAGAATCCAGTGACATACAGGGGACGGTTATGCTCGCACGTCCCGAGGAAAAGGTCTTCATCGTCAAAAGTGACGTCATCAGTGTGCACTTCTTCCAACTCATCCTTCATCTTTTCTTCGGTAAGGAAATCTTGAAACTGTTCGGGCTCTTGTAGTGCCTTGATCAAATAATCTCTCGCCTCTTTAGACAACAGAAGGGCATCCAAGACGCTCAGTTATGAGGGTATCTTCCTCAAGTGTGCTAGGACGTTGTAATCCACTTTGCTTTTCTTGGGTGGGTTCTTGGCTGCCAGCTCTTCGACGATTCGGTCATCGAGGGCGATATCCTCAAGGACTTTTTCCTTCCCCTTATCGTTTTTGTTCGATCCCTTGTTTGTGGGCCCGAGATCCTTTTCGGGCAGCATACGATTTCGTAGTTGAATATTCTCACAGCTCTTCGTCTCTTCTGTTTCGGAGATGGATTCCTTGAAGAGAAGGCCGAGGGATATTTCTTTGTCAGAGTCTCTTCCGAAGGTGAGAACTTGTGATCCCCCGGATTCAACCATGTGACAGTAGTCGGTAGTTCTTCCACGTTCATCTGTCGCACTTTTTCGCTGTCGATGAGCTTCACGCTTCATCCTCTTAAAGTGTTGCCTGTGAGCGACATACCCTTGCCACCATTTTTTAAAGGCCATGCATTCTTCGGTAGGATGTGCAATCCTCTGATGGTATAAGCAATAGGTAGGATGTAGATCCGCTTCGTCAGGGTGCATACTACCGGGAGTATTCCTTTTGAAAGGTGGCAGCTTCATTCCCATGGACAAGGATTTGGCGAACCGTTTCCTCATTTTAAGTTTGCTTTTTTCTGCGGTGGATGTGCTTTGATCTGGTTGGAGTGTTTCGTGACACATGACTTCTTTAAATTGACGCCGACTCCTAGCCTTTTCGAATATGGCCATTTTGCGTTGTTGATCATCCTTGCTCTTCTCACGGGCTTCGTTCAGCAGCAGGTCGATCATTTTGTCAGATGGTTCCAGGAGTTCCGGTTCGGGATCTGCCCCCAGTTTCTCTGCATCAGGAGCTTCTTCACCATCTATTGACGAGTGAGAAATCACGTAGCAGCTCGCCACATAATTCTCAGGTTCATCTGACGAGTCTTCTCCATCATCCTTGTCGCCATCTCCGTCTTCAAGGATGTGGTTGAGAAACTCTTGGAGTGTGATCGGGATTCGCGCCTTCTGGTTATATTCTTCCAGCGCGTCAATATGTTTTTGCAGGTCCGTGCGCTTATCATCAGGCTTCACGGGCTTTTTGGTCTTCTTCTTCTTATTTGAAGACTTTGATGGATGAGCATATGCGTTTTGACTATCACTACCAATTCTTGGCGTCGGGAGCGGCTTCAACATTCCCTCAATGACCTCGGGTTTCAGCGGACTTTTCCACCTGATCGCAGGGCATGTTTGGAGATCCTTTAGCATTCTTTTCGTTTTGGCTGAAAGAGCGAACTCCCATAGAGCTTCTTCTATAAAAGAGCATGATGCCCCCGGCGTGTCCACCTTTTTAGGAGCGTGTGGCTGGGGCGGTCTTACTTTCCAATTCTCAGACAGCGCAGATTTGCCCTGTTGGTATTGGTCCTCAATCCAACCTTTGAAGATGAAGCAATCTTCGATTGGATGGCCTACTGCTCGGTGGCAGGGGCAGTAATTAGGATTGTTGGTGTTGCCCGGCTGCAGTGGACGTCTTGGATCTGGCAAATTGATGAGCCTGTTGTGCACCGCCAGCTCGAACAGTCTCCTCGTTTTATCCCGGGGAAACGAATAAGGACATTTTAGCTTCTCGTTGAAGAATCGTTGTCTATCATTTTAGCGATCAGCTGGTTTTGGACCACTAGGCTACTGCTGAGCATTGGCGATGAAGGTTGCTTTCCCTTTCCCCTTTTCGTTTTGAGGCTCCATTTTTGAGGAAGACGATCTATGGCCCATCTGATCCATTTGGGCCAGCTTGTCAATTAAGGCCTGGAAGGTAGTCGGCTTGAAAAACATCATGAACTGGGATATGGTCGTCTGCGGATCAAGGGTACCCACGAACATGCCTACTGCAGGAGCTTCTTCGATGCCTTGTTCGCATCTAGACCATAGGTTCTGCCACCGTATCGCATACTGAACCCATGTTTCGCCCGGCTTCACCCTGGTATTAATCAACGCCGTGATTAGGGTACTTTCGCTAGCGCTTGCGAAACGCTGGGTGAATAGCAATTCCATCTCCATAAAAGTTTTGACGGAGTCGTTGGGAAGCTCTGAATACCATTCGAACGCCGTTTCCTCCAAGCCGCCGACGAATTGGCGAAGCAGTAGCTTATTGTCACCTCTAGTGTTGCCGCACAGAGCCCTGAACTGAGCGACATGTTGATGGGGATTGCCTGTCACCTTGTATACATGGAACTTAGGAATCGTGTATCCTGGCGGGTACTTAATCTGATCGTACCGGCTTGGATATGGTCGCCCAGTTCTGACCACTTGGCCAGCGGATTCGTTTGCTTGATGAGCTCGTATCTTTTGAGCTATATAATCATCGAGCGCCGCTTTCGAGATTGTTTCCTCATTTGCAGCTGAAGAGGTCGGAAGAGGGTTTGATGTCTCCTATATATCATCTTCTATTATTACTAGAGGCTCTTCGGCTAGAGGGTCCGGCTGGATCATCATGCCCATCATATCCTGTAATAAAAGCGCCATTTTTTTTTTTATGTTGGCCGCTTGTTCCGCGGCCTCTTTGTCTTTCTTCTCGAGGATTCTGCGGAGGAACTCGGCATCGGTTTCCTGCTCCTGACGCTGCTCCGACGATGTCTCCGGGCTTACTTTTGGCCTAGCGAGTGCAGCCATGGTTGTCAACATCTCCTGGAGCTTTTGCTGTTGTTGCTCCTGAGCCTTTGTTACTGATCGGGTGAGCGGTCGATGGCCCATGGAGATACGGCTATCCACTTTTCCGGAAGTCATGTAAATGGTGTACACCACCATGCCCCCAGACTTGGGGTGGTTGGATTCAGTGCCTTTGAGCTTTGTCGTGGACACGGGGATTTTCTCCGGCCTTCTTCTTTTGTGGGCTGTCGAAGTTGAGGGGGCCGTTGCAGCGGGCACCCAAGTAGATGACTCCTTCTGTGGCACGACAGGCTTGCAGAACCTCTATTTTCTTCTGTCGGCGAGAGTAGTCCTTATCGATTACGGAGTCCTGGACTCTCCGCCAGACCTTGTGAACTTTTGAGGACAGCCGCCGAGGGGGCTGTTCTGGCTTTGTCTTTGTAGCATTCTCCACAGGTGGAGGAGATCTTTTTAGCACGGCAGTCGGAGAGTTCTTGCGGACCCGCCTAAGTGGTTCAAAGCTGTTCCCAGTTAGAACAGCAACATCGACTTGTATCATTTGAGCTGGTGGAGTCAGTCCAGAAGGGGAAGTGCCCCCAGCTTTCCTCACTCGGTGCCAGTGTCGACGTCGAGCTTGTCTTGCAGATGGTATTGGCTCAGTTACGGGGGTGGCTTCATCATGCCCCCTGTTCTGGTGAGGGCTGCCGTTGGCGCTAGCCTATTGAAAACTGACGTCTGCCGAGAAGAAGCGACTAACCTGTCGAAGACTGACCCTCGGGCAGGGGAATCAGCTTTGGTGATCTCGCCCGAAGTGGGAGTTGGAGCGGACAGTCTAGCGAAGACCGATCCCTTAGCAGGAGAAACCTCTCTGATGATTTTGTTTGTTGGAGCTGGAATGGCTATCCATTTCAGGATAGCTCCTTCAGGTATTGTAGGCTTTTTCACGGGCCCACCTGAGCTTTGGCCCAGCCTGTTGAAAACCGAGGCGCTGGATTTGGACGAATCGTTGAAAGGGGTCGTGGTAGTTGTAAACCGATCAAAGACCGACTTCTTCAGGGTATCTTGAGACGGCAGTGTGGCGTCGAAGCTCATTGGTGGGAGCATGGTCCCAAAGAACAGCCCAGTGGTGGTTGCGTCACCTGTTCCACTGGAATCGCGAAAATGGAGGTTGCTTAAGGCCTATAGGTCACTCCTCCAGTGAGGATGTAGTGGGAGTTGTTGTTGCAGCTGGTGCAGTTAGAAGCCATTTTCTCTGCACGGGAGCAAGACATCAAATCTTAGTACCTCGAATCTAGGGGCAACCATATTAAACCGTGATTCGTTTGCGAAACACGACACACGAAGTGTGGAGTGGAAAGAGGAAAAGGTCCCACCGGGCGTGCCGGAATCTGTTTACCGCCGAAAGACCGGGAAGACAAACGTCTAGCCTGAATTTGGGGGCAGATGCTATTTGGTTTTATCTGTCCACCTCTTCGAAGATGCCAAGTTGATATATGGCACCGTATATCGAAGGTTTAGACAGATGCGGCCGATGCGGCAGACTTAGTTAGATTCCCCCTCATTGTGAGGGGTTTTTGATTGTGGGGACGCTCTTCCCTGCAGGCGCAAGCCCCTGCAGTTAATTACGCTACAATATCGCGGTAACCACTTTCTCCTTCTCCAGATGGTCACTTCGTGTCGTGTGTATTTGTTTTATTTTTAGTTGCCCGTGGATTGTATACGGAGACTAATTTATGTTGTCGCCCGTAGGGCGTGGATTAGTCCAAATCCGTATTTTCTTAGATTTGGGTTTGGGTTGGGTGTAAGGATCATTAATCTCGTTTGAGGCTAAGATCAACTTAAACGTTTGTTAAGGATACGTTAGTCTAATTTTAGACTAAGATCTACTCAATAGGATTTTGGGATCATTTAGATCTAACAAAAGAGCATTTGGGCTCTATTGTTTTAGTTTAGGGATATTGCGGTCCATAAGTTTAAGGACATCATAGTCCATAGAGTTTAAAGACATCATAGTCTGTAAAGTTTAAAGACATCATAGTCTGTAAAGTTTAAAGACATTATAGTCTATGAGTTTAAGGACCTCACAGTCCATAAAGTTTAAGGACATCATAGTCCATGAGTTTAAGGACCTCATAGTCCATAAAGTTTAAGGACATCATAGTCCATGAGTTTAAGGACCTCATAGTCTAAGGGGTTTTGGTTTAACCAGTTTGGGGATGTGCCAAAAGTTATTGGTTATTGGGATCCTCCATCTCTCTGAAGACGTTGAAGGATTACAACGACATGTATCAGAGGTATGAAGAGATGTACCCTTGAACCAATGTCCCGATTTGGGGAAAAAGGATGAGCTTCACTTTAGATGTCATATGTTGGGAGCTTATTAGCCGTCTTTGGAACTGAGATCGGTTTTGGAGATCCTGAGCATGAGGGGCTCAATTGACGGTCCTTAGAAAATTTGGTATGAATCTGGCTAATGTTAGCCTTCCATAGTGTTCAACACTATCATATATTCAGCGCTCACATGCACCCACATGATATGTTTAAAATAGTGTTAAACACTAAAATTCAGAGGCGCTCACGTGAGGCGTTTGAAGTAGTATTAGACTTCAATAATTTGAGGTGCTGCCTCTGCGGGTTTATTCTTTTGTTCTTTTCTGAGCGCTAAGTGCTATTGGGTCACGTGGGAGCACGTGAGGCGCCTCAAAAGTGGAAACTGCCTTTGATTTATTCCCCTTTGCTTTGTAAGTGCTAAGCACTACTATAGGGTCACGCGTGATTACATGAGCCAATCTTTTTTATTCTCTTTTGTTCATCACAGGCACTCACGTGGAAGCACATGATCGGTTGTTATCATGTTGGGTGCCAATCTTTTTACGAGCATGGAGATCCTGAGTTTTGAGACTTCCGAGCCCATTGTTTTATGAGAATTGGATTCTTAAGACTTAGTTTTTCTCTTAGGTTTGGGATCTGTAAGGCAGAATCTCCTCGATAAGAATTAAATTCTCAACTTGTGAGAAGATCTGCTTCTGCAGATTTTTTACCATAAGGGAGAACTAAGTTCTCATATGAAGGGTTAAACCCTTGTTTCATCAGAGGAATTAAATTCTTGCATACTTTGTTGGAGAATTAAATTCTCTGAACTTAGATCTCCCTCTAGGTTTTGGATCTGCATGGCAAAATCTCTCCAATGAGAATTAAATTCTCAACTTGTGGGAAGATCTGCTTCTGCAGATCTTAACCAGAGGAAGAACTAAGTTCTTTTTAGAAGAGTTAAACTCTTATGTAGGTGAAAAAGAGATGAGATATTCTTTTTGTTTTTCTCCTTCTCTTACCTCGGATTTTTCTTTTTTGTTTTAACTTGAAGTTTTTTTAGGGGGTTCCTTTTCTCTCTTTCTGTCTTCTGAGAACTCTAAAACTTTTCTCCCTCTTTTTTTTTAAAAGAAAACTTTCTTCTTCTTTTTTCTCTGTATATCTTTGCTCTTATTTATAGGGGAAAGAAAAGAATCAATTTGTTTTAGAAAATCTCTCATTGAGAGATTTTGATTGATTTTCTAATCAACCAACATGATCTTTTAGATCACTTGGTGAATTTTATTCACCATTGGATTTTTAATCCGAGGGCTTCTGTTTTACAGAAGATATTTCTTTTGTTGTTCTTAGCAAGTTTAGAAAGATATTTCCTTGCACAAATTTTTTCTGTAAATTGTTAATTTTTGATCGCCATTGGATCTTTGATCCAACGGCGCTATGTTTTACGGAGCGTAATCTTTCTTGTTTAGAAAGATCCAAGGAAATACTTTCCAAATAAGGTTTTTGGTGCCTTTTAATTAGAGTTTACTTCTATTGGTTCAGAAGGAATAGGGGTCTATCACGTGTAGCACGTGACCCCACCAAATTAAGCCCACCAAAAGGTGTCACGTGCTATCACGTGAGTGTTCTTTTGTCCAATTGTTTGCTTTATTCAGGCGCCTATATACTTTGTTTATATAGGCCACGTGTCTACACGTGGGCCCAGTTTTAGCTTAGTTTTGCCAAGTGCAGCGCCTATCACGTGCGGGCACGTGATGCTCTATTTGGGGACCTTTTCCCGTTGCTTTATTTATTTATCTATTTTCTATAAGGGGACAGGCGCTGCCTTTCAAATTTTGAACAGAGCTTTGCTCTTTTATTGGGGAAACAGATTCTTAGATACCTGAGAGGTACTATAAGGTTCGACTTGTTATTCAGCAGAGGCAGTACAGATGGTTGTATCGTGACAGGGTATTGTGACTCAGATTTTGCTGGTGATAGGGACAGACGGAGATCGACAATGGGTTATGTATTCATGTTGGGCACGGGCGCAGTGTTATGGAAATAGACGTTACAGTATATTGTCTCATTATCAACGTCAGAGGCAGAGTTAATAGCTGCTACGTAGGTTGTCAAAGAGGCTATATTTTTGCGTGGATTGATGGGTGGTATGGGTGTTCTGCAGGATTTCATGGAGGTGTTTTGCGAAAGTCAGAGCGCGATTCACTTGGCGGAGTATCAGGCTTATAGTTCAAGAACTAAGCATATCGAGATGAAAGATTTCTTTTTGGAGAATGAGAAGAAGGTTGTTTCTCTTACGAAGATTGGTACCTATGAAAATCTGGCGGATGCATTTACGAAGGTGGTCCCAGTTTCCAAGTTCAAGTTTTGCTTGGGCTTAATTTTCCTAGTTTCTTGATAAAGGCTAGAGATGACGAATTACAGAATTTCCATGTTTTTTCATGGAAGTTTAGAGATTTTGCGAATTTGAATTAAGATGGAGATTGTTGAAATTGATTGCAAATTCGGAGCCCGAGATCAAGAGTCCAAGATAGTGCCCAAGAGTGAATACGTGCAGTGTACGTAGTGGTTTTCATATTTGGAGTAGGATTTAGATTAATCTAAATCCTTTAATTTTAACTTATCTTTAAGAATAATTATCTCTCTCTATATATAATATATATTCCTTAAGGGATTAATTTACAGGGCCAACAAAACAGAGGCATGCGGCCATAAAATGATTCACAAATTAAATCCACCAGAAGCAGGTGGCGGCTACACAGAAAAATCCAGAGGGGATTTTTTTTGGAGGAAGCGGCTAATTGGCCGAGAGGAGAGAGAGATTGTTTATATTTGGGTGAGATCGCGAGGGCATTAATTTTCTCTTGTAATTCTTCGTTGAATAGTAGAAGCAATTTGTCATCGATTTGCAGGATTAAGTGCAAGTGCGCACTGAACCTTGGTAATTTCTTGCGTCCTTTACTTATTATGTTTTTCCTTTATTATTTATTGCTTTTGCGTAGTTGCTGCGTTTGATCTTTTTCATTAGTTCCGATACACGCGCATCAATCATCCACTGAGTACTTTGGTGCTTTTTTCACAAGTTTAGCTAAAATATCCTAAGTATAATACATACAATCTATTTTGGGCTTAGAACATCTGTATTTTGTAAGTATTGGGTTTTTTTGACAATTTTGAAAATACGTGGGGTTTTAAAATAAGTCATCTCTCCAAACCGGGTCCAGAAACAATTTTCCCTTCAGATAATTATTAAATATTAACTAGACAATCAATGATGGCGGCAGACAGAGGAAGGCAGCGAGGTAGAAGAGGTCGTCGGAAGCAAGAGCGGTGGAAGACGGAGATGATGAAGATGATCAAGAAACGAAGATGACGATGAAGATGGTGAGGTTAGAGTTGGGGGCGAAGTAGAGGGGGGAGGTGTTGAGAGATGGGCGGTGTTGTGAGGGTTGAGGGGAAAAGTTGGAGGCTAGACTGATTTTAGAGAGGGGAGGATGTGGAGGCGGAGATGGTGTAGTAAGAAGATCAAGGTTGGGTTTGAAATAATACTTGAGGGGGTGAATAAGATTATGCTAAAAAACAACCAAAAATTAAAAATTAAACTACTTGCAAACAATTAATCAAACAATTAAAGAGCAAGAGTAAAGCATAGATAAAGATAAGCAATGCAAATACAAGGAGTTTTTAGAGTGGTTCAGGAGATCTCTTATTCCACTTTCTTTAGGTGTCGAGTCCGTTCCACTAATTTGTTTCCACCGAGACTTCACTGTTGCGCACCCGCAACCTTTACACCGTCTCCACCGAGACCACACTTCTCTACCGAGAACACTTGTTTCTCACTAGCAACCTTTTAACAATTCTATCTCTACCGAGACTACAAGTTTTCCTCTTTTACAATGATTCTCTCACACTTGAAAGACCTCACTCTAGAGAAGAAGAAGATGATTACATGAAGAATTTACTCTCTCAAAAGTATACAATTTAAGCTCTAGAATATACTTCACAAGAGTATAAGATTTGCCAATAAAAGCTCAAGTATTTTGTGTATTTTTGGTGGTTGAGAAAGATGAGAAAACTTCAATTCAAAGCTCAGTAAATTCTTAACAATAAATGCCCACCAAAAACCCTTATAAAACCACACACAAAAAACTAGTCGTTTTAGCATTTAATGCACATTTGACAGTCGGGGCAGACGTCTGAAGTACATCGGGCCAGACGTCTGCACTTAAAAATCAACAGCCATTGGGGCATTTAATGCACTATAACGGTTATATTTTTGAAACATTTTACAAAGTAGACGTCTGAAGGTTTAAAAGGGAAGACGTCTGAATAAGAAACGTTTTGGCAAAAATATAACATTAGACGTCTGCCATGATGAGCTGCAGATGCGTGCCACGATGAGCTGCAAACTATAGAGCGCAAAGGAAAAATAGATAGTCATCTGAATTTCAAATGGTAGACGTCTGATCAAGAAAAATTAAAGCTCAAAACAGCATCAGACGTTTGTCAAAAAAATGCTTTAGATGTCTGGTATCTCAAAAAAAACCAAGAGCGCAAAAAAGACGTCTGAAGTTCATATGCCAGACGTCTTCAATTCAAAAACCCCATTTTAAAAAATATTTAAATACTTCTTCAGACGTCTGGCATAAAGCCCTTCAGACGTCTGAAGTACATGAAAATTTCTGACATAGTTCTGATATTTGCAAATGAATAGTACCCAGATGTCTGCAGTTATGTGTGGCATATGTCTGAAGTAGAAACTGTCAGAAAACTCGGATTTTCAAAAATAAAAATATTTTGAATGAAAACCATGCAAAGTAAAAACCAAATATTTCATGCAAGATGTTGTGTGAGTGCTTGAGCTCTTATTGATTAATCTCATATCTAATGAAGTACTTACATCGATTTCCTAGAGATTTTCAAATATAGCTTGAGCTCTTGAATTTCTTTGATCTTCAATTTCTTCGGCTTCTTGAGTAATCTTCTTTTGGACTTCGACTCCTTAGCTTCTTGAAGCTTGAATTTGGCCATTTCAGAAGCTCGAGTCCATTTTCCTCCAACCTCCAATAGATTTTCAATTTAAGCCCAACAACCTCCATCCTCTATCGTATGCTTATGTCGTGAAAATATCCTGAAAATCATTTCAAACACGACCAAGCATATCATATACAGTGTTATAAAATATAAGCAAGTTAATAAACATAGTATATGAAAATTCATTGTCTTGATATCACAAAGCCATGAATAGTATATCAAATATCAAGATATCAATCAAGAGCAAATCATGAGATATTTGATAAACTATATATGCATACACGTTATATGAAAAGTAATATATGGAACACATGTATACATATACGTATATGTATACATGTTATATGAAAAGCAATACATGGAACACATTTATACATATACGTACTTACAATGTCAAACAAGTAGGCAAGATCACGAAATACGACATCATAAATACCTATTCATAATTTGAACATTGAAATAATGAAAAGGAATAGTATTTAAATATCCAAGTATATAACAAGGTAAAGCATGAGATATTGAAATACTATTCGATATATACACGTTATATGATAAGCAAGCTAATAGACACGTGCATACAAGTTTAGTATCGATAAAGTAAACCAAGATAGGTAAGTGACACTAAACACCTATTCATATTTTGAATCACATCATCAAAATCATAAAACCATAAGTCATCAGGGTATAGGGATAGGGATTTCAAGGTTTGGTAGAGAAGGACGAAGAAGATGTTAGAGAGGGAGGAGAAAATGGCAGTCAAATAGGGGATGTCAGCTCTGACGTTGATTGCGAACGGAGGATGAAGGAAGTGCGGGTAGGGTTAGAATATAGAAAATAGTAATTTGGTTTTTTTAGTTCTTAGACTGATGTGGTGGCAACATAAATGGCATGACATTGACGTGATACCATTGGTGGTGACATGACACCGTCAGTGGAAGAGCCAAAACTTTATGCCAGGTAGGGCAGGGTTTTCACTTCAAAAAACATAATGAAATGTGTATACAAGCAAAGATATTTAGGGTTCTAAGCATAAAATTACTTTGCTTTTAAAATTAAAAGATTATAATAGAAAAGGAGCCAGGAATCGAACCTGGGTCTATAAATCCATGCTCAAATGGTGTGAGAAAAGGAGCTACGGCACATTTAGGTAAGGCACCCCTATACTTATTATATAAATAATTCTTAAATCCTAAGCCTCAACTACTTGGATCCTCGAATCCAGGTGGGTCGGGTGCCTAACCTCGACCCACCCTGGATCCTCCCCTAGACACCGTTATCCATTGGTATCCATAATTTTCAGTCATGGGTTTAGAGATGTTGATAGTTTTATCAATTTTGTAAATTAGCATGTTAACAGTCGTTGTCTGGAAAATAGAATTATCCATGTAACGTCTGGGATTTTCTTATACATAATAAAAGATTTTTTTTTTCAAATTTTCTGTGTCGAATAATTATTTTAGTGCTTCTATTGTTATAAAACACTTTAAAAATATTTTTCTATAATTAATATAATCTTTAATAATTTTTAAGAGTTTAAAAAGGAATTTTTAGAAAAGGATAAAGTTCACCAAGTATTTTTAAAACCGAAAAAGAAAATTAGAGAAAATTTTATTAAAAATTGATGAAAACATTAAAATAGAATTTTTGTAATTTTCCTAGCAATTTTAACTATTTTAAATAATTTTTCTAAATTAAAAACCAATTTTAAAAACTGTTAAAAGATTTTAAAAGAAAAAATGTTTTCTTAAAATTAAAACCGTTGGGAAACAGGGACCGTTGGATCTACGATCCAATGGCCCCTATTTCCCCGCGTAGGAAAGGGGGACGCATGGAGCCACACGTTTGCACGTGGCTCCATGAGGTCGACGCTCGCCCACCTGAGTGGGCGAGGACCGTTGGATCGGATGATTCAACGGCTAAGGACCGGAGCGTAGGTTCGGGCGTGGGTTCGGGCATGGGTTGGCGCCGGATCCGCTTCAAATTATGGAGATTTATTTTTTAAAACCCTATAAATAGAGCCCCCTTTCTCACACAACATCTCACAAAATATTCATACCAAAATTATGGAAAAATACCCTGGTCTTCAATTTTTCGACACCGGTGCAGACCGTTTGGCTAGCAAAAATTCGAGGAGAGAAGAGCTCACGTTTCCGTACAAGACGACGTATCGGCTTCGATAATCTGTATCTTAACACACGGTAGGACCCGCCACTCACTTCTTCACCCACCGCTTTCTTTTTACTGTTATTCTTTGGAAAAAATATTAAAACAATCATCTTGTTAATCTAGATTAAATACCACACGATATAAAACCTTTGTAGCTATTATAAATAACCATTGATCCGTTTTATTTAAAATTCTTGCACACAATATATCACGGGGTAACGACCTACCCCCGATTTAGAATGCTCATATCATAATATGTCATTATGCGATCTTTTGTGACACAGAAATATACCAAGATATATTTATATGAAAGTAGCTTATAAGAAAATGTTACCAATGTTTAAAAATGAGAATTTTGTAAAATGCTAATAACTTTTCCCAAGTTAGTTTTTATAAAATAAAAATACTTGCTACCTTTGAAAATCAAATTTTCATTAAAATACCATTAATCTTTGAAAATCAAATTTCACTAAAATACCATTAACTTTTCAAAAGCTAGATCTTTATGAAATACCTTTAATCATCAAAAGTCAAAAATATACTCCTAAAGTGAAGGTTAAGTTTTTCATTAAAATACCCCTTATTGTAAAGGTTGAGTTTTATAAAAATACCTTGAACTTATCAAAATCCAAGTTTAATAACAATACCACACTTTTTAATATTTTACGTAAATGCTCCGTAGTTATGAGGAAATCGTCTTGGAAAAGGATACAATTGCTGACCGCTCATGTGCGGTGGTTGCCAACATGGAAATGTTTTCTAAAATATTAATTTCAATAAATACCATGAACTTTCTTAAACAATTATTATATTAAACTACCCTTAACTTTGAAAAGAGAACTTTTAACGTTAAACCTCCTCGATCTAAGTTGGTACTAAGTTCTTTTAGATATTATATCTCCCGCAACTTTTTACGAAGGCTCCTTTGTGGATGGTGTGGATTATCGCACACCACGAGTATAGCGGGGTTGATAGTGACGTCCTCACGGGAAAATCGATCAACAAAAAACTCTAAGTAACACTTGATCTCTATAATATTAGAATAACTGTTACGAAAATTGTGTAATCTTAAATAAAACATCATGGTTTCTCATGTGACAATAAATACAATACGAATGTGTTTTTCTAAAATATAAATACAATAAAATACTATGACCTTTAATAAAAGATATTTACGTTAAATTACCTTAGTTTATGTTAAAAGTCCAAACACATGAATGATAATATATTGAACAAAACTTATGATATTGAGTACAGATTGGGTTAGACGCGCAAACCTAGGTGTGGAATACTTATAGAAGATCCGTTATTACGGATGACCTATTTTAGAAGATCCCGATTTATAGGTGACCTGTTTGTGAGAAGATCTCGATATTACGAGTGACCTGATTTAGAAGATCCCTTTATTATGGGTGACCCGTGTTCACACCTGTTCAAGTGCGCACTTATACACATGTGCACCTGATTGACTAGGTTCAATTGACTTGTGCACTTATACACATGCGCACCTGATGAACTGGGTTCAATTGACTTGCACTCTTATACACATGCGCGCTTGATAAAAGTGATTCGATCTACTTATGCATCTCTATGCATGCGCACATATGTGAGTGCGCACATAAGGACTGATGTACATATGCTAATGAAGGACTCTTGCAATGAAAGAAAACTTCAGCAAAAAAGGAAGTGCAAGTGTAAAAGAATAGAAAATTTTCATTGATACGCCAAAGGAAGGATTACAGGCCAATACTAAAAATAATAAAAAGACAAATACAAGCAAAGATTGTTGCATCGTTCAAAGTTCACAGCGGAAAAATGCTAGCGTCAGTGCATGGATTCTCAAAATCAAAGAGAAGGTCATGCATGGCGTCCCATGCAGCATCCTCTATCTGCTGATGCTTCCGCTCACGAATTCGAGCATAAAGGTCACCACTGATATTTTTTGCCCTCGCGTATGAAGCTATGATCGCCTTCTTCTGATATATCCAGTGCAGGATGTCTATTGCACGATCTCTTCGATTCTTGGAGATCAAGCACATTAGATAAACTGAGTGCACCTTATCCTCGGTCTCATCTAGAGCTTGAAGCGGCATCACCTCGACAAGCCCGGGTGTAGTATTCCATATCGCAACAAAAATTATCTGCAAGAGGGTAGACCGGCGAGGGAGCAGCCGCCCGCAATGATCATTGAGGCAACGGAGTATAGCCTCGCATTGGGCATCGCTGTAAGCCAGCTCGTAAAAGCAAATGTCAGCATGGGAAACAATCTCCCTAATCGTATAAAGACTGCTGGCCAAGACACTTGAGAGAAAAAAGATTGGAAAGACGTCAGTTCATTAAAAGGATGGACTAAAAATATTCAAATTCAAAATTAAAGTTTAATTAAGGTTAAACTTGAGTAACAATCTTGAAATAAAAGAAATGTTTTAAGGTTTATCGTAAATTAAGTGCGCAACCCAAAGGGGTGCGCAGGATAAGCTAAATGCCCAACCCTAAGAGATGAGCAAGCAAATTTAAAAGCACAAACCAAAAAAAGATGCTCAAGACAGAGGTGCGCCAACACACTTACCAAATTAGTAAGGAAGCAAAGGCTTCTGGTAGAAAACAAGAATTTTAAAAGGGCACAACTCCAAAAAGACTGAAGAAAAAGATACTTATTTATAGAGTTTTGAAAAGACGGTTCTTATTCTGGCAAGTCCTGATGCAGAACTAATAAATCATAGCTCGACACTTGTTTGTCGCTTCGAAAATATATGAAAAAGTAAGTGCGCATGCATGTACGATGATAAAATCATATGACATGAGCACACATGCAACAAGTGCGTGAATGATAGGCGCGCACATGTACGTGCAACGCACGGGCGCAATGCGCACTTGACTAACAACATATGCAAGCACATGCGCATTCCTTGAAAACAGACACTAATTAAAAAATAAATAAATCTTGATTAATAAGCAATTAAATTTTTAATTAACAGCAAAATATTTTGTTGATTAAATACCTTAACCAAAATATCTGTGAATCAAAGATCCAACGGTGCGCATGTCACCCTTAATTGATATGAATCAATTAAATCTTTTTAAATCAATCTAAAATTAGATTAAGATCGAAACAAACCAAAAAAAATTCAACAAACTCTAATTTCTTCTCCACTATATAAATAGGAGCCTCATATGAAGAAATCGGGGACGGAAAAAAACACTCCACAAGCTTGAAAATATCAAGACTTCTCCTTCATCGAAAAATTGCGCAAAGTAGAAGAAATAAAGAGAAAAATTCTCTTTTCTTTAAAAGCTTTTTCTTTTATATAAAAGCTTTTGCTTCTTTGCGAATCCATTGATTCGCCATTAAAAGATCAAACGATCTTAGAATTTGTTCTTCGTTCATAAAGTTCATACTTTTGCGACAGATTGATCCTAATATATATATATAATGCGCATCACAAAAACGCATGAATACTTAACTCAAAAACAGATGAAAACTAGGGTTTTTACTTCTCGGAAAATAAGAGAAGAAGAAAAGAAAATGAAACAGAAGCCATTGCTTCTTAGAGAAAGCCTTTTGCTTTCTGATAAAACAAGTGCGCACCCAAATCAGTGCGCACTTAATGAAAATCTGCCTATAAAGGAATGCGCATCATGTAGAATTCACGTGTGCGCACTTAACAAAAATAGCCTCTGGAGGTATACGCATCACATGGAACTCATGTGTGTGCACTTAACAAAATCTGCTAATAAAGGCATGCGCATCACGTGGAACTCACGTGTGCGCACTTAACAAAATTTCCTATAAAGGCATGCGCGTCATGTGATATATTCAAACGCAACATCCTTACAATAAAACAGTGCGTAACACCACGCAATACACGTGCGCACCTTTTAGAAATGAAATAAACGGGCATGTGCGCACCTATATATTTGCGCACTTATTCCATAAAATATCATTTAATCACTTAAACAAAGTATAATTAAATGATGGGCCCCATGTTGATCAAAATATCAATAAACCCAAGTAATTTTAATCTCAAAAATGACTAAAATCCATATTTCTAAGTTGAACATAGTCTCATACATGACTGACGCATCCTTAGTCAAAATAAAGTGAACCCAAATGCTCATATATTAAGTTGATCTTAATGTCAAACCAGATTAACAACCCTTAAATAAAATAAAATATTCTTTGAACCGACAGAACATATAACCTAGGTTCAAATCCTAAATCTAAAATATACGGATTTGGACTAATCCGCGCCCTACGGGCAACGACATAAAATAGTCTCCGTATACAATCCACGGGCAACCATAATAAACAAAGTACAACATGACACGAAGTGAACTACCGGAGCAGGAGAAAGTGGTTATCGCAACGCGATAACGTAATTAACTGTAGGGGATTACGCCTGCAGGTAAGAGCGTCCCCACAATAAAACCCCCTCATAAATGAGGTTGAATCTGATAAAGTCTGCTACATCCATCACATCTATCCAAACCTCCCATATACGGTGCCATAAATCAACTTGGTATTTTCGGAGAGGTCGATGGATATGCCCAAATAGCATTTGACCCCAAATTCAGGCAATACGTTCAATCCCAGTTCGTCTCTGTTTTCGGCGGTAAATAGATTCTAGCACGCCCGGTGGGGCCTCTTTCCCTTTCCACTCTACACTTTATGTGTCATGTTTCGCGAACAAAATCGTGGTTCGCTATATGTTGGGTGCCTTTGGATTCGAGATACTAAAACTTGGCGTCTCGCTTCTGTACAGAATCAATGGCTTCCCGCTGCTCTTCCTGCAACAATAACTCCTTCTCCACCCCAGCTGGAGGGGTAGCTTACGGGCCTAACGCGGCCTCCATCTTCTCAATGCCAGTGCGACAGGTTACTCAATCCACTGCTGGGTTGTTCTTCGGGACCATTCTCCCGTCTGTAAGCTTTGGCGCCTCAATGCCACAAGAAGAAGCCCCCGGAAGGTCGGTCTTTGATCGGCTGGCGACCGTGGCAGCTCCTATCAGCAAGCCGTCCAAATATGACGTCTCGGCCTCCAATAGGATGAGGAAAAAATCGAGAGGGCCTGTAAAGAAGCCCATGATACTAGAGAGAACTGCTCTAAAACGACTAGCTCTCCTTACTCCTGCTACGGGTGAAGCCGGTAAAAGTGCTTCCCCTCCAAGACGGTCAATCTTCGAAAGATTGGCCAACTCTGCTCCAACTCCAATAAGGACGTTGGGCTTTAATAGGCCAACGCCAAGTGAAGCTCCCCAGCAATGCCAGGGGTATGATGAAAGCACCTCTAATACGGAAGTAGTTCCTGCTGCAAGGCATGCTCGACGTCCCCACTAGCGCCGAGTGAGAGAAACTGGGGGCAACTCCCCCTCTGGGCTCACCCTATCAGCTCCTGTGGTGGATATCGACGCAGCTGTTCCAACTGGGAACGGTTTCGGCCTGCTTAGGAGGGTGCGTAAGAACTCCCCCACGACGGTATTGAAAAAATCACCTCCGCCGGCAGAAGCCTCAGCACAGAAGCAGCCGAAGCAACCTCGCCAACGGCTCTCCTCGCAGATACATAGAGTCTGGCGAAAAGTTCAAGACTCCGTGCTTGACGAAAGCTATTCTCGTTGACCTAAAATATCTAAGGGTCGATAAGAAAAAGACTGCTCCTCCACCATACAATGGGGCAGTTCTCTAAAACAGGTGCCTGTCATTGCGGCTCCTTCAGCTCCAACCTCTAATAAAAGAACGAGGCCAGAGAAAACTCTACTGCCAGCGGCAAAATCCAATGGCGAAGGATCTAAACGTCCTAAGTCCGGGAGCATAATCGTACATACGGTCTACATGGCCAACGGTAAATAAGAGAGCCGTGCTTCAGTGAGTCACCGACCGCATACTCTGTCGCTGACAATAGCTAAGGAGAAATAGCAAAAGCTCCAAAAAATGCTGAACAAAATGGCAGCACTCACGGACCAAAAGAAAGTCTGGACAAAGAATTCGAACATCACCAAGTGCAAGAGACCGATACAGAGTTCTTGCAATGAGCGCTGGAGAAAAAAGATAAAGAAGCTGCGAAACAAGTCGCTAACATAAAGCAGATGGCTCTGCTATTCCAAGATATAGTTGGAATGATGATCCAACCAGAATCACCGGCTGAAAATTCTCTGGTGGTTATTGAAGATGACAGAGGAGAAACATCATATCCTCCCCAGGCCTTATCAGCAGCCAAGGAGGAAACAATCTCCAAGGCAGCATTGGACGATTACATTGCTTAGTAAATTAGAGCTCACCAGGCCAATGAAGCATCCAACTAACAGGTTAAAACCAGGCGACCCTATCCGGCCTCGTATGACCAAATCAAGTACCCACCGGGATATACAATCCCGAAGTTCCACATTTACAAAGGAACGGGTAACCCCCACCAGCACGCCGCACAATTCATAGCTCTGTGCGGCAATACTGGAGGCGATGACAAATTGTTGCTTCGCCAATTTGTCGGAAGATTTTCAGAGACAACTTTCGAATTGTACTTGGAGCTCCTGAACAACTCCATGAAAACATTCTCTGAAATGGAGTTATTATTCACACAATGGTTCGCCAGCGTGAGTGAACGCACTTCAATCACGACCCTGATCAATGCTAGGGTAAAGCCGGGAGAAACTTGGGTCCAATACGTGATCCGGTGGAAGAACCTGTGGTCTAAATGCAAACAACGCATTGAAGAGCCTCCAGCCGTGGGCATGTTCATCGGGACCCTCCATCCTCAGTTGACCGTGTCCCAGTTCATGCACTTCTTCAAACTCACAGCTTTCCAGGCGTTGATAGACAAGTTGGCCCAAATGGATCAGATGGGTCATGGCCCTTCCTGCTCAAATAAGGACCCTCGAAATAACAATGGAAAAGGAAAAGCGGCCTTCGTTGCCAATACGCAACAACAACCAAGCGGTCCAAAACCAGCTGCTCGCCAAAACAACCCTCGTACGCGTCCATCCTTAGAAGAAAGGTTGGGACGTGCATACTCGTTTCCTCACGATAAAATGAGGAGATTGTTCAAGCTGGCGATGCGAAATAATCTCATCACATTGCAAGACCCACGACGACCCGCACAACCCGGCGACGTCAACAACCCCAACCACTGCTCCTATCATAGAATAGTGAGCCATCCAATTGAAAATTGCTACATCTTCAAAAATTCGGTCGAGGACCGGTACCAACAAGGAAAGTTTGCACTATCTGATAGCTGGAGGGTAGATCCTCCCTAAAAGCACGCTCCGAAAAAGGTGGACGTGCAGGAGGCATCATGCTCACTCATGAAGGAAGCTCCATGGGAAGTTGTTCTTTCACCGAAAACTAAAAGAATCTTGAAAGATCTACAGGCATGCACGGTGATCAAGTGGAAGAAGCCGCTTGAACCCAAAATTATCGATGGGATGCTGAAACCACGTCCCGCACCGAAAGCCGTTGAAAAGGAGAAAAGTCTCCAAGTCAAGCCTTCAAAATCTTCTAAGAAAAAGAAGTAGACTAAGAAACATGTGCAGCCTGCCGAGTATGACGACAAGCGCACAGACCTCCAAAAATACATAGATGCGCTGGAAGAATATAACCAGAAGGTGCGAACACCGGTCACGCTCGAAGAATTCCTCAAGCATATTCTTGAGAACGAGGACAGAGACAATGATGAGGAAAATGACTCATCAGAAGAAACAGAAGACCGTGTAGCAAGCTGTCATATGGTTTCTCATTCATCGTTATATGAAGAAGAAGCTCCCCCAGCCTCAAAAGCGACGTGGAGAAACTGGGGGCAGAATCAACGCTAAATTCCCTGAAACTGCCGGACTCGATTGAAAGGCTATTAAATGAAGCTTTTCAAAGGAGCAAAAATGACCAAGAACGTGAGACAGTTATATATGAAAAGGCTAAGCGTCAGCGTCTGAATAAAGAAGCTGCGGTGAGAACAAGTCATAAAGCGATCTGACCAAACCAAAGCACGCCTGCAACAAATAAGAGCGAGATCAAAGATGAGAAGCGGTTCGCCAAAGCCCTATCAATAGGAATGAAGCTATCGCCTCTCATGATGTACAATTCTGGAGTTCCATATTTCGATGGTGGAGAGGGACACCCAAAATACTATGTATATCACCGAAGGATCGCTCACCCTATCGAGAAGTGCACTTCCTTCAAGAAGCGGTGGTAAGGATATGTTGCCCATCGAAAACACTTCAAAAAAGGGAAGCGTGAAGCTCGCACTCGTTGAGATGAGAACGGTGAAATGGTAGAAACAACTGGCAACTGTCATATGGTTGGTACCAGTTCAGAAGGGGAAAAACCTCAAGTTATCACGTTCGGGAGTGATTCCGAGGATGAAATACCCCTCGACTCTCTCTTTGAAAACTCCCTTTTGGAGAAACAAGAAGAAGGGAAAGATTGTGAGAACATTCAGCTGCGTAACCGTATGCTACCTGAGAAGAAACTCGGACCTGCAAACAAAGGTTCAAACAAAAAAAGACAAAGAGAAAGGGAAGATACCCGAGGAAATCGCCTTTGATGAAGAAGCAGTCAAAGAATTCGCCGCAAAGGACCCGCCTAAGAAAAATAAGGTGGACTACATGTCCTTGCACATTTGAGAAAAATACCCTCACAATTGAGCATACTAGACGCTCTCCTCCTGTCCAAAGAGGCACGAGATTCTCTGATCAAGGCATTACAAGAGCCAGATCGGTTCCAAGCTTTCCCCGCAGATGAGAAGATGAAAGATGAACTGGAAGTGGTCCACACGGCTGATATTACATTCAACGATGAAGATCTACTCCTCGGTACGTGCGAACATAATCGATCGTTATACGTCACCAGATACTGCCACGACGTCAAGATAGGGAAAATCCTTATCGATAGTGGATCCTCCGTCAATCTGCTCAATGTGAGAGCGCTGAAGAAAATATGCATGAATGGTTAGCACCTTGCCCGAAATAAAATCACCATCTCTGGGTTTGACTCACAGTCATCATAGACACTTGGGTCCTTAATACTAACGCTACGCTTCGGGCTGCTCATCACCGATATCAAATTCCATATCATTGACGCCAAAACTTGCTATAACGTTCTACTTGGCAGGCCTTGGTTACACGAGTACAATATCTTCCCTTCTATACAATATCAGTATATGAAGTATTTCAACGATGGTTCGGAGGACACCGTCACGGGAGAACTAAATCTGTTCTCGGTGAATGAAGTGCGAAAGTATGAAGATGTGAAATAATTTATGCTAGACTTTGAGGATACTGAAAAGTGCCACAAGCCGGAGAATAAACAAAAATCCGCGGCCACCATCTAGATCTTTGGAAGCGACACTGAGGAATACGAACAAATAGTCTACTTGGGGCAACCCCAAAAGGAAAAAAATAAGCCCGGACCATTTACTCCTATCGTGGTCTTTGGTAGTGATTCTGAGGACGAGACCAATACAATGTTCTCCATCTGTCCGTGACACAGGCTCTTACCGAAGTGGATCAGAGTCTACAAATTACGATGGCTCCGTCTCGACATTATAAGGAACTTGATGCACTCGATATATACAGTGTATAAGAATTGCAAACTTTCTACATGCCTCCTAGGCGAAGAGGTGAAAATGCGATCCTCTTTTACAAATCTACGGAGACCAAGGTGGAAAAAGAAGTCCGGTATGGTGCCAACCCCACTCTTGACAGGTTCCATCCCATCCGTATGCCAGGATATTATGCGGAGGGATTAAAGAAACTGTTAAAGCGCCAAGATGTACCTCTCAAACAAACGGTTCGGCAGACCCAATTCTTAAAAGAATTTGGGATATTCCCCGGACTCAATGAAAGAAGCCCAATAGGAAGATGGAGACAATTGGGCTGGGATATGTTCGGTCCAAGAAATGGGAGCAAATCTATAGCTGCCACGTTATAAACAGCTTGAGTGAAGAAGAAAACGATCTTCCAGATAGCCATGGCGTTGAATCGGAACGCGATCCCGCTCTAAAAACGTTAAGTCTGTCGCTCGAAGAGCAAATTGACAAGCTAATAAAAGAAGCTTGTCAGGTGAGCCGAGACAACCACAGCGGCGAAATGGCCATTTATGAAAAGACCAAGATGCAACGTCTCAGCAAGTAGTCATTGGAAGAAGTGGACCGTGATGCTCTTCATCCACAGCCCTCTATGTGTTCTCGCGAAGGGGGAAAATCCCGAAGCAAAGATTAAAATAAGGCTAGGAACGTTTGAGGACGACAAAATAGGTCCAAAACGCCGTTCAATCGAGAAAACAGAAATATTCGTTCCCTCGATAAGAGACAAGGAAAATATTCAATCTTGTCACGAAGCACCAAATGATGACGCTTCCGGAGTCTCGACATCCGAACAAATAAATCAGGTCCATCACCCGGATTATTGCTCCTATCACCGAGCAATAGGACATCCCCTTGAGGACCGCTTCACGTTCAAGGATTGGGTGGAGGACCAATATCAACAAGGCAAGTTTATCCTATCCGACAGCTGGAGGATAAGCCCACCGCAAAAGTACGAGCCAAAGAAGACCTACACTGTCAGGTTAGGACCAGCCCGACCGCAAAAATGGAAGCGGACTCGTACCTGTCATATGATAACACTCTCAAAAGATAGAGGGCGTGAGAATATGATTGACTTCTTGTTCAGTTGATAAAACTGCACATTTGTTATTATATTTTTCCTACTATTTCCATATTAAAAAAGGTCTTTATTATAATATATCATACATATGAGGGTTTATCTGTAAAAATAATATTTTCCATGTGTTGATATATTATAATTAGCATTTGGTAGGAAAATGTATGCAATAAAATATCATTGACCAAATCCTAAACAAAGTCTACTTAAGATCATTTGAGTTGTTGTGCAGAATTTTTCCAAGACTAAAATCAAGGAAATCAAGTTGTTAAAGAAAACTTGCCTAATTAAGAAAGCAAAACTTAGAGATCAAGTCTGGCAGCAACTACGAGAAGATTTCAAAGTTCCAAAGATTCCAGAGAACTCCACGTGGCAATTAAAGAAAACCCCCAGAAATTGATCAATGGCTCTAATCAAATAGCCGCGGATCCGCGTCCATACCCCCCTTGGGCCGCGGATCCACGGCAAGAGTGAGAAGATTGAAGCTGCAATTTTGGTGGAAAAATCTTTGCTGTTATTTTCCTAATTTGGAAGCAATAGTTCTGGCTTTGGGGCTATAAATAAAGACCGAGAGCCTTTTGGAAAAATCATCAAGCCGACGAGATCACGAAGTCCAAGACGGCTCACGCATCCAGGCTGATCATCAACGGTTCATCTACCTCCTTAGAAGAGATCGAGAAGCAAACTAGTATTTGTAATAATTTTCTAAGGAATCAAAGTGTAATGAATATTGTTGATTAATAAAGGTAGTTCTTTTTCCTATTCTATTTCTTCGTAGTTTAATTATGCATTTTCTCTCCATCTCTTTTTCTCCCAACATGCGCGAGTAATTCTCTGCTTGTTAGGGTTCGTAGGATTAGGGTAGGTTAATGGATGATAAAAATAGCTAAACTCTTTTTACGTCCTATAAAGTTTATAAACTTTATCAAAAGAATCATTAACATCCTAATCGGGCGCGCTACCAATTCTTTGTTAGCCTCGACCGCGATTAGAGATTAGATTAATGATTGTTTTGGTAAATGCTAGATATGAACGGAGTTCCGTGTCGAGATAGGGGTTAAGAGTGGGATTCCTTTTCCCTCCAGAAACCCTAATCTACACGCATCACCGTCGTTCTTGTTTTAAATCTATTAAAGGATAGAAAGAGTAATTTTTGATTAATCATCCATAACTACTAAATCCTAACGAACTCTACAAGCTCCTTCTTATATTCACTTACATCCATAAATAATCTAGATCTATATTTTGCATTAGTGCTTAACGTAGATCTAGAAACCATTCATCAACATTCTTATCCCTCCTCTCTTTTTCAACACATCTAAAGTAAGAGTAAAAGGTTCCACGTTTCCCTGAGGACGACCCGTACTCACCTCGGTCTAGCTACGCACGACACCGTTTTGATTGCGGTTAATTACTACAAAAACACTCTTTCGTACCAATCAAATGGCGCCGTTGCCGGGGATACGTGAGTAATTTTTTATTCTTACTATTTGTGTTGAATTCTTATACGATCAATATCATAATTAAAACAAAACTGCAAATTGCATATTTAACGATTTGTGCGTGAATTTTCCCAACGAGATCTGGAGTCACAGACTTGAGGAAACAGGAGACAGAGACATTCTTAGAGATCCAGAGGAGCACAGAAGGGCACAGAAAAAAATTTCATCAACAGATCCTTCTCTCCTGCGGCGGAACCGCGACAAAGGAGAGAATCTGCGGCGGAAGCGCGGTGAAATTAGGGGATATAGGGTTCACACTTCTCTGGTATCTTTCTCAACTCCTTCTCTCTTCTCTCAAATCCAATAAAATCTATTTTCTGCAGGATTCTTTGCAAAATAGCGCCGCTCAAAAATCTTTTTGCAAAATTTTTTTGATTGGTTTTGTTTTGCATATTTTAATACGGACTTTAAGGGGCAAAGACCAAATCAAGATTAGGTGGGGATTTCATCACCCTTCCTAAGCCCCACAAATCACAAACCGAGCATCCGCATCAACCCTACATTAATTTAAAAAAATATCTAGACCAGACTCTAAGGACTGTCGCGCTCATTAAGGACAGAGGAAGGTCGTGGGTAATCTATCGCTTATCCGCATTACTTTTGTGGTGCCTAGGAAAGTGTGTCTAAGGCAAGTGGTTTACTTAATTAGGCCCGCTATTTTCGGTGATTCGTATAGAGGATACCTCCCACTTACCTGTCACTTACCTAGCCACAAGAGTAGTAAAGAGGCGGTAGAGGATTGATCCTACGGCTTGTCCTTTGGAAGTCTAGGAGCGGTCTAGAGACTGACCTAGGTAACCTTAGTTCTAGGGTTGTTTGTGCATTTTTTTGTGATTTGTCTTGAGTCCCACTTTTTTTCAAAACAAACCAATTTTAAATCACACACACACTGCCACCTGCACTAAACCCGCTTAGTGCATGCTTGGCTGGACACGGGATCCTAATGCCCGTCTTGTCCGCGTTCCTGCTATCGACGCCGAAGTCGGTACTTCTTCATTTTCTTTTCCCCCACCACACACCACGACCGAGATGGACGGTGCTCCATCAAATTATAACACCACGCTGCCACCGCCGTAGGTGCGCAGAATCCACCACGCATCTCTCTCCAAGAGAGATGCTATCCTATCCGTGGTCTTCTTCCCACTTGTCTATCTATTCCACCAGCTAACGGGGATAATTTTGAAATTAAACCCCACTACATCAATCTGTTGCCCAAATTTCACAGGCTTGAGACGGAAGACGCATATGTTTTCATCACCAAATTCGAAAATGTATGCGCAATGATGGGTACTTCACAACTGACTATGGATACTATGCGCTTGCGTCTTCTCCCATTCACACTGTGTGACTTGGCAGAAAAATGGCTTTATAATACTGCCGCACACTCTATCACTAATTGGGATGAATTCGTCATAGTATTTCTTAAGAAGTTTTACCCAAACTATAAGACTGCCCATATTAGGAGCGAGATCAACCAGTTCACCCAGCTTCCCAATAAACCATTTTGGAAGTGCTTTGAACGTTTCAAAGATCTGCTTGTCCAATGTCCTCATCATGGAATCAATAGATGGGATTTATGCCGAATTATATATGAGGGCATTAATCCAGCGACAAAGCAGATGCTTGAAACAATGTGTCAATGCAATTTCATGTCTAAAGATGACGGTGAAGCTTGGAAGTATCTGGAAGACCTCACTGAAAACACTTTGCAGTGGGAAAGCGTAAGACCACCTTCATCTAGAGGAAGTGTTCACCAGCTCGATGTTTCCATCCCAGTGAAAGCCGAAATGGCAGCGATGCAGAAAAAACTCAACGCTATTGAGAACAAGTTCTCATCATTCTCCCTAAATCAGGTCACGCTTCCTAAGACCGTCTGTGGTTGCTGTTCGGATCCTTCACACTTAACGGAAGAATGTCCTATGAATGCATCGTTTCAAACTAATGCTGCTTTTCAGCAGCGACCTAGAAACGATCCTTATTCTTCCACGTACAATCAAGGATGGAGGAATCATCCTAACTTTGCTTGGAACCAAAACCAACAAAGCAATTATCAAAGACCTCCTCCACAGCAACCACAACCACAGAATTAGCTCCCCTTTCAGTCACAGAAATTTCAAAATCCGACCAGCACTTCTACACCACAAGTGGCCGGTACTGATAACTCTTCACTCGCACAAACTTTGGATATGTTCATAAAACATTCCATGCAATTGTCGGCTGAGATGAAGTCTTCTATTGATACCATACAGAAAGACTCCGCCTTCCATGGCGAGAGTATTAAATCAATAGAAAACCAACTTGCACAGTTGAACGCCGCAATGAGTGCAAGAGAGAAAGGGAAACTCCCATCTCAACCCATACCTAATCCTGGCCACTCACAAAATTATAATGTGAGTGCCGTTACTACGTTGAGATCGGGAAAAGTGCTGAATAACCGAGTGGGTGAGCAATGTGATGATGTTAGTGACACAAATGATACCCTAGCTTCTTCTTCTTCCCCTAATTCGTCTAGTCTCCCACCTTCATCCGAGCCTATTCTCCGTTTTCCCCAAGGCTCGAACCCTTCGCCCATTTCCTCGAATCTACCTAAAACGATCCCCACTCCAATTCTGGGATCCACTCCATCCCCACAATCCTCTCCAATGTTGGACCAAACCCTTATTGATAAAGCACCTTATCCAAACAGGTTAAGGGGCAATAAACCAAGTCCACAAATGGAGAAGATTGTGGAAATTTTTAAGCAAGTTAACATAAACATTCCTCTCCTAGTTGCTATTCAATAAGTTCCGTCATATGCGAAAATCCTAAAGGACTTGTGCACTAGGAAGAGAAAAGTTCAAGTACCTAAAAAAGTTTTCCTTGCGAGTAATGTGAGCACTGCTTTTACACAACAACTACCCAAGAAACGAAAGGACCCCGGAAGTCCTACAATTTCTATTTCCATTGGGGGTAAAAATATCAATCGTGCTCTACTCGATTTAGGTGCTAGTGTTAACTTGCTTCCGTATTCTATTTATAAGCAATTAGGGATCGGAGAGTTAAAACCTGCGCATTGCACTCTTCAGATGGCCGATCGATCTATCACCCAACCTAGGGGTGAGCTAGAGGATGTGTTAATCAAAGTCGGGGAATTTATATTCCCTATGGACTTTATTGTTATAGATACACAGCCTGTGGCAAACCCACGCAATCAAATCCCGGTGATTCTTGGTCGACCCTTTTTGGCCACTTCCAACGCAGTAATCAATTGTAGAAACGGCTCTATGACCCTATCCTTTGGAAAGAAGTCAATTGAGCTTAACATTTACAAGTTGGGAAGTGAACCCTCCGAACCCTATGCTCATGTGTGTTCTGTCGAATTAATGGATGTCGACAGCAGCGAACTTGATCAACCTCATAATTCTGAATCTTTTCATATGTTGTTGCTTGACACAGACTCTTCCACCGAGTTGTCCGGGTCAACATCTAATACTGATGAGGAACTTTTTATAGAGTCTGACGATCACCCCATTATTTCTGATGACATTATTCTTCGGGGTATCGACGAATGTTTTGAGGAAATTTTCACTGATGAACTCACATTTTTACAAGACACGGGTGTTGAGAAGAATCAACTCCAAGACAAAGAAATTGAACCTCCATCCCTTCTTCTGGACAATCATGATAATGCGAGTAGTCCATCATCACTATCACTGTGTCGTCTCTTCAAATTGAGATGCAATCCTTTTCCATTACACCTCTTATCACTACTTCTTCACGTCGAAAGGTGACATGTTCTTCCACCAACCTTGGTGCTTCATAGATAAATTTTTGAATGGTTGGTGTTGACCTTCGGTCTTTGCAAAGCTTGGCATTGACCAATAACCTTGACCCCCTCATGTGATTTTAAAAGATTAACATAGTTTAACTCAAGTTTGAGGGGGATATTTTGGCTCTTGAAAGAAAATGATTTTACAAAATTATGAGCCAAAAATAAGTTTGGGGGAGGATTTTCACTTTCATATATTCTTGCCCCCATTAATAATTTCCTCCCATGTCTACAGGTTTTTGAGCTTAACGGATGACATCAGTTAGGACACTGCTGTAAACAGGTTTGGGGGAGGTTTGTGCTTATTTACGCATCAATTTGCATCATACTTTGCATAAGTACAACATTTTTCAAATGGTTTTAAATTTTTTTTTCTTTTATAACAAAAGAGTAGAAAGTGAAAAATTATATCCAAAAGATAGGAATAGTTTAAGAAAACCAAGAAAATTAGAAGTTTTCTTAAACGAACTGGTAATAAGTAGTTATGAGCCGTTGTCCTAAGGGTTAGTAAGATGAAGGAAGTCACTAATCTGAGGATAAAAATAAGTCTGAAAAATAGTTTCTATACTGGAAGCCAAACATTTGAATGTTGATACCCTACTATATACACTTACACACGTCTTGAAACTCGGGATAGTAGAGGATACCTTGAAATGCTCTTGTCTAAAAGCCAAAGTATGAAGGAAATAAAATATAAAATGGTGAAAAGAAAAATGAACACTGGTTTTGTTATCGCCAAGACAGCGATAAAAAAATATAGCAAGGGTGCTTCATCACCTAGTGCCTTAGACCAACTGGTTTGGGAGACACTGCTAAGCCTTAGGTGGTGCAAGACGAGGAAAAAATACTATCACCTAATCAGCAAGCACATGAGTAATCGGTCGGTTAGTACCTCAAGAAGTATTAACGGTCGTATGAAAATTGTGTGAGCAAATTCAACTAAATATTCATCGATTAAAAAGTACTGAGGCAGATGGACAAGAGTATGATAGCTTGAATTGAATTCTCCGGGTATAGGGATGTCTATTACACACACGTAGGGTTATATGATCGATGTTTGGATGAAAGATAGGAATGAAAAATAAAGATGATGTTTTATTGAGGGATGATGTGATTTCTAACATTTTTTCATGACTATTAAGATAGGGCTCATGACAACTGAAAAGCTAGTATAGTTGGAAACTCTAAATTTTCAAAGTATTTCTTTTGTGGTTCTTATCTTTATATGTAAATTTCACCATCTCTCTTTTATTATAGGATTTTGTGGGTGTAATCCGCTGAAAACCCTCAGGAGACAACACTCCTCCTACTAGGGACACCTAGAGGTTTAACGGCTTGTTGCACTTGCTCAGTGCAATCGCCTACGAAAGTGTGCTTAGTTTTCTCTTTTCTTCTTCTCCTTCTCTTGAATAAACTAGTTTGCTCGGGATGATCAAAGATAAGTTTGGGGGTATTTGTTCAGTTGATAAAACTGCACATTTGTTATTACATTTTTCCTACTATTTCCATATTGAAAAAGGTCTTTATTATAATATATCATACATATGAGGGTTTATCTATAAAAATAATATTTTCCATGTGTTGATATATTATAATTAGAATTTGGTAGGAAAATGTATGCAATAAAATATCATTGACCAAATCCTAAACAAAGTCTACTAAAAATCATTTGAGTTGTTGTGCAGAATTTTTCCAAGACTAAAATCAAGGAAATCAAGTTGTTAAAGAAAACCTGCCTAATTAAAAAAGCAAAACTTGGAGATCAAGTCTGGCAGCAACTACGAGAAGATTTCAAAGTTCCAAAGATTCCAGAGAACTCCACGTGGCAATTAAAGAAAACCCCCAGAAATTGATCAATGGCTCTGATCAAATGGCCGCGGATCCGCGGCCATAACCCTCTTGGGCCGCGGATCCGCGGCAAGAGTGAGAAGATTGAAGCTGCAATTTTGGTGAAAAAATCTTTGCTGTTATTTTCCTAATTTGGAAGCAATAGTTCTGGCTTTGGGGCTATAAATAAAGACCGAGAGCCTCTTGGAAAAATCATCAAGCCGACGAGATCACGAAGTCCAAGACGGCTCATGCATCCAGGCTGATCATCAACGGTTCATCTACCTCCTTAGAAGAGATCGAGAAGCAAACTAGTATTTGTAATAATTTTCTAAGGAATCGAAGTGTAATGAATATTGTTGATTAATAAAGGTAGTTCTTTTTTCCTATTCTATTTCTTCGTAGTTTAATTATGCATTTTCTCTCCATCTCTTTTTCTCCCAACATGCGCGAGTAATTCTCCGCTTGTTAGGGTTCGTAGGATTAGGGTAGGTTAATGGATGATGAAAATACCTAAACTCTTTTTACGTCCTATAAAGTTTATAAACTTTACTAAAAGAATCATTAATATTCTAATCGGGCGCGCTACCAATTCTTTGTTAGCCTCGACCGCGATTAGAGATTAGATTAATGATTGTTTTGGTAAATGCTAGATATGAACGGAGTTCCGTGTCGAGATAGGGGTTAAGAGTGGGATTCCTTTTCCCTCCAGAAACCCTAATCTACACGCATCACTGTCGTTCTAGTTTTAAATCTATTAAAGGATAGAAAGAGTAATTTTTAATTAATCATCCATAACTATTAAATCCTAACGAACCCTACAAGCCCCTTCTTATATTCACTTACATCCATAAATAATCTAGATCTATATTTTGCATTAGTTCTTAACGTAGATCTAGAAACCATTCATCAACATTCTTATCCCTCCCCTCTATTTCAACACATCTAAAGTAAGAGTAAAAGGTTCCACGTTTCCCTGAGGACGACCCGTACTCACCTCGGTCTAGCTACGCGCGACACCATTTTGATTGCGGTTAATTACTACAAAAACACTCTTTCGTACCAATCACTTCTTCAGATGCTTCGCAAATGAGAACGATGACGAGGAGATCTCAGAATTTCTACTGGCACCAAAAGTGCTGGAGGATAGGATACACACCACGGCGGACAACCTAAAGAAAATTGACTTAGGAATGGAGAATGATCCGAGGACGACGTTTATTGGCAAGCTACTATCTGGAAAACAAGTAGCCACGTTAAGAGACGTGCTCATGCAGTACAAAGACTGTTTCGCATGGAACAGTTCTGAAATTCCAGGTCTAGATCTAGAAGTTGCACTACATAGACTGGCCATATCGCCAGACATGAAGCCAGTCAAATAGGCGCCAAGAAAGATGTGGCTCGAACTTGAGATGAATATCAACGCCGAAGTCAAGAAACCAATCGACTCCGGCTTCATCCAAGAGGTTCAATATCCTGACCAGATCACCGACATCATTCTGGTGATGAAGAAAAACGGGACAGTGCACATCTGCGTAGACTTCGGAACCTCAACAAAGCATTCCCAAAAGATGACTTCTCAGTACTTGTTACCGAGTTGATGATCGATAACATGTCCACCCACGAAGTTTTCTTCTTCATGGATAGATCTTCAGGATACAACCAGATAAAGATGGATCCTGAAGAACAGAAGCCTACAGCCTTTCGAACAACGTTAGGTATATTCTGCTACAAGGTGGTGCCCTTCGGTTTGAAGAACGCCGGAGCCACTTACTAGAGGGCCATGACAATGATCTTCGATGACTTCATACACAAAATCGTCGAGTGCTATATCGATGACCTTGTCGTCAAAAGTAAATCTCACGAGGAGCATTGAGAACATCTAAAAATAGTATTACAACATTTTCGGAAGTATAATCTGAAGATGGACCCTCTAAAATGCGCGTTTAGAGTCTCCTCAGGCAAATTCCTGGGATTCATCATTTTTCACCGAGGCATCGAAATCGATCCCTAAAAAATCAAGGCGATTACGGAAATGCCCTCACCAAGAACCCTCAAATAATTCGTTCTCTCCAAGGAAAGCTCGCATACATCTGGCGGTTCATAGCCAACCTCTCCAGAAAATGTCGTCCCTACAGCCATCTGATGAAGAAAGGGACCCCGTTCGTATGGTATTAGAAGTGCCAAAATGCACTAGATGAAATCAAACAATGTAACGACTCTGAAATTCCTGTACAGAAATTTCTTCTATTTCAAAGTAAAGGGGTATTTCAACCTATGTAAGAGTTAAAAGTTATTTTTGTTAAATAAAAGCAAGAAGCAACTTATAGCTCACTGGTAAAGCCTCTACACTGCTGTGGCATAGCATGTGTGTTCGAATCCTATCAGACACAATTATTTTTTAAAGATTTTTCTTTTTAATTTTTCGGAAGACCAAGAGTTGCACGTGCAATTCACGGAGATACGAAAAGTTTCAGAAAAATTAAACAGGTGCAATGAGGTGTACACACCCAACTAGACATGTGACACAAATCTCGAGACAACCCAACCAAATTCGACCGCCCGTTTCCCCAATATGGCCGCTACCGACGGTCCAAAATACCCTAATCGTCTCCGTGCTTTGCACACTTGCCCCTTCAACTCCCCTTAACTCCTTTGCATTGTTTGATTTTCCTGCAATCAAACAGAGATGTTTCCCCAAAAATAAAAAAACAATATAGAAAGAGCTAAGCTCTGTTAAATTTAATGAGGCAACGCCTCATGAGCTCCCCATGAGAGCGCCATCGCCATCGCCAACCCCTTAGGATTAAATCCTATGGTGGCGCCGCACGTGAAGCTCACGTGGGCGTCAATGTGCAAAGCACAGGAGCGCCTATCATAAATAAGAATTAAATTCTTAAGCGGTGCCCACGTGCACAACACGTGAGCACCGGAGCCCAAGTAAAATCAAATAGAAAGAAATTCTATAAGGGGGTATTTTCCTAAAAACTGGGATACTCTCTGTTAAACAGAGCCGTTGGATCAAAAATCCAATGGTGATGATAAATCATTAAATAATAGAATAAAATTCTATTAAGGGAATATATTCCCCTAATTTTTCTAAATGAACATAAAATTGTTTGATCAAAGATCCAATGAGATAGGAAAATATTTTCCTATATCTTTCTAAACAAAGAAAGATGTGCTCTATATAACGGAGAGCCCTTTGATTAAAAATCCAATGGTGATTAAAATCACCGTTTGACAGAATATAATTCTGTATATGGGGAAAATATTTCTCTAATCTTGTTAAAAATAAGAAGAAATATTCTATAAAACAGAAATTCTTGGATCAAAGATCCAACGGTGGGTAAAATTCCTTAAACAAATTTTGAGACCAATTAAATCAATTGGAATTTCTCAATAAGAGATTTTCTAAAAACTAATTAACAATTTGCCTCCACTATATAAAGGATCCGAAACTTCAAATTTCAAGGGACATACACAGAATAGAGGGAACCCCCCATAAGCTTCTAAAAAAAAATATAGAAAGCTTTCAAAACAGCAGAGAATTCAATTCTCAGTAAAAGAAGAAGACTCTCCTAATACAGAGATCAAAATATCTCTTTTTACTTACATAAGGGTTTAACCCTTCTCAAAAAACTTAGTTTTTTCTCTGGATCAGAGATCCACAAGACAAATTTCTCACAAGTTGAGAATTTAATTCTCATCGGGAAGGTCTTGTTCTTGAGAATCAAAAATTCAGAAAATAACTAGATTAAAAAGAAAGGAAAAAAAGAAAAAGAATATATATTCTGGGAATTTAATTCCTCAGAAGTTAGGGTTTAACCCTACATAGAGAACTTAGTTATTAAAAAAAAGAGCTTAGTGCCTCACGTGTTAATCACGAGGGCGCTCTCTAAATAGCGCTCAGCGCTTCACGTGAAATACACGTGGGCGCCCAAATCAGAAGGCTAGCGCATCACGTGAAATACATATGGGCGCTGAATAGAAGTATATAGCCAAAATGGCTAAGTGCTTAGCACTAATTGGGCAGCGCCCAGAGCCTCACGTGCTCCTTACGTGGGCGCCAAAAAAAAGTGCTCAACACTTCATATACAGCCAAAACGGTTGAGTGCCTAACACTGATTGGGCAGCGCCCAGCGCCTTACGTGTTCCTCACGTGGGCGCCATACAAAAGATCTTAGCACTTCATGTTAGTCAAAATGACTAAAGTGTGCAATATTTATTGAGCAGCGCTCATGACTGAATGCTTCACATAATATATATGTGAGCGCCAGATCTCAAATAAGTGCTTACACTTTTACATAAAAATGGGGACTGAACAAGTAGAGCCCAAACAAGTGCTTAGCACTTTCGAACAAAAAAAAGACTGAGCAGACTATACCCAAATTGGTTTAGCCTCTCTGAAAAGGTTTTCTTACAACTGAGCCCAAATACTCTGTTGTTGGATCTGAAATAAAAATGATCCTAGAAATTTTGCTAAATTGATCTTAGTCTCAAATTAGACTAATGTATCTTCAGTTAAATAAATTGAGCCAAAATGCTCATATATTTAAGTTGATCTTAATCTCAAACTAGATTAACGGTCCTTAAATAAAATAAACCCAAATCTAAAATATACGGATTTGTACTGATCCGCGCCCTACGGGCGACGACAAAAACTAGTCTCTGTATACAATCCACGGGCAATCCAAAATAAAACAAAAATACACACGACGCGAAATGAACTGATGGAGAAGGAGAAAGTGGTTATCGCAATGCGGTAACGTAATTAACTGCAAGGGCTTGCGCCTGCAGGGAAGAGCGTCCACACAATCAAAAACCCCTCACAAATGAGGGGGAATATGATGAAGTCTGCTACAACGGTCGCATCTGTCCAAACCTCCTATATATGGTACCATAAATCAACTTGGTATCTTCGAAGAGGTGGATGAATAAGTCCAAATAGCATCTGACCCAAATTCATGCTAGACGATCTATCCCAGTTCGTCTCTTTTTTCGGCGGTAAACAAGAGACTCTTAAATTCACCATTTAACACCTTTTAATGCATTTTAATCCAAAATTTTAATTTCCAAACCCTAATTCTTCACTATAAATACCATTCTATGTTCTACCTCCTTTCTGTTCTGAAAATTTCTAGCAAAATCATCCAAAAAGTTCCTAAGTGCAAGTGGAGTTAACGACCAAGCTTTTTCCATCGAAAATCGAAGCCGTTTCCGGAGCTTTCACGACGCCACGAAACCCCCTCCCTTTTCTTTACTCCCTTCTCGAAGTTATAAATCTATATGTCCCTATCATCTCTTCTTCTTTTCATCTCAATTCATCTCCTAAAATTATATCGGTAAAGTGGAGTTATCTCCGATACATTTTCTTAAAAACTTGGAACTCCCTTTTCCTTAATGCATAGGTCAAACTAACTTTTCCACCCTACTTGTAACTATGATTATAATATTTTAGCTTTGAGTTTAACCAAAACATCCATGTGAAACTATCATAAAACAAACATTTCATTAAAATACCATGAATTTTAGTATGACCCTCATTTTTCAATAATTGTTAAATATCTTTAGGAAAAACTTCATGGGGTAACGACCTACGCCACACGCACACTATGTTTCCATACCACACTTTTTCAAAACGGGTTTCTTTTAATCAGTATTTTGTAATCCTTGGGAAATACGTCTATACAACCCTTGTTAGGGGACCCGCTAATGAATGGTGTGGATTATCGCACATCCTTAGGACAGTAGAGCGAGATGCATAGCTACTCACGGAGTATTCGGTCTCGAAAGGAAATAAAAATACGGTTTTTAAGAAATACGTTTTTTTCTAAATAAAAACAAAATTTTGGAAAATTATATAAAACTATGAATTCGTATTTTCAATAAAAACATGTTATGAAACTATATTTTTAAAAATGAAGATTTAAATTTTTTAATAAAATACCATCAAGTTTCCAAAAGTGCTAGTTTTCGCTAAAATACCACAAACTTTTAAAAAAGCTAAGTTTAATCACCAAAAATACCATTTAAATTAAAATCCATGTTCTTGAAAACCCTAAATATTATAAATCACCCTCGAGTTTTATTTTTAAACTATATTAAATATTTTTTCATAAACCCCCCTCGAGATATGCAAAACAATATTTTGAAGACTCTAGTTTAATATAGGTTTAAGCGGAATCAATTCTCTTAAGCTCCAAGGAGCCGGAGAATGTGAGTGCTTGCCTATTCAAGTTAGACAACTTAGCGGAGTTATCAATGGCAATTGTTTTGGAAAAAGACACAAATCCTGCCGTACATGTGCAGGAGTTGCCCCGAACTTAAGATGTTGCAAGAACAAAGTCCTTTCATAAGATTCTAACTCAAACCAGAATCCAAACTCAAACCAGTATTCAAAATCAAATACAAGCTTGAATACTTGATCATGAACTTGAACACACTAATTCAAATCTTCAAACTCAAACTTGTATACTTGACTCGACTTAACCGAACCATGGTTATAACGTGACATGAACTTGACATGACTACTTGAACACATGCTTACATCTTGAACATGAACCTGTACATTTTATATCCATGAATTCGGCCAAGACCTATAATCTTAATCTATACAATAAAATACGTGGGGATAAAGGGGTAGATTGGTACGGAACATATATCGTGGCACGAGAGATCGCTTAAAAGACACCTACATGAAATCACTTTCCATTTTCCTGTGGGTTATGACGGGTCCTTGTACTACATGTTACCATAGTCCACGGGGTAAGATGGACTTCTCTCGTATACATGAATACCTTCTTTATCAAACTAAAAACAACCACGTTAAAATAGCTATCTTATACTTGTAAGTGAACATGGTTAGTTACTCTCAAATACAACCCTATCTGTTTACTTTACTTGGTTTCTATTCACGTCATATACCATTCAGTCATTTTCTCTTTCTTCATTTGGGACTTACCGAGCGCTAGTTCGCTGACAACATTCCTTTCTGTTTCTTTCTTTGGAATGTTCGTCAGGAGGACCGGACTCTGAAGAGATAGAGCTGAGCCCGGCGGACTTAGACCAGCTTGCTGCTCAGCCAGACTACTAGCTCTTTCCAGCCTGCACTTACTTTCTGTATGTCATTGTTTAGACATTTACTTTTATTATTGTATCTTTTATTTTCAGACAGTTATATGTAAAGTTGAATGCAAATAAAGTTGATGTTTCATTTTATTACTCTTTTCATTCTTGCTCATTGTTATATTGCTTAATTACGCTTAACGTATTTTCATAGTAAATACATTGCGGGATTGCCACATCACCGTTTCCGTATACTGGGAAGCGGGGCGTGACAAACAATTACTGCAAAATTTGCCGGTATTGACCGCTCCGGTTAAAGGGAAACCCCTTATCTTATATACAACGGCCCTTGATGGTTCTCTAGGTGCATTTTAGGCACAAGAGAACGATCAAGAAATGGAGAAAGCTCTTTATTATCTATGTCGAGTTCTCCTGGGGGCAGAAAGCAACTACTCCCCCATTGAAAAGTATTGCCTGGCATTGATTTTCGCAATAACGAAACTCAGACACTACGCCTTGGCGCATGAGATCCATCTCATATCAAAGGTGGATCCTCTCAAATATCTGATGTCAAAAGTCATACTGACGGGAAGGCTTGCCAAATAAGCCCTCCTCCTGATGGATTTCTCGTTAACGTATCGATCCCTCAGCGGTGAAAGGACAAGTCATCGCCGAATTTCTTACGGAACATCCGATACTGGCCGACTCTCCCCTAAATTGTGAGTTGCTGGATGAACACGCATTCAACGCAGTTGAAGAAGAGAAAGAAGAAAATGATTCCCAATTAGAACTCTACTTTGATAGAGCATCTTTCATAAAGAGGCGAAAGAAGAATACTCCCAGAATCAAAGCCGGGGTGGGTCTTATCTTCGTGACTCCACAAGGAGGAATAATGCGTTACGCCCTCTCCTTGACGGAATCCAGGACTAATAATGAAGCGGAATATGAAACTTTGATAGCTGGTCTTGAGATCGCTATCGACATAGGAACCGGCTGATCGTTAATCAAGTAAACGGATATTATCAGACATGCAAGCTAGAACTAATAATGTATGGCGAAAGAGTGCAACAGCTAATGACCCAAATCCTTTCATACATCCTGGAAAGCATACCGCGAGCGGAAAAAAGAAAAGCGGATGCATTAGCTAAGTTGGCTAAAGAATTGGCTGACGAAGTCCTCGTTGACGTAAGGATCATTGTGCAAAGCCACAGGATTCTCTTGCCAGCGGATACATCTTCGGAAGACCTGATAGAGCTACTCGAAGGAAAAGAAACCACTGAACAAGCAGTCCTTCAAATAAAGGATGAAGGAGAGGTCAAGAACTGGAGGGAAGTCTTCATAGACTACTTCAAGTCCCAATGAACGCTCGAAGATGCATCGTTTAGACATCAGCTCATGAAACGTGTTTTGTCATTCGCCTTCGTCAATGATACTCTATATAAGAGATCATTCGACCTACTATGGCTAAGATGCCGAGGGCCAAAGGAAGCAAAGAAAGCCGTCCAAGAAATACACACGGACTTTGCGATTTCCATCAAGCTGGGCCAAAGATAAAATTGAAACTAAAAAGAATGGGCTGCTATTAGCTTACAATGATTCAGGACTGCCTCGAATATGCGAAGCAATGTCATTCGTGCCAAATTCACGAGGACATCATACATCAGCATCCAAATCCGCTGCACCCGATAGTGGTTAGTTGTTCATTCGAGATGTGGCAAACTGATATAATTGGCTCTATCGAGCCGGCGTCATCCAAAGGACACCGGTTTATACTGGCAACAACCGACTACTTCTATAAATAGGAAGAAGCAGTGCCGCTAAGGGAAGTGAAGACAGAGAATATTCTCCACTTCTTCAAGACCCATGTCATCTACCGGTTCGAAACTCCACGACGGATAATCTTGGTTAATGGACCTGCTTATAGAAGCTATAAAATAAGTCGCTTTACACAGCAGCACAAGATAGACCGGAGATACTCCTCAGTCTATAATTCTCGGGCCAATATTCTACCTAAAGCATTCAACAAGACCTTGACCAAAATTATAAAAAAGACGGTTTCCAGGAACAAAAAAGACTGGCAGGAAAGATTTCATGAAGCTCCCAATAGACGGAAACGGTGACATGGAAATCCCGCAGCGTATTTATCCAGAAAAGGTAATTCCCTAAATAAATATACTAAGCATATTGAAAACAATAATACACAATACAAGAATAAATTGAGACTGTAAATGTTTTCAACAAACATCTTTATTTACATTCAACTTCCAATATTTACAAATACAAGAGTTTATGCTGGAAAGTAAATACAATAAGGAAAGTGCCTAAAAAAGTGGCATAAATAAACTGAAGAAAAAATGAAGCTGAGCTAGCCCTGGGTAGCGATCTGGTTGTAGTCTTCCTTTGTGGCTTCAACCTCCTTCGTCTCGACCGTATCTAACGAACATTCCAAGAGAAGAAAAGTGGGTGGAATGCCCGTCAGCGAACTAGCGCTCGGTAAGTCCCAAAGATAGATAAGAGTAAAGAAAATAACAAGTGTAGAATATATATATATAACGAGTAAGAGTATATGTTCATGGATAAGTATATATTATAGGTCTCTAGATGGTCACTATGTTAATGTTAAGTTCCAAGTGTGAATGTCAATGCAGCCATAGAAGTATTCACGATCTCAAGAGTGGTGCCCCAGTAGCTAGGAAACATGGGCCCATTTCATGTATTAGCATCGGGACACTAGGCTGTGGATGAGTCAACTTGACTAATATTCGAGTAAAATAAAAAATTGGTTAATATGGGACTCCTGAAGCTCCGTTGGATTCACAAAAGAAACTATCCCAGGCACCCCGTGTATAATATATGATAACTGGTTAATATACTTAATTGATTTGATTGATTTATATGTCTTGATCGAAACCCTAGATTGCAAAGGGTGTAGATTGCATTCGAGTGAGTCGAGTAATATGCGAGTCATGACAATTGCAATCTGGGTTCGAGTCAAGTTAGTTCGAGTAGATTGGATTCGAGTACATATTCGAGTTTAACTTCGAGTTAGGTTAGAGTTCGAATTTGTGTTCGAGTTCGAGTTCAAGTTTAGATTTGAGTTCATGTCTTTCCATATGATTTGATGTAAATTGTTAAAATCTTATATTCGGGAGAAATCGACAACTGCTGCATATGGACGGCAGGATTTGTGTCTTTTTCCAAGACAATTGCCATTTGATAACTCCATTAAGTTGTCTAACCTGAGTAGGCAAGCACTCACTTTCTCCAGCTCCCTGAGGCTCAAGAGAATTGATCCCGCTTAAATCTATATTAATCTAGAGTCCTTAAATATTGTTTGTATATCTCGAGGGGGTTTTATGAAAAATACTTTAATATAGTTTGAAAGTAAATCTCGAGGGTGATTTATAACATTTAGGGTTTTCATGATCATGTATTTTAATTATTTTGGTGTTTTGGTGATAAAACCCAGCCTTTTGAAAGTTTGTGATATTTTTATGAAAACTACTGCTTTTGGAAACCTGGTGGTATTTTATTAACAATTTTAAGCTTTCTTTTTAAAAATATAGTTTCTTAATTTTTATTATTGAAAATACGGATTTCATAATTTTATATAATTTTTTCCAAAAAATAGTTTTTATTAGAAAAAGTCGGGTTTCTTAAAAACCATATTTTTATTCCTTTCGAGACCGAATACTCCGTGAGGAGTTCTGCATCTCGCTCCATTGTCCTAAGGATGTGTGATAATCCACACCATCCATTAGCGGGTCCCCTAACGAGGGTTGTAGAGGCGTAATTGCCAAGTATTTTGAAATACTGATTTAAAGAAACCCGTTTTGAAACGGTGTGGTATTTTAATGAAAAACATATTCTTTAATTAAACCATAGATCTAGAATACCGTGCTATGGAAGCATGGTGTGCGTGTGGGGTAGGACTTTACCCTGTGAAGTTTTTCTAAAGATATTTTAAACTAATTATTGATGAGAGGGTAATACTAAAGTTCATGGTATTTTACTGAAAAAGTTTGTTATATGTTCGTTTTATATGAAAATTTTGTTAAAACTAAAACTAAATTGATGTGAAATAAGGTTAGGATTGTTGTAGCATGCTAATTTGATCTCGTTTTCTTATCACAAGGTTTACAAAAGTTAAAAACGAAAGCGATATCGGAGATAACTCCTCTTTTGTCGGTTTGTTTTAAAAAGTGGTTTTGAGATAGAAAGAAAGCGAGATGAAGGGACTTACGGTTTTTATATGATTAGGAAGAGGTTGAAGAAGCTCTCGGGAGTCGTGGATTCATTGGAGATGCTCCGGTCGTCGAGTTTGGCTCGCTACTCCACTTGAGGAGCTTAACTCCACTTGGCACCAAAAAAGTTTTGAGAGAATTTTTGCTAGAATTTCAGAATGGGGAAGGCTGTGGCATGGGGTGGTATTTATAGTGGAGAATTAGGGTTTGGGAATTAAAATTGTGGATTAAAATGCATTAAAAATATATTAAATGGTGAATTGAAAGGTTTTTGTTTGATTGCAGGGAAATCAAACAGTGCAGGGGGAGTTAAGGGGAGTCGAAGGGGTGTGTGTGCAAAACACGGAGCCATACTCACATTGACCATTGGCGCCGACCTATATAGTTTTGGGTGGGCGGATTTGAGGAAATCGCCTCAAGATTCTTGCCACGTGGGTTTTTGGGTGTGTACACCTCATTGCGTCTGTTCGATTTTTCTGAAACATTTCATTTCTCCGTGTATTACACGTGCAACTCTTGGGCTTCCAAAAATTAAAAAGAAAAAATCAGAAAATAATCATGTCTGATGGGAATCGAACACACGGGCTACGTCACAGCAGTGCAGGGACTTTACCAGTGAGCTACAAGTTTTTTCTTGTTTTTATTAAACAAATCTAACTTATAATTCTTACATAGGATGTAATACCCTTTTCTGTATAATAACAAGAATTTTCTGTAGAGTGATTTTAGAGTCGTTACATTGAGCATACCGAACAACATTCAAGACGGCCATAAATACAACACCATATGCATTGGTGTTTGACACTGAAGCAGTGCTCCCACTAGAGATAGAACTCCCCTCATTACGAGTAGCGATTCACCATGAGCTAATGGATGAAGAAAATTCTCATCTTAGGCTCGAGGAACTTGACGCTCTCGACGAAACCCGCCTTATATCAAAACAAAACCTGGAAGCTTAAAAGGCAAGAATGCACGGTCGTATGAAAGACTGACCAGGCCGAGAATATTCCACCAAGACGAACTCGTGCTGGTCGTCAAAAGACAAATGATCCGCAATCGTGCAAAACGAGGGATGCTCGATCCGAACTATGATGGCATATGATGTGGTCCTTCGAAGAATTTCGTGATTGACAACTGTTAGTGCGTTACCTTACGGGCCGCCCAAAAAAAAGGTATGTCCACAAGCGGAATGGGCACAGATGAAAACCCGAAAGGACGCCGTGAGTAAAAACTGCAGGACTACCAGCGAGCTTGTGAAAACCCGAGAGGGCGGAAACTCATTAAATGAAAAGAAAAGAGGCAACTAAAGTCCTTATGACTTTGTGAGGAGAAAACATCTACCTGAGATCCTTATGACTCACAAAGGAGCAGTACACTTAGGATTCCATATGATCCCTAATGAGAAAATGCACTTATGAGATCCTTACGACTCGTAAGGTGAATATACCCTCAATAAGACCCTCACGGCTTATAGAATTCAAAAGCCTAAAGTTACAGGGATCTGAACCTGTTTTTAAGTCGTCATAACCCCGCAAATTTATACCTTACAGGCAGTCCAATAATGACCCTTGTATACAATCCACGGGCGTAAATAAATCTATTCCTAACCAAGTCCCACTGAAATCGAGAAATATTGCTTGACAAGGTGAACGTCACTTGCGAGTCCTTACGACTTGTAAGAGAAAATACTACTTAGGAGCCCTCACGACTTCTAAGGAAAAAACACACCCATGAGATCCTTACGTCTCATAGGGAGAAATACCATTATGATGCCCTTATGGCTCGTAAAGTCAAAAGCCTTGGCCGACGGGATCCTAACCCTGTTTGCTAAGTCTTCTTTGTTTAAATAAACAAAGGCAAATGATAATTCGCTCCTGGTAACATTCCAATTGTAGCAATACTGATGCCAAAATTGGTATCAGGTTTCAAATCCTTAACTCGCAATAAAAAATGAGTAAAAAATAAAAAAATGACATAGCCGAAATGATTGGGCATCGCGAAAAATAGCCGAAATGATTGGGCGATCGTGACTTTCGCGATATAAAATCTGAAAAGATAGAGCATCGCGGAAATAAATAAAAAATATAATAATAAAATAAATTTTTTTTGCCCTGCAAGCAGCTCTATACTGACTCTTGTATACAAACTATGGGCATAAATGAAAGAAAGGGAACCATACTTTCCCACCATACTTTGTCAAAAGAAGAAACGAGTCTTAATAGCACATCTACAGTCTAGAGAATATTTGGACGTCCCTCTTACTCCAGCAAAGTACGGACGCGACGTCAGCACAGACCCAAGGGTCAAATAAAAGTGGAGTGACGGCAAAATCCTAGCTCTAGATCTCGATGACAACATCTACAGCCTAGAGATCATCTCGACGTTCCTCCTTATTCTAGCAGGGTGCGGACGCAACTATCAAATAAAGTTGGAACAATGACATATTCCTAGCTTCAGATTTCGATTGCAATACATACAGCATAGAGATCACACATATGTCTACCTTATTTTAGCAAAGAATCGGTACGACACCAAAACAAAAAATGAAGAAACTGCATATTCCTAGTTTCGGGTCTTGACGGCAAGCCTAGAGACCATTGGAGATCATCCTACCCTAGAAGGGTGTGGTTATGACTCATCGGGGTTTCAAATTAAGCCTAATCTCAAGTAATAAGCGCCATGACACTACCTAACACTTGATTTTCCGACAGTAATACGGATATTCCAACCTAAGAAGATTACTTGAAGACCTCTTGTCCAGCCTCAGAAAGGATCAGAGACACGACAGACGCGGGGCTACTCGAGCAACAACCTAAGAGACTGCATATCGAGAAGTACATCGCCAACGCGACGAAATGACAGACTTAAACCTAGTATCACAAACCTAATGAACTCCTATCATAAAAGAAAGGGGTTCTCTACATTTAGCATTAGGACAAGTTCACCTATAAACCTAAGGGAAAAGGTGAAACTAGAAACTCCGAAACGAGTGAATAAACCTGAAACTCCTAAACGAGTGAATAAACTAGAAACTCCGAAACGAGTGAATAAACTAGAAACTCTGAAATGAGTGAGTAAACCAATTCATGCCAGATCAGGGCAATTAAAAGACTGAGATGCGAATACAAAAAAATATATCTTTTATTCATGAGTCAAAATGGTTAAAAGATACAATCTGTAGGAAGGAGTACAAAAATCTATATATATCCATATCAAGAAGGTGGAGCTCTCAGTAGGTCGGAGAAATATCTGCTCCTTTCTTCACTCTTTTTCTCTTTGCTCTAAAGTGCCTAACAGGGTTTCAGTCTCCTCCTTTTGACGACAGCGTTCGGTAAGCTTATTGTCAATAGCATGCTTCTCAGTGACATGGTTCTGCACCACTGCTTCCATGGTCGCGATTTCATTATCCAAGGCCATTCCTCGAGTAATAGCCTGGGCTAGTGCTCGGCGAAGTATAGACACCTTAATAGCAGTGGCTCGTTGCTCCCCTCGTAAGCGTTCGAGCTCCCGGGAAGCTGCATCACCCTCTGACTTCTTCCGAATTAACTTCTGCTCCTCGGACTCGATAAGAGCAACACATTGCTTGATACGTTTGTTAAGCTAAGCCCTTGATAATTGTGCTTCAGCGGCAGGACGTTTAAGTGCAATCTCATGAAGGCAGGCTTCTATTTACCGACAGTAGTCAACCCAAGTGCGGACCAGGGATTCTTCATGATAAATGCTGAAAGTGCCCAGCATGAGATTGACTACCTCAGCAAATTCTTCTGCGAAATACAAGACTCCATCATTCAGTTATGCAATGAGAATCATCAGAGACAGCAAGCTACTTGTTGCCAATACTGGAGATGTCCGTCGAGCAAAAGGCCCCGCAGGCATAACGACCTGGGATTCGAAATGGACCAGGTCGGCCGGAGCTGTCAGAGTGGGAAGTGCAGCAGTCTCCCTTGCATTCTCATCGTCCACGAGCTCCAGGACTGCATCACAAATCATTATGAACGATTAATCTTTGTAAGGGAACTAGAAAAGGAACGGACCAAAGATAAAACTTACCGACACTAGACCCAAGTGCTGGGTGAGGAGATGAGCTGTGACCCAGCCTTACCAAAATAACACTGGAAAGCTGGGATACCATCAAACCCATCACTGAAATATTAGACAGACGACATAATAATGGAGTCAATAATAAAAAAGTGATAAACAGTGAAATCGAAAGGTACCTTCCGTCGTCATCACAGAAGAAGAAGAAGGAAGGCGAAAATGGTCATAATGCCAGCATCCTTAGTTTGCAGAGCATTGGGAGTTGCGAGAGTGACGACTCTTGATACCGAGGATGACGAAGTTGCCGGCACATCTACACCTGAAACCAAAAGAAAACACATCAGCAAGTATATCTGGTGAAGACAAAAAGGAGCATGAGGTAAATATAGCACGAAAATAGCAAGTGACTCTGCGGGAGTCAATGAGAGAGGGGCTACAGATGTTCCCCGAGTGCTGCTAACCTCAACACCTGCTTTAATAGGATTACTTTGGATCGCAGAATCAGAAGGAGCTGAAGCTCTTGAGTCGACAGCCCCTGTCGCCACACTGTGAACCCGTCAGATGTCTGTGAATCACTAACAGAGGCTGTGACTTCAGGAGCAACAGGATTGTGCATGTCAGAACCTGAATAGTCGATTTTGTCCGTGTAGGGATTAATCATCTAGTCATCATCTGTCGGCTCTACAGGAGGCATAGGGGCTTCCGCTAAAGGGATATCGGCAAATACCTGATTGCTGGAGCTAGTGCCAGCTGTAAAAAAACATTCACCAAAGGGTTAGTGAAGTAATCGCCCGGGCTTAGAAAAATTGAAAAGAATATTATTTTTACCTAAAGAGGCATCAAGTACGGCTTCCTCTCTAAGACGGCGTGCTGACTCCGACTGAGCCGTCCGAAGAGATCTTCTCTGGGCGTGCACCTGTTGGATTTCCCCATCATCGATAGGCTCGGCATCGAGAACGGTAGACATCGGCTGTTTAAGTGCCCTTTTCCTTGATAGTCGGGAGGGACCATGAGCAAGAGACGGCAACCCAGAAGCACATGTGATAACTATTCTGGGATGGACATCTCATATATGAATACCGGATGGTTGTCCCCTAGCATCTGTTTAAAAAAATTCAAATCACAGAAAAAAGAAATTGATAAGCGAACAAGATAAAATGATGCATTGTACACATAGAACATCAGGAAAACGGATCTCACCAGAACCCTGGGTGGCTCATTGCCTCATGCGCATTTCTACTTGATATGAATCAAGCGACGCTTGGATGGCTTCCTCAGTAGATGTCACTACAGAAAAAAAAGGTTAGGCAGGTAAGATGGTATAAAAAAAATATACTTGAAGAAAAATAAAAGAACTATACCGGTTGCCGCAACCGCCCGTGCCTTCTCTGCTTCCTCCGCAGCTAATTGTGCGGAAGCGGATAACACTGCCTGAAGACCACCACCATCATCCTCTGCTAACGGCTCAATAACAGCTGCTGCAAGATCGACAGCCTTCGCAGCAGATGATTCTGTAAAGGTGACATCAATATTCGTCCCATACTTAGAGATGTTTTGGGGCGGGGAAGCTTGAGTCTCCGGACCAGATACATGGCCAGCCATAAAAGAAGCTTTTCGCCTCTTGCGGGAGCAAGCGGCGGCTTCAAAGACCCTTTTATTACTTAACGGTACCCTCGGCCGATGCATCGCGATCTCTGAATTGGACGGCGAGTCACCCACGACGTCATCTCCGACAGATGATCTCGCGTCCGGTGCAAGGACAGAATCATCAGTAGGCAAAATTCCATTAGCATGATGTGACCCGCCGGAAGGCCTAGAGGCAGTGGGTGAAAGATCGCACTTTCTACCCGTGATCTTTCTTTTCCAAGTGCCAGGAACAAATTCTGGCTGAACACTCCTGAAGCTCGAGCTGTCCTGAGCTCCCAGACAGCGGAAGAGACTGCCGGTGTCCCTTCTCGAGGCAAGGAAGGAAGAATAACCGACCTCGTTCTCAAGGGAAAGTCGGGTTTCGATGCTCTCATAGCACCCCGACGACCGAGAAAGACATGCTTCTCTTGATCGATGACCCTAACCATGGATGATGAATACCATGATCGAAACGCTGACAATAGTCGAGGGACGCAGTTTGGATCGGGGATTGCAAAGCGGGATCCAGTGCCTAGCCTCATAAAGTGATGAATGACATTCTTTGCCGACTCCTTCGTAAAAATAAGCTCGCAACAAAAAGCTTGGAGCGGAATGCCTTGATCGTATCCAAATTGCCGGGAGAAGTGATAGGGGCTATAAGGCCTGTAGACAACATCGTTACCTCGCCGGTACACCAAAAATCCAGGGTTAATCAAATAGAGATAAGCGATGTCCCTATTTGCCAAGTTCAGATTACCCTCTTTCAATACATCTAGTAGAGGTTGACCGGTATTGTGAGACCTAACGAGCACCCAATCATCGAAGTAAATTTTCTTATGTTCCCGGAGATTGTAGGGATTGAGGCACATCCGGCGAATGTCTCTGTTCGGTTTGTGCCCTGCAGCCCTGACGAGTTTCATTACCATGGGAAATGAAATCGTATCAAAAAACGTTGGTTGCACCCTCTCACTATATGCCCCATTCAAATGCAAATGGATCCACGCACCGAAATAGTGCAGCGGCATATATATAGATGCTCCTTGCCTAGGTCATCTGAGGTGGCTAATTCAGTGAGACCCTGATATAGAAATGACATCCCGGCGATACCGATAGCTAGCCTTGCACCAGAAGCTATGCGATTGGCAGGGTAAAACACGGAGGCCCGCATCAGTCTTGGGTGAATAAGGATTGCGAACCAGCTCAGCCACAAGCCTATGAAAGCAATAAAAAAGGAGTCCTGGTCAATCCCCGGAGCAGCAACTTCCTTGAACTGATAAGGAGTTGCGCTAGGAAGAAAGTATCCTTCCATCGCCGCGGGATCTTTCCCCTACATTCGTATGCTAAAAGGGTTTCCCATGTCTGCATGCCTATCAATATCAGCCCTAAGGACATGCGTGTGCACAAACCTAGCAATAAAAGCCTCAAAAGTAACCCCTTCTCCTTTGGAGGCCTTGTGCATATCCTCGAAATGGTTAGCACTTTCCTAAGGCCCGGTCACAAGAAGGCTATCGCATTATCACCCATCAAATCTTCGACAGCCGGACCCGCAGCAAAAACAAACTCATCACGGGGAACTAGCTCCTCGTAATGTTCACCCGTAATTGGTAACCCGAAGATATTGGAATTCCAACAAAGAGATGGATGCCTCCCTATCAGACATTATGAAGGTGTTGGTTTGCACGTTCCACTGCTCGAAGAAAGACTTCACCCACCAGGGTCCGGTCTTAGGGTACCCAAACAGGGAGGCATAAACTGCTCCATAGAGCCCAGTGCGCTCCAGCAAAGTCCTCTCCGTTGATAAAATAAACCTGGCCCACCCAACGTAGCCGGTCAGATACCTTGGGATCATACCCACATTGTAAGGTATTCCCCATGGCCTCGCCTCGTCCTGGCACATTTGGCGGCCCAAAAGATCTATGGGTGTTGGTGTTGTTACTCCCTCTGAAGACGGCTACAGCCTATTCTAAGCTGTCCAATCTTCTACCTACACTGTGAAAATGGTGGGCGGAGTCTCTGTGTACTGGATGGGCCTAAAGGATCGGAGGGCGCTTCATATTGAAAGCTAACCCGGCCTCAGACTATCTGATTGTACCATCCAGCCCACAGATGTAGACCCTGTTGTGGAGCATCATAAGCCTTTATCATTCGAAAGATCTCTGGGTCTGTCGGCTCATCGGGGTGCAAGCTTTCTGGACGTTCATTGTTCCTACTAAATTTTTTGGCAAAGAGCTATTTGTTCCCTTATAAAAAGGGGGAGAAAAGAAAGAGGAAAAGAATCCTCATAATTTGGCATCACGTGTTAAATACGTGGGCGCTTATATGCAAAGTATATAATCGCTGAAAGCAAATAACTAAGGGCCAAACCGGACTCACGTGTTAAACACGTGAGCGCTTATATGCAAAGCATATGAGTGCCGAATAAATAAACCTAAAGGCCAAATTGGCCTCACGTGTTAAACACGTGAGCGCTCATATGCAAAGCATTTGCATATGAGCACTGAACATAAATAAATCTAAAGGCCAAACTGGCCTCACGTGTTAAACACGTGAGCGCTCATATGCATATGAGCGCTGAAAGTAAACATTCTAAAATCCATACTATGGGTCACGTGTTAAATACATGAGTTCTCTTACCGTATTCTTTGGCAGCACTCACATGCAAAGCATGTGAGCGCCCCAATTTAAAATGCTACCATCTGATAGAATTAAATTTTATGTGATAGAATTAAATTCTATTTGGGAAATATTTTTTCCTGATCTTTCTAATATGAAAAGATCTTTCTCTAACAGAGAGTCTTGGATTTAAAATCTAATGGTTATAAAATATCACCAATTAAAATATCTGATAGAATTAAATTCTATTTGGGAAATATTTTCTCTGATCTTTCTAATATGGAAAGATCTTTCTCTAACAGAGAATCTTGGATTTAAAATCCAATTGTGATAAAATATCACCAATTAAACCATTTAATAGAATTAAATTCTATGTGGGAAATATTTCCCTGATCTTTCTTAAATTAGAAAGATCTTCTTTGTTAAACAGTGGACCCTTGGATCAAAGATCCAACGGTGATTATAAAATCACCATCAATCATCTGATAGAATAAAATTCTATGTTAGGAAAATATATTCCTAATTTTGTTAAACTAACAAGATATTCATATGATAGAATAAAATTCTATGTGATAGAATTAAATTCTATGTTGGAATAAAACTCTAATCTTGTTAAACTAACAAGATATCCATATGATAGAATTAAATTCTATATTAGGAAAATATTTTCCTAATCTTATTGAACTAACAAGATATCCATGTGATAGAATAAAATTCTAATCTTGTTAAACTAACAAGATATTCATATGATAGAATAAAATTCTATTTTAGAAAAATATTTTCTAATATTCTTAAACAAACAAGAAATCTTCTCTGTTAAATAGAGAGCCTTTGGATTAAAAATCCAACGGTGAATAAAATTCACTAATTAATCTAAAAGATCGTTTTGATTGATCATGAAATCATTCAAGATCTCTCAATGAGAGATTTTCTCAACAAATTGATTTTTCTCTTCTCCTATAAATAGGAGCAAAGAGATTAATCAAAAGAGAAAGGGAGGAGGAAAAAAGCGGAGGAGGAAAAAAGGAGGCCTCCCATAAGCTTTTGTAAAAATACAGAAGGCTCTCAAAACAACAGAGAATTTAATTATCTCAAAGAAGAAGATTTCCCTCCTAAAAAAACATCAGGTAAAGAAAAAAGAAGAGATCAAAATATCTCCTTTAACTAACATACCATATCTAAGGGTTTAACTCTTCTCAAAGAACTTAGTTCTTTCTCTGGATCTGAGATCCACAAGACAAGTCTTCCACAAGTTGAGAATTTAATTCTCATCGGGAAGATCTTATTCTTTAGAATAAAAGATTCAAGGAAGAATAAAGAAGAACATGAAGATGGAGTTCATAACATTTCAGGAACTTAGTTCCTTCAAATCAAGAACTTAGTTTTTTAAAGAACCCGATCCAAGATCCTCAAAATAGTGATCTTGGTGATCCTTAATGGTCAAGACACCATTAAAAGAGGTTTAACCTCTCTAAAAACATGAACATGGAAAATATGGAGTTCATAATACTCCATGAACTTAGTTCCCTCAAATCAAGAACTTAGTTTTTAAAGAACCTGATCTCAGATCCTCAAAATAATGATCTTGGTGATCGTTAATGGTCAAAATACCATTAACAGAGATTTAAATTCTCTAAGAATATCAACAGAGATTAAATATCCAAAGGAACTCAGCACCCCATGTGAAAAGCACGTGAGCGCTCAAGGCCAAGTTATATAGTGCCTAACGTGAAACAAACGTGAGCGTCGGGAAAAATTAGTGCTTAGCACTATTGGAGCGCCTCACATGAAACACACGTGAGCGCCACAAAAGTTAGTGCTTGGCACTATTGGAGCGCCTCACGTGATATACACGTGAGCGCTATATGCAGCTGAGTGTTTAGCACTCTTGGGTGTTACAAAAACCCAATCTTAGCCCAAATTGGCTAAGCTTATATTCATGATATCCAAACTGATATCCAAACCGATCTTAGTCTCAAACATGACTAATGATCTCTCATTGATGATATCCAAAATGATATTCATCTCATATCTCCTAAGGTAATCTTACTCCTAAGGTAATCTTAGACTCAAATAAGGCTAATGATTCTTAGATGATCCACCATTATCTTTTCCCTCAAATACGGTATTTGGTTCAAGGGTATATCTTTCCACACCTCTGATATATGTCGTTGTAATTCCTCAACGTCTTCAGAGAGGTGGCGGGTCCTGACAACCAACAACTCTTTTTTCATCCCAACTTGATATAAAATTTCGTCAAGATAGGGAATGATATATCCCACATTGATGCACTTCCAAATTGACGTGCACACCTCAAATCAATCGCACTCTAAATTGAGCACATTCCATGTTACCATCGTTCACTCCACCACGTAACAAATATACGTGCGCACAAGATGGACAATGGACCAAATTTTCCCTAAACTAATATTCGCCTCAAACATGGCGGTAATGGACCGAAACGTTCCTAAACTAGTGCGTCATCTCAAATACGGCGCGTCTCCCCAAACAGTGCGATAATGGACCGAAACGTTCTTAAACTAACATTCGTCCCCAAAACGGGAATATTGGACCAAAATTTCCTTAAACTAATATTCGTCCTCAAAATGGGAATATTGGACCCGAAATGTCCTTAAACTAATCTTCATCCCAAACAGGGAATATTGGACCGAAATGTCCTTAAACTAACATTCGTCCCAAACCGGGAATGTTGGACCGCGACGTCCTTAAACTAATATGTTTTGCCTTGCAGACTGTTTCCATAATGACTACCGTATATTATCCATGGGCTATTCATATATGATCTAATGATCGGTTAATCCCTTATGCTCACTGCTCATAAGTCGATCTTTGTCTCAAATATGGCTAATGATTCTTAGATCAAACCAAAATATCCCATGAACCGATGAACCTCACAAATGTGAGATCTGCGTCCTAAGTTCATTCCCGTTGGCAAACCAAGCTGCCAACATGAACCCTGTCAAGGAAATCCTTGATCTTAACCCAAATCTCAAATATACGGATTTAGACTAATCTTCGCCCTACGGGCGACGACATAAATTAGTCTCCGTATACAATCCAAGGGAAACCCAAAATAAAACAAACAAAACACGACACGAAGTGAACTTCCGGAGCAGGAGAAAGTGGTTATCGCAATGCGGTAACGTAATTAACTGTAGGGGCTTGTGCCTGCAGGGAAGAGCGTCCCCACAATCAAAAACCCCTCACAAATAAGGGGGAATCTGATGAAGTCTGCTACAATGGCCACATCCGTCCAAACCTCCGATATACGGTGCCATAAATCAACTTGGTATCTTCGGAGAGGTGGACGGATAAATCCAAATAGTATCTGCCCCTAAATTCAGGCCAGACGTCCCAACATCTCGGTCTCTGTCTTTTGGCGGTGAACATTTATAACCGAAGTCCGACGAATATGCCATGCTACCTGAAAGGGCGAAAGGATAGCATTAAAGTAGCAATCATGGGACATCCCGAACAGTGAGAGTCTTAACTACAAAGTTAAAAAAACGTCATAGGAATTCTTGGGCAAATTCGTTTAAAGTGCTTAGACTAAAATGTTTGAGTTTCTTTAAAATCCTTAAACTGAATTGTGTGAGTTGCTTTAAGGTATCTAGGCTAAGTCCTAGGTCAAAGTTGTTCACAATCGCACGTTCAAAGTGCGCAGTCGACAAGTACTAGACAAGTGCGCTAGTCTTAAGTGCGTACTAGACAAGTGCGTAAGTCGTAAGTGTAGCAGTCAAAAGTACGGACAAGGCAAGTGGGTAAAAAACAGAAGTGCGCAACACACTTACCCTTTGAAGTTAAAAGAAGCAAAAGTTTCGAACAAGTGAGCAAGCACTAAGAGAAACAAGTGCACAAAAGAAGTAACGATTCTTAAAGTGTGCAAGTAAGAGTGAAAGCGACGCGCTTCGGCAAGGGGGGTGCGCCCTTTTTATAGGAGGTCAAAAGTCGGTTCACCTTCAGCGAATCTTGAGGCAAATCCGACGATTCGACATCAATTGCACCCATACAGGACATGTGCACACGATCAATAGGGGAATTTGGTCACACCTGTTCAAGTGCGCACTTACACACATGCGCACCTGATGAACTGGGTTCAATTGACTTGCGCACTTATACACATGCGCACCTGATGAACTGGATTCAATTGAATTGCGCACTTATATACATGCGCACCTCATAAAGGTGATTCGATCTACATGTGCATCTCTATGCATGCGCACATATATGGGTGTGCACATAAGGACTGATGTACATATGCTAATGAAGGACTCTTGCAATGAAAGCAAACTTCAGCAAAAAAAAGATGAAGTGAAAGTGTAAAAGAACATAAACTTTTCACTGATACGCCAAAGGAAGGATTACAGGCCAATGCTAAAAATAATAAAAAGACAAATACAAGCGAAGATTGTTGCATTGTTCAAAGTTCACAGGAGCAAAATGCTAGCGTCGGTACATGGATTCTCAAAATGAAAGAGAAGGTCATACAGGACGTCCCAGGAAGCATCCTCTATCTGCTGATGCTTCCGCTCAAGAATACGAGCATCATGGTCGCCAGTGATATCTTCTGCCCTCGCGTATGAAGCTATGATCGCCTTCTGCTGATATATCTGGTGCATGATGTCTATTATACGATCTCTTCGATTCTTGGAGATCAAGAAGATTAGATAGACCGAGTGAACCTTATCCTCGACCTCATTTAGAGCTTGAAGCAGCATCACCTCGACAAGCCTGGGTGTAGCATTCCATATCATGACAAAAATTATCTGCAAGATGGTAGAACGGCGAGGGAGCAACCGCCCGCAATGATCATCGAGGCGACAGAGTATAGCCCCGCATTGGGCATCGCTGTAAGCCGGCTCGTAAAAGCGGATATCAGCATAGGAAACAATCTCCCTGATCGTATAAAGATGGCCGGCTATGACACCGTAAAGAAAAACGATTGGAATGATGTTAGTTCATTAAAAGGATGGATTAAAAATATCCAAATTCAAAATTAAAGTTTAATTAAGGTTAAACTTGAGTAACATCCTTGAAATAAAAGTAATGTTTTAAGGTTTATCATAAGTTAAGTGCGCAACCGAAAGGTGTGCGCGGGATAAGCTAAATGCCCAACCCTAAAAGACGAGCAAGCAAAATTAAAAGCGCAAACTAAAAAGGGGTGCGCAAGGCAGAGGTGCGCAAGCGCACTTATCAAATTTGTAAGGAAGCAAAGGATTCTCGTAGAAAATAAGAACTTTAAAAGAGTACAACTATAAAGAGAGTGAAGAAAAAGACACCTCTTTATAGGGTTTTGAAAAGACGGTTCACATTCTGGAAAGTCCCGAGGCAGAACTAATAAATCATAGCTCAACACTTGTTTGTCACTTCGAAAATATGTGAAGAAGCAAGTGCGCACGCATGTCCAGTGACAAAATTAATATGACATGAGCGTACATGCAACAAGTGCGCGAATGATAGATGCGTACATGCACGTGCAACGCACGGGCGCAATGCGTACTTGACCAACAACATGTGCAAGCACATGCGCATTCCCTGAAAACAGACGCTTATTAAAAAAGAAATAAATCTTGATTAATAAGCAATTAAAATTTTAATTAACAGTAAAATATTCTGTTGATTAAATACCTTAACCAAAAGATTTGTGGATAAAAAATCCAACGGTGCGCATATCACTCTTAATTGATATAAATCAATTAAATATTTTTAAATCAATATAAAATCAGATTGAGATTAAAACAAAGCAAAACAAATTCAACAAACGCTAATTTTCTCTCTCCTATAAATAGGAGTCTCATATGAAGAAATCGAGGACGGAAAAAAAAACTCTTCACAAGTTTGAAAATATTAAGACTTCTCCTTCATCGAAAAATTGCGCAAGGTAGAAGAAATAAAGAGAGAAAATCTCTTTTCTTTAAAAGATTTTGCTTTTATACAGAAGCCTTTGCTTCTTTGTGAATCTATTAATTCACCATTAAAAGATCAAATGATCTTAGGGGTTTGTCTCTCGTTCATAAAATTCATATTTTTTGACAGACTGTTCCTAATATATATATACATATACATACATACACACACAAACACACACACACACACACACACACACAATTCGCATCACCAAAACGCATGAATACTCAACTCAAAAACAAATGAAAACTAGGGTTTTCACTTCCCGGAAAATAAGAGAAGAAGAAAAGAAAGTGAAACAGAAGCCAATGTTTCTTAGTGAAAGCCTTTTGCTTTTTGATGAAACAAGTGCGTACCTAAATCAGTGCGCACTTAATGAAATTTTCTTATAAATTCATGCACATCACGTGATACCCACATGTGCGCACTTAACAAAAATAGCATCTGGAGGCATACACATCACGTGGAACTCACGTGTGCACACATAACAAAATCTGTCAATGAAGGCATGCGCATCACATGGAACTCACGTGTGCGTACTTAAGAAAATTGCCTATAAAGGCATGCGCGTCATGTGATACATACAGACGCAACATCGTTGCAATACAACAGTGCGCAACTCCACGTAATGCACGTGCGCACCTTTTATAAATGAAATAAACGGGCATGTGCGCACTTATATACTTGCACACTTATTCAATAAATCATCATTTAATCATTTAAATAAAGTATAATTAAATGATGGGCCCCATGTTGATCAAAATATCAATAAACCCAAGTAATTTTAGTCTCAAAGATGACTAAAATCCATATTTCTAAGTTGATCTTAGTCTCATACAAGACCAACGCATCCTTAGTCAAAATAAAGTGAGCCCAAATGCTCATATATTTAAGTTGATCTTAATCTCAAACCAGATTAACGGTTCTTAAATAAAATGAAATATTCTTTGAACTGATGGCACATATAATCTAGGTTCAAACTCCAAATCTAAAACATACGGATTTGGACTAAATCGCGCCCTATGGGCGACGACATAAAAAGTCTCTGTATACAATCCACGGGCAATCATAATAAACAAAATACAATATGACATGAAGTGAACTACCGGAGCAAGAGAAAGTGGTTATCGCAACGCGATAACGTAATTAACCGCAGGTGCTTGCGCCTGCAAGGAAGAGCGTCCCCACAATAAAAACCTCCTCACAAACGAGGGGGGATCTGATAAAATCTGCTACATCGTTGCATCTATCAAAACTTTCGATATACGATGTCATAAATCAACTTGGTATTTTCGGAGAGGTGGATGGATATGCCCAAATAGCATCTGCCCCTAAATTCAAGCAAGATGTTCAATCCCAGTTCGTCTTTGTTTTCGGCGGTAAACAACCTGTACACCTGCTGAAATTCCATGCTTAGATGAACTATGCGCTAACTCTAATCCATAACTATTGAATACAACAGAATAATCATTCCAACCGGGTACCCGTGTTTAATCAAACCGAAAGAATTACCAAACTTAGTAGATACCTATTGAGGTTCACTCACATGACATAATACACTTGGATAAACTCGCATGCCATAACGCTACACCGTTTATCATAACTTATTGTTACCCGAAATGTGTGTACCCTAATAAGACAAACTAAATAAGCTAAACTACTCTTATTAAATACTGGAAGACACTCTCACATATACCCTGCATACACATATTTTCTTTATCTAAATTCTTTATAAGGCAATCCTACTCAAGTGCAACTCGTTGACGAACTTTCTTTTCCTTTTTCTCTACCCCTGGGATGTCCGTTAGATGAGGACGAGGTTCAAGAAGACGATGAAGGAGTGGAGACTACCGACGATGAATTTGCAGAGCTGATGCCCGATTAATAGGATGAGCGATTTTACTTTTCCTGTTGCCCACATGTTTAGGGCTTTGCATTCCATTCCTTGATGTAATAAACAATCTTTTTTTTATACCAGTGATGGAATGAAGTTATTAGTTAATGGAAATAAATGCTTTTGGCTTTTATTATTTGTTTTGGTATATTGTATGCATGATATATATACGATTAACCTAACTGTATTGAGTTAGACTACCGTCTATACGGTTAGATTGCGGACCTTGCCACGCCACCATTTTGTCCTTTGGGAAGTGGGGAGTGACAGATTTTAGTCGTAGCCCATGTAGGTCATCAAATGTATTAAAACAAAAACAATAATTGAATTTATTATGTCTTTGAATCTTATCTATTTTATCATTTCCATGTTGTCCACATCATCAGTCGTTATTTTCCTTCGTGTTCCATCATCTAACCATGGCCATTCCTTTTCAAGTCATGGCAAATCTAGGAGCCGTACCCCTTCCTAACGAGGACAACAGGTCAGGCTACACTTGGGTATTCTGACAATGTGGTCATAGGCCCCCAGGTGGTTATTTCCGACAGCGACTCGGAGGATGAAGAAGTCGATGCTACAGCTCTGAAGCCTATAGTGACCAATCCCATAGAGGAGGATCCTGAAAAAGATGATCCCGTAGAGGAGGAGCCGGAAGAAGAGGCCCCTGCTAAAGTGGAAGCTCCCCCTACAGTAGAAGAGTTCGAAGAAGAGGCCCCAGCAGAAGAAGAGCCAAGAGAATACTGACCTCACATGTGGTTCATCGAAAAAGTAATCTATATTCGAGGGGAGGCTTATCGATGCATGAACCTCACTCCACCACGTCTCTACTGTCGAGATATACCAGGATCACCCTTTTATTATAGCTTTGCGAGGAAGGTCAACCCTTGCCATGCTAGAGCTGCGCGGTTTCATCTGTATGCATGATGGGCAGTGATCGAAATTATTAGGATTAGTTTTTAGTTTAGTTTGGCCAAATAAAAATAATGTATATCCTTAGGGCCACATTTATCCTTTAGTGGTACCCTGTTTGAAAATTATGGAATTTCGGTCTCAAACAAATCTTCTCGAGTCTCTTGTCCATAGCATTCCTTGGCTTTATATATACATCAGTTGTTCTTTTCCTTACAATAATTCTCATTCCTTCTTACCAATTACTATATCATCCCATTCTTGAACTCATTGGTAACCTAACTACCTCCCTCTTTCAAGATAAGCTATGGCAGGACGTCATTTATACCAAAACAGACGGGGAAACCGGAACAATGATGTCACTGCTCAGCAGGAAGCTATGATGCAATTGATGCAGGGCCTGCTGGAGAATTAGCAACAACAGACCGCTACACCGCAAGGGTTCTTAAGTGAGATGTTGAGAGAAGCTCGAAGTCATGAAGCAACCGTGAAACAGCGAGTTGTACTCCCAATTGACTTTTGGAGTACAACTCCTAATTGGCTTGGGGTTGACTTTGATTTTGACTTGGTCAACCGGGGGGAAATTTTTGACCCCAACAAAGTGCCCCCATCAATAAATGCACACCACGTGTGTGGGTCATGTGCATGAAATTGATGGATCTTTTTTTATATGGAACTTGATTTGGTTGGGTTCCCTTTTGACAACGTGGAGGGTCGATACTGCCATTTTAACGACTTGGACGGTCGATGCTGCCATTTTAGCGACGTGGACGGTCGGTGCTACCATTTTAGTGATGTGGACGGTCGGTGCTGCATTTTTTGCGACTTGGACTGTCGGTGTTGCCATTTTAGCGACTTGGTTCACGGTAGAGACCGACAAAGCATCTAACTCCCTGCACATCTGTTCCGGCACCCTTGTGATAGCTAGGGATCCTTCTGTAATCTCGAAGGGTTCTCTTAGCTTCACTTTTTGCATGAGGGCTCAATCTGCAAAGCTGTTGCGAAGCGGGTCCTCTTCCTCCGACTCTTCCGTGTTGCTGCCAAGATGAGGGCGAATTTTGCAGCTAGATGAGCCTTCATTATTAGACTCGCCCGTATCGCTACTGAAATGAGGGAGAGTTTTACGGAAGGACGGACTTCCAGCGTTGGACTCATCAGTGTCCCTACCGAAACACGGGCGCACTTGGGGGTTTTTGCTTTTGAAAGTTACAGCCGGCTCAGATTTGCTTCTGAGTTTCAGGGCTGCTCCGCCCTCGGTCAGTTGTGGCTTTGCATTTTGGGGGTTCATAAAGTACCGAGAATCTTCATATCGGACTTCATGCACACCGAACAGTTGGATGTCTCCGTCAATGCGTCCTTCTTCGCCATTTTTAGTATACTTCATGCATTGATGGAGAGTTGACGGAACGATGCCGTAATCGTGGAGCCATGGCCGTCCCAAGAGAATTTTATAAGACGTGTCAGTGTCGATCACATATATCTTAGCTTCGGTTTGCAGATCCCCAAATTTGACTGGCAGAGCTATAGACCCAAGAACTTGCTGGCAGTTTTGATTGAAACCTTAAATGACAACCCTTTCCCTTGATAGGTGTCGGACATCTATTGACAAACTCTTTAGAGTCCGCAAGTTCATGATGTTCACTGAGGATCTCGGATCAATCAATATGCGATTAATCCGATCTCCATCGCTGTACCCGGTCACGTAAAGCGGCCGGTTATGCTCAGCTATTCCCAGTAGCAGGTCTTCGTCTTTAAACATGACAGCGTCGGTATGCAGGGTGTACTCGGCTTCTTTCATATTAATTTCCACAAAGCGAGCCTGGTACCGCTCGGGGTTTTGTAGAGCATGAATGAGAACATCTCTAAGTTGTTTAGATAGGACCAAGGCATCGTAGATGCTCAGAAGAGACGGAAGCTTACGGAGATGGGCTAAGACATTATAGTCCACTGAGGAAGGACTCAAGTTTTCATGAGCAAGCTCTCCGCCATCTTAATTGTTAGCGACTTGTTTTTCTTTTCCTTTTAGGGCGTTGTCCTGATTTTGCGGTAGAGCCCTACTGCTTCTGAGCTGGATTTGGTTGGCCTTTGTGGTGAGTGCCTCGTCCTCTTCGGGAAAACATAGCTCTTCCTCAGAGTCACTACAAAAGTGGACGCCGTAGCAGGTCACTATAGGGACCTCATCATTGGAGACTTCTTCTAACTCCTCCAGAATCTCAGCCGCTTCTACGGGGAAGAACTCCTTCAATTGAATTACAGTTTTTTCTTTTGTTCATAGTCTTCAAGGGAATCGATATATTTTTGAATGGTCGGTCTCCCTGCAGACTCTTTTTTGTGTCGAGGCGCACTTTTTTCTTCTTGAGCTTTTTGGACTTTGGGCCTGATTGAGCCGAATTGACAGCTGGAATGGCCTGTTCTTTCTGCCCCTCCCATTCTATTATAGGCTCTTTCTAAAGTAGCTTTAGCATATTCTGCGTCTTATTAGAGATATGCATACTCCACGAAGGCTGCGGCGAGTCAGATTCATTTCTCGAAGCAGCGGATTCAATCGTTTGCTCCCAGAAGGCTTCAGCTTCTGTGTGTATAAAGTTGGTGGTTGGAGCTTGATTGTTCACCAATACACTCTTGGAAAACTCGATCTCTCCAGTCTTGTACTGCTTCTCGACCCAGTCTTTTAAAATATAGCAATCCTCGATCGCATGGCTGACTACTCGGTGGTACGAGCAATATAGAGGATTGTCGGTCATTTTTGCTTCGTGAGGTCTTTTCGACTTTGGCAATTGTAGACCGTTGTTCAAGGCATCTTTGAATATCTTGCGGACCTTGTCCCTTCTGAAAGAGTAAACCTTGTTCTTTTTCTCCTCTAGGGAAGGCCTTTCTCCTCCCAGCATTGGCTTTCGAGACCGGCTGGTTTTGGATTCGCTTGCCTTTCGCTTGTCTTTATTGTCGGATGCATTGAATACATTAGTATTGCTGGAATTCCTATTTCTACGATTGCCGTCCCTCTTGCTCTTCCAAGTCTTGTCTCTCTGAGAGTCTGGGGTAGACTCTTGCTTTGAGCATTCCAGCATTTGGACTTTCTTAGTCAGCTTCTGAAACGTCTTGAGGCCTACTGTACACAAGAATAGGACCATCCAATTGCTGAGGTTCCTAATAAGGAGGCTGATGGACTGGTCCTGCTCTAGCAGCGGTTCGCACTTGACAGTGAGGTTGCGCCATCGGGCGATAAAGTCCGTGTTGCTTTCATTTTTCCCCGGCTTGGTTTTCACGAGGTCAGCAATGGAGATTTTGTCACTAACACTCATGAATCTTTGCTGAAACAGAGACTCCATTTGGGTGAAAGTAGTGACGAACCCGTCTGGTATACCTGCGTACCAGTCGAAAGCGACACCAGTCAGGCTGTTGACAAACTGATGAAGAAGGAGCGCATCATTGCTCCCTGTATTTCCGCATGACACTTTAAAGTGGGCGACGTGCTGATTTGTGTTTCCCGTCTCGTTAAATTTTTCGAACTTAGGAATGACGTAGCCACTCGGGAACCCGATCAGATCGTACTGTGCGGGATATGGCCACCCACTACTGCCAATTTCTTTCTGAGTTTCGGCATCGGCCACCAATGTTTTGACTTTACTGGTGACCAAATCCATTATCCGATCTTGTGTTAGAGGGATGGTGCTATCTGGGGCCAAGGCGTCCCCAGAAGCGGAATATGGTCGGCTTTCATGCGGTTCGCCCAATCTTGGACCCAAGGGGATAGGCATCGGTTGCTTCGGGTTGTCATCACCTGGCTCATGTGTAGAGACTTATGCTTGATTATGAGGCGCTCGAGCAATTTGAGCTGTGAGTTGCATCACAACGTTCGTCAGGTCATCAATTTTTGAGTAGAGCTTGGCCATCTCTTTATCTTTGCTCCTGAGCTGTTTTCGAAGCTCTTAAAGCAGCTCTTGCTCTGCGGTCATGGGGCGGAAGTCGGCTCTTCCTCGCTGTCCGAGCTTGACTCCACATGGACCGAGGGGTCCTTCTGCCTATCGGCCTCATCGAGAGGGTTTTCATCGTCCACCGAAGGAGGCTAATCTTGGGAAACGAAAACCACATTCAAGACAGATCGGGCTTGGGATGTGGTGGCCCCATCCTTGCTTTTGCTGTGCAAGTTGTCAGTGGGAAGCCCGCCCGCCATATAGACCGTATGGATAACATATCTAGCTCTCTTTTCATTATTGGCAGCTGATTTTGCGTACTGTTGTCGTAGTCTTTCTATTTCAGGAATGGACAATCAATTGAAGTCGGCTAGCCCGACCGGGTTCTTAAGTGGATCTGGTGCTTCTTTTCTGGCTTTGCCCCGCTGCTTTCATGCGACACGGAGTTCCTGATAGACTCTTGAAGAGATGGTGTCATGATTTCTATGTTGGGGCTGGGACACGTCTCTTTGTAGCTTCGTTCGGGTTGCTGTCTTCTTGATTTTAGCGGTCATGGCGTTTTTCTGAACCCACTTCAGAGGTTCGAAGGAATTGCTGACTTTTATAGCCGACTCAGCTGTCGTTTAGCGGTAACCCTGTTCTTGGAACCTCACAAGGTTTAACTTGGCCGGACCCTGGCCCATTTGTTGGCTCTCTATTTGAGCCGTTTCTGCCTCAATTTTTTCGTTTTAAGCACTTGAAAACCTTCGGCCCTTCGGGAAGACGCCGTAGACCGATTGACAGAGAGTCCAGAAAATATTCCTGCTCGCGCGATTGTCAAGGGCACCGTCTGAGCATGCTGGAGATGCTTTGTGGCTCCATTGGTGTTGATGGCCTTTCCCCCAGTCGGAACAGTGGAGAGCTGTTCAAATACGGATTTGCATTTGGGGTGGGATGCTTTGGAGACCGCATCTTTTGGCCTCCTGCCCCATGAGGTCGGTTTGGCTGCTTGCTTTGCCGAGGCTTCCGCCAGATGAGTGCTTCCAGCAGGGTAGATGATGACCGAACCAAATTGACTGGATGGCTCCTCCCATTTCTGGCTGAGACTTGCAGGGAGAACCATGCAGGCATTGATCTTAACCACGTATTGGATCGGGGTCGCGTCGGAAGCTGAATTCATCTTAGAAGACATCGTTGTTGAAAGTTGATTGCTTCATGAAAAAGTATTATTTCAGTACAAATATTGGTATATATGTTAAATGAGTTCGCATGAATGCTTGACCCGAGTATAGGAGTAGAGAAATGTCCTACTGGGCGTGCCAGAATCTGTAGTGTGTTTTTCTTCACCCCATTGAGATGGGAATACGCGTCGCTTGTCAGGCGCATTACAGATTCCTCCTGCCTAGGGTGAGCTGGGGTTTATTGATGGCAGGGATCCGAATCTCCAGAAGTCGCGGACTAAGCTTCCGTTAATTACCCATCGCCTTTGAAGTGAAGGAACCTCAAATTGACGGGCCAACTATTCATGCAAACTCAATGTGCAGCGTGCGTGTGTTGTGTTCTAAGGGGTCTTAGGTATATCGAGGACCTCGCAGAGTTTGTGGAGTGTGTATATAAAAAAGGCGAATAGCGTCCAAAGGAGGCATGGGCGCCGGCGCCTCACGCGCCCGGCATGGGGGCGACGGGCGCTGGCGCCACACGCGCCCGACACGGGGGCGCCGGGCGCCTGCGGAAAAAGGGGCTTAGCCCCTATATTGGGAGTAGTACTCCCAATTAACTTTTGGAGTTAAACTCCTAAAAGAAGTACAAAGGGGCTTAGCCCCTGCACTGGGAGTTGTACTCCCAATTGACTTTTGGAGTTAAACTCCTAAAAAGAATGACTTTTCCCGGAGTTAAACTCCCAAGAGATTTTCGGAGTTGATGAAAGGGGACCCCTTTCTTCTCCCTTGAGCCCTAGATCTTCTTTTGAGCCTTGGATCTTCCCAAAGTGGGGTTTTTGGAGATGATTCTCCTTCTTCCTCCTCTTTGTTGGTTGGATCTTGGAGAAAAAAGGGGATGAGAATTAAAAATCATCCATTTTGGGAACTTGATAGAAGATCCGAGCTTCCCTTCAAGGGTTTTATGGTGAAAAACTGTTTCTTTTTGGAAAAAGAAGAGTTAAACTCTTTGATTTAATTCAAGAAAAGATGAGAAGGTTCAGAACCTTGAGGAAGGAGAAGGAGGCACAGAACCCTAGACTATTTTTGAGAGAATGAAAAAAGTCCTTTTTGATTTTTCATCATGTTTTCTTTTATAGGCTACACACTTTATATATAGCCCCTTGGGCTTTTCCAAATGGCACTTGTGCCACCCCACACCTTATGTACTTATCTCTTTTTGCACATAAGCTATGGAGTTTACAAAATTTTGTCTTTTTTCCTATTTTACATACATTTATTTCTATATATATAAAAGAATTACACTAAACCAATTTATGTCTTCATTCTTTTTATCATGGGGCCGGTTCCTTCCATGCTTGGTCTTGACCTGGGCTTGGGTCCACTTGGCTTGGGGTTGACTTTGATTTTGACTTGGTCAACCGGGAGGAATTTTTGACTCCAACAGAGGGGACCACCTTTGCCTTCATAGAAGTGCGCTTTCCAGCAAGCTCAGGGCAATGGTCCCAGACGCCAAGCCTTTACTGTGACAACCAAGAAGGCTAAGGCCACATGGCGAGTTATCAAAGGCACTCTTTTCTTTTTGAATCAATCTCGATTTCCAGTACTTTACTTATTTTCCTTCGTTACGACTCTTAGTTAAGCTCACCCGTGACCCTTCTTGATTCCCTAGTTTTGACCAGTTATCTTTATTCTTGTATCTCTTAAAGTTTTTTTTCCTGCATGCACTTATAATACCTTCGTCACTAGCTTAGAAACATGTGTGACCATGTTTTGAATTCAAAGTTTTATCTAACCGTAAACATTTCCTGGATTTATGCATCGGATGATACGCTAACCCTCAAGAGAGACACATGGAGTGCAAAGAGGATTCCCGACAGCGTTACTAGTTATCATGCCCAGTAGCGGCTTACTCCCGTGAAAATTTCAAGTATGAAATTTTTCTAAGGAGGGTAGATAGTAACGATCACACTAATCCTTGCTAGGCTCGGAAGTTTAACATCCATTACGATGCTTCGGAGAAGGGACTTAGTCGTGTGTTGCAACGGTATGGTAAAGTAGTTGCGTATGTGTCAAGACAACTAAAACTCATGAACGCAATTATCCTACCCACGATCTAGAACTGACATCTATGATCTACATCGTGAAGATATGGAGAAGATATTACTGGACAAATGGTTAAAGTACATATTCGTCCAGAAGGACCTCAACATGAGGCATAGAGGATGGTATGGGGCTGAAGACAGACTACGATATCGACCTACAGTACCATCGGAGGAACAAAATAGTCCCCGACACTCTGAGTCACCGGCCGATGGTTATGAGCCTCATTAACTACTAAAAGATTCAATAAGACCTCAAGGAGTTAAGAGACTGAAGTAATCATGTCAGGGGTACTTACAATATTGATGAGCTTGTAGATTCAGTCCGCCTCGGTTGACAGAATCAAGAAAATGCGGATATCTGACGTCAGGTTAAAGAAGATCAGGGGACAAGTAATATCAAGACTACAAGTAGATTTCATCATTCCTGAAAGTGGGACTCTTAAACATGAGAGAGTCATTCAGATTCTCGAAAATATGCTCCGAGCTTGCATGTTGGACCTTAAGGGGTCTTAGGAAGATCACTTGCACTTGGTAGAGTTCGCATACATAATAACTACCAGGATAATATTGGCATGGCGTCATTTGTAGCTTTATATGGGAAGAAGTGTAGGTCTGCCTTGAGTTGGGGATCTAGAAATCCTAGTCCAGAGATGATCGTAGAGCCAGTGCAAGTGGTGAGAATCATCAGGGAACAGCTGCAGATAGCTCAGGATCGGCAAAAACATTAGGCGGATACGAAGATAAAGAACCTAGAATTCCAACCGAGTGACCACGTGTTCCTGAAGATTTCCCTAAATCGTGGAGTGGTACATTTTGGGAAGCGTGGAAAGCTCAGCACACGATTCATCGTCCCGTTCAATATCTTAGAATGAGTCGGTGATGTTACTTATCGTTTGGCCCTACCACCTTCCTTAGAAGGCGTACGCAATGTATTCTATATCTCGCAGTTGAGGAAGTATTTAGGCTACCCTAGTCATGTCGAGGATTATTCCAAAATCACTGTGGGGGCCGATTTGACCTACGAACAACAACCGGTTGAGATTCTATACCGGAAGGAGAAAACCCTGAAGAACAAGACAGTTCAGCTGGTTAGAGTTATGTGAAGGAAGGACTCCCCAGGAGAATCTACACAGGAGAGAGAGGACGAGATGCGAGATCGTTATCCCCATCTTTTTTTAACTCCCCTTTGTAACTTCTTCTTCTTATTAACCCTGTAATTCCGAGGACGAAATTATTTCAAGGAGTGTAGATTGTAACGTCTGGGATTTTCCTATATGTAATAAAAGATTTTTTTTTCAAATTTTCTGTGTCAAATAATTATTTTAGTTCTTCTATTATTATAAAATACTTTAAAGATATTTTTCTATAATTAATATAATCTTCAATAATTTTTAAGAGTTTAAAAAGGAATTTTTAGAAAAGGATAAAGTTCACCTAGTATTTTAATACCGGAAAAGAAAATTATTTTGACCAAATTTTATTAAAAATTGATGAAAATATTAAAATAGAATTTTTGGAATTTTTCCTAATTTTTCTAGCAATTTTAACTATTTTAAATAATATTTCTAAATTAAAAAACCAATTTTGGAAACTATTAAAAGATTTTAAAAGGAAAAAATGTTATTTTAAAATTAAAACCGCAGGGAAACGAGGCGTTGGATCTACGATCCAACGGCCCCTATTTCCCCGCGTGGTGGAAAAGGGGTCGCGTGGGGCCACGCATTTTCACGTGGCTCCACGCGGTCGACGCTCTCCCACGTGAGTGGGCGAGTACCGTTGGATCGGATGATCAAATGGCTGAGGACCGGAGCGTGGGTTTGGGCACAGGTTCGAACATGGGTTGACGTCGGATCCGCTTCGAATTATGGAGATTTGTTTTTTAAAAACCCTATAATTAGAGCCCTCTTTCTCACAAAAAATCATCCCAAAATTCTTTTAAAAGTGCCCTGGTCTTCGATTATTTGACGTTGACGCAGTGATGCTGACCGTTTGCCCAGCAAAAATCCAAGGAGATAAGGGCTCGTATTTCCGTACAAGGCAACGTATCGGCTTCGACAAACCGTATCTTAACACACGGTAGGATCCGTCTCTCACTTCTTCACCCATCGCCTTCTCTTTACCGCTTTTCTCTAGAAAAAAAATTTAAAATAGCCATCTTGTTAATCTAGATTAAATACTACACGAAATAAAACCTTTGTAGCTATTATAAATAACCGTTGATCACTTTTCTATAAAATTTTTGCACACAATATATCACAGGGTAACGACCTACCCCCGATTTAGAATGCTCATATAATTATACGTCATTATGTGATCTTTTGTGACACAGAAATATACCAAGATATATTTATATGAAAGTAGCTTATAAGAAAATGTTACCAATGTTTAAAATTGAGAATTTTGTAAAATGCTAATAACTTTTCCTAAGTTAGTTTTTTTAAACTAAAAATACTTGCTACCTTTTAAAATTAAGTTTTCATTAAACTACCATTATTCTTCGAAAATCAAATTTCACTAAAATACCATTAACTTTTCAATAGCTAGATCTTTATGAAATACCTTTAATCATCAAAAGTCAAAAATATACTCCTAACGTGAAGGTTAAGTTTTTCATTAAAATACCTCTTATTGTAAAGGTTAAGTTTTATAAAAATACCTTGAACTTATCAAAATCTAAATTTAATAACAATACCCCATTCTTTAATATTTTATGTAAAATGCTCCATGGTTATGAGGCAATCGTCTTGGAAAAAGATAAAAATATTGATCACCCATGTGCAGTGGTTACCAACATGGAAATATTTTCTAAAATATTAATTTCAAATAAATACCATGTACTTTCCTAAACAACTATTATATTAAACTACCCTTAATTTCGAAAAGAGAACTTTTAACGTTAAACCCTCTCGATCTAGGTTGGTATTAAGTCCTTTTGGATATCGCATCTCCCACATCTCTTTACGTGGGCTCCTTTGTAGATGGTAAGAATTATCGCATACCATGAGTGATTACAGCCGAAAATAGAAACGAACTGGGATAGAACGTCTTGCCTAAATTTGGAGGCAGATGTTATATGGAACATATCCATCCACCTCTATGAAAATACCAAATTGATTTGTAGCACCGTATATTAGAGGTTTGGATAGATGTGACCGTTATAAAAGACTTTTCAGATTCTCCCTATATTATGAGGGTTTTTTTGATTGTGGGGACGATTTTTCATACAGGCGCAAGCCCATGCAGTTAATTACGTTATCGTTAAGTAATAACAACTTTCTATACTTTAGGAATCTTCACGTGTCATGTTGTATTTTGTTTATTTTTGGGTTGTCCTTGGATTGTATAAAGAGACTAATTTATGTCGTCGCCCATAGGGTGCGGATTAGTCCAAATCTGTACATTAGATTTGGGATATGAACCTAGATGGCATTTCTCATTTGAATGAGGTCCGTCAATTGAAAGGGGTTTTTGTTTTCATCTAAGGATCGTTAGCCTTATTGTAGACTAAGATCAATTTAGGTTCTGACTAAGGACCGTTAGTCGTATATAAGACTAAGATCAACTTAAATATTTTAATTAAGAATCGTTAGTCTTGTTTTAGACTATGATCAACTTGAATATGAAGCATAAGGTTCTATACTTGATATATATTAGCTAAATATCCATGCTATAGCTTACTTTTCAGGTGCGCATGTGCATCGTAGAGTGCACACGTGCTTCGTATGGGTGATTCATGCTTTCCCTTTCGGGGGTATACACGAGTATGGGATGCGCATGCATGCGGTGCGCATATGGGTTAGATGTGCATCTATATGGGGTACGACTCAAAAGGTTGCGCACTTATATGGGCTTCGCACGAATATGGGATACGCATGCACATATCACATCATACGGACATGATGAAGTTTCAGTAATACACATATGTATGATGCGCAAGTTGATGTGGACAACATCCTCTACATGCAATCACGTGTATATCACGTGATGCACACATCAATCGTTTACCCCCTAAGCTAGAGTGCGCACTATGATATAGAAAGTTTTGGCTTTCAAAGAGATTGAGATCTCTGTTGTTTGATTTAAAGTGCATTCATATACCGCATTTAAATTCGATGAAAGTAAAAACTTTCAAGAGATGCACCTGCTTTGTTTTGTATTTTTTTTATCATCCTTTAACAGGGGTTTTATAAAATGTCTTTGATCTTAGAATAGATCTCTCGTGAAAAGTAATGGCTTTTTTTGTATGAGAGAGATAAACTCTAAGATCATTTGATCTTTGTTTTAGAGAAGCACCAACTTCGTTATGAAAATCACTAGCTTTTATGAAAAGAGAGGATCCTCTTCTCTTATTTGATTACCTAGTTAGCTAGGTTTTTTTCTTGAAGAGTTTCGGATTTTATTTTGTAGAGAAGACGAAGAGAACAGAGTTCGAAAAATTTTAGAGAGTTAGGAAAAAGTCCTCCATTTTTATTATCAGGGGGTTCCTATTTATAGCTGAGGAATTGTTAGGGTTTTTTCCTAATAATTATGTGAGTTTTCATTATTAGGGGGTCCCTATTTATAGGAGAGGAATTGTTTTTATCCCAACGGACGTGCCAGAATCTGTTTACCGCCGAAAATAGAATCGAACTGGGATAGAATGTCTTACCTGAATTTGGGAGCAGATGCTATATGAAACATATCCATCAACTTTTCCGAAAATACCAAGTTGATTTATGCCACCGTATATCGGAGGTTTGGATAGATACGATCGTTGTATCGGACTTTTCAGATTCCCTCTCTATGATGAGGTTTTTTTTATTGTGCAGACGCTTTTTCCTACAGGCACAAGCCCCTGCAGTTAATTACGTTATCGCCAAGCTATAAAAACTTTTTCTACTCTAGAAATCTTCATGTGTCATGTTGTATTTTGTTTATTTTTGGGTTTCCCTTGGATTGTATATGTAGACTAATTTATGTTGTCGCCCACAGAGCACGGATTAGTCTAAATCCGTACATTAGATTTGGGATATGAACCTAGATGGAATTTCTCATTTGAACGAGGTCCATCAATTCAAGGGGTTTTTGTTTTCATCTAAGAGTCGTTAGCCTTATTATAGACTAAGATCAGCTTAGGTTTTGACTAAGGACCGTTAGTCGTATACGAAACTAAGGTCAACTTAAATATTTTAATTAAGAATAATTAGTCTAGTTGTAGACTAAGATCAACTTGAATATGAAGAATAAGCTTCTATAATTGATGTATATTAGCTAAATAACCAAGCTATGGCTTGTTGGTTAGGTGTGCATGTGCATCATAGAGTGCGCAGGTGCTTCGTATGGATCATTCATGCTTTCCTTTTAGGGTATACACGAGTATGGGATGCGCATGCATGTGGTGCGCATATGGGTTAGATGCGCATATGTATGAGGTGCGACTCAAAAGGATACACACTTATACGGGGCGTGCATGAATATAGGATACGCACGCACATATCACGTGATGCGCACTTGATGAAGTTTCAGTAATACGCATGTGCATGATGTACAAGTTGATGTGGACAACATCCTCCACATGCGCTCACGTGTATATCACGTGATACGCACATCAATCGTTTACACCCTAAGCCAGGTTCCGCACTATGATGCAGAAAGCTTTGGATTTTAAAGAGATTGAGATCTCTGTTGTTTGATTTAAAGTGTATTTATATAGCACATTTAAATTTTATGAAAGTAACAATTTTCAAGAGAAGCACAAGCTTCAATTTATATTTTTGGGATCATCCTTTAACAAGGATTTTATCCAATGTCTTGGATCTTAAAATAGATCTCTCATGAAAAGCAATGGCTTTTTTTTGTATGAAAGAGATAGAATCTAAGATCGTTTGATCTTTATTTTAGAGAAGCACTATATTTATTATGAAAAACACTACCTTTTATGAAAAGAGATGATCCCTTTCTCTTATTTGATTACCTAATTAGATAAGGGTTTTTCTTTTTAAACAGCTTTGATTATTTTTTTGTAGAGAAGACGAAGAGAACAGAGTTCGAAAAAATTCATAAAGTCAGAAAAAAAATCCTCCTTTTTTATCATCAGGGGGTTCCTATTTATATGAGAGGAATTGTTAGGGTTTGTTCCCAACAATCATGTGAGTTTTTTTTTCTCAATTTGATTTTAATTGATTCATATCAATTTTGGATGCATGCGCACCACTGGATCATTGATCCAATGATCAATCTTATTTGATCTGTCACGTTTGTTATTAACAAACAGTTTTAAATTGATTTATATCAATTTAGGTTGCGTGCGCACCATTGGATCATTGATCTAGAAATCAATTTCATTTGATAGAAGATTTTCTTCTAAAGATTGCTTAACCAAGTATATGCGATGGCCTTTGCCATGCGCACATGCCTTGCATACGCTGCATCGAATGCGATGACCTTTGCCATGTGCATGTGCATTGCACGTATCACATCGCATATATTAGATGAACCCTAAAATGGGTGCGAACAAATACCCCCACCAACTGTGCGCACGTGTTTTGCACGTACGTACAGCTATGTCAACTTGTGAACCGTTAAATCTGCTCCGAGATCTACAAGGTGTTGAACCGACTTCAAAACCCTATAAATAGGGACTTCCTCCCTTCTATGAGGCTGTAGCTCCTTTCTTTGCTTTCTAAAAAATTGTAGGAACTGTTCTTCTTCTTCTTTAGAACTAGTGCTCTTCAACGAAGCTTTGCTTCCCCATTTCCTTTGATTTGATAAGTAAAACTTGTCTCATCAAAGTAAAATGCGTGCTTGAAGCTTTTTCCTCCTTTAAATAGTGCACATCTTTTTGGTTGCACATCTATTACTTTAGAAAATCATTTGATTTTCATGGGACGTGCGCACTTCTTTGGGCTGCGCACCCCTTATTTAAAGCAATCCTTTGGATTTTTGTAAGATGTGCGCACCTTGGTGGGTTTTGCATCTCATACTTAAAAATATCTTTAGATTTTTCATAAGATATATGCTCTAAGTATTGATCCCATGATAGTTTCTGTTTTGTGAACTAACGCTTCCTGGTTTTTCTTCTCAGGTACGATGACTTCTCCAGCCGAATTCAATTACGATCGCCCGGCATATTAGCAACCAAATGAGCCTGTCTATAGGGAGGTTCTTCAGATCATGATCAGAGCTCCTGATCCTATGCGTTAATATCTTCAACTCTGGGCCGGTTGGTATAACCAAAACATCCGACGTGTCAGTTTTCAGTGCAATGCGCCATCTGATCCGCTTGGGCCTTTCTGCTATACCGATGCCGTACCGACTGCCTTTACAGTAGAAATGAACGATTGGACAGCTTTTAATCGGCTACAGCCCTCCTCGGATGGAGTTACGAAAAGTATGGTCATGGATCTCCTTGGACGCCGTATAAGTCAAGAAGAGGCTCGACCCTGGGTAGTATCCTACGGTGTAGGGTTGGTCCTGGTATGATTTACCTTTTCTCGTGTTCTGCAATTGTAATGCACGATTTATCTTATACAATTTTTTTAACGCTTTCTTATTGCAGGAACTTCTACAGCCGGGATTCGTATAGTAGATGTTTTCCCTTCTCCAACAGCCGCACGCTCTTCAAAGCCGACAACCCTTGTTGATTCCCCAGCTAGATTATCTCGTGAGAGGGAGTTGAAACGTCCGATGTCATTCGCTTCCAACCTCGAATCTTCTGGTGATGAGATGGACAACTTATCGACTATGCACAGGAGGTCTGTGCGGACGACTCGAGAAGAAGAAGAGCGTCGTCTCCGTGAAGAGGCTGAGCGTCGGGCTTCTTTAGGTATTAGGGACTTATTTTTTTTCTTTTTGTTTTGACTCGAATGGTCATCCTATCGCTTTCTTGACGTATATTCTTTTATCGCTATCTTTTATAGTTGGTGCTAGTTCTAGCGATCAGATTCCTCTGGACATTACCGAAGAAGATGAGATCCCTCTAGTCGAAACCATAGAGCCAATGGTTGAACCTGAGTATTCCGATTCTGAAACCCACGATCCTATTGTCGACTTCCCAGAAGACATGGATATCACTCCAGATGCCACTGCTTCTATAGGCGGATCCCAGCTATCTGTCGAGGAAACTAGCGTGGAAACATCGGTCATCTTTTTGAAGGATGGGACTTCTGCTCTTGATTCTGTCTCTTCCAGAGAAATAGAGACAGACCTGAGCGGCTCTATCGAGATGGGTGTCGAAGTTAGCAGCCCTGAAGAGATGGTTACGGCTGCCACTCTACCAACTCCCATAGGACCCACCGGTATCTTACATCCCATCAAGAATTTTGCATTTTCTTAAATTTCCATCAAGCGCGCTTGCTAACATCTTCTCTATTTCAGACATAGCTATGACTGCTATTCTATCGGCCGTAACATCCATGGCAATTGTCCCTATAGGTGCCAACAGCCTTCCACTCGGGGGATCTACTTCAACTGGCATCACGACCTTGGCCATTTCTCCTGTGTCTTTCGAACTTCTATGGATCCCTCCAGGAGTAATGACGGAAGGTAACTTTCTCTCCTTAATTCAATCATCTCTTACTTTCGGTATTGATCTAACTCTTACGTCGACCATTTGGAATTTTAGAGACGGGCCTGGTAATATCACGGCTTGCCGGGGCTATTCTGGAAAAGCTTGCTCATGGTCCAATGCTGCATCCGGTATCTGAATCCAATGTTGGTAAGCTCATCTCTTGCTCATTCTTTTAAGTTTTTCGTAGGTGTCACGCCCCGCTTCCTAATATACTCAAATAAGGGAACGCAATAAAGCCGATCATGCTACCTATGGTAAGGAAATATCCTTCCATAATCACATTACGGCGGTCAATCAGTAATCAAGAACACTATAATAATAAATCTATCTATTACATGTCCTATAGCCCTAAGAAATAATAATAGGAAACAATAGCAGAAGCAATAAAGATCCAAGGAAATAAAAGAATACATAAACCATTAATAAGAACTAGATCAGTGGGATGCTTCTCACTGATCGGAAATCCTGTCGAAGTAATCACAATCCTCCTGTGCTAAGGTCAAGTATATGGGCCATGCAAAACCCAGACGTCAGTGCGTCATAAATATTATAATAATATAACCGGTATGAGATAGAATATACAATGTGCAAAAACTGGATCCCATGAGTATAAACGATAAGAAATAGCAGTACATGCGATGCAACAAACAAGATATCAGTATCAACCATATCATATGTATCCTAAGGGTTCATGTCGTAATGTTATCTATCCTAAAGTTATTTGAAACCAATCAATGTAATTCTCGATGTAACTCAATAGTATCCCGTGTGTGTCCGGGACCACGGTCATGATTCTCGAGACTGAATCCGAGATGTGCCGCTAGACGGTAAAACAATGTTATGTATAGATAAATGATGTCAGTATCACCATTTTGGAGCTCAAAGCTCGTATCGACTGATCAGTCTCTAGCAATTAATAACTGTTGAGTTACAAGTTGGGTTTCATTCTTGATTTCCCTCTTTCCCCCAAGTTTTCATGTTCATGTCAAGTATAGAAATAATATCTACCTAATGCCAACACGGGAACAGACATGTACATGTTACGTCCATCAGGACAACATGTCAGGTCAATCAAGCCAATATCAGGATTGTTTGCATTGGTAAACATTACATGGAAAGTATGTACTGGCATGATATTGATAACAGCACGGTAAAAATAATAGGATAGCAGTGATATATGTCATAAATCGGTATACAAACATGTCAGGGATAATGTAATCATATCATGTACAAGATCAAGATAATAGATTTAATAAGGATAGCATATTCAATCTGATTAATAACAATAAAAGTGGCGTTGATTAACCATGCACAAGAAAATTCCGTTCAGAAATTCAGTGTCACTCTGATTTGTAAAATAACTTAAAAATAATAAACGTTCTCCAAATAGGATATGTCATATACCAAAACAAAGATAATTCAATAATGTTTTCATTTTTATAAGTTAAAGCATCTTAGCTTGTTCCTGAAAAAAGTTATGAACGTTTGAAATTAAAAGTTTGATACCGGAATTTTCCTGGATAGCAGTTCAAAGGTACTTTCATTTGCAGTTTACTTTATTTAAACAATTTATTTTGTAAGTAAATCTTTCACAAGGTTACATTATTCTGAGTTATCTTCGTAATGAACTAAAGAACATGTTCTAATAATTTTTTTTATGATTTATAATGAATTTTATAAGGTAAGATGTACAGTAAATTCCAGATTTGTCGTATCCTCTTGGCGACGACGTTTCATGTGTAAACTATAATATTTTCGAACTATATTCTACAACAATGATTATTATATCTAATATAAAATAATGATTATAATATGAGTTTCAACAAGAGTTTCATTATTTTGTATACTATAGACAATATTAGTTAACAATCCGCAATAATCAATACCTATCAAAATAACATTATTAATTTAGCATGATTATTCTCTTAAAGTATATACTAATTTTAATCGTTATACATAAATAATATTAAGACGACCGTAATTGTCGTCATAGCTATAATGTACGAACAAGTATTAGATACTTGCCTCGGAGACTACGAAGACGAGGAAGATGGTTGCGATTTGATGGTGATCGGTTTCGTTTTGAGTTGGGGTCGGTCATTACGACAGTCGAGGGTGATGGGTTTGGAGCAGATGAAAATGTGGATGAAGGGGGTCGTCTTAGGTTTATATTAAAGGAGAGATGAAAATGAGAGAGAGAGAGAGAGTGATTGGAGAGTGAAAATAAAATTTATTTTTGAAAGAGAGAGAGATAGATAATGGGTTATAAATATATATAGATATTAATGCAAATCTCAAATAAACCTCCCCAAAAAATAACAATATCTAAGCATATCTTTTATTTAAAACTACCACAATAAAATATTTCTCTTTTAAAGTTATCAAACCAAAATATATATTTTATTCAAAAAACATACTAATATATCTAATATTTGAATATACTATATGAACATTAAAATAAGATATTATTATACTAGCAAACAAAATATTAGATACTAATTATCCTTTATTTAACAAATTAGATAACCATAAATATATTATATTAATATAATACCCTTTTCTTATCTCATGATATTATAACATATATCATATGAATAAGATATATACGATTAGCAATAAAACTTAAATACTAACAAAATTTCTTAGGTTAACATGCATGCGGGTAGGGTACCAATATTATATCAAATCGAACTAGGGACCAAGGCAAGATAAAACAGTACGATTATCATAATAACCATCCAAATATCAATCATAACCCAATAACAATAATAATATAAATGCAAAACATATTTATTTAATATAATTAAATAACGTACGATCGTGCTAGAGTGTTACATTATACTCAACTATAAAAATAATTTCGTTCTCAAAATTCAAGATGACAAAAGAACCAATACAAGAAAAAGAAAAAGAAAAACAATCCCATATTCATGTTAAATGGGAAATGAACAATAACAAGAAAAGGACAAGAACAAGGAACTCGGATTTATGGAAACAAATTCGGAAAATTATGGACGTAAGGTAATGTGAGAATACGTGTTATCAAATGAATATAAATACATGAAGGTATACATGCAGGAAGACCATGCAAACAAACAATATGTCAAACTGGATATCAATACTCAAGTCAGACAGTGTTAATCTATATGTGAACTAAATCGGGTATCAATTTAAGAGTCAAAACTATTTCAGGCAATGTGTGTGTAAGGACCTGGCTGATGAACGTTCTCGTATCCCCGGGATATCCCATAACTAGTTGGAAGCCATATAGCATGAATCGGGTTAGTAGCGTGAAAATCCTCGAAAGGTGTCTCATGACTACGATGGAGTTTTGTTTAGCGTGAATGTTACCCAAGCGTACATGTAAAATATCTCGTTTCCATATCTTAATCAATACAGATGAAGGACGCCATAAATCAGATACATGCAGATGGAATATGTCATAAGTCAGATACATGCATGTCATAACACGGATACCCCAACTGATCCATGTTCAAGTACAGAGTAATGATATCATAAGTTTTATACACACACACACACACACACACACACACTTTTGACTAGAATACAGATGCCCACTCGACCATAATTAAGATGTCCCATTTTGACCATGATTCAGATATCTTACTCGACCATAATTCAGATGTCCTATTTGACCATAATTCAGATGTCATGCTTAGACCAAAATACAGATGTCAGGATGTCCAAACAAGTCAAACGATTTATCATGGAGATATGCATGTACCAATGTATACTAAACTAATCAAGATACGCTATATCGATCTAAACCATGCTAATGGAATGGAACATAACCAAACGAATACGGTAACAAGAAGAATCAAATCATGCCAAGCCATCAATTTTTGGCAAGCAAGTGACACACAAACTCCCAATCTCCTGTATATGCTTCTCTGTTAACGCCTATCGAATGTAACAAGCATGCCGAACTATGTGCCCCTTCATAATTTCTTCATGAAGTTCCCATTTTGGCACACATGTGGTTCCCCTACCATAAGGACCCAGTTCCTTGAATTAGAAAATCTGCCTCAAGCCTTGTAGGTCATCGGTCTACCACGCTTCTGTTGCGCTAGTCTGATAAGTTTAGGCAGGTCCTCACAAGCTCTTCAATTGAGTATACTTCGCTCGAGCAGCCTTGATACGATCTATCAACGATGACTATGCTTATAGTCGCTTTCACTCCCCGAAGAATTTGGTAAGATTAATTTCAACTCAAGTCTCTGACAATCAATTATAAGCTCTTCTTGCAACATCAATATCATTTTGGCTAGCAACCGACCTACAGCATCCGGCACTACACTTCCCGTCCGGATGATACTTCTAGATTCAGGTTGTAGTCAGTCGCTAGATCCAACTATCTATGTTGCCTCATGTTAGGCTCCTTCCATGTGAACACGTACTTTTAGGCTTTTACGATCGGTGGATGTCTCGACCTTCTCGCTCAAAGAGTAGTGTCTTCATAACTCCAATGTGAATGTCATTACAACTAATTTCCGAGTTATGCGCCAGCCAATTCTTCTCCAATGTCTTCATCTGTTCGACACATCGGACATCACCATTTCTTGCTGTCTCAATACATTGCCCAAAAACTTTCTCGATGCGTCGCTGTGAATCTACTATCCTTACAAAACTGTTCGGCACAGTTAGAACAAGAGCAGTCGTTCACATATACTTCAACAAGTCGAAAACTTACGCACACTTCTCAGACCAACCAACTGGTCATCCTTTCGAGTCAACTTGGTCAGCGGCACCGCTATCCACTTGAAACTTACACGAACTTATGATAGTAACCAGCGAGTCCAACTTATTCTTATTTCGTGTTTACTCGGACTCGACCAACCTCAAGTTGCCACAATATTTCCGAGTCTATTGCGATGTCATCTCCCGATATGTTATCATCCAAGCACATAACTTCATCGATTCAAAACTCGCATTTGCTCAAAATGGAATACAGTTCCTCTTACCTCAAAGTCTAAAGTATACTTCCTTAAACGCTTCTGATGTTTTGAAGAATCATACATGAATTTTAGGGATTCACAATCTAAAGAAGTGAACGTCAAGAGAATCGAAGAAAATAGTCGGATTCAGCTTTCAAGATAAGACATAGGTTTAGAAATTATTGAATAGAGGGAAAAATAAAGTAGTACAATAAAATCAAGGAATGGATCAAGAGTAGGACTCTAAGTTATTTAAACAGAGTACAATATTGTAATCATACCACTATACATGATTACAATCACATATCTCCATCTAAGTCACCAAAACCCTACCATCAGAGTCAATAGAATACGATTTAAGAATACAGAATCTAGAAGATCACATGATACGATCAACATTGATGAAAGGTTCGCAATTTCGTTTTCCTTCCGTCATGATACGATCGTTAGGAAAAGTAGGAAGGAATTCAAGGAATAGGATTAAGGGATGGACCATGGTGAAAACATTACAGTCTCACTCTCATATCAATTTAGGCATGAAGGGTATCAAGTCAATCCATACTTAAACCACCTCTCAACTGCCAGTATCAATCATTAGGCAAACCGCAAAGAAATTCCGGCTACCAACTACAGCAGGACACTTCTTATGCTCCCTTCTAGAAACAATCTTCCCATTCCCGTGTGAGTCCCAGACTAAATCTAGAAATAGCATGCTACAATCAATATCAAGTTTATCTAGAGGGTAGACTAGCTAGTAGGAGACATAAGTGACGGGATGGCATAAAACCAGCTAACCATAATACTGGGAAGGAGTTAAACGAGAAGAATACTTAATACCATCTCCGTAGAAGTTTCTGCTTCTACGATACAAATGGTGCTGATTAGTCTGAAATATTGCACATTTGAATGATTATTTTCCCCACTATTGTTAAGTACTAAAAGGTGTTTATTGTAATTATAGAACATATGAGGGTTTATGTGTGAAAAGTTTATTATCATATGTTTTTACATTATATTTAACATAATGAGGGAAAATACATGCATATGATATTTATATAAAATATTAGTAATTAAAATATGCATATCATATCAAATATTTCTAGTCAATATTCTTTAGATTTAAATCATATAAAATGGTTAGGATAATATCTCAAAATAATAACAAATACTACTAACACTATGACTTGAGATATTGTGCAGATATTAGCTCAGGTCTGGAGATCAAGAGATTCGAGATGTCGGAATCAAATCTGCCGAAATATTGAAGCAAATCATAAGATCTAGCAATGGCAGAGATTCAGAGTTAGATTCTCAAAATCCAGATATCTAAAGGATCTCCACATGTAAACACCAAACAGAAGAAGAAATCCCAAGTCCTGATCCCATCATGTCGCCGCGGTTGGACGGCCAAACTACCATATTCGCGGTGGATCCGTGGCCTCTTGATGGTCGTAGGATTTAAGATTTTGTGGGTAGGAATTTAACAACATATATTATTATATAGAATCTTGGGTTTCTGTCTATGGTGACTATATAAGAGACCGAGAGCTTCACATGAAAGCTGATCAAACCGAAGAGATCAAGAGGTCCAAAGCGATCCACGCATCCAGGTGATCATCAGCTAGTCATCTACCTCCAACAAGAGAGGGAGAGCGAGAGCAAAAACTAGGGTTCTTTGTAATCTATTATGTATGGAGAGTTGTATGCAATAGTTGATTAATAAAGGCAGTCTTTTTATTAGTCTATTTGCAAATTAATTTCCGTACTTACTTTCTGCATTTACTTTCTGCACCTTAATCCTGCTTTCACTCTTTATCCTTTCTTCTAAATCTCAAACCATGAGCGAGTAATTCCTAGCTTGCTAAGGTTCGTAGGCTAGGGTAGATTAATGGATGATAAAATCATTTAACCTCTTTTATACATTTTAAAGTCTATAAACTTTATCAAAATAAATGTTAACATCATTATCGGGCGCGCTACCAATCTATTGCTAGTCACGACCACGATTCGAGATCTGTTCAACACTTGTTTTGTTAAGGGCTAGACATGAATAGAGATCAATGCAAGGATAAGAGTTAAGAGTGGGGAAACCCTAGTTTCTTCCAAAAGAACCCTAATCTACACTCATCACTATCGATCTAGTTTTAAACTGTTAAAAGATAAAATGAGTCATTTTTAATTATTCATCCATTACTATTAAGTCCTATGAACCCTACAAGCCTCTTCTTCATAAATCTTACATCCGTAGTATATCCGTAACTGTCACGCCTTGCTTCCCAGTATACGGACAGAGGCCGCGACAAGGCCGCTAAGTATTTACTCAGAAGTAAACACGCTAAGCGTATCTAAGCAATATAAAATGAAATGTACACAGAAGACAAGATATAAATAAGCAGCAACTTTATTTATTAACATTCCTTTTACAATACATCTGGAAAGGTAAATACATGGAATGAAATTAATGCCTAAACGGTGGCATAACAGAAATGTAAAAGAAATGTACAAGTGAAACTAAAGATCTGGATCTTCAGCAAACCGGTCCAAGTCTTCGCTGCTGGGCTCAATCTCCAGTGAGTCCAAAACACCTGATGACATTCCAAAGAAGAAGAAAGAGAATGTCGTCAGCGAACAAATCGCTCGGTAAGTCCCGTAAATAGACAAGAATGGAATAAACAGAATAGAGAGTATATTGTTATAATTCTGTATTTAGTGTTAACGTTGTTGTTTGTAGCTTGGTACAGAAGAGGCCAGTGTATACGAGAGGAGTCTCACTATACCAGAGACTACGGTATACATAGTACAAGGAACCATTCAGCCACGGTACAACGGTAATGGAGATTCAGGTTAGGTGTCTTATGGTTGCAGTCTCGTGCCACTTCTAACACCTTCCGTACCAATCTACCCCTTATAAACCCCGCGATGTCTTGATTGTATTGTTTGAATTGTATATTGTATATAGATGAATGACTTGCCGAAACCATGATATCAGTAATGGAACGGATATAATGGAAGAACATATAAATGGAATATATCCATGGTTCGGTTCGGTCAATACATATTGATATAAATTTAATAAATGGATTCATATTGAATCATGTTGTATTGTAGTTTGTACTTGAATCACATTCAAGTCAGATTGATTATATTGAGACTCAGTCTGAGTCATACAATTAGAAAAGAAATTGAAGTCCTGAATTATGTTTTGATGCTATCGGTAACTGCTGCACATGGACGACAGGATTTGTGTCTTTTTCAAAGACAATTACCATGTTGATAACACCGTTTGTCAAGTTGTCTACCTTAAATAGGCAAGCACACATATCTCTGGCTCCCTGAGGCTCAAGATACTGGTCCCGCTTAAACCTATGTTTACTAGGGTCCTTATTGTAATTTAGCATAACTTGAGGGGGTTTTATATAAAAATATTTTTTGTATATTTTCAAATACACCTCAAGCATTTAATTATTGTCTTTAGGGTTTTCATTGATTTATATTTTATAAATGTGACATTTATAGTGAATAAAACCTAATTTCATAATATATGGTATTTATTTGTAATATGGATGTTGTTTTGAATTATCATGGTAGTTTCATGTAATATTTGGATTCTTTTCTTGAGTTTTGGAAACATGGAATATTATATATATTTAAAATAAGTATTTTGGTAATAATTATATATATATATATATTTAATGAAAATAATCTTATTTATTTTCTTGAAAAAATCTCATTTTCTAAAGAAAAATGTATAAAATTCCATCGAGATCGAATGCTTCTTACGGAGGTCTGCATCTCGCTCTACTAAGCCCGAGAATGTGCGATAATCCATACCATCCTAAACGGGGTCCCCAAAATGGGTTGTAGAGGCTCAATTCCATGGAAATATTTTAATACATCTTTTAAAGAAAACGGTTTTTATAAGTTAAAGGGATTTCATTGCAAAGTCGTATTTTTCGTATTCTATTGTCCCAAGATTCATCATGCTATGATAAATATGTGTGTTGTGATGAGATAGGTCATTACCTCGTGAGTTTTTCTAAGGTAATATGGTTAAAAGGTATAAGCATGTCGAATTGAAACATAAAGGTATTTTAATGTAAAAATGCGATAAAAGTTACCACAATAGTTATTTTGAGGTGAAAATTGATTTACTAGTTTTGTTAATGTTTGCTTAACAATATGTGAGAATATGAAGTTATCTTGATTAAGAAAAATCTAGTTTTCAAGGAAAACCGAATGGAAGTCGGATTAACTCAACTTCCGTCGGGTTTTAGAAATAGAACTTTTTAGAGATTAAGATGAGAGAGAAGAATGTGACTTACTGGTTGTTTGGCTAAAGGAGAGAAAGAAGTAGAGTTGGGAAGCGCTGATGCGTCATTTCGTCGCCGGAAACTCCTTGTGTTGCCGCCGGAAGTTCGTCAGAGCTTCGCCCTTCAGTAACTCTACTTGTATACTAAGGACTTGAAAATTTTGTATAGTTTTTATATAGAATTTTCAGTGTGAAGGGATGAAAAATAGAGTGGGTATTTATAGAACAATTTAGGATTTAGGGGGAATGAATAATGCATTAAAATTTTTCATTAAAATAGAATTTAAAGGGCTGTACTATTCTCTGTAAATGTTCAGAGTAAATAAGCAATACTGGGGTTAAGGGGGTAGTCCAAGGGTCTAGGGTTTTCAAAAAAAATAGGATTTGGGCATGGGAAAACCGGCGGCGCCGGTCTGATGGGGTCTCTCGCCGGTCCGATCATGGAGGTGGGGGCTCGGATTGGGGCCACGTGTCCCTGACGCTTCAATTAGCCTATTTAACATGTTTGATTATTCTGTAACTTACCCTGTCACGCCCCGCTTCCCAGAGTACGCAAGATTGGGCACGTGACATAGCCAACCATGCTACCTGTGGGCAGGACGTATCCATCCACAGTCACATTACGGTTGTAGAGATATCAAGAAATTAGACTAAACTAATCTAATACATGTCCAAATCTATAATAACAAGAATCAATAAACAATAAGTGCGGAAGCAAATGATCCAATACAATAAATAAACAGTACGTCCCATAATGCGGGCTCACAGCTGGAAATGGAATGAAAATAAAAAAACTAAACCCTAAGGAACTCACAGTTCAGCCTGCTGGCTGAAGTACTCCTGCTCGGTCGTCGATAGTGGTAAGGAATCTGGGCCATGCAAAACCCAGACGTCAGCGCGTCATGTCAACCAAATAATATAATATAAACATGGTAATAAGCAATACAGGTATGAACATGAATAAAGCAGTACTAAGAAATAAACAGAGCAGGGTAATGTGCAGTGGTGACTAAACTGTCCTATCAGGTTTCTACTCTATAGTCTTTGAAATCAATTGATGAATCGTCGATGTAACTCAATAGTATCCCGTGCGTGCCCGGGACCACGGTCAAGGTTCTCGAGGCTGAATCCGAGACGTGCCGCTAGGCAGTAAAAATAGGTAGTAGGATGGACGAGTGATGTCAGCATCATCACTCCCGGACTGGCCAAGCCCGTAAGACTGATCAGAACAAGTATCGAACTGTTGAGTTACAAGTCGGTTTCACCTTTGATTTCCCCATACCCCCAAGTTATGTATGTCAGGTCAGGTATTCAGTAGTCAGGGATTAATGTCAACACATAATCAGGTAAAAGCAGGTATGTCTGGATAGACAACAGGAACGGTCCATGAGGACCCCAAGTCAGGTTGTAGTCCAATAGGTTGAGTCAGTATGTATAGGGTGTCATGTCCGGTGTATCGGTACATGTGTCAGGTGCATCAAGATCGGTCAATATGTAATGAAATCAAATGTATGCTGATAACAGGTATAGTAACGAATAAGGAACAACAACAGGAACAGCAAATAACAATATTATTCCATGTAAACACAGTGATGCTTTGTATTCTCTTATAAACAGGTTCAAGCACCCTTGGGGTGCAATAATCACAGTGTAGCGCAATATTAATAACAGCAGGCAATAAAGATATAAGTGTGCGACTATTATCCTCTAAATAGTAAAATGATTAGCAGGTAGCTGTTATTAAGGTTATGTGGCAAAATACGATTTAGGTGGCAGTATTATAATATACATCATATTTCATCCAATGAGATAAGTAGCAATACTAGTTAATATAGCAAGTTTGTGAGTCAAACATTTAATTAGTTTAACGTAGCATGTAGCAAGAAATCTTGCCTCGACGGTTTCGTAAACCGGAAAGCACGGATGCAATGTCGGCAGAAAACACGAGACGGGTGCACGAACTTCGGATCGAGTCCCAACAGCGAACAGCGGGACCACACGGACTAGGGTACTTCGCTGGAGCGTCGGGCCCAAACGACGGCACGGCCGGAATTCGGCAAAAGTCAAAACGACGACAAGTTAGCAACCACACGATAAACATAAGCAAAGACCAGCGAGAGGGGGTTTAACATTAATGGAAAGATAGAGATGCTTACAGGGAGACACCAGGGTGCAACCACGACGGCTCGACGGCGATGGGGCGCCGGCAGCGAGGAACGGTGGCGCGGCAAGGGTTTGAGGTGGCTGGATGTTGCTGGAAAACGATGGTGCTGAGAGTAGAGGAGGTGCTGGCCTGCTCTGGTGATCGAGGGGAGAAGGAGGTGGTCGGAGGTGGCGCGGGTGACGTCGACAAGGGTCGACGGCACGTTTTCTGGCGACCCGGGGGTTGTGTGATGGGGTCGGCTCGGGTTCTGTGGTCCGGCGAGGGGAGGAGGAAGGCGACGACGAGGTCGGGACGAGGAGGAAGAGAGGGAGTCGCAGGCGTCGTCGGTGACGGGAGGCGGCGTCGACGGCGAGATCTGCGGCCGGGTGATGTCGTCGGGGTTGGGTTGCAGGCTCGGGAAGAGACGGAGGAAGGAGGTAGGAGGGTGCGGCTAGGCTGAGGAGGTGTTGACGGCGACGGCGAGGTCGCGGTGGGGTCGGCGGCGCGAGCACGAGGAGGCTAGGGTTAGGGCTTCGTGGGTTTCTCGTGCGGGAGTTTTCTCGTGGTGAAGGAGAGGGGGCGGCTGCGTAATATAAAGGAAGAGAGAGAGAGATTGGAGAGAGAGGGTGAAAGATTTTAGAGAGAGAGAGAGAAAGAGAATAGAGAGAGAAGGATTTGATGAGGAGAGAGATAGAGAGAGAGTGGGAAAATGGTGGGGCCCACGAGGTAAACGAAGCCTCGCGATTGGCTGAGAGCTTAACATAAATCAAAAGAAAGATTTCCAAGATTGCAGTAAAAGATTATGAATAGGAAATATAGTCACAGTAGGATTTTAATAGAAACGAAATTTTATATGGTTATAGTATAGTTTGAATATTTTAATGGATTTGGAATTTTTGGCGCTAAACGAAACATTTCCAAAACGCGCCCGGGTTGCACCCAAATATTTCGAATTCAAATAATAGGATTTTAAGCGGGTTCCAAATATTAAAATGAGATAATTTATGAGTAAAATGCATGCCCCCAAGTCGGACACTCGCACGCGCGCGTAGTCGTCCAAACTTGCCCGTTTCACCGAACGGGACGAAATCTCGACGCGCGGACGCTACCACGCGACTAGTGGCGACGAGTAGGCCAACGTGGATACTTTTAATTTCATTTTAGGAGTTTAAATTTGTTATGTGCCAAAATGACTTAATCGGTTAAAATTTTGCAAAAAGCACCAAACAATCAGGATAATTGGAATGAGCAATATATAACACTCAACTAGCAAAAGAAATAGTATCATTGGGCTCGGGTGTTACATACCCTATTACGTGTGTTGCACGTGTAGACTGTTGGACTTCTAAAATATTAAAATAAATTTAATTAAAAAGAATGTTTGGCTGATGGGATTTGAACTCTGGTGCTATGGATCAGCAGTGTAAGGTATTACCAATGAGCTACAAGCTCCTTCTTGCTGTTCAAATTTGAATCAAATACTTATAGTACTCACAGAAATTGTAAATACCCCAATTGTACATTAACTTTAAATGAATTTTATGTACATAGAAATTGGAGTTGTTACAGTAACTACAACTAATCATCTTTCTTCCATCAACTCGTCTAAAGCAAGAAAAAATTTCACGTTTCCTGTTCAGTTGATAAAACTGCACATTTGTTATTACATTTTTCCTACTATTTCTATACTAGAAAAGGTGTTTATTATAATATATGATACATATGAGGGTTTATCTGTAAAAATACTATTTTTCATGTGTTGATATATTGTAATTAACATTTGGTAGGAAAATATATGCAAGAATACCATTGACCAAATCTTAATGGAAAAATTAATATCTCAATATAACAAACTCTATTAAATATTATTTGTTGAGTTATTGTGCAGAATTTGCAGGGCTAAAATCAAGGGAATCAAAGTTGTTAAGAGCAAACCTGCCTAATTAAGAAAGCAAACTAAGAAATCAGTTTTGGCAGAAACAAAGAGAATATTTCCAAATTCCAGAGGTTCCAGAGATCTCCACGTGTCATAAGGAGAAAAGCCCAGAAGAGAAAATCAAAAGATCCCTCTACTTGGCCACGGATCCGCCGCGTGCCAGATGAATCAAGGGCTGGAATTTCTTCTGTTGGATCTTAACTACTATTCCCCAATTTTGGCATCTAGGGTTCTGGCTTTAGGACTATAAATAAAGACAGAGAGCCTCTTGGAAAAATCATCAAGTCGACGAGATCATGAAGTCCAAGACGGCTCACGCATCCAGGCTGATCATCAACGGTTCATCTACCTCCTTAGAAGAGATCGAGAAGCAAACTAGTATTTGTAATCATTTTCTAAGGGAACAAAGTGTAATGAGTTTTGTTGATTAATAAAGGTAGTTCTTTTTCTTATTCTATTTCTTTGTAGTTTCATTATGAATTCTCTCTCGATCTCTTCTTCTCCCAACATGCGCGAGTAATTCTCCGCTTGTTAGGGTTCGTAGGATTATGGTAGGTTAATGGATGATGAAGATCTTTAAACCCTTTTTACGTCCTATAAAGTTTATAAACTTTATCTAAAGAATCATTAACATCCTAATCGGGCGCGCTACCAATTTATTGTTAGTCTCGACCGCGATTAGAGATTAGATTAATGATTGTTTTGGTAAAGGCTAGATAAGAACGGAGTTCTATGTCGAGATAGGGGTTAAGAGTGGGAACCCTTTTCCCTCCAGAAACCCTAATCTACATGCATCACTGTCGTTCTAGTTTTAAATCTATTAAAGGATAAAAAGGGTAATCTTTAATTAATCATCCATAACTACTAAATCCTAATGAACCCTACAAGCCCCCTTTTATATTAAACTTACATCCATAATTAATCTAGATCTATATTTTGCATCCGTGTTTAACATAGATCTAGAACCTACAACCATTCTTTATTCTTACTCCTCTCTTTATCAACACATCTAAAGTAAAAATAAAGGTTCCACGTTTCCCTGAGGACGACCCGTACTCACCTCGGTCTAGCTATGCGCGACACCGTTCTGATTGCGGTTAACTTACTACACACTATTCCACACCAATCAAATGGCGCCGTTGCCGGGGATACGTGCGTAATTTTTTATTCTTATTATTTGTGTTGAATTTTTATCCGATCTATATCATAATTAAAACAAAACTGCAAATCGTATATTTAACGAAGTGTATGAAATTTTTGCAAGGAGATCTGGAGCTACAGACTTGAGGAAACAGGAGACAGAGACATTCATTGAGATCCAGAGGAGTACAGAAGGCCTCGTAGCAAAATTTCACCACCTGATCCCTCTCTCTTGCGGCGGAACCGCGGCAAAGGAGGTACATTCACGGCGGAAGTGCGGCGCATTAGGGGATCTAGGGCTCCAAACTTCTCTGGTAAGATTCTAACCTCTTTCTCTCTCCTCTCAAATCCAATAAAATCACTTTTCTGCAGGATTCTTTCCAAAATATCACCGCTCAAAAATCTTTTTGCAAAGTTTTGTGATTGGTTTTGTTTTGCATATTTTAATACGGAGTTTTAAGGGGCAAAGACTAAATCCAGATTAGGTGGGGATTTCATCACCCTTCCTAAGACCCACAAATCACAAACCGAGCATCTGCATCAACCCTACATTAATTTAAAAAATATCAAGACCAGACTCTAAGGACTGTCGCACTCAATAAGGACAGAGGAAGGTCATGGGTAATCTATCGTTTATCCGCATTACTTTTGTGGTGTCTAGGCAAGTGTGTCTAAGGCAAGTGGTTACTTAATTAGGACTACTACTTACGTAGTGCACAATCTCCCACTTACCTGGCACTTACCTGGCTACAAGAGTAGTAAAGAGGCGGTAGAGGATTGATCCTATGGCTTGTCCTTTGGAAGTCTAGGAGCGGTCTAGAGACTGGACCTAGGTAACCTTAGTTCTATGGTTGTTTGTGCATTTTTGTGTGATTTGTATTGAGTCCCACTTTTTTCAAAACAAACCAATTTTAAAGCACACACACGCTGCCACTTGCACTAAACCCGCTTAGTGCATGCTTGGCTGGACACGAAATTCTAGTGCCCGTCTTGTCCGCGTTCCTGCTATCGACGCCGAAGTCGGTACTTCTTCATCTTCTTTTACCCCACCACACACCACGACCGAGATGGACGGTACTCCATCAGATTATAACACCAGTCTGCCACCGCCCGTAGGTGCGCAGAATCCACCGTGCATCTCTCTCCAAGAGAGATGCTATCCTATCCGTGGTCCTCTTCCTACTTGTCTATCCATTCCACCAGCTAACGGGGATAATTTTGAAATTAAACCCCACTACATCAATCTGTTGCCCAAATTTCACGGGCTTGAGTCGGAAGGTGCATACGTTTTCATCACCAAATTCGAAAACGTATGCGCAATGATGGGTACTTCACAATTGACCGTGGATGCTATGCGCTTGCGTCTTCTCCTATTCACTCTGTGCGACTTGGCAGAAAAATGGCTTTATACTACTGCCACACACTCTATCACTAATTGGGATGAATTTGTAATCGCATTTCTTAAGAAGTTTTACCCAAACCATAAGACTGCCCATATTAGGAGCGAGATCAACCAGTTCACCCAGCTTCCCAATGAACCATTTTGGAAGTGCTTTGAACGTTTCAAGGATCTGCTTGTCCAATGTCCTCATCATGGAATACAAAGATGGGATTTATGCCGAATTATATATGAGGGCATTAATCCAGCGACAAAGAAGATGCTTGAAATAATGTGTCAATGCAATTTCATGTCCAAAGACGATGGCGAAGCTTGGAAACATCTGGAAGATCTCGCTGAAAACACTTTGCAGTAGGAAAGCGTAAGAATACCTTCATCTAGGGGAGGTATTCACCAGCTCGATGTTTCCATCGCAGTGAAAGCCGAAATGGTAGCGATGCAGAAGAAACTCGACGCTATTGAGAACAAATTGTCATCAGTCTCCCTAAATCAGGTCACGCTTCCCAAAACCGTCTGTGGTTGCTATTCAGATCCTTCACACTTAACGGAAGAATGTCCTATGAATGCATCGTTTCAAACTAATGCTGCTTTTCAGCAGCGACCTAGAAACGATCCTTATTCTTTCACGTACAATCAAGGATGGAGGAATCATCCTAACTTTGCTTGGAACCAAAACCAACCCCAAAATCAAAATCAGTTCCACAACAATTATCAAAGACCTCCTCCACAGTAACCACAACCAGAAAGTCAGCTCCCCTTTCAGTCACAAACTTTTCAAAATCCGGCCAACATGTCTACACCACAAGTGGCCGGTACTAACAATTCTTCACTCGCACAAACTTTGGATATGTTTATGAAACATACCATTCAAATGTCGGCTGATATGCAGTCTTCTATTGATACCATAAATAAAGACTCCGCCTCCCACGGCGAGAGTATTAAATCAATAGAATCCCAACTTGCACGGTTGAACGCCGCAATGAGTGCGAGAGAGAAAGGGAAACTCCCATCTCAACCCTTACAGAATCCTGGCTATTCACAAAATCATAATGTGAATGCCGTTACTACGTTGAGATCGGAAAAAGTGCTGAATAACCGAGTGGGTGAGCAATTTGAAGTTAGCGACACCAATGATACCCCAGCTTCTTCTTCTTCCCCTAATTCGTCTAGTCTCCCACCTTCATCTGATCCTATTCTCCGTTTTCCCCAAAGCTCGAACATTTCGCCAAATCTATCTAAGTCGATTCCCACTCTAATTTTGGGATCGAATTGTTGGATATGTATGCCCTAGAGGCCTGTATTGTATAGGATACTAGACATGTATATGTACAGAAACAATCTTTGCTCGAAATGATAGTATGCTATCTGGTTTATCTTTATCATAACATGTGATGTGTTGATGAAGCCCTTAGGACTATGCTTGACTACCAGGATTATGATGAGATCATACTGGTGGGACCTGGGCAGTCTACAAGCATATCCTTCAATAGTTCCTAGTCGAGGGTATATCGAGACAGGGCATCGGTACTACCAGATTAGACTAGTGTGTACGTTTCTTGACCCTGGGGGAAATGGTTGATTCCACAACCATTGATGTTTGACATCAAAGATTGTACACAGGTGCTTATTGGAGAATGGGTACACCGAACAGGACTCGCTGAGAACTCCTAGATGGTATATATACCTATTGTCAGATAGCAGTTCTCTAGTGATACTTGTACAGGTTAGTCTGTAGACCCGAGATCGTCATAGTGTCTTGTGTGATTCCCACTGTACTTTAATTTCCTCCCTACCACGGCTCTACTGAGTCGTGCAAACAGGTGGATTTTGGGTACAGTCCCGAATCATATGGAGACTGTAGCGTTTTGAAAATCGTTTCGGTGCAATTTCGAAAAAACGGTAAAATAAGGGGGTTTTCTGTAAAAAGTCAAAATGCAAATATCTTTATTATAAAATTAAATATACACATTCTAGTTATGTAATTGCTAGTATTTGGTGTTTATTGAGCCACTGGTGAAATTTCAAATTTTCTGAAATTTTTTTTATTTTATTTCTATTTTAAGCCGGTAAAAATATATTAAATTAGCGATAAATACAAATTTCTTTGGGCTAATTTTAATCTATAGAACAATGACAACAAAAATCTAGTTTGTAATATAAATTTTTAGTATTTTATTTTAAGTTCTATTTAGTTATAATCGATGGAAAATTAAAATTTTATTTATTCGAACTAAAACTTGCAAATATGATATTGTGGGGGGGTCCTTTTGCATGGAATTCTTTTTGTAATCACTCACACACACCCTCACCCCTCCATGGCCGAGCCCACCATCAACAGCCCACTTTCCCCCCTCAAAAATTTTCTCCATCTCATTTGTATGTGTGAAATAGAGTTTAAAGGTATATGTTAAGATGTATTGTTTTGGAGGCTTAGTGTACCTTGATTTGAGGGGGGGTTGACTTGGAAAATTATGCACAACATCCACACCATCCCCCCCATCACCCCTGGCCGAAAATCTGCAGGAATTCCCCACTTCCCTCTCTCATTTCATATCAATCCAACTCCATTTCCGTATCTTATTAAATTAAGCTTTTATTATTATATTGAGTTGTGATGTATTAGTGAGGTATGGGGTTTTTTTTGTTGACTTGGAATTATACCCATACACCCACACACCCCTCTTCAACTTGCTGGCCGAGCCTCCTCCTGCAGGAAATCCCCAAATCTCCATCTAATTTCCACACAAAAATCATCACAATTCCATCAAAAATAAAGCCTATTTAAATTCACAAAATCATAGCTTACTCTCTACTCACTTCTCCTTAGCCTTTTCTAACTTGGATCTAGGAGCATGGAAGCTATTTTTGGGGGCTAAGTTTTGCATGCTAGATCTCTTTTGGTGAGGTATAAATTAAACCCTATACTTAAATTGTTGTTTAAATACTTTAAATTGAGCATATTTAGTTAATAATTTGGTTTAATTGAATGTTTGGAAAAAACCTTGTAAGAGTGGTGATTTCAATTAGGGGTTTTATTATATCATTAAGGTTGCAATGTATAGTTTAATATCTTAATGTATGTAAAACCTAGTTTGGTTGTTAAATTACATATTTGTTATATGTAATTTGTCCAAATCTTATATTTTTGAAAAACTAGGTTTGTGTGTGTGTGTGTATATATATATATATATATATATATATATATATATATATATATATATAGGTGGGATAAAATTCTAGTGAGGGTTTATAGCATTAGATTATGGTTCTAATGAGTAGATTAATATGTTAATGCCACGAAAACCTAATCTAGTTGCTAATTTGTGTATTGTTACTTCGTAATTGTTAAAATTGGTTTATTTTGCAAACTAGAGTTTTTGGGTTTAATGTAATTGTTGAGAGTAAATTATGGAAATGATTTATATGACTTATTTAAGATATTTAATAAGTATATTGCCGCTACATTCATTTAAACGTCATGTTTTGTACAAAAACGACGAATTGTGCTTGCTAGATTTTTCGGAAAAATGACTTTTTAAATGAAATTGGGGTTTTCGTGAATTTTAACCTATTTTATATTATAATTAGTGTTCGTGAATGTGCAAATGAGTGTGTTTGGGTTGTTCTCGATGGTTTGACGTTGTACGCCGACTTCGAGGGCTTTTTGGGTTGGTTTGTGAAAGCAACCATAGGTTTTGACCTATGTGGGATTCGTATGTCGTTTTGGTCATGAGTCGGATTTTAATGCGATACGTTGCGTTATGATATGTAGGTATCCCATGTGGACTTCGAGACGACAAGCAAGCGCGTGGAGACGTCGGCACCGGCGAGCGAGGACCAGGTGAGTAGATTTATATCTACGGGGAGAAGTCGGGTGGATGGCGTATAGCACCCCCGCAGTCCGTGGTGGTGTATACGGATGCGTATACACACCAACAATTATTATATGTTGTTTGGGATTAATAACGATGTTAGGATGAATATTGGTGTGTTGGATTACTTTAGTGTTGCGAACCCTAGGGTAGTGTTGCACTACACATACACACATACATACACACATACATACTTGCATACATTCCTATTTATATGTGCTCATGGGATTCTTTATAGTTATGTGTTCACATGGGTATGGGACTATGTGTTCACATACGGATATGAGGACGATACTTGGGATTGAGCTGAGTCGATGAGATTTGTTTTGTGGTTGTGATATCGGTTTGTACGAGACTGTCGATCAGTAGTCAGATCATGACGATATTGAGGATATTAGTATGGTACTAGACATAGGTCAGTACCCTGGACTATGATCTTGGATAAAGAGGATACCAGATGAATAGTGTGATGAATATGATATTAACCCGTACCCAGATTTGGGGATGTCGTACGACGGATTTACGTAGGAGCTATATTTTGATGATTGATCCGCACTCTTGACTTGGGATGTCTGATTATAGATATGGTATCGGATATGATATTATTGAGGCGGGATCACCGATTAATATATATACAGTTATGTATATGGATCGACTCAGATGTTAGGCGGTTTCCTTACCTGTAGTCCAGCTTGTTAGCTTAGCCCTTTAGTTTAGTTTAGTTGTTAGATTAGATTCGATTCTTACCTATTTCAAAAACTAACGAATCGTGGGTATTTTAAAAGACAGCCCAAGAGATCCTACGGATATTTCAAAAGACGTATCTTTTCATAAAAACACCGTAGCCCCTATTTTCAAAACCCCATGATTCGTGTTATTTCAAAAGGCACCATTTGTAGGACTTATATTAGATTAATGCAGATTAGTTATAGTTGCGTCTAGTATTCAGCTCCCGCTCATTATTGTGGTTCGCTTCGCATCGCATGCTTATATTATGTTTCATACTCCATTATTGATATCATGCTGTTAGGACACCAGCACCATTACCGATGATGCGTATGTACCACGTACACTTACTTGCCGGCTCACACACATCTTCATCGGTAATTGCCATGTCACGTACACCTTAGAAAATATTATTGCTTGACATAGCCTGTTAGCTAATGTTTAGACATGATATTTGTGTACTTGCCTCATATGTTAGTTTAGACATTGTAGTTATTACCTGCTACTTCATGCATACTGTTATTCATTGTTATGCCGCATTCATGGATTCTCATGCATATATTCACTATTTTACGTGTTATTGAGGTTTTGGATTCGGATTTCCATGAGATTTTCTGGATTTGGAGGAAAACCGCAAAAACATAAATAAACCTTTTCTCTCTTTTAAAATAAAAGTGCGGTTTTCCCATGATGTATGAGTCGTCCACCATGAGTTTGCTGATGGATTTCGAGACCCGATTCGAGGAGACGGATGAACCGTTTCGGGTACATGGTGGACCCGGTAAGGTACCCGGGGCAAGAAGCGCGTGATGATGACGATGTGAGCCTGGCAGGGGAGCACTACCTACCGGTGATTTTACCCGACGCGTCGGATATCCGGAGGATACCGTCGTGGTCTTGAGATGGATGGTAGGGGCTGGTCTGGACTGACGGCGCCCTAGATATTGTGATTGAGACATTGAGATTTCGAGATATTGAGGTACAGAGACTGTGATACAGAGATATCGAGATATTGGGATTACGTTTTGTGCCGATGCTAGGCACTGTTTTATGCTGATTTCATTATGATACCTCATTTTAAAAATACAAAGGAAATCTCACTAAATTATGCAAACAGTTCTTCATTTACATGTATTCTGTTTTCATGCATTCATACCTCATTCATATGATATATATTGCTACCTGAGGCACTGACACGGGCACATGGGATTACACTCGGGTTAGATTTTTACCCTAGCCTTGTTATCGGTTGCATGTTATATATATAATTGAGGATGTATTATGATCTTTGACCTAGATTGCGTTATTTATGCGATTTCTTTTCGTAGACGTTTTTCTATTCACGAGTTGGCAACTCACCCCCGTTGTGCCCCAGTTTCTTGCAGGATTGCCGTACAGGTTTCATTACGGCTTTGCGGGCATAGTTTCCTTCGGGTGATTTGCTAATAGGTGGGTTTACTTGCATCGTATCCCCATTATATATCTTGTATATCATTATTCTGTTGTATCTAGAAATTCCATCAACCAAACATGTATTTATTTTCTTGAGATAGAGACCAGTGATGTTATTCTTTCGACCTTAGAGTCGCGCGTTATATTTCTGTGGTTTTCTTGTGGTTTTGAGTTTCCTTTTGAGTTTTGATCCTCGCCCTTGGTGTTGTATATTATATTGCTTGTGTGGTTGTGACCGTCGATTGACGAAGAGCTAGCACCCGCTTGGGGATGACTTTTTATTGATTTCGTATACTATTCATGTTGCATCCCGTTTGGGGGCCAGTATTTACAAAGGAGACTCTGCCGAAATTTTCAGGAAATATTTGATGTTTTTTAAAAACGCATAATTCGGCTTATGCTATTGATACTACTTGCTTTAAGTTGTTTTTCCTACACTCTACATCTTTTCTTGGTTTGGATTTCTGGGTTTTCGGTTTACTTAGATTACGTACGCCTCGAGACGTTCGTAGTTTAAGTGCCGGTCATGTTCCGTAGTTTCGGGTCGTGACAGAGACAGTGAGCGATAGGAGGGGTTTCGTCTCTCCCGGTATAGGGAGTTGATGTCGCGCTATGTTTGATCGGCTATAACACCTAAATCCCTGGCCAGGGTTCTCGAGGTTTACTGATAAGTGTTATCAGTAGTTTCTCGAACTGTTATGAGCCATAAATCAGCATGACTTATAAAGTTACCGGGGTCTGACATTTACCACCCCTAGACTTCATATGCGACGTATCAGACAAAGAGACCGGACTGTACGGTAAGTGTTGCTTGCAGGCTCGTAAGGGTTGTGATGGGTTCGCTCGTCGGCCACCTTTTCGTCAAGTACCTGGGTAGCCGTTACGCACAGCTAGTGCCGCTGACGTGCTTGTGGTTAAACCCACTGCCAGCATACTATCGAGTCTTTAGAGTCCCACACAGAGAGTTCCCTCGTTCAGGCGAAATATGTAGAGGCTGTAAGTTGTTATGGCAGCCGTAAGCTGTTACGGCAAGGTTTTGATTTTGTTCATGTAATTGTTACAGGAATAATAATCAGAAGGATAATACTGGTGGGCTTTGGTTTAAGCCGGATACCGGTATTATATTATTGGATTAATGGTATTCGTATTTTTCGGAATTCGGATGCGGATATACAGTATACGGTATACGGAGGAGGGGTATTTTTGTAATTGTTACAAGAATACCTTCTAGAAGGTGCCACCTCATAATGACATAATAATGACATCATTTATTTTGTGAAAATAAAATGAGGTGGAAATTTAAAGGTACAAGCATGATGAGGTTGTTGTTATGGAATTACTATTGAAGCATGATACTAATTTATATAATGCATGCTTCAAATTATTTCTCGTAGTGCTATATCTTTATTCATCATGCTTGAATACTTTCATTATGATAAACACTTACTCCTTCTCATCTCCTCCTTCTCCTTCTTCTTATAAATAGCTTCACATGAGATGTGAATGTTAAGTGAATCAAGAGAATGTTAAGGAAAAGAAATGCTATAGATTTCAAGCTAATCCAATACATTCATCTCTACATAATCCTAGTGACCTATTCTAGCAAAATTGGTCTCTAGGTTAAACTCTTATGAAGAGTTTCTAGCTCGCACGACAACTCTCGGGTGGATCATCTAGGTCTTGGGTGGCCGGAGATCGAAGACATCGGCAACGTCAAAAGGAGCTAAGGAGTTCATCAAAGAGAAGACCCGAAGGACCGTCTCATTGAGGTATAATCCCTAACATAGTAGATGAGATCTCTAGTTAGGTTTTTCTAGTTGTGGTTTAGACAGGATCTTCGGTTAAGTGCGTGTTGTATGCCAAGAAAATTTTCGTTCATCGCTTCCGCCGCGCCACAAGAGTTGTGGGAGCATGCAACATACACTAACATGGTATCAGAGCCTAACTAAACCACAATTAGATGTTAGCCAAAAGTTAGAAGCTCGATCGACAGTTTTTTCTCCCGAAAACTCGTATTCTGCCCTTGCTGCTGTCAGTTTTTGAAAGTGTTCCAAAGTTAATTTGACATATCTTAAAAATACAAGCAGGCTTTTATAAGAACACTGTAGAAATTTGGACTCATGACTCGACTAAAGAGCCGCGGATCCGCCGCAGAGTTGGGGCCTTGTTGACTCATTTTTCTACAGTGTTCATATATTGAAGAATTAGGGTTTCTGGAATATAAAGAATTTTAAAAAGGTGTTTGTACAGGAACATGTCAAGTGTTGGCATGGTTTAAAATTATCGATCGAAATTCTAATAGTGTTTGGCTAATCAGGTTTTTCGTTTTTGTGATATGTGTTTGAAATGTCCGCTAATTGCTATATGACGATTAGTGGGGGTTGCACATATGGATATCATGAGATGGTATGTGTATATGAATGTGTTGGATCGTCGTGATGAATGGCCGGGGGGTGTGAGAAGAGCGTTTTTCCTTTTCTTTCATTCCATGTAATTTTTAAAAAGCCATGTAATATTGTTTTACGGGGTACATCCGGGATGAGATTGTAGCCACCGTTGTATAATTTCTTTTTACTGTTTTTGCTCCTAGGATAGACCCAAGGTGTGGTGCACAAACTATCGGGTTTTCGAAGTGCCGAGTGGCCTACTCAATTGTTGAGGAAGGTTGCTACACTTCGGGAATTTGGCGGGTAGTTTGCCGCAGCCGTAGGGGTCTAGGGGGGTTTGGCTATTCATCACGACCGTGGAATCCGTCTTTCATTAAGGGCTTGAATGAAATACGAAATTCCTAGTATATCCAATGCATTCATCTGTGATCTGAAATGGTTATATTTATATATGAGATATATAATAAACGTTGCTTATGTTTTGCACCCGCACTAGTCCAGTCCCCACTCTGCCGTTAGTTAAGTAACCTAACGGTGCATGACGGGACCCAGTGACGAATGCGGATGGCATAAGCGTACGTTCTATTTTTTCGTTTCTTTTCTGTGATATTTAGAAAACGTAAATGATGGGACAACATTAATGTGATTAATGATCAGAGAAAGAAACCTAAAGATGTTGTAGAATCAATTTTTTTTTAAGAAAAAGGGTAACTCTAGGTTTTGTTTTGCATAGCGGTATTCTTGAATATCCTGCACCTCATTCGATGAGGAAAGGGCCGAGATCCCTTCACCGGGAGTGACCCCTTTAGCGAAACTGGAAAATGTTACAAAGAACTCGATTTGATTTTATAGTTGATCTAACTTTGCTTTGCATTGTGGTATTTTCATATCCAGCACCTTATTCGATAAGGAAAGAGCCGAGATCCCTTCACCGGGAGTGACCTCTTTAGCAAAATTAGAAAGATACTACAAAACCATTCGATTTTTAAAAAACTGGAGCTTAAACCACTCTTTCCCACTCGATTCTACAACGATATCAAGTTCAAAACGTTAAAGGTTTTCATAAAAACCATCCGTTGCCCTCCGCCATTTTAGGAAGCAGAGTACTTAGTATTCGTGCCACGTTTGTTGACCATAGTTAAGGCGTGGTGTACGGTAGCTAAGTGGTGAATTCTTACAAAGCATTTGATGCGATCGATTAGGGCATTCTCATGACTTTGTTGACCATAGTTAAGGGTCATGTGGGTGGGTCTAAATCAATCATGAAATGGCGGGTTGAACTTGACTAGTACTTATGATTTGTTGACCATAGTTAAGGTCATAAGTCACTAGGGGTAAAAATCATATCGGGAATTTCAAGAGTTGAGATTTGCAATGAGATTGCATACCTTCTATATGATAGTTGGATCCCGATCCCACTGTGAGTAAAAGTTACTCCCAAGAGAATTTGGCACTTTTCGGTTAGCGAACTTGTAGATTGCAATTTATCCTGGCTAGTTTTCTTTTTAGGTTTGAAAGAAAATTTGATAAAAAGCAGTGGGAGACAACAATTAGATAAGATTAATAATTAATCTAATTATGCAAGAGCAATCGCTGAATGACTTCTTTTCTATCTCCTAATAGCAGATACCGATGTCGGGACTTAAACTTTTATTAGACAAAAACAAACTCACTGGACCAAATTACAAAGATTGGCTAAGGAACGTGAATATTGCCCTGACATATGATAAGGTCGCATACGTCCTGACTACTCCAGCCCCTCCTAGCTCAGGCCCTGATTCTTCAGTTGCGGATAAAGAAATCCGCAAGAAATGGGATACAGACTGCGCAACAGCCAAGTGCCTCGCGCTAGCTTCTATGAACAATGAACATCAGAAGCAGCACGAGAAGATGGATGTCCAATCCATCTTTCTCCATACAGAAGAGTTGTATGGAGAGCAATCTCGTACTCTCCGATACGAGGCATCTCGAAAGTTGTTTCAGATGCGCATGGCTGCTGGCACGTCTGTAGATGACCATGTATTGAAGATGATTGGACTTATCGAAGAACTTGAGGACCTGGGTTGGACCATGGAGAATGAGCAATATGTTGATATTGTTCTGCAGTCCCTTTCCCCTGCCTTTGCTCAATTCATTGTAAACTTCAACATGCACAAAATGGAGAAGTCTTTACCAGAACTCCTCAATATGTTGAGGAGTGCAGAGAGCACGCTAAAGGTAGCGAAAACTCCCGCTCTTATTGCTGGGCCATCTTCTTCCTCCATCCCGAAAGCCAAGGCCAAGGGAAAGAAGAAGAAGAAGAATCCCATCAAGCAGAGTGGCGGAGTGAAAAAGGCATCGGGAAGGGACAAGAAAGGGGCTGCTGCGACAGGTCGTGGGGAATGTTTCCACTGCCACCAGACTGGGCACTGGAAGAGAAACTGTGCTAAATACTTGGCCGACCTCCAGAAGAAGAAGCATGGTGATGCTTCCACTTCAGGTGTGTTTGTAACAGAAAACTGTTTTTCAATTAACTCTGCTTCCTGGGTATTAGATACTGGATCAGGATCTCATATCTGCAATTGTATGCAGGGGTTGAGAAATAGCAGGTTGTTGAAGAAAGGTGATCACACTCTCCGGGTTGGGAATGGTTCCTCAGTACATGCTACTGCAGTGGGAGAGTATCATCTTGGTTTGCTGTCGGGTTCTATATTGGTTTTGAACCCATGTTATTTTGTACCTTCGATGTTATGTAATATTATATCTGTATCGTTGTTGGACAATGCTGGATATAATTTTGTATTGCAATCTAATGTTATGAACATTAATCTTAATCAAGAGTTGATTGGGTATGGAACATTAAATAACGGGATATACATCCTAAATCAGCATACAGTTTTTCATATACAACACGGAAACAAAAGAAAGGTTTCAGACATAAATGAAGCTTTCATTTGGCATTGCAGACTAGGTCATATTAATGAAACAAGACTAACCAAGCTACATAAAGATGGATATTTAAACTCGTTTGAATATAAATCTTATGCGACTTGCCAATCTTGCATCAAAGGTAAAATGACCAAAACTCCGTTTACTGGACACGGAGAGAGAGCTACTGAACTCTTAGGCCTCATACATAGTGATGTATGTGGACCAATGTCTACACATGCTGCAGGTGGTTTTTCATACTTCATAACCTTCACTGATGATTTATCGAGATTCGGGCACGTGTTCTTGTTGAAACATAAGTCCGAAGCCTTTGAAAAGTTCAAGAAATATAAATCTGAAGTAGAAAAACAAACAGGCTTAAGTATCAAGAAACTTCGATCGGATCGTGGAGGTGAGTATCTAAGCTCAGAGTTTCTAGATTTCCTAAAAGAGAATGGGATTCTCTCTCAGCTCACTCCTCCGTATACACCACAGCACAACGGTGTATCGGAAAGGAGGAATCGCACATTATTAGATATGGTACGATCCATGATGAGTGATGCTGAGTTACCAATATCATTTTGGGGGCACGCATTGGAGACTGCGATTTATCTATTGAATAGGGTTCCGACCAAAACCGTGTCTACCACTCCATATGAGATATGGTATGGGAAGAGACCATCTCTTAACAGAGTTAAGGTATGGGGTTGTCCGGCTTATGTGAAAAAGCAGAATCCAGACAAACTTGAGACACGATCGGTTTTGTGTAAATTTGTGGGATATCCAAAACACTCGTATGGATATCTATTCTACCACAAGGAGGAACAAAGGGTGTTTGTTTCTCAGTATGCCACATTTTTAGAAAATGAATTTTTTACAAATGATACTGTTGGCAATGCGGTAGAACTGGAAGAAGTTCCAGATGCACAAACCATTACCGATGATTTGATTGAACCTGAGGTTTCAATAGAACTTGACATACCTCAGCCACTCCGTAAAATCTAGTAGGACTTCTCGCCCACCTAATAGATACTACGGTTTTCTAAATGACGACGATAAAGAAGATTGCATCATGAATAATGATGACCCTACTAGTTTTCAGCAAGCTATCACGAGTGGTGACTCAGTGAAATGGTTGGATGCCATGAGATCCGAAATGGAATCCATGCACACCAACAAAGTATGGACTTTGGAAGCTGCACCTTCTGGAGTAAAACCCATAGGGTGCAAATGGATCTTTAAAAGAAAGATTGGTGTGGATGGTCAGGTGGAGACCTATAAAGCTAGGCTGGTAGCAAAAGGATTTCGTCAAAGACCGGGCTTGGACTATGATGAAACTTTTTCACCAGTCGCGATGCTCAAATCCATTCGGATCTTGCTTGCTATAGCTGCTTACTATGATTATGAGATCTGGCAGATGGATGTTAAAACGGCATTTCTAAATGGTGATTTAGAAGAATGCATTTTTATGGATCAGCCAGAGGGCTTCATTGATAGTGGGAGCAGCGGAAAAGCATGCAGGCTGCTTAAATCCATCTATGGATTAAAGCAGGCATCACGGAGTTGGAGCATCTGCTTTGATGATACAATCAAAGAGTTTGGTTTTATCAAAAACGTGGATGAACCATGTATTTATAAAAGGATTGTAGAGAGTACTGTTACATTCCTCGTATTGTACATGGACGATATTCTCTTGATAGGAAATGATATTCCTATGCTACAATCGGTCAAACTATTCTTATCGCAGAGGTTCTCCATGAAAGACCTGGGTGATGCCTCGTACATTCTGAGGATTAAGATCTATAGAGATAGATCTAAGAAATTATTGGGATTGTCCCAATCGAGATACATTGACACCATACTAAAGAGGTTTAGTATGGAAGATTCCAAGAGGGGTAATTTACCCGCTTGTCATGGGATCACCCTCTCCAAAGAGATGTCTCCAAAGACTGATGAGGAGAGGGCTCGCATGAGCATTATACCCTATGCTTCGGCAGTAGGATCTATAATGTATGCGATGTTATGTACTCGCCCAGATGTAGCTTATGCACTAAGTGCAGTAAGCAGGTATCAATCCAACCCAGGGGAGAAACACTGGACTGCTGTGAAGAACATTCTAAAGTACTTGAGAAGAACTAAAGAAATGTTCTTGGTGTATGGTAACGGAAATCTCCAAATGGAGGGCTTTACCGACTCCAGCTTCCAGAGCGACAAGGATGATAGTAAGTCCATCTCAGGGTTTGTATTTACTCTAAATGGAGGGGCGGTATGTTGGAAGAGTTCCAAACAAGATACCGTCGTTGACTCCACGATGGAAGCTGAGTATATTGCTGCTAATGATGCCGCAAAAGAAGCGGTCTGGATAAGGAAGTTCATTTCAGAACTTCAAGTGGTTCCATCCATTGCTAATCCAATACCTCTGTATTGCGATAACAATGGAGCCATGGCTTTGGCAAAGGAACCGAGGTCCCATCAGAAATCCAGACATATCTTGAGGCGGTATCACCTCATCAGGGAGATAGTGGATCGCCAGGAAATCGAGGTACGGAGAGTAGACACGAAAGACAACACAGCAGATCCATTCACTAAGGCTATCCCTCAAGTACAGTTTGAGAAACTGTTTGAGCTGTTGGGCATGCGGTACGCCGGAAACTGGTTCTAGCTGGTACTTATTGCATTAATTACAGGCCTTAGTGCAAGTAGGAGATTGTTGGATATGTATGCCCTAGAGGCCTGTATTGTATAGGATACTAGACATGTATATGTACAGAAACAATCTTTGCTCGAAATGATAGTATGCTATATGGTTTATCTTTATCATAACATGTGATGTGTTGATGAAGCCCTTAGGACTATGCTTGACTACCAGGATTATGATGAGATCATACTGGTAGGACCTGGGCAGTCTACAAGCATATCCTTCAATAGTTCCTAGTCGAGGGTATATCGAGACAGGGCATCGGTATTACCAGATTAGACTAGTGTGTACGTTTCTTGACCCTGGGGGCAATGGTTGATTCCACAACCATTGATGTTTGACATCAAAGATTGTACACATGTGCTTATTGGAGAATGGGTACACCGAACAGGACTCGCTGAGAACTCCTAGATGGTATATATACCTATTGTCAGATAGCAGTTCTCTAATGATACTTGTACAGGTTAGTCTGTAGACCCGAGATCGTCATAGAGTCTTGTGTGATTCCCACTGTACTTTAATTTCCTCCCTACCACGGCTCTACTGAGTCGTGCAAACAGGTGGATTTTGGGTACAGTCCCGAATCATATGGAGACAGTGAGCGATAGGAGGGGTTTCGTCTCTCCCGGTATAGGGAGTTGATGTCGCATTATGTTTGATCGGCTATAACACCTAAATCCCTGGCCAGGGTTCTCGAGATTTACTGATAAGTGTTATCAGTAGTTTCTCGAACTGTTATGAGCCATAAATCAGCATGACTTATAAAGTTACTGGGGTCTGACATTTACCATCCCTAGACTTCATATGCGACGTATCAGACGAAGAGACCGGACTGTACGGTAAGTGTTGCTTGCAGGCTCGTAAGGGTTGTGATGGGTTCGCTCGTCGGCCACCTTTTCGTCAAGTACCTGGGTAGCCGTTACGCACAGCTAGTGCCGCTGACGTGCTTGTGGTTAAACCCACTGCCAGCATACTATCGAGTCTTTAGAGTCCCACACAGAGAGTTCCCTCGTTCAGGCGAAATATGTAGAGGCTGTAAGTTGTTATGGCAAGCCGTAAGCTGTTACGGCAGGGTTTTGATTTTGTTCATGTAATTGTTACAGGACTAATAATCAGAAGGATAATACTGGTAGGCTTTGGTTTAAGCCGGATACCGGTATTATATTATTGGATTAATGATATTCGTATTTTTCGGAATTCGGATGCGGGTATACAGTATACGGTATACGGAGGAGGGGTATTTTTGTAATTGTTACAAGAATACCTTCTAGAAGGTGCCACCTCATAATGACATAATAATGACATCATTTATTTTGTGAAAATAAAATGAGGTGGAAATTAAAAGGTACAAGCATGATGAGGTTGTTGTTATGGAATTACTATTGAAGCATGATACTAATTTATATAATGCATGCTTCAAATTATTTCTCTTAGTGCTATATCTTTATTCATCATGCTTGAACACTTTCATTATGATAAACACTTACTCATTCTCATCTCCTCCTTCTCCTTCTTCTTATAAATAGCTTCACATGAGATGTGAATGTTAAGTGAATCAAGAGAATGTTAAGGAAAAGAAATGCTATTGATTTCAAGCTAATCCAATACATTCATCTCTACATAATCCTAGTGACTTATTCTAGAAAAATTGGTCTCTAGGTTAAACTCTTGTGAAGAGTTTCTAGCTCGCACGACAACTCTCGGGTGGATCATCTAGGTCTTGGGTGGCCGGAGATCGAAGACATCGGCAACGTCAAAAGGAGCTAAGGAGTTCATCAAAGAGAAAACCCGAAGGACCGTATCATTGAGGTATAATCCCTAACATAGTAGATGAGATCTCTAGTTAGGTTTTTCTAGTTGTGGTTTAGACAAGATCTTCGGTTAAGTGCGTGTTGTATGCCAAGAAAATTTTCGTTCATCGCTTCCGCCGCGCCACAAGAGTTGTGGGAGCATGCAACATACACTAACACGAATCGTCCCCACAATCATCTCCACAAACGTTGGACCCAAAACTTATTGATCAAGCTCCATTTCCAAACAGATTAAGGGCCAACAGACCCAACCCACAAATGGAGAAGATTGTGGAAATGTTTAAGCAAGTAAGCGTGAATATTCCTCTCCTAGATGCTATTCAACAAGTCCCATCTTATGCAAGAATCCTTAAAGACTTGTGCACTAGGAAGAGAAAAACTCAAGTGCCTAAGAAGGTTTTCATGATGAGTAATGTTAGTACAGATTTTACCCAGCAAATACCAAAGAAACGTAAGGACCCTGGCTGTCCTGCAATCTCTATTTCTATTGGGGGTAAAAATATTAATCGTGCTTTACTTGATCTTGGTGCTAGCGTTAACTTACTTCCTTATTCAGTATACGAGTAGTTAGGAATTGGAGAGTTAAAACCCGCCCATTGTACTCTCCAGATGGCAGACCGATCGATCACCAAATCTCGGGGTGAACTAGAGGATGTGTTAATTAAAGTCGGGGAATTCATATTCCCTGTGGACTTTATTGTTTTAGATACACAGCCTGTGGCAAACCCACGCAATCAAATCCCGGTGATATTTGGTCGACCCTTCCTAGCAACTTCTAACGCTATTAATTGTCGTAACGGTTCTATGAACTTATCCTTCGGGAAAATGACAATTGAGCTTAATATTTACAAGCTAGGAAGTCAGCCATCAGAACCTTCTGCTCATTTACTGGATGTTTGTTCCATCCACGAGATAGCTCCCGAAAGCTGCATGGATGAGGAACTTTACTTTGATGATCTCGACAACACTAATGAGACATCGTTTGATCTTGCACTACTTCATAGTGAGGATATGTTCAATGAGTCCGTCCTTGAGTTTGAACCCGTTGACTCGTTGCAAAAGTCAGCAGCACTTTCCGAGTCAATATCTTATGCAAGTTTTGAACCTCTTAGGGAGTCCAAATATCATTCCGATACCCCACCTTCTATTGTCTCTCCGCCAATTATTGATCTCAAACCGCTACCTTCTCATCTTAAATATGCATATTTAGGAGAGAATGAGACTTTGCCAGTAATTATATCCGCTTCTCTAGCCTTAGAGAAAGAGAACGCAACTTTGGCAGTGTTGAGATCGAATCGGCAAGCATTTGGTTGGACAATGGCTGACATCAAAAGGATTAGTCCCTTAATTGTTGAACGTTACATACATCTGATGGATGAAGCCAAACCAACCCGAGACCCACAAAGACGGTTAAATCCCGTTATGAAGGAGGCGGTAAAGAAAGAAATCGTCAAGTGCCTTGATAGTGGAATAATTTACCCTATATCTGATAGCCAATAGGTAAGTCCAATTCATGTGGTCCCTAAAAAGTCTGGCATTACGGTCATCACTAATGAGGCTAATGAGTTAATCCAAACACGCACCCAAACTGGGTGGCACGTATGTATTGATTACAGGAAGCTCAATGCCGCGACGAGGAAAGATCACTTCCCTCTACCTTTCATTGACCAGATGTTAGAACGATTAGCTGGACACGAATACTATGGCTTCTTGGACGGATACTCTGGCTATAACCAGGTCCCCATCGCCGAAAAGGATCAAGATAAAACCACATTTACTTGTCCTTTCGGTACTTTTGCTTATAGACGCATGCCCTTTGGGTTATGCAATGCTCCCGCTACATTTCAGCGGTGTATGATGGGGATATTTTCAGATATGGTGGAAAATTTTCTGGAAATTTTTATGGACGATTTCTTCATTTTTGGGGACTCCTTTGAGGACTGCCTTCGTAATCTTGACGCTGTTCTTACCCGCTGTAAGGATAAGAACTTGACTTTGAATTGGGAAAAATACCATTTTATGGTCCAAGAAGGTATTGTACTTGGATATATAATTTCACGAAAAGGCATTGAGGTTGACAGAGCTAAAATAGATGTCATTCATAACCTCCCTCGTCCTAATTGCGTCAAAGATATATGATCCTTGCTTGGTCATGCAGGATTTTATAGGAGATTTATTAAGGACTTTAGCAAAATTGCTAGACCCTTAACTCTTCTATTGGCCAAGGACACTACATTTCACTTCGATTCGGATTGTGAGGATGCTTTTGAATAGCTTAAAGGATCGCTCACTACAGCCCCCGTTCTATCATCTCCGGATTGGAACCACCCGTTCGAGCTTATGTGTGATGCATCAGATTTTGCAATTGTTGCTGTCTTAGGACAGCATATTGATAAGATGCCACATGTAATTTACTATGCAAGTAGGACCTTGAATGATGCACAAATAAATTACACAACTACCGAGAAAGAACTCTTGGCAGTTGTATTTGCATTAAAGAAATTTAGGCCCTACTTGATTGGCTCGCCAATTGTGGTTTACACAGATCACTCCGCCCTACGACATCTTTTATCGAAGAAGGATGCGAAGGTCAGGCTGATACGTTGGATCCTATTGTTACAAGAATTTGATGTAACTTTCATCTTCTTTCTTTTATTATGGGATTTTGTGGGTGTTATCCGCTGAAAACCCTCAGGAGACAACACTCCTCCTACTATGGACACCTAGAAGTTTAAAGGCTTGTTGCACGTGCTCAGTGCAATCGTGTTGCCTACGAAAGTGTGCTAGGTTTTTCTTCTTCTTCTTCTCTTTAATAACTAGTTTGCTCGGGACGATCAAAGTTAAGTTTGGGGGTATTTGATTTGTCTGAAATATTGCACATTTGAATGATTATTTTTCCCGCTATTGTTAAATACTAAAAAGTGTTTATTGTAATTATAGAACATATGAGGGTTTATGTGTGAAAAGTTTATTATCATATGATTTTACATTATATTTAACATAATGAGAGAAAATACATGCATATAATATTTATATAAAATATTAGTAATTAAAATATGCATATCATATCAAATATTTCTAATTAATATTCTTAAGATTTAAATCATATAAAATGGTTAGGATAATATCTCAAAATAATAACAAATACTACTAACACTATGACTTGAGATATTGTGCAGATATTAGCTCAGGTCTGGAGATCAAGAGATCCGAGATGTTGGAATCAAATCTGCCGAAATATTGAAGCAAATCATTAGATCTAGCAACGGCAGAGACTCAGAGTTAGATTCTCAAAATCCAGATATCTAGAGGATCTCCACATGTCAACACCAAACATAAGAAGAAATCCCAAGTCCTGATCCAACCATGTCGCCGCGGTTGGGCGGCCAAACTACCATATTCGCGGCGGATCCGCGGTCTCTTGATGGCCGTAGGATTTAAGATTTTGTGGGTAGTATTTTAATAGCATATATTATTATATGGAATCTAGGGTTTCTGTCTATGGTGACTATATAAAGACCGATAGTTTCACATGAAAGATGATCAAACCGAAGAGATCAAGAGGTCCAAAGCGATCCATGCATCCAGGTGATCATCATCCAGTCATCTATCTCCAACAAGAGAGAGAGAGAGAGCGAAAGCAAAAACTAGGATTCTTTGTAATATACTTTGTACGGAGAGTTGTATGCAATAGTTGATTAATAAAGACGGTCTTTTTACAAATTAATTTCCACACTTACTTTCTGCATTTACTTTCTGCACCTTAATCATGCTTTTACTCTTCATCCTTTCTTTTAAATCTCAAATCATGAGCGAGTAATTCCTAGTTTGCTAGGGTTCGTAGGCTAGGGTAGATCAATGGATGATAAAATTATTTAACCTCTTTTATACATTTTGAAGTCAATAAACTTTAGCAAAATAAATCTTAACATCCTTATCGGGCGCGCTACCAATCTATTGCTAGTCACGACCACGATTCGAGATCTGTTCAACACTTGTTTTGTTAAGAGCTAGACATGAATAAAGATCAATGCAAGGACAGGGGTTAAGAGTGGGGAAACCCTAGTTTTTTTTCTAAAAGAATCATAATCTACATTCATCACTATCGATCTAGTTTTACACTATTAAAAGATAAAAGAAGTCATTTTTAATTATTCATCCATTACTACTAAGTCTTATGAACCCTACAAGCATCTTCTTCATAAATCTTACATCCATAGTATATCTGTAACTACAACCAATCATCCTTCTTCCATCAACTCGTCTAAAACAAGAAAAAGGTTCACGTTTCCCTGCGGACGACCCATACTCATCGTGGTTAGCTACTAGCAACACAGTCCTGATTGCGGTTACTTTACAACACACTCTTTTAAACAAATCAATCAGGTGCTCTCGGAACATCACTTCTCAACAGATACCTCAACGGACATGTGTCGAATTGGTGGTCTGTATCTCCACAACCAAAACAATGCCACCTTTCTTTTCGACAATACCACCAAGTATGGCCAGGCCACCGGCAGTAGTTACAGATCATGATCTTCTTCTAAGATGAGATAACTGGCCGCTTCATGGGCAGTTCCCAGTCTCCATCGGAACACCCATACGAGCTTGAACTCTGGTTGTCGTCTATACTATCATATATGCCAGAACATTCTGCTGATGATCACTTCTCTCTGTGTTCGTGGGTCTCTGTTTCCCACTCAAAGACAACAGTAGCAGTCTGTTGGACCATCCTCAAACTTCCTTGGAACTCCATATTCCTGAAGTTGAGGACGAAAGAAGAGTTTAAAAAGGAAAACAAGATTCAGTCGAAGCAAAAGAGTCAATAGTATCAAGATTCGATAAAGACAAGGATTCAAGAATTCGAATGGTAAAGCAATAGTGTGGCAGGACATGTTCCTATATTCTAGGATTTAAGATCAACGAATTGGGTCGAATACTCAACTACAAATTGAACCAAGCCCAGCTAACCTAACCTTAGGCTCTGATACCAACAAAATATTGTCATGCCCCACTTTCCATTATACTCAAATACGGGAACGTAACAAAGCCAACCATGCTACCTATGGTAAGGAAACATCCTTCCATAGTCACATTACGGCTGTCAATAAGTAATCAAGAACATTATAATAATAAATCTATTTATCACATGTCCAATAGCCACAAGAAATAATAACAGGAAACAATAGCAGAAGCAATAAAAATCCAAGGAAATAAAAGAGTACTTAAACCATTAGTAAGAACTAGATCAGTGTGATGCTTCTCACTGATCGGCAATCCTGTCGAAATAATCACAATCCTCCTGTTCTATGGTCAAGTATCTGGGCTATGCAAAACCCATACGTTAGTGCATCATAAATATTATTATAATATAACCAGCATAAGATAGAATATACCATGTGCAAGAACTAGATTCCATGAGTATAAACGATAAGCAGTAGCAGTACATGTGATGGAACAAGTAAGATATCAGTAACAACCATATCATAGGTATCCTAAGGGTTCATGTCACAATGTTATCTATCCTAAAGATATTTGAAACCAATCAATGGAATTATCGATATAACTCAATAGTATCCCGTGCGTGCTCGGGACCACGGTCATAATTCTCAGGGATGAATCTGAGACGTGTCGCTTAGCAGTAAAACAATGTCATGTATAGATGAATGATATCAGCATCACCATTCTGGAGCCCTAATCTCGTATTGACAGATATGTCTCTAGCAATCAATAACTGTTGAGTTACAAGTCGGGTTTCATTCTTGATTTCCCCTTTTCCCTCATGTTTTCATGTTCATGTCAAGTATAAAAATAATATCTACTTAATACCAACACAGTAACATGCATGTACATGTTACGTCTATTAGGACAACAGGTCAGATCAATCAAGTCAATACCAGGATTGTTTGCATTAGTACATTACATCGCAAATACATAACGGCATGATAACGATAATAGTACAGTAAAAATAATAAGATAGCAGTGATATGTCATAAATCAATATACAAGCATGTCAGGGATAACGTAATCATATCATGTACACGATCAAGATAATAGCATTAACAAGGATAGCATATTCAATCCGATTAATAACAATAAAAGTGGTGTTGATTAACCATGCACAAGAAAGTTCCGTTCAGAAATTCAGCATCACTCTGATTTGTAAAACTGCTTAAAAATAATAAACGTCCTCCGAAAGAGACATGCCATATACAAAAAAAAGATGATTTAATAAGATTTTCATTTTTATAAGTTAAACTATCTCAGGTTGTTTCTACAAAATGTTATGAACGCTCGAAGTTGAAAGTTTGCTGCTGGGATTTTACTGGACAGCAGTTCAGAGGTACTTTTATTTGCAGTTTATGTTATTTAAATAATTTATTTTGCGAGTAAATCTTTCACAAGGTTATAGTATTCTTAGTTATCTTCGTAACAAACTAAAAACAATGGGCTAATGATTTTTTAATGGTTTATAGTGAATTTTATAAGGTAAGATGTACAGTAAATTCCAGATTTGTTGTATCCGCTTGGCGACGACGTTTCATGTGTAAACTATAATATTTTCAAACTATATTTTGCAACAACGATTATTATATCTAATATAAACTAATGATTATAATATGAGTTTCAACAAGAGTTTCATTATTATGTATACTATTTCCTGAAAAGACTTGGGCTTAGTTTCAGGTTGCAACGGTTAACAAAACGGGTTATATATATATATTCAAATATTAAACTATAGACATTGTTAGTTAACAATCCGCAACAATCAATACCTATCAAAATAACATTATTAATTAAGCATGATTATTCTCTTAAAGCATATACTAATTTTAACCATTATAGATAAATAATAATACAACGACCGTAATTGTCGTTGTAGCTATCATGTATAAACAAGTATTAGATACATGCCTCGGAGACGACGAAGACGAGGAAGCTGGTTGCGATTTGATGGTGATCGATCTCGTCTGGAGTTGGGGTCGGTCTTCACGGCGGTCGAAGGTGATGGGTTTGGAAGAGATGAAAACGTGGGTGAAAGGGGTTGGCTTAGGTTTATATTAGAGGAGATAGGAAGATGAGAGAGAGAGAGAGAGTGATTGGAGAGAGAAAATAAAATTTGTTTTTGAAAGAGAGAGAGATAGATAGATAATGGGTTATAACTATATATATAGATATTGATGCAAATCTCAAATAAACCCCCTTCCCAAAACTTAAACTTCTCACAACAACACCCCCCCCCCCCCAAATATTTGTTTAAGGATCACCTAAAGATTCTCAAAGAATTAACAATATCTAAGCATATTTTTTATTTAAAACTACCACAATAAAATATATCTATTTTAAAGTTATCAAACCAAAATATATCTTTTGTTCAAAAAACATACAAATATATCTAGTATTTAAATATACCATATAAACATTAAAATAAGATATTATTATACTTGCAAACAAAATATTAGATATTAATTATCCTTTATTTAACAAACTAGATAATCATAAATATATTCTATTAATATAATACCCTTTTCTTATCTCATGATATTTTAACATATATTATATGAATAAGATATATACAATTAGCAAACTTAAATACTAACAAAATGTCATAAGTTAACATGCATGTGGGTCGAGTACCAATATTATATCAATTCGAATTAGGGATCAAGGCAAGGTAAAATAATACGATTATTATAATAACCATCCAAATATTAATCATAACCTAATAACAATAATAATATAAATGCCCAACATATTTATTTAATATAATTAAATAACGTACGATCGTGTTAGAGTGTTACATTAAGAGATTAATATTTATAGAGGAAATGACTTCTGATTGCAGTACCGCAACTTATAGATGATGAGGACTTAGAGGCACCTTCCGCACTTCCTGATCTATCGCTTGTAGCAGCCTCGGCAGATGTGATACCTTTCGAGTCTCGGATACTCATGCCAGTGGAGCTCTACGCTCTATATGTGTCGCCCGAATTGGCAGCGAGCGAGTGGTGAACAATCTCTGATGGCTTTCGTCGAGGACCTTCATGCCGGGGTTTCCTATACGGCGGGAGAATTTGCCGAAGTGGTCAATCTTATGCTAGCCACTTTCAGTGCTTATCATGAGGAAACCTTGGTTCATGCTTGGGTGGACTATTTTCGGAAACTCGAAGCCCTCCTCCACGAACTTGAATCTCAACGCCTTATTGTTTACCGCTGAAAACCGGGTCTGAGGCATGGGGAGCGCGTCCGGCCTGAATCTGGGGAAAAATGCTATATGGAACATATCCATCCACTTCTTCGAAAATACCAAGTTGATTTATGATACCGTATATCAGAGAATTGTATGTATGCGACCGTTGTAGCTGAACTTTTCAGATTCCCACTCATGGATGAGGGTTTTTTTTTTATTGTGGGGGCGTTTTTTCTTTATTGTGGGGACGTTTTTTCCTCCAGGCGCAAGCTCCTGCAGTTAATTACGTTGTCACTACGTGATAACAACTTTCTCCATCTCCATAGATATCACTTCGTATTGTGTTTTATATATTATTTAGGGTTGCCCTTGGATTGTATATGGTGACTAACGTCGCCGTCGCCCGTAGGGCGCAGATTAGTCCAAATCCATAAATCTCAGATTTGGGATGAACTTAGGTATTTTCTGCCATCATTTCAAAAGTTTAAGGTTTGTTAATCTTGTTTTAGATTAAGACCGATTTAAAAAATATCGATATAAGGACCGTTAGTCATCTTTGAGAATAAAATCAACTTATATTTATTGATGTTTTAATCAATGGATTATACATGAGAAGCAAAAGCTTTTGTACTTAGTTTATTTTTGACTAAGTGATCAAGCAATGGCTTGTTATTTCAAGTGCGCAAAAACTTATGTAATGCACATGTATATTTATTCTTTTGAAAAGGGTGCGTACGTGTGTATCACGTGATGCGCATTTGTTGCCGGGTCAAACTTCTATGTGCGCATTTGACTAATTCAACGTTTTTGACTTGCGTGCATGCGCTTGTCACGTGACACACATGCGTTCATTGGGTAGCATTTTTGTCTGTGCTCACATTGATATCACGTGACGCGCATGCCTTCATAGGCGGTATTTATCAAGTGCGCACACATGCATATCACGTGATGCGCACATCTCCAGGGTCATTATTTTTCCAAGCACGCACGTGTGTATCACGTGATGCGTAAGTCTGTATGATTTTTATCAAGCGCGCACTTGGTTTTAGGGTGCTCTTATCTTGAACAGAAAACAAAGGCTTTTAAGAAGAAGTAATGGCTTCTGTTCTTTGATTTTTCTTTTCTTTTCCTCCTTTTCTTTTTCCAGAAAAAGAAGCTTCAATTTTTATGATGCCTAGGCATCTTTGATGGTTTTTTTCTTGAAATTTAGGATTAATCTCTCACAAAAATTGAAACTTTTGTAAAAAGAGAGATCAACCCTAAGATCTAATGAACTTCTTCATGGTGAATCGATGGATTCATTAAAAGAAGTAAAGGCTTCTGTGTAAAGCAAAAGCTTTATTATTTCATATAAAAATCATAGCTTTTTGAGATAGGATAAGTCTTTTTCTTCTTTTTCTACCTTCATTAGGGAGGAAGAAGATGAGAATTCTTTTTTTTCTTGAGCTTATGGGAGGTCTGCGGTATGTGATTTCTGTGAATGAGGCTCCTATTTATTGGAGAGGGGGATTTAGGCTTTGTTGGATTTGTTTTGTTCTCAATCTGATTTTAGATTGATTTAATTGATTCTTATCAATTAAGGGTAACATGCGCACCGTTGAATTAGGATTCATGGATCTGTTTGTTTAGGTATTTTAACCAACAGAAGATTTTTCTGTTAAATAAAAATTTAAATCCTTATTAAAAAGATTTATTTCTTTTTTAAAAGAGTCTGTTTCATGGGGTGCGCATGCGTACTATTCGTGATGCATGCACATCGTTGGATCTTTGATCATAAATTCATTTGATTTGATTTTATTATTATTATTATTATGGGATCGGTTGTGATCAGGGTGCGCATGCGCACGTACGTTGCACGTATCGCATGTCTCGAAGATAGAATTTTGCCACTTGCGAAGATGCCATGTGCGCATATAGCAGATACACACGTACTTTGCACATGCGCATGGCAGCCAGTGATTTTACCAAGTGCGCATTTGTGCACACTTTGCCTCGAGATCCGTGGGTATGCGAATCGAATTTTAAACCCTATAAATAAGGGTCATCTCCTCCATTTCTTTTAGAGCTGTATTATTTCTGAAGCCCATGCTTCCTGTTAGAATGTTTTGCTTCTTTATTAACTTGGTAAGTGAGCATGCGCACCTGTTCATATCAGATTTTTGCATTTTCATACCGCCCAATTTTTATCACATTGCATATCGGTAGATACTCTTGAGCCGTGTTTGCTAGTCAATTGCAGGATACAGGTTCTCGGTTCTAAAACGGTGAAATTCATGGAAAACACGACAAAATCCGGGTTCCTGCCAACCACAGATAAAACACGGATCTCCGCTCTTTATCCGTCTGTTGCCACACACCAGTTTAAGAGACAAAATGTCAAATCAATGTCGTTTTCATGCACAAGGCTCAATGGCAGCACAAGATCCAAGAAATCTACGCGGAGCTCGAGGAAATCATGACAAAAAGTCCACATCAAATCACCTTTTGGTCAACAGAAATTCTGGAAAAACCATGAAGAAATTATAAGAAAAATCATATACCAGAAAAAAGATCACAGCTGACCAAAGAAAGCCACCAAATTTGAAGGCCCAACTGCCTCCTTTGGCCGCGGAACCGCGGCCTACGGAACCGCGGCCGTACGGTGTCGGCAGTGGGTAGGGTTTTAGCGGCAGTTTTGTCATTTCATGAAGGATCAGAATTTTGCCCTAGATTTCCAGCTCCCTGCCTATAAATAGCCCAGAACTTGCCAAAGCCAAGGGTGCATAATCTTGTATTTTATTTTCTAGGTTTTAGTTATTGTTCTTCTTCCTCTTCTCATCTCTTCTCTACTAAAACTTGTAGTGAGCTTTGTGAGTGAAGAATGGTGAATAAAGAAGATCCTTTTACTTATCATGCTTGTCTTGTTCTTTTATAATTGCTTGTAATTTTAATTTGTTAACTTAGTTGTTGTTATTTCTTGTTGTTTCTTTCTTTTCTCTTTTTCTTTATCATTAAAACAACCATGATGCTTACGCTTGATCCTTGCCAAGGTGAGGTCGCAAATAGCTAGTTGTTATCTTCTAATCTCCTTCTTTCTATCTTCCTCTTTTGTTTTCTTTTCATTATGATGTATGAGTAGTTTCATACTTGTTAGGGTAGGATAAGGGAAGTTTGAGAGAAGGAAATCTCTCTCACTCTTTCCTTGCCCAATAACTTAATTCGACTCCCGTTAATTGAACCACAATCCGCTCCTTACGGCACCCTATCCTACATGATAGCGGTGATTCCGTAGTGAGACCGGTTGTGGTTGAATTAACCGGAGGTTATGGCTAAGAGCCAAGAACGGATGGACAAGCACCAATAGAAAGAACTTATGCGTTGGAAAGCCTAGCTTATACTCGCAAGTTCCTTCCTAGTCGTGCTAATCCCCGTTGTTGCCGATTACCGTAACACCGATATTAAGAGGGGCAACGAAAGAAGTGGGAGACTCCTAACTCAAACTAACATAATCCTAACTCTAACAAGCTCTCTTTACATATCATTTTACTACTTAGATAATCACAAACAAAATCTGGACCTTCGGACTTAACTCGTTAAAACACATAGAAAAAGATTCCCATCTCCCTGCGGACGACCCGTACTCAACCGGCTAGCTACAAGAGAAACCGTCTTGATTGTGGTAATTAACTAAACTTGAACACGCAGAATCTCTACCAAACAACACCTCTGCCTTTGCGAACTTCATTTAACTTGAACTTGAGCATCCTTTGAGTTGCGCACTTGACTTAATATTAGCTTGCGCAACCTTTCGGTTGCGCGCTTGATTTAACTTAAGATAACTTTTAAAAATTTCATTAACTTCAAACATATCACTTAAGTTTTGCTTTAATCAATCAATTTTATCCTTTATCTTCTAAATTGGATATTCCACCACTTTATAGGACTTCTCAAATTTGCGGACTAACGCCTTTCCGTTTTTGTTTTCTTTTAGGTACCATTGCTAGCCATTTGTATTCTATCAGGGAGATTGTTTCCAATGATGACATCCGATTTTACGAACCATCTTTTACCGATGCTCAAAGCGAAGTTGTGCTTCGTCGTTATGAGGCTCATTATGGACGAAAACTTCATCGACGCTCCGCTTTGCTCCAATTGATATTTCACCCCATTCACAATGCCATTTTTAGGGATGCAGACGCAATGCTCCTCCATGCTCTTAACCAAGCCGAGGGAAAACTGCATTCGGTTTTCCTGATGTGGATTATCTCCAAAGGGTTGAGAGACCGTGCGACTGCCCTTTTACACGTAATCTTCCAACAGAGAGCAATCATGTCCGCATATGATAGAGGCAACCCTTACGCTTCCCCTCGCAAACAGACGCATACAGCGATGGAGGATAAGGCTTTTGAGCCTTTTTCCGAGTCCATTTATGATTTCACTCATTCTTATAACTCGGTCAATCTACTGCCGCTCTGAACTTTAGACGATGTAACAGCTTTTGATTTTATTTGTCTTTTAATTTTCAGTACTTGTTTTCAGTCGGTAGTCTGTAATCCACCCTTTTGACATATGAATGAAAAACACCTCTTCTTTTATATTCGCACTTGATTGATGTGAAAAACTGTGTCTTTGTGTTTTCTAGTTACCGCGATCAATAACGGCGTCGCAATAGCTAGCCGATAGTGAGTACAGGTCGTCCACAGTGAAATAGTGAACTATCTTTCTTATTTAGACGAGTTAATAAAGAGATGTAGGATTTTTATTGTTTTATACTAAGGAGATTTGAAAATTTTATAAGAGAAGGGCTTGAAGGGTTTTTCAGATTGAGTAGTTAAAGGATGGAGTTTTAAAAATAATTCTTTTTATCTTTTAATTATTTAATACTAGAGAATTCGCGATGAATGTGGATTAGGGTTCTTGAAGGGATTAGAGTTTCTCTCTATTGACTCGTGTCCTTCCATTGATCCCTATTTATCTTAAGCCCTCAACAAAGCAAGTGTTAACGAATCTTAAATTGTGGTCGTGGGCTATCATGAATTGATAGCACGCCCGAATAAGAAAGTTAAGACTCCCTTTGCTAAAGTTTATTAAACTTAAAACTTAAAAAAAAATTAAGGGATTTTTTCATCCATTATACTACCCTATCCTACAAACCCTAATAAGTAAGAATTTACTCACTCATTCGGAAAAACAAAGTAAACGAGAAAAGATAGAAGATTAAACCCATAAGAAATAACAAAATTAAAAGTGCGGAAAGTAAATGCAGAAAATAAAGTGCGGAAAGTAATGAGACAAGATAAAAAAATTACCTTTTATTAAATTAACAATTGCATTACAGAATTTGATCACCGAAAAACTAAATTACAAACCCTAGTTTTCTCGATAGATCTAGATTGCTCGATTGGTAGATCGGTGGATGATCCATGATAATAACCCTAATTGCTCTCGGTCTTTTTTATAGGCTCTGGAACTTGTAACCCTAGACGCCATCTTGAAGTGTGTGAAAAGACGATCAAGTCCCTGAAAATCCACATCCAACGGCCCTTACTTGACCGCGATTCCGCCGCCTAATGCCTTGTTGCACCGCGGTACCGCCGCCTGTTGGTGGAGCCGCGTCTCCCGATTTTTCGTGCCTTCTTTTCTTGATAATTGGAGATCCTTCTGATGAATATATTTTGAAAATATATTTTTCTCTCTACAGTTGCGAGATTCTTCAATTTGCTCCTAACTACCGCAGATTTGGTTTCCTAATTCGATTTGATATGATCTCCTCAATTCTCTTTGTAGTCTTGTACTGATTTATTATTTTAAACCTGCACAATATCTTAAATCAAATTATTAGCAGCATTTGGTTTATTTGAGATAATATTCCAACCAATTTTTATTTAAATAACTTAATGGATATGATATGATATCTTAATAATATTGGTTAAGAATATTTGATATGACATGATATGCATATTAACAATCTCATGAATATTTTATTTAAATTGATATGCATATATTCCCCTTATTATATTAATTATATATTAAGAAACATATGACAAAATCTTTTTACAAATAAACCCACATATGTTCTTAAATTATAAATAACACCATTTAGTAATTAATAATAATAGGGAAAATGACCGTACAATTGTGTAATAAATATAACTGATCAAATACCTCCAAACTTATCTTTTGATCATCGTGAGCAAACTATTTTATTTTAAAAAGAAAAAGAAAAACCTAGCACACTTTCGCAGGAAACACGATTGCACTTAACTCGTGCAACAAGCCGTTAAATCTCTAGGTGTCTCTAGTCGAAGGAGTGTTGTCTCCTGTGGGTTTTCAGCGAATTACACCCACAAAATCCCAAAATAAAAAAAAGAAGACAAAAATTACAAGCAAAGATAAGAAACATATAAAAGAAAAACTTGAAAATAAGAGTTTCAAACTACACTAGTTTTTAATTGTCATGAGCCCTATCTTAATGGTCTTGAAAAGATGTCGAATTCACATCCTCCCTTAATAAAACATCGTATTTAGTCTTCCTCCCTACCTCTCCTCTAAATAACGATCATATACCCCTACGTGTGTGTAAAAGTCATCTCTACACTTGGAGAATTCAATTCAAGCTATTATACCTTTTGTCCAAATTCCTTAGTACATTTTAGTCGGTGATGTTTTAGATGGATTTGCTTACACATTCTTCATGCGAACGTTAATACTTCTTAAGGCACTAACCAACCGAATACTGAATGTGCTCACTTATTAAGATATAATTAGCAATATCCTAGTCTTGCAACACCTAAGGCTTAGCAGTGACTCCCAAACCAGTTGGTCTAAGGCACTAGGTGATAAGGCATCCTCGCTATATTTTTTTATATGCTGCCTTAAATAATTACAAAACCAATGTTCATTTGTCTTTTAAATTTTTTTGTGTCATTTATATTTTGTTGATTTTTTTATACTTCGGTTTTCAGGCAAGAGTATTTCAAGGTATCCTCTACTATCCCAAGTTTTAAGATGTGTGCAAGTGCATATAGTAAGGTATCAGTATTCAGAAGTTTGGACTCAAGAATAGAGTCTATTTTTCAGACTTATTTCTATCCGCAGATTAGCGATTTCTTTATCTTACTAACCCTTGGGACAACAGCTCATGATCACGTAATACTAGCTTCATTCTCAAACATCTAATTTTCTTGCATTTCTTAAGTCTCTTTCTCTCCTTCATATAAATTTTTCACATTCGAACTATTTTTTTCAAAATTTTTAAATTTTTTTTATGGTGCTCTTTCTAACTTTTTTTTGATAGTGCAAAATGATACGTGAATAAATACAAACCCCCCCAAACCTATTTGCAGTAGTGTCCTCACTGATGTTGTTGTTCGAGCGCAAAAACTGGTAGACTTGGGAGGAAAAGTTCTCAAAGATTAGTAAATGGGGCAAGAGTTAATGACAGTGAAATCCTCCCCCAAACTTGTTTTTGGTTCACAATATTTCAAAAATTTCCTTTCATTCAAGAGCCATTGAAAAATATTTTTCTTCCCCTATACATAATTAGAACAGTATTTCGACTATTTAAGCATTTGAAGTTCAAAATAAGAGAGGAGAACATCGCATTAGTATATACAAGGTTTTACAAAGCCCAAAAACCAACACCAATCATTCAAATATTTTATCAAGGTAACACCATATATGGTGAAAGATAATGTAACGGATATACATGAAGAAGACTCGAGACGGTATATGAATAGAGATTGTATCATATCTCGAGTAGAAGAATCATAAATGAGAGTAACGATAAGAGATGATGTGGGGAGAAGATAAGAGGTGTAATCGAAAGGATTTACATCTCGGTTGGTGGAGACGAAAAAGTGATGGTGAATGAAAATAAGAATGTGAAAGATAAGGAATGGGTGGAATAGTCGCATTCTCGTATGTGATAAGAAGAAGGGGCGATGGTTCAACTCCTTCGGCTTCAAAGGGAGGCGCACGAATTTCCGATGGAGGTTAATTCATCACAGCATCCAATTCTGCAAAGAATGCAAGTTCTTCGGCGAAAATACCTTTGAAACTTTCATCGATGTTCCCAATGATGATCTTATCGGAAAGAAAGGAATCGATATCAATATTAGTGGAATAGTCGGATTCACAAGAAAGGTTGAAAGTTTCAAGATCAATGTGTTGCGCACCAGAATTCAAAACACTTGAGTTGTCAGAAATTACGGAGGTAGGAGACTCGAAAAGATTGTCTCCCTTATTCTCAAAAGAGTCTAAATCAAGCAGTCTTTCAAGAATCATAGAACTCGAAATATCGGAGTGTGGTTCATCAAAGCTCGGTGGAATTGAAAAAGGATGAGAAGAACCAAAAAAAGTGTGTAATGAAATGGGTAAATGAACTTGGGTGTCAAGTATTATTGATCCAGATGTGGAAGATGATGGCTGAATATCGTTTTGCATATTGGATAGGTTGGTGGTAAGAATATGATCGGTTAAATGTACAGGAAGATATTCACATTCAATGGAAGGGACATGATGAGTCAGGGAATCCAACTTATCCAACATAGCGAGTTCATCTTCAAAGATATTCTCAACACCGATCTCAATAGCACATTCAGTCAAATCAAACGAATAGTTCTTTAAAAATTTATCAATTATATTATTCTTAATCGATGGATCACTAGGTTCACTTGATGGAGTTGGAAGGTTTGAATGTCAAATTTAGTTGGATAAGGATCGGTTTGATTTGGAATGGCGTAAGGCTCTCTTTCACACTCACGATTGGAAAAGTCAAACATGTTATTCTCGAGCACCTCATCAATTAGATTATTAAGCGGTCGATCATCAAATACATCTGGTTGGATTTTAGGATGGAAGGTGTTGAGATCAAAAGCATTGGTTTTAGGTTCACTATGAGAAATCCATGGTTCTTTCTTACTACTCATTTCCAACTCTACTTAAAGATTAGATATGGGTTGTGAAGAAATTTCAATGAAGGATTCTCTTTGAACCGTGGAACTTCCTAATTGATGTTCAGAAGCACAGTCTAGATAAGGTGCAACAGTTGAGTATGGTTGAAATGCGTTTAATTGTTGGCTACAGGCGAGTTCAATGTGTTCCGCAATAGAAATGGGTTTACGAATTGCCACATTAGTCTCAAGAGAAGTATCAACATGAGAGGATGTGAAAGTTTGGTACTGTTGATAAGAGTTAGATGGTTGTATTCAATTTTCATAAATAGGATTAGGATCAACAATGTCATATGAAGAAGATTGAGATTGATTGAATTGTTGGCGACTAGCTTTTGCAATTTGCTCAGCAATGGTCATGAGTTGAAAAGTTGCCATATTCATCTCAAAAGGAGTATCAACATGTTCATATGGAAATATTGTAATTGTTGTCCTAAGGGTTTTGGAGTAGGGAAAGGTATGAAACTTTGGCTACGGGCTTTAGCAATATGCTCAGCAATTGACATAGGTTTAAAAGTTTCCTTACTAGCCTTAAAAGGATTATCAACATAAGAAAGTGTTGAATTTTGACACGGTTGATAGAAATTTGAGTGAGGTGTCCAACTATTATTTCTAGAGCCCTCTATCCTAACTCTTAAAGAAATGGTGGGGTCAAAAGTTCTACCAAAGCAATAACGATATAAAAAAATATCTGGTTGTGTGTAGCAAATCTTGCCAAGAGTTGGTCGGTTTGGGTTACCCATCATAAGAGAGTGAAAAATAATTTGAGGTGAAAAGAAAAGATGGTGAAATGGTAAGTTTTTTTAAAGCTTTTTTTTGGATTTTTGAATTTTTTTGCTTGGAAAGAGGGACTCGACTCAACCAATCACAAACATGCACAAACAATCCCTAGAGTTAGGGTCACCTCGGTCAAGTCACTAGACTGCTCCTGGACTTCCAAAGGACAAGACATATGATAAATCTTGTATCACTTCCTTATCAATCTTGCAGCCAGACAAGTTCCAGGTAAGTGGGAGGTATCCACTATATGAATCACCGAAATAGCGGGCCTAATTAAGTAAACCACTTTCCTTAGTCACACTTGCCTTAGACACCACAAGAAAAATGCGGATAAGAAATAAATTACCCGCGACCCTCTCTTGTCCTAATTGAGCGTGATTGTCCTTAGAGGCTTGGTCTAGATATTTTTTTATTAATGTAGGGTGATGCGTATGCTTGTTTGTGATTTGTGGGGTCTAGGAAAAATCCCCACCTAATCTAAATTTGTGTTTCTTGACCCTTAATGTCCGTTTTAAATATGCAAAATAATCCAAAATCTTAAATACACAAAAAGATTCTTTAGCAGCGCTATTTGCAAAGAATCCTGCAGGTAAAAATAGTTTATTAGAGCTTCACAGGAGAGAGGAAGACGATAAAATAATACCAGAAAAATTTGGGGGCCTAACTCCCCTAATTGGTCGAGGTTCAACCGCCAAATACACCAATTGGCCGCGGTTCCGCCGCCTTTTAGTGGAATCTCTTCTCTAAATTTTTGCATCACACTCCAATACTTCTCTGCTCCTATTTGACAATCTCTGGATCTCTGTTGCCTCGCTCCAAGTGCTCCATATTTCTCTCAAAACTCACACAAGAATCGTTAAAAAAACACAAGATGCGGTTTTTATTTCTATTTCTATTTTTATTTTTTCTGTTTTTTTATTTTAAAAAATCAACCCGAATAACATGAAAAATAATACTACCGTTTCCCCGGTAACGGCGCCATTTGATTGATGTGAAAAACTGTGTCTTTGTGTTTCCTAATTACCGCAATTAAAAACGGTGTCGCAATAGCTAGCCGATAGTGAGTACGGGTCGTCCACAGGAAAATGGTGAACTATCTTTCTTATTTTAGACGAGTTAATAAAGAAAAGTGGGATTTTATTATCGTTTTATACTAAACAGATTTGAAAATTTTTTAAGAGAAGGGCTTGAAGGGTTTTTCGGATTGAGTAGTTAAATGATAGAGTTTTAAAAATAATTCTTTTTATCTTTTAATTATTTAACACTAGAGAAAAAGCGATAAATGTGGATTAGGGTTCTTGGAAGGATTAGGGTTTTCCTCTACTGACTCTTGTCCTTCCATTTATCCCATTTATCTCAAGCCCTCAACAAAGCAAGTATTAACGAATCTCAAATCATGGTCGTGTCTATCATGAATTGATAGTATGTGTAACATTTCATAAAATAAAATATTATTTTTGGGAATTTAAATAATTAAAATAATAAATTTCATGAATATTATTAAAGCATTAGAATTAGTTTTAATGAAATGGTATAATTATATAACAATAGTTTAGAAAATTTATAAGAATTATTAATTTTGAATGTATTTATGTGATTTGGGCATTTTACAATTTATTATACAATTAATTGTATATAAGTTAATATTAAACTCGATTAATATTTCACTAATCATGCATTAATCTTTCTTATGTATATGACATGCAACATGACATGTTGCAAAGACTTGTTACATTTTAATTAAACCTTGGCTTCATTTGTGATTTAATGGTTTTTATTGTTTTTGGTTTTAAAATAAAAGAAAATGGATATATACATGTGAGATATTTTGCTTGATAGGGGAAAAAGAGGAATGTACCATGAAGAGAAGAGAACGAGAGGGAGAGGGGTTTTCCTTAGCCATGACTCCTTCTTCATCATAATTCTTCATCTTACATTTCCTTCCTCCTCCCTCCACCTCCTCTTCCACCGACAAAACACCTCAAAAATCCAATCAAAAACCCCATCTCCCTTCACAAAGATGGTGCACAAGCTCACTACAAGTATGATGGATGAAACAAGTTGAGATTTTGAAGACTTTGGGCAACTCAAGAAATTTCTTGAGTTGCCAAATGAGATATAATTCCACACCTTTAGTTAAGATTTTAGCTTTTCTTATATCCTATAGTGTTTAGAGTTAAACCAATGAAGACTAGTAATCTTTGAAAATTTCTAGTTGAGCTTTAGATGATATTTTGATGTGTGAAGGTGAAATTGAGTATTAGATAGTGACTAAACCCCTGTAGTGTTAGTATTTTGAACTAAACCTGAGAAAAAACACCAGACTTGAACTTAGAATTTTCCGATATCGTATTTTTTGGATTTTGTGGTGATATTATAGAATCTGGAGCAACTTGGAGTGTTTATAGGAAAATCAAACAACTTCATTGACCTAGTTAGATAACTAGAAGACCACCACACAAGAATGAGAACAAATTTCCAAGGTGTGGCCGACGAGGCAGGTTACTGTAGAATATCTCGCCGGCCACTTTTTGGTGTTAGGTGTTGGGGTTTGGTCTATAGCTCTTACTCCTTATAACTTTGCCCCTGTATTGTTAGATTTGTCCCAATATATCTGAGCAAAAATATGGGAGCATTTTGATGTTGATTTTGGTAATGTTTTTCTGATATCTAAAACTTGGTTTTTGGTATTTGATTTGGATTTGGTCGTTAGACGTTTGTACGTCAACGACGAGGGTTATTTGGTTATTTTTACTTGCGTAGGCTATAAGTTCTAACCTATGAGCACTTCGCATGTCGTGTCGGTTTTCGAATAGAATTTTGATGCGATACGATGTGTTTTGATATGTAGGTACAATTGCGTGGACTTCGGGAGGACAAGGGAGAGCAAGGCATCATCGACTTCGGCGAGGCAAGGATCGAAGTGAGAAGATGTATATTTACGGAGGAAGTCGGGTGGATGGCGTATAGCACCCCCGCAACCGTAGAACATGATATATATATATATATATATATATATATATATATGTTTATGCGAGACTTGGATACCTAGAAAATAGGGTTACTAGGAGACTATAGGTTAGATTAAGCGTACTTGTAGGATAGTTTACTCTTAGTTTAATTCCTTAGTCGTGAGTCGTCGGTTTACTTTGTTGCGCGCACACACACTTGTTATGATTTGTGTGTATATGTATATGTATATATATATATATATATATATATATATATATGTACATATATGGTTATGTGATATATATATATATATACTATACATATACGTGTATGATGATGATATGATATATTATATGGTTTGAGTCGATACGATCGAGCAGGATATCAAGAGATAATTGATACTTGATTTGGGATAAGACATCATTTATGATGCGATATATAGGCGGATCGTTGGGTGTTATTTACATAACATGCGATAATATGTAACTTGATAAATAATAGATTGTACGAGACCTTAGATCCGTACCCCTGATTATTGATATTGTACGACGATTGATACCGTACGAACTTTATGATTTATATATGATATTTGACCCGTACCCTCGATTTTGAGGATGCCATACGATGGACTATACCGTACGAGATATTTATATATGATGATTGATCCGCACTCTTGACTCGAGGATGTCCTACGATGTATATTACCGTACGTGATGCTATGTGTCACGCCCCGCTTACCAGTATACAGGCAGAGGACGTGACGAGGCCGCTACGTATTTACTCTGAAGTAAACATGCTAAGCGTATCTAAGCAATATAAAATGTAATGTATACAAGAGACAAGTTATAAATAAACAGAAACTTTATTTATTAACATTCTTTTTACAATACATCTGAAAAGTAAATACATGGAATGAAAAGCAATGCCTAAACAGTGGCATAACAGAAATGGAAAGTATTGAAATGAAATGTATAAGTAACTAAAGCTGCGGGTCGATAACTAGCTGATCCAAGTTCTCGCTGCTGGGCCCTATCTCCAGAAGGTCCGATCCACCTGACAACATTCTAAAGAAGAAAGAAACGGAATGTCGTCAGCGAACAATCGCTCGGTAAGTCCCAAAGATAAGGGAGAAGTAGAATAGACAGACAGAGAATGTAGCTTTTAAAGTGGTATTATATTGTTAACGATGTTGTTTATAGCTTGGTACAGAAGAGGCTAGTGTATACGAGAGGAGTCTCACTAGACCAGAGACTACGATATATAGAGTACAAGGCTCTGTAGATAATACTACGGAACAACGGCAATTGAATTCAGGTTAGTGTCTTATGGTTGCAGTCTCGTGCCACTTTTAACACCTTCCGTACCAATCTACCCCTTATAAACCCCGCGATGTCTTGATTGTATTGAATTGTAAATTGTATTGTCTTATATTATAGATTGTATAGATGGATGATTTGCCGGAACCATGATATCAGTAAATGGATGTAACTGGAGAATCATGTAGATGGATGTATATCCATGGTTCGGTTCAGTCAAGTTGTATAGATTGGATAGATTGAATATATGGATTCATGGATTCATGTTGAATTGTAGTTTGATACTTGAATCATATTCAAGTCAGATTGATTATTGTGAGACTCGATCTGAGTCAGACAATTATAAAAGAAATTGAATCCTGAATTATGTTATGGTGCTATCGGTAACCGCTGCACATGGACGGCAGGATTTGTGTCTTTTTCAAAGACGATTACCGTGTTGATAACACCGTTTGTTAAGTTGTCTACCTTAAATTGGCAAGCACCCATATCTCTAGATCCCTGAGGCTCAAGAGACTGGTCCCGCTTAAACCTATGTTTACTGGGGTCCTTATTGTAATTTAGTATAACTTGAGGGGGTTTTATGCAAAATAATTTTGTATAATTTTCAAAATACACCTCAAGTATTTTATTATCGTCTTTAAAGTTTCATTGATGTATATTTTATCAATGTGACATTTCTAGTGAATAAAACCTAATTTCATAATATATGGTATTTATTTGTAATATTGGAATTGTATGGTATTTTCTTGTAAATGGAATGTTTTTCTTGAATTTTAGAAATGTGGAATATTATAAATATTAAAAATAGATATTTTGATATTAATTACATATATATATATATATTAAAAATATAAGTTTTATTTATAATAGAAATCACATTTTTCTAAAGAAAATTGTATTTTAAATTTTTCGAGACCGTATGCTCCTTGCAGAGGTCTGCATATCGCACTACTAAGCCTGAGGATGTGCGATAACCCGCACCATCCAGAACGGGTTCCCCGAAATGGGTTGTAGCAGCACATTGCAAAAATTTATTAAAAATACACATCTTGAAGATAAAGGTTTTTTTATAAGTCGGAGGTAGTTATGTGTAAAATCGTATTTTTCCCAAAACTATGTTCCCAAATTCCATTGTGCTATGTTACATATGAGTGTTGTGAGGAGGTAGGTCATTACCTCGTGAGTTTTCTAAAGCTAGCATGGTTAAAAGGTATAAATATGTCGATATGAAACATAAAGGTATTTTACTGTAAAAGTGGAATAAAACTTGCTATGATTATTATTTTAATGTCAAACTTGTTCTATTGTATTAGTTAATGAGTATTAAACCAGATAGCAAAAGTTGTAGGTTTGTTATTAAGAAAATGTTGTATTTTTGAAAGAAAAGAGAATCGGAAGCCGGATAACTCTGCTTCCGACACGTTTTAAGGATTAAGAATTTGAGAATAGAAAAAGAGAGAGAGAGAGAAGGGGGACTTAATGGATTAAGGTCAAGAGAGGAGGAAGATGAAGTTTGGGGAAACAACGGTGCGTCGTTTCGTCGCCCGAAACTTCTCAGATTGTCATCGGAAGTTCGTTGGAGCTTCGCCCTTGGCTAACTCCACTTGTACACAAAAAGTCTTGAGAATCTCTTAAGAGTTTGGGAAGGGATTTGGGAGTGAGGGGGGTGATTTGAGGTGTGGCATTTATAGGAAAAATTAGGGTTTAGAGTAATGAAACGGTGTATTAAAAATAGATTAAATGGGGGTTTTAATTTGCTCTGCAAATGTGCAGGGAAATTAAATAATACAGGGGTTATGGGGAGTTAAAGAGTCGCACAAAGAATCAAGGAATTTAGGGTTTCGGCCGAGTCAGGCCGGCGGCGCCGGTCGATTCGGCCGAGTCGCCGGCCCGAGTCGGCCGAGTCGGGCCGACTCTCGACGCCACGTGTCCCTTGCCTCTTGGTCTACCTCGTGGACCCGTTTGTTTAAGCTGTAACTCTTGGTTTTACGGTTTATGCACGTGTAGACTCTTGGTCTTCAAAAAAGATTAAAAGAAATCAAATTAAAAATAATATGTGGCTGACGGGATTTGAACTCTGGTGCTTTGGTTCAGCAGTGCAAGGTCTTAACAGTGAGCTACAAGCTCCTTCTTGCTGTTAAAAAGCAAATCAAACTTATAACTTGTGCTCAGGCTCAAGTACCCATTTCTGTATTTTTGAAAAAAAATTATACAGAAAGTTTAGGGTTGTTACACTATGAGGCTAGATCGCCGACTACTAGATATACCGACTCATTTCTTAGTTTAGTCTTTAGTTGCTTATATAGATGTTAGCTTAGGCTCGAGTCATACATATTTTCAAAACTAACAAATCATAGGCATTTTCAAAGGATAAACGGAGGGATGCTATGGATTTTCAAAAGACATCTCTTTTCTCAAAACACTGTAGTCCCTACTTTTCTAAAAACAACAATTCGTGCTTTTTAAACACGATAAACGGTATGGCTCATATATAGATTTATATACCTTATTGTTGCTTTTACTGTTTACTTTCTGTTATGATCTCGTCTCCTAGGACACCTTTACTATTACCGATGATATGTATGTTGCACGTACACTTGCTCGCTGGCTCACACACATCAACATCGGTAATTTTCATGTCACGTACACTGTATTAACCGCTGTTCCATTATATACACTGATAATTGTAGCTAAGTAATACTGTTTTTCATTCATGATATCATATGCTAGTTTAGAGTTTGCATTTCTTACTTAGATGCCACATGAATTTTATACATACATTCCGGTTATGTACTGCAGTTAGGCTCTATGCCGATATTCATTGTTCATTATTAGCTCATGATTATGAGATTCCGATTTTCATGATATTTCTGGATTTGGGAAACCGCATGTGAAACTAAAAACTTAAGCTCCTTTTAAAAGAAAAACGTGCTTTTCCCTTGATATGATGTGTGGCGTCCACCATGAGATTTCTCGGTTCTGGAGCATATATGATATATAATTACCCGCTACGAGGAGCGAGGGTGACACCGTCTGCGGGAACATGGTGGACCTGGTGCGGTACCTCGAGGCAATAAAGTCGTATAGAGATTGAGAAGTTGAGCCCGACAGGGGAGCACTACCGACTGGTGATAGTTTGGCGCGGCGAATATCCGGACGATACCGACCATAGTCATGAGATCAGATGATATGGGCCGATCCGTACCGACGGAGCCCGAGATATGAGTATTATGTGTCGCTGACGGATACGGTTTTCATGATGTTTTCGAGTGTCGATGTTGGGCACTCAAGTTTATCATGATTTTGTGTGTCGTTGGTGGACACACGTTGGATGATGTATTTATACATGATACGCATGACATGTAGTTACTGTGTGACATATGCATGAGTACTTGGTTTTACACATATGCTTATATTATTACCTTTACTGCTACTCGATGTTATCGTGTTACTTTTATTACAGTATCACACTGTATGACCTAGGAGATAGTCATACATTTGGTTTCTACTCGGTGATGTCTTCTACTCACGAGTTGGCAACTCACCCTCGTTGTGCCACAGTTTTCTTGTAGGTTGACCGCACAGGTTCCGTTGCGGCTTGCTGGCACACCACTTCATTCAGGGTGATTGCTTTGATAGGTGAGACACATTGCACTGTGGCTACCATTATATACTTGTATATTTCATTCAGTTGTATATAGTTAAAAGCTCCATCAACCAGACTATGCATATTTGTAGACTTAGAAATCTCGAGTTGTATATTCTTTTGGCCTTAGAGTCACGCTCATGTATTATTCTTATTTCTGGTTCTTGATGATACTTTGTTTTCTTGCCTTGTTCGTGGTTTTGATCCTCGCCTTCGACGTTGTATATATTTATATCATTGCGTGGTTGTTTCCGCCAATTGGCGAAGAGCTAGCTCCCGCTTGGGGATACCTTTTATTATTATTACTTGTATTTGTTTTTGGGTTAAAATATACAAAGAAGGTGCTGCCGAAATTTTCAATGACGAAACATGTTTTCAAGACAACTACAAAACATTGTGTTTTCATATATTATTACTTATCTTTTTAAAGAAAGAACTTGTTTTCATTATACCGTCATTTCAAAACTTCACCTCCACTATTTTCCCTAAAAGGTTTAGATTTCTGGGCTTTTGGCTTACTTGAATTAGATGGGGTCCTATAGACTTCACATGATTCAAGTGCCAGTCATGTGCCTTTTCCGGGTCATGACAAAGTTGGTATCAGAGCGTTAGGTTTAATCTTGGTTCGATTCTAGGTTTGGCTATGCGGAGTCTAGGGCGTATTTATATTTCGGAACCTAGGCTTGACCTTACGGAACTTAGACTTGGCCGAGGGGGTATTAGACCCGAACTTTCATCGCGTGGGTAGATTTTGGTCGATGGAGTAGGTGACTTAAGTAGAGTGACGTACCATATGTATATTCCGCGGCATACTTACGATACGCTACTTCGCTTAAGTAGCCTTAGGATGTACATTTCTTATGCATTGTATTTCTATTTGTTCCTATGATCTATCCTCGTCGATATCGGATCGTGGTTTCCGTTAGCTTGGTTATACGAGCACAGAGACTTGTGGCTAGAGATGCGGTCAGAGCGAGCTCGTCAGGAACGAAGACTGATCAGAATGTATTCCGGTGACACACGAACGTTTTGATATATTGTTCGACTAGGATTTCTCATTGATACGAGCGTTCGAGATCTGCACTAGATGATTGGGCCATTGCTAGAGGCCAGCCAGATTGTGAAGACTATTGAGGTACCGTCTACTCCAGATGTTGAGGCGTTGTCTAACGTGCAGAAAGATGAGCCAGCTGTTGCTGAGTTTGATAAGATATCGCCCCTAGACTTCAGAAGCTAATGCAGCATGAGTTTATACACGGAGATGTAATAGAAGACCGCTAGTCACCCTTGGATAAGTGACTAGGAAACTTTGTTCGTTTGGATGCTCCGATGCGAGGTCATCAAATTGACAAACTTCAGCTAGAAGAGGACCTCACACAGACGTGTTGTGAGTCGATCAAGAAAGGATGAACGAAAGCGCATTACTCTGATGACTTGGACGAGTTCCCGAGGAAGAAATTGGCCAGACACCTTCCACAGGGTATTAGAGATACCGAGTTCATAGCTTCAAAAGAGGCTCTAGATGAGTACAGCTAATTGGAGCACGGTCTACACAGCTGTGAAGAGATGATTCCGAATTGGTCCATACTGTAGGGAAGCGGAGTAAGAAGTTCGTGCGAGATTTTCATGAGTTTTCATTCCACTCTGTTGATGTCAGAGATTTACTACGCACGTAGAGGCATTGAATACGGCCACCTTTCCATAGGAACGTCCTGAAGAGAATGCAGCGGTCCCGGAATGAGAAACGGATTAAGTAAAGAGTGCAAATTTCCGGGCAATCCGGCAGAGACGAGATTGGGAAAGAGACCCTGATAGATCTTTCGGGGATACTACTCGATAAAGACATGGACCCAGGATCGGTTATATCGCGCACACTCAGGGGGCCAGAGACTGCCATCATTGACGTGATACGTTACGAGTGACCATGTTAATTGGTCAGGAAACCTTCAGAGAAGCGCCAGAGCGGAACTGTTCCGTCATCACTCCGAATCAGGCTTTTGAGCTGAGGAGTCATGTAACTGGTAATCCGCAGAGGAAAACAAGGATCTAAAAGCAGAGGACGCCGGACCGTGGGCAAGAGGCAAGTAGATTTCTTGCTCTGCCAGCCTTGGGTGCACCGGCACCTTTCGACATTGAAGAAGGGGCACCTCGACGACTGTTACTATAATTTGCGCATTGGTGATTCATATATCACATTTTCGTCATTTTGATTTTGGTATTTTGACAATTTGTTTGATGATTGATATTTCCTATGTGCACCACAGTTGCACTTGATTCATATTTCATATATCTGTTGTACTGATGTTCGTTTTTGTGCATACCCATTGCACTTGATTTTGATTTTTACGCATTCCGAGGTGTTGATTTGATTTCATGTATATAGTATGCACATGATTCAACTTATGCATTCTGTGTAGTTTACACCCACTTTCTGTACTTTGATATGGTTTTGTGCGCACAAATGCACATGTTTATGAGTTTATATACCGCGGTATACTTGATTTGATTTAGTGTATGTCGTATACCGTTGATTTTGATTTTGATATTCGATATTTGTTTTCGTGCACCCTAGTGCACTGGATTTATGTTTTCGTGCACCCTGTGCACTTGATTGAGATTCTTGCGCACACTGGGCGCACTCGATGTGATTTTGTGCACACCATATGCACTAAAATAGAGATTCTTCATGCATATCAGATACACCTGAAATTGTTGTCAAGCACATCGTTGCACTTGACAGATGTTTTCGTGCACACCCGTTGCACTTAGTTTTGTTCTGTGCACATTCGTGACACCTGTATTTGATTTTGATTTCCGTGCGCACCAGACTCACGTGGCATTCCTTGTATACATTTTTGGGATTTATTTCTTTCGAGCAACATATTTTTATGATATATACTGTATGGTTCAATAAACGAGCAGGACTAGTCTGAGGACAGTACCTGAGTATTTTTGCATGCATCGATATTTACCGAAGGGATTTTCAAAGGAGCTATAGTCTCCATATTTTCCTACGTGTCCGTGATGACACAAAATTTTTACGAAGAAAACTCTTCTAAATCATTTTCAAAGGCGAGACGTATATGCTAAATAAATGATATGTATAAGTATACATATAGCTATTTTCCTTACAAAAGAACGTCCTCTACTTGTGCAGTGACTTGCGCACCGCACGACAATTTAAAAAGGGATTGTTGCATGCACTTTTAATTGGCTGTTTTTACGATTTCACGAGATGCATACTATACATATGTTATAATCCAAATTATATCATATTTGATTTTCGTAATAGATTTTTTGCACTAGTATTTTCGCATTAACTCCGATGATCGCGTGGCGCTTGACGGAGTTTCGATTTGAGTTTTGCACTCGTTTTCATGTGCATGCATGGCACTATGATACGTTTTATGTATTCGTGATTTCGGAGCCCGCGAGACTTGATTGTTTTACTGAAATGTTTTAGTATTTGGGGAGCTTAAATTTAAATTCGGGGACCGAATTTATTTAAGGGGGGAAGATTGTAACATTTCAGAAAATAAAATATTATTTTTGGGAATTTAAATAATTAAAATAATAAATTTTATGAATATTATTAAAGCATGAGAATTAGTTTTAATGAAATGGTATAATTATATACCGATAGTTTGGAAAATATATAAGAATTATTAATTTTGAAGGTATTTTTGTGATTTGGGCATTTTACAATTTATTATACAATTAATTGTATATAAGTTAATATTAAACTCGATTAATATTTCACTAATCATGCACTAATCTTTCTTATGTATATGACATGCAACATGACATGTTGCAAAGACTTGTTACATTTTAATTAAACTTTGGTTTCATTTGTGATTTAATGGTTTTTTTTGTTTTTGATTTTAAAATAAAAGAAAATGGATATATACAAGTGAGATATTTTGCTTGAGGGGGGGACAAAGAGATATGGGCCATGAAGAGAGAGAGAGAGAGAGAGAGAGAGGTTTTCCTTAGCCATGGCTCCTTCTTCATTCTGATTCTTCATTTTACATTTCCTTCCTCTTCCTTCCATCTCCTCTTCCACCCACAAAACACTTCAAAAACTCATTCAAAAACCTCATTTCCCTTCACAAAGATGGTGCACAAGCTCACTACAAGCATGATGGATGAAACAAGTTGAGATTTTGATGAATTTGGGAAACTCACGAAAATTCTTGAGTTGCCAAATGAGATATAATTTCACACCTTTAGTTAAGATTTTAGCTTTCCTTATGTCCTATAGTGTTTAGAGTTAAACCGATGAAGAATAGTGATCTTTGAAAATTTATAGTTGAGATTTAGATGATATTTTGTGTGTGAAGGTGAAATTGTGGATTTTTTAGTGACTAAACCCCTGTAGTGTTAGTATTTTGAACTAAACCTGAGACAAAACACCAGACTGGAACTTAGAATTTTTCGATATCGTATTTTATGGATTTTGTGGTGATATTATAGAATCTGGAGCAACTTGGAGTGTTTATAGGAAAATCAAACAACTTCATTAACCTAGTTAGATAACTAGAAGACCACCACATAAGAACGAGAACAAATTTCCAAGGTGGGGCCGGCGAGGCCGGTTACTGTAGCATATCTCGCCGGCCACTTTTTGGTGTTAGGTGTTGGGGTTTGCTCTATAGCTCTTACTCTTTATAAGCTAGCCCATGTATTGTTAGATTTGTCCCAATATACCTGAGCAAAAATCTGGGAGCATTTTCATTTTGATTTTAGCAATATTTTTCCAATTTCTAAAACTTGGTTTTTTATATTTGATTTGGATTTGGTCGTTGGACGTTTGTACGTCAATGAAGTGGGTTATTTAGTTGTTTTTGCATGCGTAGGTTATAGGTTCTAACCTATGAGCACTTCGCGTGGCGTGTCGGTTTTCGAATAGAATTTTGATGCGATACGATGTGTTTTGATATGTAGATACAATTGCGTGGACTTCGGGACGACAAGGGAGAGCAAGGCGTCATCGACTTCAAGGGGGCAAGGATCGAAGTGAGTAGATGTATATCTACGGGGGAAGTCGGGTGGACGGCGTATAGCACCCCCGCAACCGTAGAATAGGATATCTATATTGTATGTGTGTGTGTGTGTGTTAATGCGAGGCTTGGATACCTAGCAAATAGGGTTACTAGGAGACTATAGGTTAGATTAATCGTACTTGTAGAATAGTTTACTCTTAGTTTAATTCCTTAGTCGTGGGTCGTCGGTTTACTTTGCCGCGCCCACACACTTGTTATGATATGTGTGTATATGTATATGTATATGTATATGTATATGTATGTATATATATGTACATATATGGGTATGTGATATATATATACATATATATACATACATACATATACATATATATATATACATATATATACATACATACATTAACATACATACATACATACATATACATACATACATATATATATATACATATACATATACATACATATATATACATACATATATATATATACATACATATATATATATACATACATATATATATATATATATATATATATATATATATAAATACATACACACACACACACACACACTATACATATTCATGTATGATGAGGATATGATGTATTATATAGTTTGAGTCGATACGATCGAGCAGGATGTCAAGAGATAATTGTTACTTGATTTGGGATGAAACATCGTTTATGATGCGAAATATAGGCGGATCGTTGGGTGTTGTTTACATAACATGCGATAACATGTGACTTGATAAATAATAGATTGTACGAGACCTTATATCTGTATCCCTGATTATTGATATTGTACGGCGATTGATACCGTACGAACTTTATGATTTATATATGATATTTGACCCGTACCCACGATTTTGAGGATACCATACGACGGACTATACCATACGAGATATTTATATATAATGATTGATCTGTACTTTTGACTCGAGGATGCCGTACGATGTATATAACCGTATTTGATGATATGAGGCTGGATCGCCGACTACTAGATATATCGACTCGTTTCTTAGTTTAGTCTTTAGTTGCTTATATAGATGTTAGTTTAGGCTCGAGTCATACCTATTTTTAAAACTAACGAATCTTAGGCATTTCAAAGGATAAACCGAGGGACGCTATGGATTTTCAAAAGACATCTCTTTTCTCAAAACATCGTAGTCCCTACTTTTCTAAAAACAACAATTCGTGCTTTTTAAACACGATAAACGGTATGGCTCGTATATAGATTTATATACCTTATTGTTGCTTTTACTGTTTACTTTATGTTATGATTTCGTCTGCTAGGACACCTTCACCATTACCGATGATGCGTATGTTGCATGTAGACTTGCTCGCCGGCTCACACACATCAGCATCGGTAATTGCCATGTCACGTACACTATAGTAACTGCTGTTCCATTATATACACTGATAATTGTAGCTAAGCAGTACTGTTTTGCATTCATGATATCATATGCTAGTTTAGAATTTGCATTTTTTACTTAGATGCCACATGCATTTGTATACATACATTCCGGTTATGTACTGCAGTTGGGCTCTATGCCGATATTCATTGTTCATTATTAGCTTATGATTATGAGATTCCGATTTTCATGAGATTTCAAGATTTAGGAAACCGCATGTGAAACTAAAAACTTATGCTCCTTTTAAAAGAAAAACACGGTTTTCTCTTGATATGATGTGTGGCGTCTACCATGAGATTTCTCGGTTCTGGAGCATATATGATATATGATTACCCGCCACGAGGCGCGAAGGCGACACCGTCTACGGGTATATGGTGGACCCGGTGTGGTACCCTGGGATAAGAAAACCATCTAGAGATTGAGACGTTGAGACCGACAGGGGAGCACTACCGACCGGTGATAGTTTGGCGCGGCAGATATTCAGACGATACCGACCGTAGTCGTGAGATCAGATGATATGGGCCGATCCGGACTGACGGAGCCTGAGATATGAGTATTATGTGTCGCTGATGGACATAGTTTTCATGATGTTTTCGAGTGTTGATGCTGGGAACTCAGGTTTATCATGATTTTGTGTGTCGTTGCAGGATACACGTTGGATGATGCATTTATACATGATACACATGACATGTAGTTACTGTGTTACACGGACATGAGTACTTGGCTTTACACATATGCTTATATTATTACCTTTACTGCTACTCGATGTTATCGTGTTACTTTTATTACTGTATCGCACTGTATGACCTAGAAAATTATCATACATTTGGTTTCTACTCGGTGATGTTTTCTACTCACGAGTTGGTAACTCACCCCCGTTGTGCCACAGTTTTCTTGCAGGTTGACCGCACAGGTTCCGTTGCGGCTTGCTGGCACACCACTTCCTTCAGGGTGATTACTTTGATAGGTGGGACACATTGCATCGTGACCACCATTATATACTTGTATATTTCATTTCAGTTGTATCTAGTTAAAAACTCCATCAACTAGACTATGTATATTTGTAGACTTAGAAACCTCGAGTTGTATATTCTTTTGGCCTTATAGCCACGCTCATGTATTATTCATATTTCTGGTTCTTGATGCTACTTTGTTTTCTTTCCTTGTTCGTGGTTTTGATTCTCGCCTTTTGGGTTGTATATATTTATATCATTGAGTGGTTGTTTCCGCCAATTGGCGAAGAGCTAGCTCCCACTTGGGGATGCCTTTTATTATTATTACTTGTATTTGTTTTCGGGTTAAAATATACAAAGGAGGTGCTGCCGAAATTTTCAACGACGAAACATGTTTTCAAGACAGCTACAAACATTGTGTTTTCATATACTATTACTTATCTTTTTAAAAAAAGAACGTGTTTTCATTATACCGTCATTTCAAAACTTTATCTCCACTATTTTCCCTAAAAGGTTTAGATTTCTGGGCTTTTGGCTTACTTGAATTAGGTGGGGTCTAGACTTCACTTGATTCAAGTTCCAGTCACGTGCCTTTTCCGGGTCGTGACAATATGCCCGAATGAGAGGGTTAAGACTCTCTTTGCTAAAGTTTATAAAAATTAAAACTTAAGAAGAAATTAAGGGATTTTTCCATCTATTATACTACCCTATCCTACAAACCCTAACAAGTGAGAATTTACTCGCTTAATGGGAAAAATGAAGTATACGAGAAAATATAGATGATTAATGAACCCATAAGAAATAACAAAATTAAAAGTGCGGAAAGTAAATGCAAAAAATAAAATGCGGAAAGTAATGAGACAAGATAAAAAAAACTACCTTTTATTGAATTAACAATTGCATTACAGAATTTGATCGCCGAAAAACTAAACTACAAACCCTAGTATTCTCGATAGATTTAGATTGCTCGATCGGTAGATCGGTGGATGATCCATGATAATAAGCCTAATTGCTCTCGGTCCTTTTTATAGGATCTGAAACTTGTAACCCTAGACGTCATCTTGAAGTGTGTGAAAAGACGACCAAGCCCCTTAAAATCCACATCCAACGGCCCTTACTTGACCACGGTTCTGCCGCCTAATGCCTTGTTCCACCGCGGTTCCGTCGCCTGTTGGTGGAGTTGCGTCTCCAGATTTTTCATGCCTTCTTCTCTTGATATTTGGAGATCATTTTGATGAATATATTTTGAAAATATATTTTCTCTCTGCAGTTGCGAGATTCTTCAATATGCTCCTAACGACCGCAGATTTGGTTTGCTAATTCGATTTGATTTGATCTCCTCAATCCTCTTTGCAGTCTTGAACTGATTTGTTAATTTAAACATGCACAATATCTCAAATCAAATTATTAGTAGCATTTGGTTATTTGAGATAATATTCCAACCAATTTTTATTTAAATTACTTAATGGATATAATATGATATCTTAATAATATTGGTTAAGAATATTTGATATGACATGATATGCATATTAAGAATCTCATGAATATTTTATTTAAATATGATATGCATATATTCCCCCAATTATATTAATTATATATTAAGAAACATATGACAAAATCTTTTGACAAATAAACCCACAAATTTTCTTAAATTATAAATAACACCATTTAGTAATTAATAATAATAGGAAAAATGACCGTATAAATGTGCAATAAATATGACTGATTAGCACTTCTTTTTTATTTTGTGCTGAAATGGCTTAGCTTAGTTTATTTACTCGTTTCGGAGTTTTCAGTTTACCCTTAGGCTCATACATACCCCCTTTTATCATGTGCGCTCAGTTAACATGTGCGCTCCGTTATCATGTGCACATCTTAAACGTTTAGCATACGCATACGTGTTTTGCACATGCACGTTGCACTTAGTGATTTTAGCCAAGTGTGCATGGTAAGGATGTGCACATGTCGCTGCCTATGTCACGCATTAGCCATCATATGCGCACGTATATAAGTGCGCAAGTCATCATAGTCGTTTTTCCATCAAGTGCGCACTTGATATTCATGCGCACTTAAATAGGTGCGAACACCCATCCCAGAAGCATCATCCTCGAGGGCTCCGCTAAGTCGAGCAATGCATTGCCTTTATTCAATATGAAGAGCAAAAGCTGGCTCGAAAGAAGTCGAAGGGTCTCGCAGCCGCTAAAGAACTTGTTCGCTTGAAAGGGGAGCGGTTAACCAACGCTAAGCGGGTCTATGGTTGATCTCGCTGAAAAGTGTTTTCGTAAAGTAACTGCAATTAAGACGGTGTCGCTATTAGCTAGTCGCGCTGAGTATGGGTTGTCCGCAGGGAAACGTGAACTCTTTTCTTGTTTTAGACGAGTTGATTAAAGAAGGGTGATTGTTTGTCGTTACGGATATAAGATTTATAAAGGAAAGGCTTGTAGGGTTCATAAGACTTAGTAGTAATGGATGAATAATTAAAAATGACACCTTCTATCTTTTAATAGTTTAAAAATATATCGATAGTGATGAATGTAGATTAGGGTTCTTTCGAAGAAACTAGGGTTTCCCCACTACTAACCCTTGTCCTTACATTGATCTCTATTCATGTCTAGCCCTTAACAAAACAAGTGTTAAACCAATCTCAAATTGTGGTCGTGACTATCAATAAATTGGTAGCGCGCCTGATAAGGAGGTTAACATTTATTTTGCTAAACTTTATAAACTTTAAAATGTATAAAAGAAGTTAAAAGATTTTATCATCTATGATTCTACCCTATCCTACAAACCATAGCAAGCTAGGAATTACTCGCTCATGGTTAAGTTAGAAGAGAGGATGAAGAAGAATGAAACCATAGTTAAGATGCAGAAAGTAAGTGCAAAAAATAAGTGCGGAAATTAATTGCAAAAAGAACAATAAAAACACTACCTTTATTAATCATCTATTGCATTTACGAATCCTTTGAAAGTAGATTACAAGAACCCTAGTTGCTCCAGATCTCTTTCTTGTTGGAGGTAGATGACTAGCTGATGATCACTCAAATACGTGGATCTCTTGGATCTCTTGATCTCTTCGGTGATGATTTTTAATGTGAAGCTCTCGGTCCCTTATATATTCACAGAAACTAGAAACCCTAGATACCAGCTGTGAATATATGCTGTTAAGATCAAATCACCAAAATATCACATCTTACGCCCATCAATGCACTGCGGTTCCAACACATATCCCACACTTTAGCTGCGGATTCGTCGCAGTTTAGTGGGATCGGGCTTTGGGATTTTTTTGATGTTTTGTATTGTCACGTGGAAATCCTCTAGATGTCTATATTTTGAGAATAATGTTCTGAGTCTCTGTCGTTGCTAGATCTCATGATTTCCTTCAATATTTTGGCAGATTTGATTCCGACATCCTGATTTACCCTGGATTTTTTGGATTCCAGACCTGAGCTAATATCTGCAAAATATCTCAAATCAAAGTGTTAGTAGTATTTGGTATTTTGAGATATTATCCTAACCATTTTATATGATATTAAGTTTTAAGAATATTGATTAGAAATATTTAATATGATATGCATATTTTAATTACTAATATTTCATATAAATATTATATGCATGTATTTTCAATAAACACCTTTAATACTTAACAATAGTAGGGAAAATGTTCATTCAAATGTGCAATATTATAGACTAATCAAATACCCCTAAACTTAACTTTGATTGTCCCGAGCAAACTAGTTATTAAAGAGAAAAGGAAAAAGAAAAAGAAAATCCTAGCACACTTTCGTAGGCAACACGATTGCACTTAGCACATGCAACACGCCTTTAAATCTCTAGGTGTCCCTAGTAGGAGGAGTGTTGTCTCCTAAGGTTTTTCAGCGGATAACACCCACAAAATCCCATAATAAAAGAAAGATGATGAAAGTTATATACAAAGATAAAGAACATATAAAAGAAAGAACTTGAAAATAAGGGTTTCAAACTACACTAGCTTTTTAGTTGCCATGAGCCCTATCTTAATAGTCGTGAAAAGATGTCAGAAATCATATCATCCCTCAATAAAATATCGCCTTTATTCTTCCTCCCTACTTTTTTCCAAATATCGATCATATACCCCTACGTGTGTGTAAAAGACATTCCTACACTTAGAGAATTCAATTCAAGCTATCATATTATTGTCCATCTTCCTTAGTACTTTTTAGTTGGTAAATATTTTATAGATGGAATTGCTCACACATTCTTCATGCGACTGTTAATACTTCTTGAGGTACTAACCAACCGATTACCAAATGTGCTCACTCTTTTAGGCGTAATTAGCAATATCCTAGTCTTGCAATACCTAAGGCTTAGCAGTGACTCCCAAACCAGTTGGTCTAAGGCACTAGGTGATAAGACACCCACGTTATATTTTTTCTTATGCTGCCTTAAGTAATTACAAAACCAGTGTTCATTTTTCTTCACCATTTTTTTTCCATTTATATTTTTGTTTATATATTTTTTCTTCATACTAAGACTTTTAGACAAGAGCATTTTAAGGTATACTCTGCTATCCCAAGTTTCAAGATGTGTGCAAGTGCGTATAGTAGAGTATCAACGTTTAGAAGTTTGGACTCAAGAATAGGGACTATTTTTCAGACTTGTTTCTATCCTCAGATTAGTGATTCCTTTCATCTTACTAACCCTTGGGACAACAGCTCATGACTACCTATTACTTGCTTCGTTTTAGAACATCTAATTTTCTTGGTTTTCTTGAATCTCACCCTATTTTTCATATGTATTTTTCACTTTCTAACTTTCATTATCAACTTTTTAAATATAAATGTGCTTTTATTTAGTATAATGCAAAAAAAATGATGCGTGAATAAGCACAAATCTCCCCCAAACCTATTTGCAGCAGTGTCCTCACTGATGTCATATGTTAAACTTAAAACTTGTAGACTTGGGAGGAAAATTTAGTAAAGGGGACAAGAATTAATGACAGTGAAATCATCCCCCAAACTTATTTTTGGCTCACAATTGTATAAAAATTTTGTTTTTCTTTCAAGAGCAAAAATGTTTTTCTCCCCCCCCCCCAAACTTGAGTGAAACAATATTAAGCATTTAAAATTATAAGAGGAGGGGTAAGGTTAGTGGTCTATGAAAAACTTACAAAGACCAAAAGTCATCACCAACCATTCTAATATTTTATCGATGTAACAATATAGTTGATAGAAGTTCATAGATGTGAAGAAATGGGGAGATAAGAGGCGTAATCGATCGGGTTTACATCTTGGTTGGTAGAGACGAAACAGTGATGGTGCACTACACACATTCTCATTCTTGATAAGAAAAAGGGGTGGCGGTTTAACTTCTTTGGGTGGGGGTTGATTCATCACAACTCTCATGTTTTCTACGAATGCGAGTTCTTCAGCAAAAATATCTTCAAAACTTTCATCGATATTCCGAATCATAATTTCATCAGAAAAGAAGTTATGATACTCGGATAGATCTACTAAATTATTCGACAAGTCAAAGAGTTTGGACTTAGGTGTGGACTTGTCGACAGAAGGGTCTTCATCTGTATAATAAATAATAGGATCAAACCATAACGCACTAGTGGCGTCGAGATCAGTATCGTGAAACTCCTCAAATTCGCAACTGGCGGAAGCTATCTTTTCAACAGAACATACATCAACTATATGAGCATAGGGTTCGGAGGGTTGACTTCCTAGCTTGTAGATGTTAAGCTCAATTGTTATCTTTCCAAAGGACAGGTTCATTGAACCGTTACGACAATTGATTATCGCGTTTGAAGTTGCTAGAAAATGTCGACCTAGAATCACCGGAATTTGGTTCCGTGGGTTTGCCATAGGCTGTGTATCTATAACTATAAAGTCCATAGGGAATATAAATTCCCCCACGTCCTTTAGCTCACCTCGAGGTTGGGTGATAGATCGATCGGCCATCTGGAGAGTGCAATGCGTAGGTTTCAACTCTCCTATGCCTAATTGCTCATAAACAGAATACGGAAGTAAGTCACCTAAATCGAGTAGAGTACGATTGATATTTTTACCCCCAATAGTTATAGATATTGTAGGACAACCGAGGTCCTTACGTTTCGTGGGTACCAATTGGGTAAGAGAATTGCTCATATTACTCGCTAAGAAAACTTTTTTAGGCACTTGAATTTTTATTTTCCTAGTGCACAAGTCCTTTAAAATTTACGCATAGGAAGGAACTTGTTTGATAGCATCTAGGAGAAGAATATTTATGTTAACTTGTTTAAAAATTTCCACAATCTTCTCCATTTGGGGACTCGGTCTGTTGGCCCTCAACCTATGTGGAAAAGGAGCTTTATCAATAAGGGTTGGGTCCAACTTTTAAGGAGAAGTTTGTGGAGATGGAATGAATCCCAAAATTGGATTTGGGATGGTCGTAGCTGGTAATTCCTTCAAGGAAGTGAGCTTAGCGTTCGAGCCTAGTGGAAAACGGAGAATAGGCTCGGAAGAAGATGTTGGATTAGACGAAGTAGGAGTAGAAGTAGTAGCCGGGGTTTCATCAATGTCATCAACTTTAACTTGTTTCCCAACATTGTTATTCAATACTCTTCCCGATCTCAACGTAATTATGACACTCCCATTATGATTTTGAAAGATGAGATTCGCGCTTTGTGAGTGGCCGGGATTTGGTAGAGGTTGAGATGGAAGTCTCCCTTTCTCTCTCTCTCTCTCATTGCGGCATTTAACTTTGCAAGTTGTGCTTCTATCGATTTAATACTTTCTCCGTGGGAAACAGTGTGTTGCACTAACGTTTGGATAGAAGACGTTAAATTAGCCGTCTTTTGTGTAGATTATTTTTTCTAAGTTTCGTTCAAGTGCAGAGGTTTTATCGGTACCGGCCGTTAGGAAATAATTATTATAAGGTGCAAAGTTGTTGGCTGGGTTTTGAAAAGATTGAGGTTGAAAGGGGTGTTGACTTTGTTGTGGTGGCTGCTGTTGTTGTGGGGGAAGCCTTTGATAGTTTCTTGGGAACTGGTTTTGATTTTGAGTTTGGTTTTGGTTATAATCAAAATTAGAATGATTCCTCCATCCCTGATTGTATGTGAAAAAATAAGGATCGTTTCTAGATCGTTACTGAAAAGCAGCATCAGTTTGTTCTTGACATTAAAATGGAGGATTTAAAGGAAATTCTTCCGTTAAATGTGATGGGTCAGAATAACAACCACACACGGTTTTGGGGAGCTTAACTTGATTTAGGGAGGTTGACGAGACTTTGTTTTCGATAGCTTCGAGTTTCTTTTGCATCGGGGCCATTTCGGCTTTCACTGGGATGGAAACGTCGAGCTGATGGATAACTGCCTTAGATGAAGACGAAGTTGGTCTAGTGCTCTCCCATTGTGATATTTGTTCGGCGAGATCCTCCAGAAATTGCCAAGCTTCGCCATCGTCTTTTGACATGAAATGGCATTGACAAATGGTTTCAAGCATTTGTTTCGTGGCAGGATTAACACCCTCGTATATAATTCGGCAAAGTTGCCATCTATCAATTCCGTGATGAGGGCATTGTACAAGAAGATCCTTAAACCGTTCAAAGCATTTCCAGAATTGTTCGTTGGGAAGTTGGGTAAACTGGTTAATCTCGCTTCGAACACGGGCGGTTTTGTGATTAGGATAAAAAAATTTAAGGAATGTTATAACGAATTCGTCCCATTTAGCGATAGAATGTGCGGCAGTGCTATAAAGCCATTTTTCTGCTAGATCGCACAAGGTAAAAGGGAGAAGACGTAATCGCATAGCATCCACTGAAAAATGGGCTGTGCTCATCATTGTACATACGTTTTTGAATTTGGTTTTGAAAATGTATGCGTCTTTGGATTCAAGCCCATGGAATTTGGGCAAAAAGTTGATGAAGTGAGGTTTAATTTCGAAATTACCCCCATTGGCTGGTGGAAGAGACAGACAAGTAGGAAGGGGCTCGCGTACGGGATAGCGTCTTTCTTGGAGAGAGATGCACGGTGGATTCTGCGCACCAACGGGTGATGGCAGGGTAGTTATCATTAAATCCCGATGGAGATCTGTCCATTTCGGAAGATGTGGTGGGTGAAGGGGAAATAGAACATGAAGAAGTACCGACTTCGGAGTTAATAGAAAAACACGGACAAGACGGGTACAAGATTCCCGTGTCCAGCCGATCATGCACTAAGTGGGTTTAGCGCACGTGGCAGTATGTGTGGGAATGATTTTTAGAAGGTTTGTTTTGAAAAAAGTCGGACTTAAGGCTTGACTCAACAAATCACAAAATGCTGAATCAAACCCTAGAACTAGGGTCACCCAGGTCAAGTCATTAGACCGCTCCTAGACTTCCAAAACACAAGTCGCAGGATCAATACTCTACCACCTCTTTATCACTCTTGTGGCCAGGTAAGTGTCAGGTAAATGGGAGGTATCCGCTATACGAATCACCGAAATGGCGGGCCTAATTAAGTAGTAATGGATGAATAATTAAAAATGACTATTTCCGCCGCAAAAAGCCTATTTCCGCCGCGGTTTCGCCGCCGTCTTGAGGGATCTTTTGCTAATTTTTCTTCACGGCCCTCCTATACTCAAGCTCATAGTCTCTGAATCTCTATTTTCTTACTCCAGTTACTCCAGATCCCCTTGCAAAACTCGTAAAATAATCGTTAAATACACAAGATGCGTTTTTGGTTCTCGTTTATAATATGTTTGCTAGATTTTATAAGAAATCAACCCGAATAACAAGAAAAAAATTACGACCGTTTCCCTGGCAATGGCGCCATTTGGTTGATCTTGCTGAAAAGTGTTTTCGTAAAGTAACCGCAATAAAGACGGTGTCACTAGTAGCTAGCTGCGATAAGTACGGGTCGTCCCCAGGGAAACGTGAATTCTTTTCTTGCTTTAGACGAGTTGATTAAAGAAGGGTGATTGTTTGTCGTTACGGATATAAGATTTATAAAGAAAAGGCTTGTAGAGTTCATGGGAATTAGTAGTAATGGATGAATAATTAAAAGTGACTCCTTCTATCTTTTAATAGTTTAAAAATATATCGATAATGATGAATGTAGATTGGGGTTCTTTGGAAGAAACTAGGGTTTTCCCACTACTAACCCTTGTCCTTGCATTGATCTCTATTCATGTCTAACCCTTAACAAAACAAGTGGTAAACCAATCTCAAATCGTGGTCTTGACTATCAATAAATTGGTAGCGCGCCCAATAAGGAGGTTAACATTTATTTTGCTAAAGTTTATAAACTTTAAAATATATAAAAGAAGTTAAAAGATTTTCTCATCCATGATTCTACCATATCCTACAAACCCTAGCAAGCTAGGAATTACTCGCTCATGGTTAAGTTAGAAGAGAGGATGAAGAAGAATGAAAGCATAGTTAAGATGCAGAAAGTAAGTGTGGAAATTAATTGAAAAAAAACAATAAAAACACTACCTTTATTAATCAACTTTTTTATTTACAAATCCTTTGAAACTAGATTAAAAGAACTTTAGTTGGTCTAGATCACTTTCTTGTTGGAGGGAGATGACTAGCTGATGATCACTCGGATACGTGGATCGCTTGGATCTCTTGATCTCTTTGGTGATGATTTTTAATGCGAAGCTCTTGGTCCCTTATATAGTCACAGAAAATCGAAACCCTAGATACAATCTGTGAATATATGTTGTTAAGATCAAATCACCAAAATATCACATCCTACGGCCATCAATGCGCCGCGGTTCCGCCACACATCCCACACTTTAGCCGCGGATCTGCCGCAGTTTAGTAGGATCATGCGTTGGGATTTTTTCTGATGTTTTGTATTGTCATGTGGAGATCCTCTAGATGTCTATATTCTGAGAATAATGCTCTGAGTCATTGCCGTTGCTAGATCTCATGATTTGCTTCAATATTTTGGCATATTTGATTCCGACATCCTGATTTATCCTGGATTTCTTGGATTCCAGACCTGAGCTAATATCTACACAATATCTCAAATCAAAGTGTTAGTAGTATTTGGTATTTTTTAGATATTTTCCTAACCATTTTATATGGTATTAAGTTTTAAGAATATTGATTAGAAATATTTGATATGATATGCATATTTTAATTACTAATATTTCATATAAATATTATATGCATGTATTTTCCCTCATTATGTTAATTAAAATTTAGAAACATATGATAATAAACTTTTTACATATAAACCCGCATATGTTCTATGTTTACAATAAACACCTTTTAGTACTTAACAATAATAGGGAAAATGTTCATTCAAATGTGCAATTTTTTAGACTAATCAGTCTACATACTCCGAAAGGACCTCGCTCATGCTATGGCCCAAGGATTGGATTTGGAGAAAGAGGTTGCCGCCATGGAGACCACGGTGGAGAGTCATTTTGCCGAAAAGCGAGAAACCGACAACAGACTCATCGAACGCCGCTGGCAGAAGGAAGAAGATGAAGCTCTATTAGCTGCGCTGGGAGAGCGAGAAAGGGAATTCCAACAAAAGAACAACCGCATGGTTGATTTATTGAGGGCTCCACCTTCGTAGTTACTTTATTGTATCCCCATTTTATTATTTTGAACAAATCATATGTTTTATCAATTTTGACTTGTAAAGGAAAGACACTCCCCTTTTTAGTACAAGATGTATTCTTTATTTTGATGACATAAATTAAAGCATGACTTTCTTTTAGGTCGCTCTTTTTATCATTATGTTGAAATGACCTGGCTTAGTTTATGTCCTCATCCCGGAGCGTTAGTTTATCCTCCTTTGATGAATAAACTTAGCCTAACGTTAAACATACATAACCCTTGTTAACACAAGAGTCCGTTAGGTTTGTGGTACTGGGTGTAGTCCATCACACCGTTGCTTTTGCTTATTTCTTCTCGGCTTACGTCCACTCAAATCGCTGTTTCGAGTTGCTACGCACTTGCCGTATCTCCCATCCAATTAGATGCAGGGATACAATGTTTCAAGTAATCTTCTTAGGCGAATGTATAGATAGCCATCGGATGATACAGCGTTAAGCGTCACCATGACGCTTTACCTTGAGGTTAGACTCTATTTGGAGCCATATGGAAGTCATCACCGCACTTTTCCGAGGTATAACAACGTCCAATGGTCTTTGAGCATACATATATAGCCGTTGAAACCTATTTATTTCTTTAGCAAAGCATGGCAAAACATACTGCACTTCTTCATATATTTGCGCCCGTGGATTGTCTACAGGAGTCGATACCGATATACATGTAGGACAAAAAAATTATTTGATCTTTTTTTATTTTTATTCTCCGCGATGCTTTATCATTTCAGTTTTTCTTATCGCAAAAGTCGCGATTGCCTAATCATTTCATCTATTTATCCGTGTTGCCCAATCATTTCGGCCAATTTTTTTTGCTCGCTGATTTTTATTGCGAGTTTAAAACTTGGAATCTGATACCAACTTTTGGCATCAGTATCGCTACAACTAGAATATTACCATGAACGACTCATCATCTGCCGTGAGAGGAGTTGGAATTTGATACTTGATTAGGTATCAGTATCGCTACAACTGGAATATTGTCAGGAGCGAATCATCATCTGTCGTTGCCTATTAGACAAAGGTGGCTTAGAAGACATGTTTGGATTCCTGCCAACTAAGGCTTTTTGACTTTATGAGCCTTAAGGGTTTCATAAAGATATTTCTCCCTATGAGTTGAAAGAATCTCATAGGTGTATTTTCTCCTTAGGAATCGTAGGGATTCCTAAGTGATATTTTCTCTTGTAAGTCGGAAGGATCTTAAAAGAGTATTTTCTCCTTGTAATTCGAGGGGACTCACACGTGTCATTCACCATATCGAGGAATATTACTCGCCTTTGATGGGACTGGTTGGGAATATATTTATTTATATCCATAGATTGTATGCAAGAGTCAATATCGGATTACTTATAGGGCATAAATTTTGTGGGGTTATGATGTCTTAAGAAACAGGTTTAGCACTCCTTAACTTAAGGCTTTTGAATACTATAAGCCGCGAGAGTCTTATAGAAGTATTTCTTCTTACGAGTCGAGAGGGTCTCGTAAGTGTATTTTCTCCTAAGGGATCGTGGAGATTCTTAAGCGTGTTGCTCTTTTGTGAGTCGTAACGATCTCATGCGGGAATTTTCTCCTCACAAGGTCGAGAGGAATTTGCAAGTGTATTTTCCTTTCTTTTCACGAGTTTGCGCCCTTTCAGGTTTTCACAAGCTTGCCGGCGGTCCTGCTGGTTTTACTCATGGAGCCCTTTCGGGTTTTTATCCGTGCCCATTTTGCTTTTAGTCATGCCGTTTTTTTTCCTTAACGACTGTCTCGTTGGTGAAGCTTCATCGCCAGTTAGACTTTAGGTGTAGCCTTGCCGGTAGGACTTGGGGAGATATGGATCGTTTGTGACCGTGGATTGTATACGGTGATCAATATGGGGATCTACACATTATTTTAGGGACATTGCGGTCCATGGGGGACATAGACCGTCTATGCTCGTGGATTGTATATGGTTGGTTATGTGATCCATACCATAGGGCCAGGTGTATTTGAGGTACTATCATCCAGTAGGGCTTCCAGAGTTTTGATTTTAGGAAGATAGCGAGCGGACACAAGCATCGTCATCTATCATTGACCCAAGTCGCAACTCTTTAAGCGTGGTATTTCTTGAGGAATCGACCGTTTATTGGTCGAAGAGGTCTTTCTCCATGCATGTCTATCAACATGTACGCTCCACCTTGATATACATGTTCTATAACATAGATGCCCTCATAGTTGGGCTCGAACTTCCCATGTTTTGCACGGCTGGGAATCATCTGTCTTTTGACCAACAATACGAGTTCTCCTTGATGAAATGTTCTCGGTCTGGCTAGTCTTCCATATGCCCAGGTCATCCTTGCTCTATAAGCTTCGAGGCTTTGTTGTGCTACGGGTCATCCTTGCTTTATAGGCTTCGAGGCTTTATAGTCTTCAAAGCTTTATAGGCTTCGAGGGTTTGTTGTTCTTTATAAGTCATCCAACGCGTCAAGTCCTTCAAGCTGAAGGTGAGCATTTTCCTCGTCAGTGAGCTCCTGTTGAAATGCCATTCACAGATAGAGTTCAATCTCTAATAGGAGCACTGCTTCAGTTTCGAACACCAATGCATAGGGTGTCATTTTTGTGGCCATCTTGAATGTCATTTGGTAGGCCCATAGCGCTTCCTGTAGCCTTTCGTGCCAATCTTTTTTATTCTTGGACACCATCTTCTTTATGAGTTTGGTCAAGGTCTTATTGAAAACCTCAGCTAGACCGTTGGCTCGGGGGTTATAGACGGAGGAGTATCTCCAGTCTATCTTATATCGTTGGTCGAAGAAACTTATCTTGTGGCTTCGATATGCAGGTTCGTTGTCTGAGACTATCCGTCACGGGACTCCGAACTAGTATATGACATGAGTCTTAAAGAAGTGCAGGATGTTCTCTGTCTATACATCTCTGAGCGGCACTGCCTCCGCCCACTTGGAGAAGTAATTGGTTGATGCGAGAATAAACCGATGCCCTTTGGATGACGCTGGTTCGATAGGGCCAACTATATCTGTTTCCCACATCTCGAATGACCACCGGGTTACAATTGGATGCAGCGAATTGGGATGCTGATGTATGAAATCCCCTTGTATTTGGCAAGAAATGCATCGCCTTAGATATTCGATGCAATCTTGAATCATGGCAGGCCAATAGTAGTCCATTCTTTTAATCTTGATCTTGATCATCGACTAGCTTGATGGGATTCACATAGCCTGTCATGAATTTCTTGGATGACCTTATTGGCTTCCTTTGGTCTTAAGAATCTTAGACATAGGTGATTGAAAGACCTTTTATAGAAAGTTCCGTCAACGAAGGCAAATGACAGATCCCGTTTAGTGAGCCGATCCCTCTGCAATGCATCTTCAGGTACTTATTGGAATTTGAAGTAAACTATAAAGACTTGGCACCAATCCTCACTTTCTTCTTCTTGGGCTTGGAGAACATCCTCCTCAAGAGTTTCATCTTTTTCAAATGCTTATGCTGGAGACTCTGAAGGGAGTGCCACTGGCTCTAGGACTATACGGCTTTGGACGATGATCCTCACGTCGTCGAGGCTTTCATCTGCCATTTCTTTTGCCAGTTTCGCAAATGCATTCACCTTACTATTTTCTGTTCACGGCACATTTTCCAATGTATATAATGGAATCTATGTTAATAGATGTTGTACTCTTTCACCGTACTTTATCAGCTCTGGTTTACACATCTTGTAGTCATCGTTTACTTGACCAACTATTAATTAAGAATCTCCATATATGAGGGGGTCATTAATGCCCATATCTATTATGATTTCAAGACCGGTAATGAGAGCTTCATATTCTGTCTCATTGTTGATCCTTGGTTCTGTTAGCGAGAAGGCATAGTAAAGTATCCGGCTTTGAAGAGTCACGATGATAAGACCCACCCCAGCTTTGACTATTAGGGTGTTCTTCTTACGTGCTTTCATTGAAGATGCCCCGTCAAAGTAGAGTTCCCAACAGGCCTTTACTTTATCATCTTGTTCACTGTCGGTTGCATTGAATGCGTGCTCATCCGGCAGTTCACAATTTAATGAGGAATTGGCTGAGATTGGATGCTTGGCGAGAAAGTCGATAATAGCTTGCTCTTTATCGCTTTGAGGGGGCGATAAGTTATTGAGAACTCCATGAGCCGAAGGGCCCATTTTGCGAGTCTTCCTGTCAAAATAGCTTTAGTCATGAGATACTTAAGCGGATCCACTCTTGATATTGTTGGGGTCAAAAATTGCATCCCGGTTGACCAAGTCAAAGCCAACCCTAAGTAAGCGGGCCCAAGCCCAACTCAAGTGGGGCCCATGCCCAAGTCGAGCCCCGCTGCCAGCCTCCCCCATGACAAAATAAAAATCATGTAATAAATAATTTTGATGTAATTTTTTATGCATGAATGTAAGAAAAATGGCATAAAGCCAAATTTTTGTAAAGCACATGGCTCATGTGCAAAAGAAATGAGCACATGAGACATGGGATGGGCAAAATGCCATTTTGTAAAGCCCAAGGGGCTATATGTAAATGTGTAAGCCTATATAAGGCAACATGATGATGAAATAAAAAAGAACTTTTTCAATCTCTAAAACTCTAGGGTTTCTGCGCCTCCTTCTCCTTCCTCAAGGTTCTAAACCTTCTCCCCTTTTTTCAATTAAATCAAGAATTTTACTCTTCCTTTTCCAAAAAGAAATAGTTATCCCCCACAAAACCCTTGAAGGGGAACGCGGATCTTCCATCAGATCTCAAAAAGGGGAGATTTTTAAATCTCACCTCCCCTTTTCTCCAAGATCCGGCCAACTGAGAGGAAGAAGAAGGAGACCCACCTCTAAAAACCCCATTTTGGGGAAGATCCAGGGCTCAAGGGAGAAGAAAGGAGTCCCCTTCCATTAGCTCCAAAAATATCTTAGGAGTTTAACTCCTCAAAAAAATATATTTATAAAATAATAAATATTTCTTTTTGGGAGTACAACCTCAGTGCAGGGACTAAGCCCACTCTCTGTCAAGAGTTCAACTCTATAAGTAAAATCGGTAGCACAGCTCCCAGTGCAGGTACCAAGTCCCTTTTCCTGCTGACGCCCAGCGCCCGCGTGCCAAGAATGTGGGAGGCTGGCGCCTAGCGCCCGCATGCCATGTACGTGGGGCGGTGGCGCCCATGTGCTAAACACATGGGGCGCCGGCGCCCAGCGCCCGTGTGCCAAGCACGTGAGGCGCCGGCGCCCAGCGCCCGCGTGCCATGCACGTGAGGCGCCGGCGCCCAGCGCCCGCGTGCCATGCACGTGAGGCGCTGGCCCCCACGCGTCCTTTGGACTCTTTTTCCCCTTCTTATATATATGTATATATATATATACACACACACTCCACGACACTGTCCCTATTAGAAAAAATTTCTAACGGGGCGTTGCCCCGTGCCCCGCAAGGGGGCTGCTATCCTCCTTGACCCCTAGCCCACTATCCGGGTAGCGGGACCCCCGTAAAAACTCTGTGGGGCCCCCGATATATCCAAAATCCCTTCAAAACACAACACTGCACATTGAGTTCGCATGATCTGTTTGACCTGTCAATCGGAGGTTCTCTCACTCCAAAGGCGAGGGGTAATTAACGGCAGCTTAGTTCGTGGCTGCCGGAGATTCGGATCCCGACAATCAATAAACCCCATCCTACCCTAGGCAGGGGGAATCTTTAATGCGCCTCACAAGCGTGCGCATTCCCATCTCAATGGGGTGACGAAAAACACCATACAGATATTAAGTGGACTTCATGTGCTAAGGCATAGTGTTTGAGCTTCGTGACGGCGAAGATCAGCGTCAAGCAGTGCTTCTCGATAGGGGAGTAATTTCTTTCTGCTCCTAGAAGAACTCGACTTAAGTAATAGAGAGATCTTTCTTTTCCTTGGCCATTCTCCTGTGTCCACAACGTGTCTAGAGAACCTTCAAGGGCTGTTGTATATCGGACAAGAGGTTTTCCCATAACCGAGGCGGCCAATACAGATGGATTCTGTAGGTATTGCTTGATCTCTTCCGTTCCTTGTTGGCATCTGAGATCCATATAAAGTGTGTTCACTTCTTCATGAGGTGACTGTATGGACGACACTTCCTAGAGAGGTTTGCGATGAATCGTCGGATGTAGGCGAGCTTTCCTTGGAGAGACCGCAACTTTTTCAAATTTCTTGGTGAGGGAATTTCCGTAATAGCCCTAATTTTGGAGGGGCCGATCTCGATCTCCCGATGACGAAATATGAACCCAAAGAATTTGCCAGTAAAAACTCCAAAGGCGCACTTCAGCGGGCTCATCTTCAGCTTGTAGTTTCAGAAACGTTTGAAAACAGTCCTAAAATGTTCCCGGTGTTCTTCATAAGACTTGCTCTTGACTACCAGATCGTCGATGTAGAATTCAACAATGTCATGTATAAGCTCGTCGAGTATCCTTATCATGGCTCTTTGGTATGTGGCTCCAGCATTTTTCAGGTCGAAGGGCATCACCTTATAAGAAAACACGCCTAGCGGGGTAAGGAAGGTTGTATACTTCTGATCTTCGGGGTCCATCCTTATTTGATTGTATCCGGAAGATCCATCCATAAACGAGAAAATCTCGTGAGTGGACGTATTGTCAATCATCAATTTCATGATTGGTACGGGAAAATCATCCTTCGGGCATGCCTGGTTGAGATCTCAAAAGTCCACGCATATCCGAATTGTCCCATTCTTCTTAATTACGGGGAAAATGTTAGTGATCCAATCTGTATATTGTACTTCATGTATAGATTCGGAGTCTATGAGATTCTTGACTTCGGCATTGATGCTCTTCTTAAGCTCGAGTCGCATCCTTCTTAGCGGTTACTTAACAGGCTTTACCTCCAGTTTTATGGCCAGCTTATTCACAGCTATTTCTGGATCTAATTCCGTCATCTCGATGTAGTTCTAGGAGAAACAATCCATGTATTCCATAAGTACATTCTTCAAATAAGCTATCTATTCTTCGGAGAGCATGGTCTCGAATCATCCTCCGTCCTAAGTTCATTTCCCTCAACTCATCCACTGTGGTATGGATCCCGTCTTCCAACTCTTTTGGTGCCAGCGATAGTTCTGAGATTTCTTCATCTTCGTTTGTGAGACATTCGAAGAGTTGAATCATCTCTTCATCTTCACTCTTGGTCGAGAATTTTACCATATGACAGGTATGGGTTCGCTTCCGTTTTCTTGGTCGAGCCGGTCCCAATATGATGGCATGAGTTTTCTTTAGCTCATACTTCTGTGGTGAGTCTATCTTCCAACTTTTAGATAACATGAATCTTCCTTGCTTGTTCTGGTCTTCAACCCAATCCTTGAACACGAAGTAATCTTCGATCTGGTGGCTTGTCACCAAGTGATATGAGAAATAATCTGGGTGGTCGACTTCGTTTGCTTTTTCGGTTCGTCGAGGTTTTGGAAGTGATAGCATCTGATACTTCATGACGAGGGTGGATATCTTTCTCGTCTTATCTCGAGGGAAAGAATATTTCCGCCCTATCTTCTCTATTAAGGAAGGACCGTAGCCGATCTCTTTCTGGTGGACGGGCACCCTGGGATTATTTCGCTACCTTTAAGTATTGACAGAGACCATTGCCTTGTTTCTATCTTCATTATCTCAGAATCTTCCGCCTGAGAAGGAAGGTGGGGTCAGCTGAGGTTGGGGAGACTCGTGTCTCATTTCTTCCATTGTTTATTCATGTAGGTATTGTTGTCCGGCCATTTCATATTTGGCCATCTCGCGGCTTTGATTGTCCCTGCTAGCCTGACAGGCTTTTCTTATCATCCTATTAATCTGCTCTTCTAGCGACGGGCTTGGACTTCTTCGCGCGGACCCTTCTTTTTTCTCAGCCGTGTCTTCTATTGGTAGAGTTGTAGGCTTCCTAGGCACTCTTGTGAAGGTTCATAAAGCATCAAACATGCCCGAATAAAATTTTAGATCTGCCGAACAACCCAAAGCCGGGATCTTTGCTAGATTATTAGGGTTTAACATGCAAGATAACATCTTTAAACCTAAGTGTGAGGGATTACAACCTTTGTAGTCCGCTCCTTCGCTTCACAAGCTCCGAGTAGAAGTCCCTTCGCCGCGATCCATGATCTCCCGGACTCAAGAGAGGCTCCACGACTCGAACGATCCATGATAGCTTGTGTTGTTCCGCTTTTCCGATGATCTACGTCGAAGTTGCTATAGCTTAAGCTTTCTCTCACTCTAATGAGGTGAATACCCTAATCTAATGGGCTAGATTAGATGAGGATGATGGAGTAGTATTTATGCTTTCTTTTTATATCATTTTCTCACAATAACTCATCACAAAAGAAAACTCAAGTGAACTCTCTCTCAAACTCAAGAGAGAAGAAGATGAAGAATGAAAAGAATAATAATCCTTTTATGATGAATAATAGTCAAGAATATATGATTGATTATCAAACCATGGTCAAGGATGAGAGGCTTAACCTTTGTAGAGAATAAACTAGAGTTAGGGTTTGGTTAGGTTAAGGATAAGTTTCAACCATAATATCTTAACCAAGACAAAAGAGAATCCTTCTAGAATGAACAAGAAGGAGCTAACCCTAATCAAACCCAAATCCCTTTTTATCATCCTTAAACATGTTTCATAATAAATCATATAATGTCACAATAATATATATCACATATATATTATATATTTGCAACAAAAGAAAATAATACAATTAACATATATCGCATATATATTAATGTATTAATCCGGTGAGAAAATGAAATAATAAAGTGAGCCAATATTAGATAATGTAATACAATATATCATATATATCATTATACATTAAATTATCGAATCAACACTTGATCCGACGATCCGGCTATATCGAATATAACCGACTAATATATCATGTACCGATTCATCGAATCAACACTTGATTCGATGTCCGGTTCATATCTAAATATCGCGAGAATATAATACGGTATCTCAAATCGTATTATCCTCGATCCTGCACATATCTCATATGTGCCTCTACTCCGTTTTGCCTGAGCCAAGAAACCTCTGTGTAGGACTCTAAAGAATCGTCAAAACGCCGGTAGCAGGTGATGATCATTTCAAACACCCACAAGCTGCAAGCGGTCAGCTAAATGTGACAGCCACCCAGGTATTGAGCGATCAGAAGATCAACAAGCTAGCCTGTCCGTTCTCCTGTGAATCCAATCAGTAACACTCCCGTACAGTCCGGTCTGTTCGTCTGATATGTCACATATCAAGTCTAGGGGTGGTATACGTCAGACCCCAGTAACCGATAAGTCGTGTCGATGTGAGGCTCATAACAGGTCGAGAAACTACTAGTAAAACTTACCAGTATATCTCTATATCAGCCCTGGCCATGGACTTCCAGTTATAGCCAATCGAACACAGCACAACATCAACTCCCTATACCCGGAGAGACGAATCCCCTCCTATCGCTCATTGCCTCCATGTGATTCGGGATTGTACCCAAAAGCCACCGTTTCGCACGCCCTCTTGGACGTGGTAAGGTAGAAATCAAAGAATATTGAGAATCACACAAGACTCTATGATGATCTCGGGTCTACAGACTACCCTGTACTAGTGTCACCGGAGAACTGCCATCTGACGTGTGGTATATCACCATCTGGGAGTTCTCGACGAGTCCGTCCAGTGTACCCAGTCTCCACTGAGCACCCGTACACCATCCTTGATGTCAAACACCGATGGATATGGGATCATCCATCGCCCATCATATGGGTCAAGATGCGTATACGCTAGTCTACTCTGGTGTATCGATGCCCTGTCTCGATATACCCTCGACTAGGAACATTTATAGGATGTACTCATCGACTACCGTGGCCCCACTAGTATGATCTCATCATAATCCTAGTAGTCGAGTACAGATCCTAAGGGCTTTATCAACATGTGAGAGAAAGACAGTAAACCAATACAAGTCAACATGTTAAGATAAATTCAAACCAAATAGCATACTATCATGACGAGCAAGAAAGTACTCTCTGTATATATCCAAGCATCCATCATAATATACATCATATGTACAACAATGGCCTCTAGGGCATATACATAACTAACAATCTCCCACTTGCACTAAGGCCAGCTGCTGTAGTATCTCATACCTAGCATCCCGAATAATCTCTCAAACTGTATCTGGAGAATGGCCTTCGTGAGTGGATCCACAGTGTTGTCCTTCGTATCTACTCTCCTGACCTCGATCTCCCGGCGATCAACTATCTCCCTGATCAGGTGATACCGCCTCAGAATATGTCTTGACTTCTGATGGGATCTGGGTTCCTTGGCCAAAGCCACAGCTCCATTGTTATCGCAATACAGAGGTATTGGATGCTCAATGGATGGAACCACACCAAGTTCACTAATGAACTTCTTAACCCAGACAGCCTCTTTGGCAGCATCGTTGGCAGCGATGTATTCAGCCTCCATCGTCGATTCTGCAACGGTATCCTGTTTGGAACTCTTCCAACATACCGCCCCTCCATTGAGGGTAAAGACAAATCCCGAGTGCGACATAGAGTCGTCCTTATCACTTTGGAAGCTGGAATCGGTAAAGGACTCCACCCGAAGTTCCCCGTTACCATACACCAAGAACATGTCTCTAGTCCTTCGTAAGTACTTGAGAATGTTCTTCACAGCTGTCCAGTAACTCTCTCCAGGATCTTCTTGATTCCGACTCACTACACTTAGTGAGTATGCTACATCGGGTCTGGTACATAGCATCGCATACATGATAGAGCCTACTGCCGAAGCATAGGGTATCCCTTGCATGCGATCTCTCTCCAAATCAGTCTTGGGAGACATCTCTTTGGAGAGAGTGAGTCCAGAGATCATGGGTTGGTTCCCATGCTTGGATTCTTCCATACTAAACCTCTTTAGTATGGTGTCAATATACCTGGATTGGGACAATCCCAGTAACCTTTTGGATCTATCTCTGTAGATCCTAATCCCCAATATGCAGGATGCATCACCTAGATCTTTCATTGAGAATCTATGTGATAAGAAGAGCTTGACTGATTGCAGCATAGGAATATCATTTCCTATCAAGAGTATGCCATCCACGTACAATACGAGGAAGACAACCTTACTCTCTGCTACCTTTTTATAGATACAAGGTTCATCTATATTTTTGATGAAGTCAAACTCTTTGACTACAACATCAAAACAGATATTCCAACTCCGCGATGCTTGCTTTAACCCATAAATGGATTTAAGTAGTTTGCACACCTTTCCGCTGCTCTCACTATCTACGAAGCCCTCTGGCTGAGTCATGTACACGCACTCTTCTAAATCACCGTTTAGAAAGGCGGTCTTAACATCCATTTGCCAGATTTCGTAGTCATGGTATGCAGCAATGGCAAGTAAGATCCAGATGGACTTAAGCATAGCCACTGGAGAAAAGGTTTCGTCATAATCCACACCTGGTCGTTGACGAAAACCCTTTGCTACAAGTCTAGCTTTGAAAGTCTCAACTTTTCAATCTACACCAAATTTCTTTTTAAAAATCCACTTGCTCCCAATGGGTTTTACCCCTTCAGGAGCATTTTCCAAAATCCATAATTTATTGGTGTACATGGATTCCATCTCAGATCGCATTGCATCCAGCCATTTCACAGAGTCACCACTCGTGATGGCCTGCTCGAAACTAGTTGGGTCATCATCTTCCATGATGCAATCCTCACTTCCACCATCAATGAGAAAACCGTAGTATCTCTCAGGTGGATGAGAAACCCTGCTAGATCGGCGGAGAGGCTGGGGTTCGTCGGGTATTACTGAATCCTCTGGTTCTACCAAATCATTTGTTGTAGTTTGTTCTGCTGGAACTTCTTCCAGTTCTACCTCAATGCCACTAATCTGTTTCATAAGAAAACCTTTTTCTAAGAAAGTAGCATGTCGAGAAACAAACACCTTTTGTTCCTCGGAATGGTAGAAGATATACCCTCGCGAATGTTTGGGATATCCAATAAACTTACATAGAACAGACCTTGCCTCGAGCTTGTCCGGATTTTGTGTTTTAACATAGGCCGGACAACCCCATATCTGAATAAAATTAAGACATGGTCTCTTACCATTCCATATCTCATATGGAGTGGTAGGCACTGATTTGGTTGGAACTCTATTCAATAGGTATGCAGTTGTCTCCAGTGCTTATCCCCAGAAGGAAATAGGTAACTCAGCAGTGCTCATCATAGATCGCACCATATCTAATAGAGTGCGATTTCTTCGTTCCGATACACCGTTGTGCTGTGGTGTATAAGGAGGAGTAAGCTGAGAGAGAATCCCATTCTCTTTTAGATAATCTAGGAACTCATTGCTTAAGTATTCACCTTCTCAATCAGATCGAAGAATCTTAATACTTTTGCCCGTTTGATTCTCTACTTTGTGCTTATATTCTCTGAATTTCTCAAAAGCTTCAGACTTATGTTTCATCAGGAATACATATCCGAATCTTGAGAGATCGTCAGTGAATGTAATGAAGTAGGAAGAACCGTTCCTGGCATGCGTAGACATGGGACCGCATACATCACTATGTACCAGTCCTAAGAGTTCCATAACTCTTTCTCCGTGTCCACTAAACGGAGCTTTGGTCATTTTTCCTTTGAGACATGAATGGCAAGTATCATAAGATGATAATTCGAACGGATTCAAATATCCATCTTTATGTAACTTAGCCAGTCGTGTCGCATTGATATGACCAAGTCTACAATGCCACAAGAAGGATTCGTTCATTTCTGAACTCTTCCTCTTGTGTGTGTTTTGTATATTGAGAACTGTATTTTGATTTAGAATGAATATGCCATTATGTAACGAGCCTGATGCAATCAACTTTTGATCTAGGAATATGTTCATAACATTATCCTATACTACAAAATTATATCCTTCTTTACTTAATAAAGAAACTGATATAATGTTGCACATCATGTTCGGTATATAATAGCACTCATTCAGAATCAGTGTATCACCACTTGGTAATACTAGGTGATATTCGCCAACTGCTTTGGCTGCAACATTTGCTCCGTTCCCTACTTGAACGGAATGATCATCTTTTCCCAGCTCTCTACCTTTACGTAGCCCATGTAACAATTTACATATGTGGGATCCTGATCCGGTATCTAATACCCAGGACGTAGGGTGAACTGAGAAACAGTTCTCAATAACTAACACACCTGAAGAAGATGCATCAACATGCATGTTCTTTTGGGCGTCTTGAGAATCCAGATATTCTTCTATTCCCTGTTCAGTATAATAAGCGGGTTCAGTCAATTCATCCATATTATTATCTTGATTATGGCCTGACATGGTCGCTACCTGGAGAGAGAGAGAAGAAAACACTTTAGCGTATGCTCTTGCAAGATTAGATTGGTTATTATCTTATCTAATCAGGATGTCTCCCACTGTTTTTATCAAATCTACCTTCAAACCCTAAAAGGTAAGATTAGCCGGGATTAATTACACCCTACAATTTCGTCAATCTTTCAGCCAGATCAGTGTCGGTACTTTGAGGGAGGTTCCCCGTGCTTTCGCACGGACCTAATTAAAGTAAACCTCGTTTTCCCAGAGGCGTAACCCCGTTAACACTTTTCTAGACACCTACTTGATCGACTAATTGTCCTGTGTAAAACTCTCCCGGGAGTAACTCTTACTCGCAGTGGGTATCGGGATCCAACTATCTCATAGGAGGTATGCAATCTTATTGCAAATTTCAACACTTGAAATTCCCGATAATACTTTTACCCCTAGCGTCCCATGACCTTGACGGAGGCCAAACTACCCATAGGGCGCTAGTCAAATTCAACCCGTCATTTCTTGATTGAATTAAACCCACCCGTACGACCCTTGACGGAAGCCAAACTACGCCGTACGAATACCCTAATCCAATCGCATCATATGCTAGCAGATAAGCACTAGTTAGCTACCGTACACTACGTCTTGACGGAGGCCAAACTACCGCAGCACGAATACTAAGTAGTATTTATCTGAAATGACGGAGGGCTACACAGGTTTTTCAGAAAACCATGAGCGTAATGAACTTGATATTGTCGTAGAATCATGTGAAATTTTGAAATGGAGTGTTTTTAGGCTTTCATTGGTTTTGCTAAAGAGGTCACTCCCGGTGAAGGGATCTCGGCTCTTTCCTCATCGAATAAGGTGCAGGACATATCATATATATCACTGTGCAAAAAAAACTCTAAAAGCAATCAAAAGACAAACCGAATTTTGTAGCATCTGCCAATTTCGCTAAAGAGGTCACTCCCGGTGAAGGGATCTCGGCTCTTTCCTCATCGAATAAGGTGCAGGGTATATCATATATACCACTATGCAAAGCAAAACTGTAGCTACCCTTTTTGTAAAGTTTTGATTCTACAATATCTTTTAGGTTTCTTTTCTTTTTATTAATCTCATTAATAAAAAAATCCCATCAGCTTATGCTTCCTAAGCATCACAGATAAATACGACGTACACTTATGCCATCCGCATTCTCCTCGATGTCCCCTCATGCACCGTTAGGTTAGGTAACTAACGACAGAGCAGGGCAGGGCTAGTGCGGGTGTAAAACATAAGTAACGTCTATATAATATATCATATATACTATATACTGCATCTATCACAACATATCAAATGATCACATCACAGATATCGCAGCAGAAACATAGATATAATGTGGGATATATTAGGACGTCCGTATTTAGTATTTAGCCAACAATAGAAAATACGGATTCCATAGTCGCGATGAATAGCCAAGCCCACACCCTGGACCCCTACGAGAGCGGAAAGCGACCCTACCAATTCTGGAGTTTAGGAGACCTGGTCTCGACTCCTCGAGATGGCCTCCCACTGAACCCCAGAACCCGGTCACCTGTGCTCCCCTCCTTGGGTCCATCCTAATGCGGAAAAGTAAATAATATACAACACTGGTGGCATCAACCTCAACCCGGAAGTGCCCCAAATAAAAGAATATTACATTACAATTGAATTTACATGAATGAAAATATAAAACTCTCATCTCACATAAAACCCCCGGCTATTCAATCGCGACAATCCTGCACATCATATCTCAGCAACACATAATATCTCATATCATCAACGTAAGTAAGTATGCATACACCGATCGTCGTCGATGTATAGCAACGACAACCGGCAATACAACTACATACTACACTTACGGTCACAGAAAAGAAATTGTAAAACTACAATATTTGGAATCCACAATCACTTTAGACATTGTAAATCCGAAATATCACATACTTCGCATTTCATGTCTAACTCTATGAATTCCACATATTGTATCACATTCCAGATAAATAGACAGTATTAAACTTTTCGAACAGATAATCAAATACCCAAAATTTCCTAAATTTCTCAACACTTGAGCGGAGTTCAAATAATCCGGAATGTGTCACAGTAGTAGCGGTCCAGCCGTAGAAGGGTCAAGCCAACGCCTCACATGTGGCACGCCGTACTACCCCAAACCCGAAGGTTCAAAAGGCAGTTCAAGACGGTCACATAATCGAGTTAAGGTTTGTTGTCTTCTAGAGGATCCACCACAAAACTTGCACGCATTTGCGAAAGATTTAAACTCAAGAAAAGATTCAACACTTGAAAATTTTTCGTGTCGGGAAAAATTGAGTTAATGATATCCGTTCGAACATTTTAACAGATTCTAAATATCCGGAAATAATAACGAATTTAAATTTTCCGATCGAATCTACGATTACAAAATAAACCCCAGAACACTCAACCCTTGAGCCAAACTAAAAATACCAGAAACTGTATAAGAATCAAAAACCAAAATTACTGTGAAATTAAAATTGTCCCATCAAGTAGTACTGCCGCGAAACCGCGGCCAAGGCAGGGTACGGCCGCGATTCCGCGGTCGTTTGTACGGATCAATGGCTCGTATTTCACTGCTATTCTTATTTTTGTCTGAGGTATTTTTCAGGTATTTTTAATTCAGAAAAAATCGCATTTTTGAAAAATATCCAGAGAGGGGTTCATTTTCGTCGGTTCGGGTTCGATCGAAGTTTTAAATTCGTAAACACGTCGCCTAATGCTCTAGCTAGGCTCTGATACCACTGTAGGGTTCCTAGGTACTCTTGTGAAGGTTTATAAAGCATCAAACATGCCCGAATAAAATTTTAGATGAGCCGAACAACCCAAAGCCGGGATCTTTGCTAGATTATTAGGGTTTAACATGCAAGATAACATCTTTAAACCTAAGTGTGAGGGATTACAACCTTTGTAGTCCGCTTCTTCGCTTCACAAGCTCCGAGTAGAAGTCTCTTCGCCGCGATCCATGATCTCCCGGACTCAAGAGAGGCTCCACGACTCGAACGATCCATGATAGCTTGTGTTGTTCCGCTTCTCCGATGATCTACGTCGAAGTTGCTATAGCTCAAGCTTTCTCTCACTCTAATGAGGTGAACACCCTAATCTAATGGGCTAGATTAGATGAGGATGATGGAGTAGTATTTATGCTTTCTTTTTATATCATTTTCTCACAATAACTCATCACAAAAGAAAACTCAAGTGAACTCTCTCTCAAACTCAAGAGAGAAGAAGATGAAGAATGAAAAGAATAATAATCCTTTTGTGATGAATAGTAGTCAAGAATATATGATTGATTATCAAACCATGGTCAAGGATGAGAGGCTTAACCTTTGTAGAGAATAAACTAGAGTTAGGATTAGGTTAGGTTAAGGATAAGTATCAACCATAATATCTTAACCAAGACAAAAGAGAATCCTTCTAGAATGAACAAGAAGGAGCTAACCCTAATCAAACCCTAATCCTTTTTTATCATCCTTAAACATGTTTCATAATAAATCATATAATGTCACAATAATATATATCACATATATATTATATATTTGCAACAAAAGAAAATAATACAATTAACATATATCGCATATATATTAATGTATTAATTCGGTGAGAAAATGAAATAATAAAGCGAGCCAATATTAGATAATGTAATACAATATATCATATATATCATTATACATTAAATCATCGAATCAACACTTGATCCGACGATCCGGCTATATCGAATATAACCGACTAATATATCATGTACCGATTCATCGAATCAACACTTGATTCGATGTCCCAATTCATATCTAAATATCGCGAGAATATAATACGGTATCTCATATCGTATTATCCTCGGTCCTGCACATATCTCATATGTGCCTCTACTCCGTTTTGCCTGAGCCAAGAAACCTTTGTGTAGGACTCTAAAGAATCGTCAATACGCCGGTAGCAGGTGATGATCATATCAAACACCCACAAGCTGGAAGCGGTCAGCTAAACATAACAGCCACCCAGGTATTGAGCGATCAGAAGATCAACAAGCTAGCCTATCCGTTCTCCTGTGAATCCAATCAGTAACACTCCCGTACAGTCCGGTCTGTTCGTCTGATATGTCGTATATCAAGTCTTGGGGTGGTATACGTCAGACCCCAGTAACCGATAAGTCGTGTCGATGTGAGGCTCATAACAGGTCGAGAAACTACTAGTAACACTTACCAGTATATCTCTATATCAGCCCTGGCCATGGACTTCCAGTTATAGCCAATCGAACACAGCACAACATCAACTCCCTATACCGGGAGAGACGAATCCCCTCCTATCGCTCATTGCCTCCATGTGATTCGAGACTGTACCCAAAAGCCACCGTTTTGCATGCCCTCTTGGACGTGGTAAGGTGGAAATCAAAGCACAGTGAGAATCACACAAGACTATATGACGATCTCGGGTCTACAGACTACCCTGTACTAGTGTTACCGGAGAACTGCCATCTGACGTGTGGTATATCACCATCTGGGAGTTCTCGACGAGTCCGTCCAGTGTACCCAGTCTCCACTGAGCACCCGTACACCATCCTTGATGTCAAACACCGATGGATATGGGATCATCCATCGCCCATCATATGGGTCAAGATGCGTATACGCTAGTCTACTCTGGTGTATCGATGCCCTGTCTCGATATACCCTTGACTAGGAACATTTATAGGATGTACTCATCGACTACCGTGGCCCCACTAGTATGATCTCATCATAATCCCAGTAGTCGAATACAGATCCTAAGGGCTTTATCAACATGTGAGAGAAAGACAGTAAATCAATACAAGTCAACATGTTAAGATAAAGTCAAACCAAATAGCATACTATCATGACAAGCAAGAAAGTCCTCTCTGTATATATCCAAGCATCCATCATAATATACATCATATGTACAACAATGGCCTCTAGGGCATATACATAACTAACAAGAGTGTCATCGCTTGAGAGTGTTATAAAGAGGCAACTGTGGATTTTCTATTACTTCTTGGGTTGGATATATCCTAAATCCATAGTATCAAACTTTTCGTCAGCCTTGGCACCCCGAGTCCCTGGTGTTTCGCAGATTCTCTTATAAGATCGGACATGCCGAGCGGCATGTTCGGTCGGTATCCCTTGTCGTTTCAGGAAGTCTTCAAAACCATTGACGCAGTATCTTGGCATGAGGACGGGCTTCAGTCCATCAAGACTTGGGTTGAGTCCTTACCACATTTCTTTTTGTAACCTGGTTTCTTCAGACTTATAGAAGAGGGTTACCCTTTCTTCCTTATGCGTGGGAGGTACGTAGAAAGTCACTAGTTCCTCCACCTTATCAACGTTGATGGTATCGAGCTCTTTATAGTGTTGAGATGGGACCATAATAACCTGCAGGACCCGATCTTTCTCGTCAAGAGTCTTTACTCGTGGATGAGTGGAAAATGCAACATTGGTATCTTCTTCCGAATCACTGCCAAAGACCGGGATGAAGGTTGAAGAAGTTGGTTGATTACTTTCCACCCGTAGTTGACCTGAGAATACTATCTCCTTGCCTTCTTCAGAATCACTTCCAAAAACTGGGACATTGGCCATCTGCTCCTTTTTTCTTCCGGTTTGCCGCATTTTTCTGTATCTTCGAAGTCTGGCAGGAAGTATTTGGAGTCTGTATATTTTTGCACTTCATTTACCGAAAAGGGATTAAGTTCCCCTATGACAACATGCTCCTTGCCATCCTTAAAGTACTTCATACACTGGTGTTGTATAAAAGGGTTAATATTGTACTCGTGGAGCCAGGGTATACAGAGCAAGACTTTATAACACGTTTTGGCAATAATGACATGAAACTTGACGTCCGTGAGAAGCTGTCTAAAGTGGAGTGTTAAAACAATGGACCCCAGCGTCTGTGAAGATTGCGAATCAAACCCGGAAATAGCGATCTTTTCCCGACCGAGATATCGGACATCCATAAACAGTTTTTTGAGCACTTTCAGATTTAATAGGTTGACCGAAGACCCGTTATTGATGAATATCTTATTTGTCCTCTTGTCTCCACAGTATCCAGCCACGTAGAGCGGTCGGTTGTGCTCGAAGGTCCACAGCAGTGAGTTTTCTTCACTGAATGTAATATCTGCAGTATTAACCTATGCTGGATTGCCTTTCATATCTTCTTCCGCAAAGAACGTTTGGAACTTCTCAGGCTCTTGCAGTGCCTTCATGAGAACATCCCGAAACTCTTTTAATAGAAAGTGAGTGTCATAAATTCTTAGGTGCGACGGCAACTTCTTCAAGTGCGCTAGAATGTTATAATCCACAAAAATTTTCTTAGGTAGATCCTTTTAAGTGAGATCTTTGGCGACTTCTTCATCTACGTCAATCTATTCAACAAAATTTTCTTTTCCTTTTTCCTTCTTTCTTAAGGTTTTGTTAGCGGGTCCAAGGCTTTTTTCCAGCAGTGTACGATTTCACAATTGTATATTGTCCCACCCTTCTGTATCTTTCTCTTCTTCTAATAAGGAGCCTATATAGCGAGGGTTGAATGGGAGTTCATCTTCGGAATCATTCCCGAAGGTGGGAACCTCAAAATTTCCCTCTTCTGAAGACTGAGCGTCATCTATATTACAACTTTCTACCACCAACCCTATTTTATCGCCGGTTTCGGGACCATCGTCTTCAAGCAGTCGAGCCTTTGCTCTTCGCTTCTCTCTTTAGTCTCCTGTGATGAAAGATATAATGAAACCATCATTTCTTAAACTCATAGCACACGGATATGGAGTGGGTAACCATCTGGTGATATAAGCGGTATCTCGAATGCTCTTCTCTTCTCCTGAAATAAGAGACTCCTGGCATATACATCAGGAGAGGCGGCAGCTTCATCCCCTTTTATAGAGCTTTAGCAAAACGTTTCTCGGTTACGATCTTACTTTTCTTTTTCGGCGGCGGATTCTTCTTCAGTTGGGGAGTTACGTAATTTGCCTCTCCCACGGCTTTTTTCTCCAAACGTCGTTGCTTGGCCTTTTCATGTAGGGTCATTTCACGCCTTTGATTCTTTTTATTTGCTTGGAAAGCCTCCGTCAGCAGCTTATTAATTAAATCTTCTTAGGAAGGGCTTGGAGCATTAGGCGCTGATTCTACCCCCTACGTGGTCCTATAATCTGTCAACGGTGCATCTTTTTCTTGATACACTTCAAGAGTGAGGGAGACCGTATTCTCTTCTGTTGGATATATGTATGCCCTAAAGGCCATTATATGATATTGGATGTATTTATACATGTATATATATATATATATATATATATATATATATATATATATATTCAGTGTACATTCTTTCTCGACATGATAGTATGCTATCTGGTTCTTCTTTATCTGACATGTTAATTTGATCATGCTTTTATTCATTCACACATGTTGATAAAGCTCTGAGGATATAGGCTTGACTACTGTGATTATGATGAAGATCATACTAGTGGGACATCTGTAGTTTATAAGCATATCCTGAAATGTCCCTAGTCGTAGGTATATCAAGACGGGGCATCGATATACCAGAGTAGACTAGCGTATATGATACTAGACCCATATGATGGGCGATGGATCTTCCCACATTCATCGATGTTTGACATCTAGATCGTATACGGGTGCTCAGTGGTGACTTGTTACACTGGACGGACTCACCGAGAACTCCTATATGGAATTATATCTATCGTCGGATAGCAGTTCTCAGGTGACACTGGTGCAGGTTAGTCTGTAGACCCGAGATCGTCATAGAGTCTTGTGTGTTCTCCCACTGTACTTTGATTACCACCCTACCACGGCTCTACTGAGTCGTCCAAACAGGTGGCCATTGGGTACAGTCCCGAGACACACGAAGGCGATGAGCGATAGGAGGGGTTTTGTCTCTCCCAGTATTGGGAGTTGATGCTGTGCTGTGCTCGACTGGCTATATCAGTAAGTCCCTGGCCAGGGCTGTTGAGATTTACTAATAAGTGTTATCAGTAGTTTCTCGATCTGTTGTAGACCACTCATCGGCACGACTTATTGAGTTATTGGGGTCAACATTACCATCCCTAGACTCGATATGCAGCATATCTGACGAAGAGACCGGACTGTACGGTAGTGTTGCCGGTTGGCTCGACGGGAGTTGTGACAGGTTAGCTTGTTTTCTTCTGATCGCTCAATACCCGGGTGGCTGTTACGTTTAGCTGACCGCTTGCGGCTTGGGGGTGCTTGATATGATCATCACCTACTGCCGGCGTATTGACGAGTCTTAGAGTCCCACAATGGAGTTGCCTAGTCCAGGAGAAACGATGTGGTGCGCATATGCGATATGCGTGTGGACCCGGTTAAAATGCACGTATGAGATACCGCATATTAATCGGGCGGTCTGCTTTTGGTCGGGTCGTATGCGATATGACCGGTTTGTTCAATCAAGTGTTGATTTATCATTGACCATTAGTTTCTCACTTTAAATCATTTCTTATCTTTTTTGTATGCATGCATGTATGCATTTATTCTCATTCATGTACATAGGTGCATGCACACATACATGCATACATAATGTTATCATGGTTGTTGATATAGTGGATGGTGGCAATATAAGACTCACACCATTTGTAAAATTTATGGATATTAATTTTTGGATAAAGAAAAATGGAAATTGAAATTGATTATCATGGTTTAATTTTATATTCTTGCACTAACCCTTTGTTTTAACCATGATTCATTTTCCATGGTCATTTTTGTTCCAAACTAAAATATCTAGATATTTTATAACCATGGTTGAGAATGAGAGAGTGAATATATATATATATATATATATATATATATATATATATATATATATATATATATATATTTTCATTTTCTCATTTTATTCATATGCTTATCATTATCTTGAGCTCTTAGAAAGCCATCATCTTCTTCCTCCTTTCTCTCTTGCTCTCTACTTTTCTCAAGTGAGCAAAAGAGTTACCAAGTTAGGATTTTGAAGTGAGAAAACCAACCACAACACCATTCTACACTAGTCTTGCCCATTAGTGTAGAGTGTTAGCTTCCATTTCTTCTCTTGATCTAGTGAAGCTTCAAGCTTGGACAAAGAGGACTCCGGGTGGATCGTCGTGGACCTAGAGGATCTCAAGCGGACATTTTTCCAACCCTCAAGTAGCCAAGAAGTCTAGCGTAGGGAGCTACAAAGGTTGTACTCTCAAAACCCTAGCTTTTACTACTTGTATTTGTGTTAAAGTTTAGTTGCCCTAAATTTTCTAGCATGATCCTTTAGAATGTTTCTTTAGCACCATAAAAAAACTTAAATATGGCATGTGTGTTGCCTCCAAACCCTTGTAGTGGTGCTGTAGAAAACCCTTCATCTTCCTCATTGCTTGCTGGAGTGTAAGAAACCATGTGACACATATGAGAATTCATGTGGCAACTTACTGCACGTCCCTCTTCTTCTTCTTCTGCCGAATCTCCCTCTTCTACATCACCGCTTTCAAGGATGTGTTACAAGAATTCGTCGAGCGTTACGGGCGTTTGCGCTTTCTGGTTGTACTCTTCCAGCGTGTTAATGTATTTCTGTAAGTCCGTACGGCTGTCCATATACTCTGCTAGTCGCACATGCTTTTTTGTCTTCTTTTTCTTTTTGCTAGACGGTTCGACTTGGGTTCCTTTTCCCTCATTAGCTATCTTCGGAACGGAACGTGGCTTCAACATCCCCTCGATAATTTGAGATTCGATCGGGCTCTTCCACCGGATTGCGGGGCATGCATGCAAGTCTTTCAACTACTTTTTCGTTTTTGGTGAGAGAACTGTTCATATCAGATTTTTGCATTTTTATACCGCCCAATTTTTATCACATTGCTTATCGGTAGGTACTCTTGAGCTGTGTTTGCTAGTCAATTGCAGGATACAGGTTCTCGGCTCTAAACAGTGAAATTCATGGAAAAGCACGACAAATTCCGGATTACTGCCAACCACAGATAAAACACGGGTCTCCGCTCTCTATCCGTATGTTGCCGCACACCAGTTTAAGGGACAAAATGGCAAATCGATGTCATTTTCATGCACAAAGCTCAATGTCAACACAAGATCCAACATATCTACGCGGAGCTCGAGGAAATCATGGCAAAAGATCCACATCACATCACCTTTTGTTCTGCTGGAATTCTGGAAAAATTGTGAAGAGTTTCTGAGAAAAAACATATACCACACAGCAGACAACATCAAACCAGGGAACCCCACAAAATTCGAGGAGCCAACTCCTCTATTAGACCGCGGAACCACGGCATAAGCATGCTTAGGTCGCAGAACCGCGGCCGTACGGACTCTTCAGAATGTCATCTTTTAAGGGTGTTTTGGTCATTCCATGTTTATTCTGAATGTTGCCCTAGAATTTCTGTTGCCTGCCTATAAATAGTCCAGAACTTGCCAAAGCCAAGGGTCCTCATTCTTGTATTTAGATTTTAGGATATATGTTGTTCTTCTTCTTCCTCTTCTCATCTCTTCTCCATTAAAAACTTGTAGTGAGCTTTTGTGAGTGAAGAATGAATAAAGGAGTTCTTGTTGTTACCATGCTTATCTTGTTGTAATTGTTAATTATAATTGCTTGTATTTTTCATTTGCTAATCTAGTTGTTGTTATTTGTTGTTTGTTTCTTTCTTGTTCTCTTTTTCTTTATCCTTAAACAACAATGATGCTTAAGCTTGATCCTTACCAAAGTGAGGTCTCAAATAGCTAGTGGTAATCTTCTAACCTTTTTCTTTCTATCTTCCTCCTTTTGTTTTATTTTCTTTTTCTTATAATGGGTGAGTAGTTTTCATACTTGTTAGGGTAGGATAAAGAAAGTTTGAGAGAAGGAAATCTCTCTCACTCTTTTCTTGCCCAACATCTTGATTCGGACTCCCGTTAATTGAACCACAATCCGCTCCCTACGGCACCATATCCTACATGATAGCGGTGATTCCTTAATGAGACCGGTTGTGGTTGAATTAACCGGAGGTTAAGGCTAAGAGCCAAGAACGGACGGACAGGCACCAAAAGGAAGAACTTATGCGTTGGAAAGCCTAGCTTATACTCCCAAGTTCCTTCCTAGTCGTGCTAATCCCCGTTGTTGCCGATTACCGTAGCACCGATATTAAGAGTGACAACGAAAGAAGTGAGCGACTCCTAACTCAAACTAACCTAATCCTAACCCTAACAGGCTCTCTATATATATCATTTTAGCACATAGTTAATCTAAAAACAAACCTGGACATTTGAACTTAACTCGTTAAAGCACATAGAAAAAGATTCCCATCTCCCTGCGGACGACCCGTACTCAACCGGCTAGCTACAAGCGAAACCTTCTTGATTACGGTAATTAACTAAGTACGCAAAAACTCTACCAATCAAATGGCGTCGTTGCCGGGGAGACGGTAGTTTATTTCTTTTGTGTAATTTCGGGTTAATTTTTGAATATAAATCTAACCGAAAAAAACAAAACAAAAAAAATATACATTGTAAAAACAAACCTGGACATTTGGACTTAACTCGTTAAAGCACATAGAAAAAGATTCCCATCTCCCTGCGGATGACCCGTACTCAACCGGCTAGCTACAAGCGAAACCATCTTGATTGCGGTAATTAACTAAGCACGCAAAAACTCTACCAATCAAGAACCATCTCCCATAGAGCTTCTTCTACCCTAAAACAGGATGCCCCCTGCATATTCGCTTTCTTAGGGGCGTGCCTTTATGGTGGTTCCGCCTTCCAGTTGTCTGTCAGCTTGAACTTATCTTTCCTAAACTGGTCTTCAACTCAGTTCTTGAAGACAAAGTGTCCTCAATCGGATGGCTAACGAGTTGGTGATAAGGACAGTAATTAGGGTCGTTAAAGGAGCTGGACTGTGCTAGACGCCGGGTCTTGGGCAATGATTGATACGAAAAAGTGTATGTTTGTAGTTATCGCAATCAATAACGGTGTCGCATGTAGCAAGACCGAGATGAGTACGGGTCGTCCTCTGGGAAACGTGGAACCTTTTATTTTTACTTTAGATGTGTTGAGAAAGAGAGGAGGAAGAAAGAATTTTGTGAAAAGTTTCTAGATCTACTTTAAACAAGAATGTTAAATATAGATCTAGATTATTTTAGAGATTTAAATAATATAATAATAGGGCTTGTAGGGTTCGTTAGGATTTAGTAGTTATGGAAGATTAATTAAAAGTTACCCTTTTTATCCATTAATAGATTTAGAACTAGAACGACGGTGATGCGTGTAGATTAGGGTTTCTGGAGGGAAAAGGAATCCCACTCGTAACCCCTATCTTGACACGGAACTCTGTTCATATCTAGCCTTTACCAAAACAATCATTAATCTAATCTCTAATCGCGGTCGGAACTAGCAAAGAATTGCTAGCGCGCCCGATTAGGATGTTAATGATTATTTTGATAAAGTTCCTAAACTTTATAGGACTTAAAAAGGGTTTAATTATTTTCATCGTCCATTAACCTACCCTAATCCTACGAACCCTAACAAGCGAAGAATTACTCGCGCATGTTGGGAGAAAAAGAGATGGAGAGAAATTGCATAATTAAACTACAAAGAAATAGAATAAGAAGAAGAAAGCTACCTTTATTAATCAACAAGATCAAATACACTTTGAATCCTTAGAAAATGATTACAAAAACCTAGTTTGCTTCTCGATCTCTTCTAAGGAGGTAGATGAACCGTTGATGATCAGCCTGGATGCGTGAGCCGTCTTGGACTTCGTGATCTGTTCGGCTTGATACCTTTTCCAAGAGGCTCTCGGTGCCTTTTTATAGTGAAAACCCAGAATCTTATTGTTGAAAACTTGGTAAAATTCAGCAAAGAATAATGCCCCAAAATCTTGCACTCTAACCTCCTCAAATTGCGGCGGATCCGCGGCCCAAGGGTGTGTTTGGCCGCGGATCCGCGCTCAAGGGACAAGATCAATTGATGATTTTTCTTGTGCTTTCATCTGGTGACATTTGGCAATCCTAGGCATCTTCATATTTCAGAAATATTCTCTCGGTTGCTTCCAGACTTGGTCTCCAAGTTTGCTTCTTAATTTGGCAAGATTTCTTCAACAAATTGATTTGTTTGTTAAATCCTTCATAACAACTTGGAAATATTCTGCACAACAACTCAAATAAGATTTTAGTAGACTTTGTTCTACTAGGATTAGATCAATAATATTATTTGCATACATTTTCCTACCAAATGATAATTAACATATATTAACACATGGAAAATAATGTTTTTACACATAAACCCTCATATGTATAATATATTATAATAAAGTCCTTTTTTAATATGAAAATGGTAGGAAAAATGTAATACAAATGTGCAGTTTTATCAACTGAACAAATACCCCCAAACTTATCTTTGATCGTCCCGAGCAAACTAGTTTATTCAAGAGGAGAAAAAGAAATAAGAAAACTAAGCACACTTTCGTAGGCAGACACGATTGCACTGAGCACGTGCAACAAGCCGTTAAACCTCTAGGTGTCCCTAGTAGGAGGTGTGTTGTCTCCTGAGGGTTTTCAGCGGATTACACCCACAAAATCCAATAACAAAAGAAAGATGGTGAAATTTACATATAAAGACAAGAACCATAAAAGAAATACTTTGAAAAGAAGAGTTTCCAACTAAGCCAGCTTTTCAGTTGTCATGAGCCCTATCTTAATAGTCATGAAAAGATGTTAGAAATCATATTATCTCTCAATAAAACATCGTCTTTATTCTTCATTCCTACCTTTCATCCAAACATTGATCATATACCCCTACTTGTGTGAAATGGTCATCCCTACACTCAAAGAATTCAATTCAAGCTATCATACTCTTGTCCATCTACCTTAGTACTTTTCAATTTGATGAATACTTAGAACTGCTCACACATTTTCATGCGACCGTTAATACTTCTTGAGGTACTAACCGACCGATTACTCATGTATTTGCAGATTTGGTGATAATATTTTCCTCGTCTTGCACCACCTAAGGCTTAGCAGTGACTCCCAGACCAGTTGGCCTTAGGGTACTAGGTGAAGAGGCACCCTCGCTATATTTTTTTATTGCTGCCTTGGCGATAACAAAACTAGTGTTCATTTTTCTTTTCACCATTTTTATATTTTTTTCATCATTTTTTTTATTTCCTTCATACTTTGGCTTTTAGACAAGAGCATTTCAAGGTATCCTCTACTATCCCGAGTTTCAAGACGTGTGTATGTGCATATAGTAGGGTATCAACATTCAAATGTTCGGCTTCCAGAATAGAAACTATTTTTCAGACTTATTTTTATCCTCAGATTAGTGACTTCCTTCATCTTACTAACCCTTAGGACAACAGCTCATAACTACTTATTACCAGTTCGTGTAAGAAAACTTCTAATTTTCTTGGTTTTCTTAAACTATTCCTATCTTTTGGATGTAATTTTTCACTTTCTACTCTTTTGTTATAAAATAATTTTTTTTTTTAAAAATTATTGAAAATGTTGTGCTTATGCAAAATATGATGCAAATTGATGTGTAAATAAGCACAAACCTCCCCCAAACCTGTTTACAGCAGTGTCCTCACTGATGTCATCCGTTAAGCTCAAAAACCTGTAGACTTCGGAGGAAATTATTAATGGGGGCAAGAATATATGAAAGTGAAAATCCTCCCCCAAACTTATTTTAGGCTCACAATTTTGTAAAAATCATTTTCTTTCAAGAGCCAAAATATACCACCCCTCCCCCAAACTTGAGTTAAAAATTTTTAATCTTTTTAAAATCACACGAGGGGGTCAAGGTTATTGGTCAATGCCAAGCTTTGCAAAGACCGAAGGTCAACACCAACCATTCAAAAATTTTATCGATGAAGCACCAAGGTTGGTGGAAGAACATGTAACCTATTGATGTGAAGAAGTGGGGAGGTGACAAGAGGTGTATTGGAAAAGAATTGCGTCTCAATTTGGAGAGACGACACAGTGATAGCAATGATGGATTACTCGCAATGTCATGATTGTCCAAAAGAGGGGGTGGAGGTCCAATTTCTTCATCTTGGAGTTGATTCATCTCAACACCCGTGTCTTGTAAAAATGCGAGTTCATCGGCGAAAATTTCCTCAAAGGTTTCATCGATACCCCGAAAAATAATGTCATCAGAAAAAATGGGGTGATCGTCAGACTCAGTATAAAGTTCCTCATTAGATGTTGACCCGGACAACTCGGTGGAAGAGTAAATGGTTGGGTCAAACAACAACATATGAAAAGAGTCTGTATCATGAGGTTGATCAAATTCGCTGCTGTCGACATCCATTAATTCGACAGAACACACATGAGCATAGGGTTCGGAGGGTTCACTTCCCAACTTGTGAATGTTAAGCTCAATTGACTTCTTTCCAAAGGATAGGGTCATAGAGCCGTTTCTACAATTAATTACTGCGTTGGAAGTGGCCAAAAAGGGTCGACCGAGTATCACCGGGATTTGATTGCGTGGGTTCGCTACAGGCTGTGTATCAATAACGATAAAGTCCACAGGAAATATGAATTCCCCGACTTTGATTAACACATCCTCTAGCTCACCTCTAGGTTGGGTGATAGATCGATCGGCCATCTGAAGAGTGCAATGCGCAGGTTTTAACTCTCCAATCCCTAATTGCTCATACACAGAATACGGAAGCAAGTTAACACTAGCACCTAAATCGAGTAGAGCACGATTGATATTTTTACCCCCAATAGAAATTGAAATTGTAGGACTTCCGGGGTCCTTTCGTTTCTTGGGTAGTTGTTGTGTAAAAGCAGTGCTCACATTACTCGCAAGGAAAACTTTTTTAGGTACATGAACTTTTCGCTTCCTAGTGCACAAGTCCTTTAAGATTTTCGCATATGACGGAACTTGTTGAATAGCATCTAGGAGAGGAATGTTTATGTTAACTTGCTTAAAAATTTCCACAATCTTCTCCATTTGTGGACTTGGTCTGTTGCCCCTTAACCTGTTTGGATAAGGTGCTTGATCAATAAGTTTTGGGTCCAACGTTTGTGGAGAAGACTGTGGGGACGGATTCGATCCCAAAACTGGAGTGGGAATCGACTTAGATAGATTTGGCGAAATGGGCGAAGGGTTCGAGCCTTGGGGAAAACGGAGAATAGGCTCGGATGAAGGTGGGGGACTAGACGAATGAGGGGAAGAAGAAGAAGAAGAAGGGGTATCAAATGTGTCACTATCATCAAATTGCTCACCCACTTGGTTATTCAGCACTCTCCCCGATCTCAACGTAGTAATGGCATTCACATTATGACTTTGTGAATGGCCAGGATTCGGTAGGGGTTGAGATGGGAGTTTCCCTTTCTCTCTCGCACTCATTGCGGCGTTTAACTGTGCGATTTGGTTTTCTATTGATTTAATACTCTCACCATGGGAGGAGGAGTTTTTCGTTAGGGTATCAATAGAAGACCTTATCTCAGCCGAATTTTGCATGGATTGTTTCATGAACATATCCAAAGTTTGTGCAAGAGAGTTGTCAGTACCGGCCACTTGTGGTGTAGAAATGTTGGCCGGATTTTGGAAATTTTGTGACTGAAAGGGGGGCTGATTCTGTGGTTGTGGTTGCTGTGGAGGAGGTCTTTGATAATTACTTTGTTGGTTTTGATTCCAAGCAAAGTTAGGATGATTCCTCCATCCTTGATTGTACGTAGAAGAATAAGGGTCGTTTCTAGGTCGCTGCTGAAAAGCAGCATTAGCTTGAAACGATGCATTCATAGGACATTCTTCCGTTAAGTGTGAAGGATCCGAACAGCAACCACAGACGGTCTTAGGAAGCGTAACCTGATTTAGGGAGACTGATGAGAATCTGCTCTCAATAGCGTCGAGTTTCTTCTGCATCGCTGCCATTTCGGCTTTCACTGCGATGGAAACATCGAGCTGGTGAACTCCTCCCCTAGATGAAGGTGGTCTTACGCTTTCCCACTGCAAAGTGCTTTCAGCAAGGTCTTCCAGATATTTCCATGCTTCACCGTCATCTTTAGACATGAAATTGCATTGACACATTGTTTCAAGCATCTGCTTTGTCGCTGGATTAATGCCCTCATATATAATCCGACATAAATCCTATCTTTGTATTCCGTGATGGGGGCATTGGACAAGCAGATCTTTAAAACGTTCAAAGCACTTCCAAAATGGTTCATTGGGAAGCTGGGTGAACTGGTTGATCTCGCTCCTAACATGTGCAGTCTTATGATTTGGGTAAAACTTCTTAAGAAATGCTACGACGAATTCATCCCAATTAGCGATAGAGTGTGCGGCAGTATTATAAAGCCATTTTTCTGCCAAGTCGCACAGTGTGAATGGGAGAAGACGTAAGCGCATAGCATCTAAAGTCAATTGTGAAGTACCCATCATTGCGCATACGTTCTCGAATTTGGTGATGAAAACGTACGCGTCTTCCGACTCAAGCCCGTGAAATTTGGGCAGCAGATTGATGTAGTGGGGTTTAATTTCGAAATTATCCCCGTTAGGTGGTGGAAGAGATAGACAGGTAGGAAGAGGACCACGGATAGGATAGCATCTCTCTTGGAGAGAGATGCGTGGTGGATTCTGCGCACCTTCGGGCGGTGGCAGCATGGTGTTATAATTAGATGGAGTGACGTCCATCACGGTCGATGTGGTGTGTGGTGGGGGAAAAGAAGATGAAGAAGTACCGACTTCGGCGTCGATAGCAGGAACGCGGACAAGACGGGCACTAGGATCTCGTGTCCAGCCGAGCATGCACTAAGCGGGTTTAGTGCAAGTGGCAGCATGTGTGTGATTTAAAATTGGCTTGTTTTGAAAAAGTGGACTCAAGAAAAATCTCCCTAAGATGCACAAGCAACCCTAGAACTAAGGTTACCTAGGTCAGTCTCTAGACCGCTCCTAGACTTCCAAAGGACAAGCTGCAGGATCAATCCTCTACCGCCTCCGTACTATCCTCGTAGCCAGATAAGTGCCAGGTAAGTGGGAAGGAACCACGTCATGGGCCTAATTAAAAACCACTAGCCTTTGTCACACTTTCTTAGGCACTACAAAAGTAATGCGGATAAACGATAGATTACCCACGACCTTCCTCTGTCCTTATTGAGCGCGACAGTCCTTAGATTCTGGTCTAGATATTTTTTAAATTAATGAAGGGTTGATGCAGATGCTCGGTTTGTGATTTGTGGGGCTTAGGAAGGGTGATGAAATCCCCACCTAATCTTGATTTGGTCTTTTCCCCTTAAAGTCCGTATTAAATATGCAAAACAAAACCAATCACAAAACTTTTGCAAAAAGATTTTTTTTTGCGGCGCGATTTTGCAAAGAATCCTGCAGAAAATAGATTTTATTGGATTTAGAGAAGAGAGAATGAGTTAAGAAATATACCAGAGAAGTTCGGAACCCTAGATCTCCTGCTTCCTCAAGTCCGCGACTCCAGATTCCCTCGCAAAATTCACACACAAATCGTTAAATATGCAATTTGCAGTTTTGTGTTAATAATGATATGGCTCGTCTAAGAATTCAACACAAATAGTAAAAATAAAAAATTACGCACGTCTCCCCGGCAACGGCGCCATTTGATTGATACGAAAAAGTGTATGTTTGTAGTTACCGCAATCAATAACGGTGTCGCGTGTAGCTAGACCGAGATGAGTACGGGTCGTCCTCTGGGAAACGTGGAACCTTTTATTTTTACTTTAGATGTGTTGAGAAAGAGAGGAGGAAGAAAGAATTTTGTGAAAAGTTTCTAGATCTACTTTAAACAAGAATGTTAAATATAGATCTAGATTATTTTAGAGATTTAAATAATATAATAATAGGGCTTGTAGGGTTCGTTAGGATTTAGTAGTTATGGAAGATTAATTAAAAGTTACCCTTTTTATCCATTAATAGATTTAGAACTAGAACGACGGTGATGCGTGTAAATTAGGGTTTCTGGAGGGAAAAGGAATCCCACTCGTAACCTCTATCTTGACACGGAACTCCGTTCATATCTAGCCTTTACCAAAACAATCATTAATCTAATCTCTAATCACGGTCGGAACTAGCAAAGAATTGCTAGCGCGCCCGATTAGGATGCTAATGATTATTTTGATAAAGTTCCTAAACTTTATAGGACTTAAAAAGGGTTTAATTATTTTCATCGTCCATTAACCTACCCTAATCCTACGAACCCTAACAAGCGGAGAATTACTCGCGCATGTTGGGAGAAAAAGAGATGGAGAGAAATTGCATAATTAAACTACAAAGAAATAGAATAAGAAGAAGAAAGCTACCTTTATTAATCAACAAGATCAAGTACACTTTGAATCCTTAGAAAATGATTACAAAAACCTAGTTTGCTTCTCGATCTCTTCTAAGGAGGTAGATGAACCGTTGATGATCAGCCTGGATGCGTGAGCCTTCTTGGACTTCGTGATCTGTTCGGCTTGATACCTTTTCCAAGAGGCTCTCGGTGCCTTTTTATAGTGAAAACCCAGAATCTTATTGTTGAAAACTTGGTAAAATTCAGCAAAGAATAATGCCCCAAAATCTTGCACTCTAACCTCCTCAAATTGCGGCGGATCCGCGGCCCAAGGGTGTGTTTGGCCGCGGATCCGCGCTCAAGGGACAAGATCAATTGATGATTTTTCTTGTGCTTTCATCTGGTGACATTTGGCAATCCTAGGCATCTTCATATTTCAGAAATATTCTCTCGGTTGCTTCCAGACTTGGTCTCCAAGTTTGCTTCTTAATTTGGCAAGATTTCTTCAACAAATTGATTTGTTTGTTAAATCCTTCATAACAACTTGGAAATATTCTGCACAACAACTCAAATAAGATTTTAGTAGACTTTGTTCTACTAGGATTAGATCAATAATATTATTTGCATACATTTTCCTACCAAATGATAATTAACATATATTAACACATGGAAAATAATGTTTTTACACATAAACCCTCATATGTATAATATATTATAATAAAGTCCTTTTTTAATATGAAAATTGTAGGAAAAATGTAATACAAATGTGCAGTTTTATCGACTGAACAGGAAACATCACCATCTTGTTCTTTATAGCTACGTGAAATAACTTCTTCATCTTATCATGGGGAAAGAAATACTTACGTCCCATCTTTCTTTCAAGGGAGGGAGCTAAGCGACTATCATTTCGACCACCTCCTGCTTTGAAGCCGCCTGTTTGCTGTTGAGTATTGGCGAAAAATGTCATCTTGTTCTTGCCCTTGTTTTTCCGATCTTTTCCGCCGGACGAGAAAGGACTTTGATCTATCTCATCTAGAGGAGCTAACTTGTCGATGAGCTCTTGAAAATTCTAGGCTTGAAAATTGCCAGGTACGGGAAAATTTGTGCATTTTTGTCGATAGTGCCTACGAACATGCTTACAGCTGGAGCTTTGGAGATGGGTTGCTTGCATTTGGACCAGAGATTTCGCCATCTCATGGAATATTGGACCCATGTCTCGTTGGGTCTAGGCTTTTCATTTACCAGTGCAGTTACGGTGGTGAGTTCACTTGCACTAGCGAACTTTCGTGTGAAGAGGAGCTCCGTTTCAGCAAAGATCTTGATGGAGTCATTCGGAAGTTCTGCATACCATTCGAAAGCTATGTATGAGAGACTGCTAACGAACTGACGAAGGAGCAGAATGTCGTTGCCTCCAGTATCACTACACTTGGATCGAAATTGAGTAATATGCTGCTTTGGATTACTGGTTCCTTTGTATATAGGGAACGTCAGGATCGTGTATCCTGCAGGGTACTGTATTTGGTCGTACCATACAGGATATGGTCGACCAGTCTAGATTAGTTTGCCTATAGCTTCGTTGTCTTGATGCACTTTGAAATGCCGGGCAATGTATTCATCTAGCTGTGACTTGGAGATCATCTCCTCCTTCACTGCTGGATGGATTTGTAGAGAATCGTCGGTAATATCCACCGGTGGTTGTTCTGCTGGCTATTCGGGCTAAGCTATCATCCCGACCATGCTCTAAAATAGGAGGGCCATCTTGTCCATCCTAGCATTCATCTCTGCGGCTTTTTCATCTCTTTTCTTGAGGACGCATCACCGGTAGTCAATATCCGACTCCTGACTCGTCCTTTCTTCGGAAGTGACGTCTGGATTTGTGTTAGGTGGTGGAGTCATAAGTTTCGCCGCTTAAACCATGATTTCTTTTAGTTTTGGTTGATCTTTTTTTATTGACCGGGTGATTGGTCTATGAGAAACGGAGGTATGGCTATCCTCCTTGGAGTTCATCATGTAGACAGTATGAACTACTATGCCCCTAGACCTAGGGTGTTTAGAATATCAACCCTTGGAGTTGGTTTTGGGCTTAAGAACCTTCTCCGGTCTTTCTTTTTTGTGAGTGACTGTCTTAGGAAAAACAATCTAAGCGTCAGGAGGAGAGTTGTCAAGACGGGGTTGACTCTTCAGCTTCTTAACCCGAGGAAACTAGCTCAGATCGATGGTAAATCCTTGAACTTCCTTCCAAATCTTGTGGACAAGGATAATCATGGGGGTGAGCATACGAACTTGAATTCTCCCAGTATTTCTGTAGATGGTAAGGATTTCTTAAGCACTGCGGTTGTCATGCCCCGCTTCCCAGAGTATGGTAAGGAGACATGACGGGTCACACGACGTATTTACTCAGAAGTAAACACGCTAAATGTAAATACGCAATATAGTAAAGTACACAAGTAAGATATGAGATGTAAAAGAACAACAACTTTTATTTATTAAACATCCTTTACAATACAACTAGAAATGTAAATACAAGACTGAAAAGCAATGCCTAAACAATGGCATGAACTGAAGGTAAAGTATATACAAGTGACTAGAGCTCCGGGTCTTCTGAGAACTGCTCCATATCGTCTGTGCTGGGCTCAATCTCCAGAGAATCAGGTCCTCCTGACAACATTCCAAAGAAAGAATAGAAAAGGAATGTCATCAGTGAAAAATCGCTCGGTAAGTCCCAAAGAGAGATAGAAATAGACTGAACAGGTAATAAGAATATAACTGGTATAATGTTGATAGTTATGTTAACGCAGTTGTTTGTAGCTTGGTACAGAATATGCAAGTGTATACGATAGGAGTTCAGCTTACCCCGTGGACTATTGTATATGGATCACGAGGCCCCGTAAAAACCCACGGGACAACGGCAACGGATGTTCAGGTTAGGTGTATTAAAGTGACAGTCTCGTGCCACTTTTAACACATTCTGTACCAGTCTACCCCTTTAAAACCCCGTAATGTATTTTTCATTGATGTGTGTTGTTTTGTTTAATAGATGTAAGACTTGACGAAATAATGATATCAGTAGTTCATGTAAACAGAAAGGATTTAAACGGATAGTCATGTAAACAATGTCAAATGTATATCCATGGTTCGGTCAAATCAATTCATGTTGATATAGTTGTATTCTGGTATAAATGGATTCATGTTGAATTGGAGTTATACTTGAATTGTATTCAAGAATGGATTGATTTCAGATTAGACTGAGACTCTGAATGAGTCAGATACTTTTAAAACGAATTGAACTCCTGAATTAGTTTTGGAGTTATCGGTAACTGCTGCACATGGATAGCAAAATTTATGACTTTTTCCAAGCCAATTACCGTATTGATAACCTCGTTTTAGTTGTCTACCTTAAATAGGCAACCGCCCAAATTCTCCGGCTCCCTGAGGCTCAAGAGAACTGGTCCTGCTTAAACCTATATTTACTAGGGTCCTTATTGTAAATTAATATAACTTGAGGGGGTTTTATGAAAAATAGTTTTGATATATTTTCAAAATAAATCTCAAGTATTTAATTATCGTCTTTAGGGTTCATAGATGTAATTTTTAAAAGTGATGAGATAGTCTAGTGGATATAAACCTAACTTTAATAGTATAGGGTATTTTCATGTAATTTGACTTGTATTGATTCTTTATGGTATTTTCATGAACTTTTGTGATTCATTTATTTTGATTTAGAAAACATGGAATTATTAAACATATTTAAAATAGATATTTTGATAATATATATATATATTAAAAATAGAATTTATTTATTAAATAGAAATCACGTTTTCTTAAAAATTTTAATATAAATTCCATCGAGATCGTATGCTCCGTGGGGAGGTCTGCATCTCACCCTACTAATCCGATGGATGTGCGATAACCCGCACCAACCAAATCCGATTCCCCAAAATGGGTTGTAAGGACATAATTGTATAGAATTTGATTAAAACAATTTGAAGAATACGGTTTTGATAGTTTATGGTATTTAAATGTAAAATTTGTCTTAGTCACAAAAATGTCGTTCTCAAGCCATCGTGCTATGTCAAGATGAGTGTTGTGATGAGGTAGTTCATTAACTCGTGAGTTTTCTAAAGGTAATACAAGTAATATGATGAAATAATATCGTAGGTAAACTTGGTGGTATTTTAACGAAAAAAGTGAAATACAGGTTGCATATCATTTTATTTTGAATTGAAACTTGTTCTAAATGTTTTTAAAGGTTGTTAAACAAGATATAAAGAGATGGTAATTTGTGGTTAAGAAAAGTTGGGTTTCTGATGAAAATTAGAATCGGAAGTCGAATTAACTCCGCTTCCGACGAGTTTTAATAGAAGATTGTTTTAGAATAGAAAGAGAGGAGAGGAGAGGGAAATTATCGTTTTAGTTGAGAAAGGAGAGGTATAGGAAGGGATTGAAGGCGTCGTGGAATCGCGTTGTCACCGGATTTGTCTCGAAACGTCGCCGGAACTTGACCCTGGGCTAACTCCACTTGTACAACTTTTTGGACTTAGAAAATTTTGAGAGTTTTAAAAAGAGATTTCAGAATGAGGAGAGCTATGGTGTAGGGTGGTATTTATAGGAGAAATTATGGTTTAGGGTATTGAAGAATGGAATTAAAATGCATTAACCTTTTGAATTAATGCCTCATTTTAATTTTTTGGAAATGTGCAGGGAAAACAAATAGACTAGGGTTGGTGGGGGAGGCCAAAAGGTGCTAGGGAATTTTTTTTGGAGCATTAGCTACGAGGGGGGCCGGCGCCGCCGGCCCCAAGTCCAATCACGCTGGCCAAGTTGGGGGGTTTGGGCTCTGGATTCTTGCCACGTTTCCTAGTCGTAGTTAATAGTATTTTGCACATGTTTGATTTTTCAGTGACTTTTCATTTTACATATATTTCACGTGTAACTTTTGGGCTTCCAAAAAGTTTAAAAGAAAAATCAGCAAAAATAATATGTGGCAGGGGGGATTTGAACACAGGGTCTACGTCACAACAGTGCAAGGCTTTAACAATGAGCTACAAGTTATTTCTTGTTGTTTAAAAACAAATCAAATAGTTATAGCATACACAGGGTTGCAAATACTCCATTTGTACATTAACTTTTAAAAAATTCTGTACATTAAAACAGAGTCGTTACATTCTACCCTCCTTACAAAAATTTCTTCCTCGAAATTTACAACTATTTAAGGAATAATTTACAAACAAGTGAGGGTATCTTGCACGCATGTCATCTTCTCTTTCCCACGTTGATTCTCCTAGTTAGTCTTTTCTCCACATCACTCGAACCAAGTTTACTTCCTTATTCTGAAGTGACTTCACCTTCCTGTCCAGGATTTCAATGGGTTATTGCTCATAAGATAGGTTCGTCTGAACAGAGAGCTCGGAGTGATCAAGAATGTGACTGGGATCACTCACATACCTTCTGAGTTGGGATATATGGAACACATTGTACACTCTTTCCAATGAGGGTGGAAGTGCCAAGCGATAATCCACTTCTCCGACTTGTTCTAATATGTGGAACGGTCCAATGAATCTCGGACTTAGCTTATCCCACTTTCCGAAGAGAATCACTCCACGGTTTGGAGAAATCTTCAGAAAGACGTGATCTCCCGGTTGGAACTCCAAGTAACGGCGCTTTGCATCAGCCCAGTGCTTCTGTCGGTCTTGGGATATGCGCATTCTTTTCCTGATAGTGCGAACTAAATCCACTGTTGTTATTATCATCTATGATCCAAGGAGTTCTCTATCTCCGATGTCGTCCTAACTTAATGGTGAACGACACTTCCTTCCATATAAAGCTGCAAATGGTGAAATTCCAATATTTGCTTGGTAGCTGTTGTTGTATGAAAACTCTACAAGATATAGGTGATCTTCCCACGATCCTCCGAAATCTAGCATACAAGCTCTTAGCATATCTTCAAGGATCTAAATCGTTCGCTCAGACTGTCTATCCGTTTTTGGATGGTAAGCTGTGCTAAATTTCAGACTTGTTCCCAAGCTAGCTTGCAGACTCTGCCAAAATTGCGATCGGAATCCGGTGTCACGATCGGAGACAATGCAAACCAGTACTCCATGTAATCTCATGATCACCTGCATGAGTTCATGGGTATCAGAAATAGTACACTATGAAGAGTTAAATCTTACTTAGATTCCTACCTCCATGTATTTCTTTGCTAGAGTCTCGGTAGATTGGCCAACTCGAAAGGGAATAAAGTGAGCTGACTTTGTGAGTCGATCCACTATAACGCATACAGCATCGTTACCTTTCATGCTGCGAGGAAGTGCAGTCACGAAGTCTATGGTAATGTGTTACCACTTCCATTCTGGAATATGTAACGGTTGAAGTAAACCAGTAGTCCTGTGATGTTCATTTTTCACTTGCTGACACACCAAACATTTAGCGACGCTTCTGGCTACTTCACGCTTCATTCCATGCCACTAGTAATGTTGGCGTAGATCTTTATACATCTTTGTACCACCAAGGTGTACTGAGTATGAGGAGCTGTGAGCTTCTTTCATCAACTCTTCCCGAACAGGAACTTATGGTACACACAATCTACTGCCGTATCTCAAAGATCCGTCCACATAGATGATGAAATCTATTCTAAGTCCACTTTCTTCTTATTCTCTGATCTTTTGAAACTTGGCATCACTTGCTTGAGCCGCTTTGATCTGATTGACAATTGTAGACTGAACTTGTAAGTTCATCAAACTTGAAACGTTACCTGGCATGACCACTTCTATCTCCATCTGATGCAAATCTTGCTGTAGCTTCCACTGTGCAGTAAGATTCATTGATTGTGGTTGGCGACTAAGTGCATCAGATACTATATTTACCTTCCCTGGATGATATTGTAGGTTGATGTCGAAGTTCGCCATAAGTTCTAACCATCTTCTCTGCCGCATATTCAACTCTTTCTGAGTAAACACATACTTCATATTTTTGTGGTCTGTGTAGATATCTACCCGTTCTCCAAGAAAATAATGGCGCCAAATCTTGAGAGCAAAGATAACGGCTGCCAACTCTAGATCATGCGTCGGATAGTTCCGCTCATGAACCTTCAGTTTTCTTGATGCATAAGCTACAACTTTACCGTGCTGATATAGAACACATCCTAATCTTTTTAACAGATGCATCGCAATGTATTATGAAACCTCCAGATTGGTCCGGTATGACGAGAATAGGTGTTGATGTCAATCTTGACTTGAGTTCTACGAAAGCTTGTTCGCATGCTTCTGACCACAAGAATTCTTCATCTTTACGCGTGAGCTTGGTCAGGGGTGTTGCAATCTTCGAAAATCCTTCAATAAATCTTCGGTAGTATCCCGCTAATCCCAAGAAACTTTGAATGTCCTTCACTGTCTTTTGTGTCGGCCATTCGCTTAATGCTGATACTTTAGCTGGATCCACAGAGATTCCTTTACCTGAAACGATATGTCTGAGAAATCCGACTTGTTCTAGCCAAAACTCGAACTTTTTATACTTGGCATAGAGTTGATGTTGTTGTAAAGTCTCCAGGACAATTCGTAAATGCTCGGCATGTTCTTTCCAACTATTAGAATATACCAGGATGTCGTCGATGAAGATGAAAACAAACCTGTCTAGGTACTCTCGAAAAAATTGATTCATTAGGTTCATGAATATGGCTGGTGCATTGGTCACTCCAAATGGCATCATGAGAAACTCATAATGTCCATAGCGAGTTTTGAATGTCGTCTTCGGAATATCAGACTCTTTGACCTTCACCTGATGATAACCCGAACGAAGATCTAACTTTGAGAAAATGCAAGACCCACTTAGTTGATCAAACAGATCGTCGATTTGCGGTAGTGGATACTTGTTCTTTATCGTGACTTCGTTCAAAGCTCTATAATCAATGCACATTCTGTATGACCTTCCTTCTTTTTCACAAACAAAACTGGAGATCCCCAACTTGAAGTACTGGGACGAATGCATCCTTTCTGCAGAAGTTCTTCCAGCTGAGTACGGACCTCCTTCAAAACTTCAGGGCTTAACCGATACGTTGCTTTGCTCACCAGTTGTGCACCAAGTACTAAATCAATTCCGAATTCAAGAGCTCGATGGGGAGGCAAACCTGATATGTCTTCAGGAAATACATCGTCGAACTCTCGAACTACCTCTATCTTGTCTTCTCCTGCTTGTAGAGTTGTAATCATTGCCTTCTTCGGTTTTGCTTTGTATGTGCTAGGATCCAGGTTACGGTCTCCACTTTTGAAATAAAAGACCGGATGCTCTGGAATCTCGAACACTACTCTCCTTTGACGATAGTCGATGGTAGTATAGAATGTTCCTAGCCAATCCATACCCAAAACTACATCGAAGTTCGGTATGTACAGCACCTTGAAGTCAGCATAAAATTCTCTGCTGCAGAAGACTACTGGACACAGGTCGTACCCTATTGTTTCCTTTAGAACGTCGTTCCCTGAACTGATATTCCAGTTGGATACAAGCGGTGTGACTGGAATCGCATGAGTTTGGACGAACCGTTGCGACATAAAGCAATGAGATGCTCCCGTATCGAAGAGTGCTAGTGCAGGAAGTGAGGCTACTAAGATCATTCCAAAGTTATGTGGGATAGGTTTTAGGTTTAGGAAAAGATATATGGATGTAAACAAGTATTGAATAGATTTGAAAGATGGGAAGTTACCAGTGATGACTTGGCTAGTGGCTTCAGTTTCTTCCACAGTCATTGTGAAAGCCCGTCGCCTAGGTACATTCCTCCTTGCTGGAGGAGCATTCCTCTTTCCATTCCTCTGTCCCTGGGGTAGGTTCCTTTGCGCTTGATGGAACTGACGAGGAGGAGGTACTGTAGGTCCATGAGGAGGTGGAGCTGTGAGAGCAAGGCGTGGTGCAGCTGCCTGAATAGCTGGCCGCTGCGGATAGGTGATTGCTGGTTTGGATGCCTGATACTGATTGAGTCATTGAGGACAAGACCCATTATCATGTGTGGATGAGCCATAGACTAAGAAGAGGCTATTAGCACGCCTACAATCCTTCGCCAGTTGTCCATTCCTTTTGCAATAAAAGCAGAAATCTGGACTGGGACAGTTATTTGGTACTCCCGGTCTCCTGGGCACAAACGGTGGCCTTGAAGAGGCTCCTCCTGGTATCTGAGTAGCAGGGCGCTTCACACCGGCAGATTGAGCTCTGCCCTTCTTCTTCACTACTTCCTCGTACCGACGGGTAGCTTTAAGAGCTAGGTCATAGGTTGGGAAATCCCCTGTATCTAGAGCAGCTTGGATTTCCTGGTCCAACCCCTGCTGAAATCATCTGGTCCTGATCTTAACAGTCGGAATAAGGTGTGCCGCGAACCTGTTACGGTCTTGTGTTAGCTGTGTAGTATGTGATATTAGATAATCGAATATTAAGACATGTCTTACCTGCTCAACATGGTGAACTCTGTATCATACTCATCCACTGATTTGCTCCACATAGAGCCTTATTGTAAGTGAATGAATTGCTGCTCCATGCAGAATCGGGCAGTCTCTGGAAAATACTTCGCATGTCGCGAAAAGTCTTCCATTCGATTGGCTGGGCAAGACGGCTTTCTTCCGCCTTCCACCAAACTCGGGCGTTATCCGTAAGTTGTAGCTTTGCAACCCTTACCTAAGCAATGTCTGGCACTTGTGCTGTTGCCAGATCGTCTTCGATTGATTGAGCCCATTCTTCAGCTTCCAAAGAGCTTTCTTTCCCAAAAAATTGGTTCGGATGAAGTGCCTGGAATTGCTTCACTCTAGATGCTTCCGCTTCTGGATAGTTCATTAGTATGGCAGTCTGCTGGATCTGTCCTTCCAGGAGGCTCTTAATTGCCTCGAGCAGTACCGTCTGCTCGTTGATCGGAGCTACAACGGTAGGTGTAAGTAGAAGAGGTGGTGGTGTGTTGTTAACGTTTGTACTCGTGTTGTTGGGAGAATCTATAACCTTGAAAGAAAAATAGGGTTAGGATAGATTCAAAGATTATGAAATATAAAGAATGTTTAGTTGCTGAGTCTTGTAATTCTTGTGTTATATTGCTTAGGTTTCCATGCAGAACTGACTTGCATGGTAGGGTTCCATCAGCACTGACCTGCATGGGCCGCCAACAAAACCTGTCACTCACGGCATCCCAGAGTACGGTAAGGAGACATGACGGGTCACGCGACGTATTTACTCAGAAGTAAACACGCTAAGCGTAAATAAGCAATATAGTAAAGTACACAAGTAAGACATGAGATGTAAAAGAACAACAACTTTTATTTATTAAACATCCTTTACAATACAACTAAAAATGTAAATACAAGACTGAAAAGCAATGCCTAAACAATGGCATGAACTGAAGGTAAAGTATATACAAGTGACTAGAGCTCTGGGTCTTCTGAGAACTGCTCCAATTCGTCTGTGCTGGGCTCGATCTCCAGAGAATCAGGTCCTCCTGACAACATTCCAAAGAAAGAATATAAAAGGAATGTCGCCAGCGAACAATCCCTCGGTAAGTCCCAAAGAGAGATAGAAATAGACTGAACAGGTAATAAGAATATAACTGGTATAATATTGATAGTTATGTTAACGCAGTTGTTTGTAGTTTGGTACAGAATATCTCAGTGTATACGAGAGGAGTCCAGCTTACCCCATGGACTATGGTATACGGATTATGAGGCCCCATCAAAACCCATGGGACAACACCAACGGATGTTCAGGTTAGGTGTATTATAGTGACCGTCTCTTGCCACTTTTAACACATTCCGTACCAGTCTACCCCTTTAAAACCCCATAATGTATTTTGTATTGATGTGTATTGTTTTGTTTAATAGATGTAAGACTTTTCGAAACAATGATATCAATAGTTCATGTAAACGGAAAGGATTTAAACAGATAGTCATGTAAACAATGTCAAATGTATATCTATGGTTCGGTCAAATCAATTCATGTTGATATAGATTGTATTCTGGTATAAATGGATTCATATTGAATTGGAGTTATACTTGAATTGTATGCAATGATAGATTAATTTCAGATTATACTGAGACTCTGACTGAGTCAGATACTTTAAAACGAATTGATGTCCTGAATTAGTTTTGGAGTTATCGGTAACTGCTGCACATGGACGGCAGGATTTGTAACTTTTTCCAAACCAATTACCGTATTGATAACCCCATTTTAGTTGTCTACCTTAAATAGGCAATCACCCAAATTCTCCGGCTCCCTGAGGCTCGAAAGAACTGGTCCCGCTTAAACCTATATTTACTAGGATCTTTATTGTAAATTAATATAACTTGAGGGGGTTTTATGAAAAATGGTTTTGATATATTTTCAAAATAAACCTCAAGTATTTAATTATTGTCTTTAGGGTTTTCGTAGATGTAATTTTTAAAAGTGATGAGATAGTCTAGTGGATATAAACCTAACTTTAATAGTATAGGGTATTTTCATGTAATTTGACTTGTATTGATTCTTGATGGTATTTTCATGAACTTTTGTGATTCTTATTTTTTTATTTAGAAAACATGGAAATATTAAACATATTTAAAATAGATATTTTGATAATATATATATATATATATATATATTAAAAATAGAATTTATTTATTAAATAGAAATTACGTTTTCTTAAAAATTATAATATAAATTCTATCGAGATCGTATACTCCGTGAGGAGGTCTGCATCTCGCCCTACTATTCCAATGGATGTGGGATAAGCCACACCAACCAAATCGAATTCCCCAAAATGGGTTGTAAGGAAATAATTGTATGGAATTTGATTAAAACAATTTGAAGAATACGGTTATGATAGTTTATGGTATTTAAATGTAAAATTTCGTCTTAGCCACAAAAATGCGTTCTCAAGCCATCGTCCTATGTCAAGATGAGTGTTGTGATTAGATAGGTCATTACCTCGTGAATTTTCTTGAGGTAATACAAGTAATATGACGAAATAATGTCGTAGGTAAACTTGGTGGTATTTTAACGAAAAAAGTGAAATACAAGTTGCATATCATTTTATTTTGAATTGAAACGTGTTCTAAATTTGTTTTAGGGTTGTTAAATAAGATATAAAGAGATGGTTAATTTGTGGTTAAGAAAAGTTGAGTTTTTAATGAAAATTAGAATCGGAAGTCGGATTAACTCTGCTTCTGACAAATTTTAATAAAAGATTGTTTTATAATAGAAAGAGAGGAGTGGAGAGGGAACTTACGGGTTTATATGATAAAGAAGAGGTATAGGAAGGGATTGAAGGCGTTGTGGAATCGCGTTGTCGCCGGATTTGTCTCGAAACGTCGCCGGAACTTGACCTTGGGCTAACTCCACTTGTATAACTTTTTGGACTTAGAAAATTTTGAGAGTTTTAATAAGAGATTTTAGATAGAGGAGCGTTATGGTGTAGGGTGGTATTTATAGGAGAAATTAGGGTTTAGGGTATTGAAGAATGGAATTAAAATGTATTAACATTTTGAATTAATGCCTCATTTTAATTCTCTGGAAATGTGCATGGAAAACAAACATACTAGGGTCAGTAGGGGAGGCCAAAGGGTGCTAAGAAATTTTTTTTGGAGCATTAGCTATGGGGGGACCGGCGATGCCGGCCCCAAGTCCAATCTCGCCGGCCAAGTTGGGGGGTTTGGGCTCTGGATTCTTGCCACGTGTTCTAACCGTAGTTAATAGTATTTTGCACATGTTTGATTTTTCAATGAATTTTTATTTTACGTGTATTGCACGTGTAACTTTTGGGCTTCCAAAAAGTTTAAAAGAAAAATCAGCAAAAATAATATGTGGCAGGGGGGATTTGAACACAGGGGCTATGTCACAGCAGTGCAAGCCTTTACCAATGAGCTACAAGTTATTTCTTACTGTTTAAAAATAAATCATATACTTATAGCATATACAGGGTTGCAAATACTCTATTTGTACATTAACTTTTAAAAAAAATTATACATTAAAACAGAGTCGTTACAAAGGTAGGCGAGTTACGCTTCACCATCTTCAAGGGTTCGAAGCTGTTCCCGGTTGGAGATATTCCTCCAACATGTCTTTGTCGACGCCAATAGCGACGCCGAGTAGCTCTCATGACGGGAGCTTCTTTGACTTTGGGAGCTTCTTCATTATTCCCCCTGTGTTGCTTGGGGATCTCAGCCGGTGTCAAGCGCTTGAACACATATATCTTTGTTGTTGTTAGAGAAGTAGTCTAAGAGGCTAAGCTGTGGAAGACAGATTGCCTTGGGAATTTAGCATTCTTAGGTGGCTCGAAAGCTGGGAGGATAAGCCTCTCGAAAACCGCCTTCGTAGGTATCATGGGCTTCTTTTCTAGTAGGCTCACAGAACTCGAGCCCAGTCTGTTGAAGACCGAGCTTTTATATTTGGCTGGTTCGTTAGCAGTGCCTGTGAAGATGTAACCAGACTATCAAAGACTGACTTTCTTGGAACTTCCTCCATTGGCGTTGAGGCGCCAATAGTGGGAAGTGGAGAGAATTTTCCGAACTGGAGCCCATTCAATGTCTGCAGGAGCTGAGGTATCGGAATTCATAGTAATGGAGCTATAACCTGACCAGACATCACACCAGATGAGGTGATGCCAGCGTAACGGTTGGTAGCTCAGTCGCACTTCTTGTTGGATGATGCCATCTGCACGGAAAAGAAATACCAGCTTTAGTAACTCAAACATCCAAGGTCAACATAAACATATATATACCGTGATTGGTTCGCGAAACACGACACACAAAGTGTGGAGTAGAAAGAGAAAAAGGTCCTACCGGGCATACCAGAATCTATTTACCGCCGAAAATAGAGACGAAATGGGATAGAACGTCTTGCCCGAAATTGGGAACATATGTTATATGGAACTATCCATCCACCTCTCTAAAGATACTAAGTTGATTTATGGTACCGTATATTGAAGGTTTGGATAGATGCGACCGTTGTATCAGACATTTCAGATTCCTCCTCTATGTTGAGGTTTTTTTTTTTATTGTGGGGACTCTTTTTCCTACAGGCGCAAGCCCCCGCAGTTAATTACGTTATCGCCAAGCGATAACAACTTTCTCTACTCAAGAAATCTTCATGTGTCGTGTTTTATTTTATTTATTTTTGGTTTGCCCTTGAATTGTACACGGAGAATAATTTATGTCATCGCCCATAGGGCATGGATTAGTCCAAATCCATACATTAGATTTAGGGTATGAACCTAGATAGCATTTCTCATTTGAATGAGATCCATCAATTCAAAGTTTTTTTTTGTTTTCATGTAAGGATCGTTAGCCTTATTGTAGCCTAAAATCAAATTAGGTTCTGACTAAGGACCGTTAGCCGTATATAAGACTAAGGTCAATCTAAATATTTTAATTAAGAATCATTAGTCTTGTAGTAGACTAAGATCAACTTGAATATGAAGCATAATCTTCTATACTTGATATATATTAGCTAAATATCCAAGCCATGGCTTGCTGGTTAGGTGCGCATATGCATCGTAGAGTGTGCATGTTTTTCATATGGATCATTCATGCTTTCCCTTTCGGGGGGTATACACCAATATGGGATGCACATGTATGTGGTGCGCATATGGGTTAGATGCACATCTGTATGGGGTGCAACTCAAAAGGATGCGCAGTTATATGCGGTGCGCATGAACATGTGATACGCATGCACATATCACGTGATGCGCGCTTGATAAAGTTTTAGTAATACGCATATACTTGATGTGCAAGTTGATGTGGACAACATCCTCCACATGTGCTCATGTGTATATCACGTGATGCATACCTCAATCGTTTACACCCTAAGCCAGGGTGCGCACTATAATGCAGAAATATTTGGCTTTCAAAGAGATTAAGATTTCTGTTGTTTGATTTGAAGTGTATTCATATAGCACATTTAAATTCGATGAAAGTAAAAACTTTCAAGAGAAGCACTAGCTTCGATTTATATTTTTTTATCATCCCTTAACAAAGGTTTTATCCAAAGTCTTGGATTTTAGAATTGATCTCTCATGAAAAGCAGTGGATTTTTTTTGTATGAGAGAGATAAACTATAAGATCGTTTGATCTTTGTTTTTGAAAAGCACTAGCTTCATTATGAAAAGCAATAGATTTTATGAAAAAAGTGGATCCACTTCTTTTATTTAATTACCATGTTAGTCTGGGTTTTTCTTCTTGAAGAGCTTCAGTTCTCTTTTTCTTAGAGAAGACGAAGGGAACAGAGTTCGAAAAATTCAGAGACTCGGAAAAAAAGTCCTCCTTATTTATTATCAGGGGTTCCTATTTATAGGAAAGGAATTGTTAGAATTTGTTCCCAACAATCAGTTGAGTTTTTATCTTAATTTGATCTTAATTGATTCATATCAATTTTTGGATGCATGCGCACCATTGGATCATTGATCCAAAGATCAATCTTATTTAATCCGCCACGTTTGTTATTAAAAAATAGATTTAAATTGATTTATATCAATTTAGGATGCGTGCACACCATTGGATCATTGATCCAATGATCAATTTTGTTTGATAGAAGATTTTCTCCTAAATATAGCTTAACCAAGTACATGCGATGGTCATTGCTATGCGCACATGACTTGCATGTGTCGCATCACATGTGATGGCCTTAACCATGCGCATGTGCCTTACACGTGTCGTATCGCATCTATTGGGTGAACCCTAAAAATGGGTGCGAACAACGAACATAGCGGGAGGTTGATAGTGACGCCCTCACGGGAAAACTGATCAACAAAGGATTCTAAGAAACCCTTAATCTCTATAATATTAGAATAACTGTTATGAAAATTGTGTAATCTTAAATAAAACATCATGGTTCCTCATATGACAATAAATACAACACGAATGTGTTTTTCTAAAAATAAATACAATAAAATATCATGGTCTTTAATAAAAGACATTTACGTTAAATTACCATAGTTTATGATAAAATTCCAATCACTTGAATGAAACCATACTGAACACAACTTATGATATCGAGTACGAATTGGGTTAGGCGCATGAACCTAGGTATGGAATACTTATAGAAAATCCTATTATTACGGGTGACCTGTTTTAGAAGATCCCGATATACAGATGACATGTCTATGAGAAAATTCTGGTATTACAGATGACCTGATTTAGAAGATCCTGTTATTACGGGTGTTGGAAAACCACCCGCGTGCGCAAACGCGGATTTTTTTGTAAATGGATACATTTTTATGGAAAACGGAATGCGCGCACGAGATCGTTCTCGTTTTAAATATTTATAACCGCAAGTGCACGACGCGTTGTAGCGAGCCGGCAAGCACGGGTCGATCCGTAGGGAATTGAGTATTAGGTATCGTTGTTTAAGGTTAACAAATTAACGAATTGGGGTTTGTCACAAAAAATAATTATAAAATAAAACGAAAACAAGAAAAGCAAGAAAATAAGTGTAAGGAAAGAATGGTTGTGGCTTGGTTCGGAAGCTTGAATCGCGACGTTTACCTCTACGCTCTCTTGGTTATGAGTTGTCCGGCCTTACCTTGATCCTGTCATGGAGCACGACTTGTCAACGCGGTTGCGGAGCACAAGGCGTCAAAGTCCGACATTAGCCGCAAAGCACAAAACGAGTCTGTTTTGGTCACTTACCGTTTGTATGTCCGCACTTGGGGTATCAACACTAAACACGAGGTTTTGCAAGCATACCGCAACAATGAAAACACAAAGTGGTTAGTGAGAGCAAATGATATTGGTGTTAATTTTGCTAAGTGTTTGTGAAGGTATATAGTATATGAAACAAAGAGTTTGTCAAGCTCTTTATCACAACATACCATATCCTAGATTAGCAACCTTAACACAAAATGGAATTTAAGCGCATTAAACATAAACAAGAGGTGGAGGAGGCAAAGCCTTTCATCTCACTTTCTCACCACACCATAACCAAAATAAAGAATTAGTTAAGCATAATGAAAAGAAAGCAAGAAAAGAGAGAAAGTATATAAAAGAAACAACAATGTATTAATCACTTCACTTGAGAACAAGATACAAGATTTTGTGCCTTGTTCAACCTCCTTAATCAAGCTCTCCAAAGAGAGCTTCAAGAGGGAGGAAGAAGAAGAAACCAAGATGAAGCACATTCATCCTCAAGCTAAACAAAAACGAAGCAAAACAAAATTATGAAATGGTATATACATATGTCCATTCCCTTGCCCACTGATCTGTATTTATAGGCTCAAAAGAAAAATAAACAAACAATAAAAATGAGCTGACGTGGCATCAGGGAAGGGGCTGTGAGAAACTGGGGGCAATTGAGGAAGGTGGGGCCGGCCACACATGTCTTGATATCGGCCCAAATCCGAGCTCCAAGGCTCGTTTTTTGTGTGTTGGCTTGTTTTATCCCCCACATCACTCTGATGTTGTTTGCTTGGTCAGTAAAGGCTTAGGGTGCACTCAGGGCTTGGAGGGAAACTTGTAGATATGAATCACATCAACACTTTATGCATTGAATGCACCCTTAATGCACATCACACCATGCCTACTTGTGCCATGATTCATGGCTGCCCTATCATGGTCCCAGCCCAAGAGTTTGGTGTGTACACTTGCCTTGTGTTGGACTATTTATACAAAAAGTGTGTACACATCAATTTATTGCAAACGAACTCTTGGGATATCGATCGGTTTTCAGTTCTGTTTGCAGTGTTGACTCACAGACGATATATACGTGATTTTGAATGTGTTTCCAGTATTTTATCACGAATACCTGTAAACTGTAATTACAGAGAAGTCACTGATTAATAGCACCGATATATAACAAAAGAGATAATGAATGAGCGGTATTAAAATGGAGTTTTCAGTGATGATCAAATACCCCGAAACTTATCTATTGCTCTCCCGAGCAATACAAAAAATCCCAGTCTCACTTTCGCAGGGAACGCGATTGCACTGAGCACGTGCAACAAGCCGTTAAACCTCTAGGTGTCCCTAGTAAGAGGAGTGTTGTCTTTTGAGGGTTTTCAGCCGATTACACCCATAAAATCCAGTCAAGTTAGTTTCATAAGTTAACGTTAATTCTACTCCTGCAGCTTAGTATCTACGTTAGAAATTCTATCATCCTAAGTTAGAAATAATCAACCCTTATGTTTCACACCTCAAGTCTATTTAACCCTACATCCTATACGTATTTACAGTTTAGAACGATGTCGGTATCTCCTAAGTTTTCTTTCTAAAAGTGCGGTCTCAATTCAGGAATTTTTATCAACTTTACAGAAACATAAGTCTTATTCTTCATTTTTATCTTTCCTCCAAATATCGATTGTATACCCCTACGTGTGTATAAATTTGCACCCCTACGCTTAAGAATTCAATTCAAGCTATAGTACTCTTGTCATAATACCTAATACTACTTCTTTTCAATAATGGATGGACGGTGTTGCTCATACACCTTTCATGCGACCATTAATGCTTCTTGAGGCACCAACAGTCGATTACTGAATGTATGAGCCTTAAAGCGCAAATAGCAGTCTCCAGGTCTTGACTTTATTTATTTTTTTCTTTTTCTTTTTCTTTTTCTTTTTCTTTTCAAGGCCGGATATATTTTTCAATAATGCTCTTTTTTGGTGTTTAGCTTTAAATACCGATTTTTCTTTCATACTAGGCTTTCAGGCAAGAGTATTTCTAGGTATTCTCTACTATCCTAAGTTTCAAGGTGTGTGTATGTGCAATTTGTAGGGTATATATTTTCTAAATTTGGACCCAAGAACAAAAACTATTTTTCAGACTTATCTTTCAGTAAAGCTTCAATACTCTCCCTTCATCTTGACTTAACTAAAGAACTGAACTCAAGATTACCTATTTCTCAAAAAAAACTGTAAGGACGTATAATTACCAAGTTTAAACAGAATGAGGGTTATTTTTAGGGTTTTCAATTCCTAAGACTAGGATTTAGTTACTTCTAACGTATCAACTAAACTTTCGGAATAAAATCTAAGTTACCCTATTAGTTAATTTGACGAAAAAGTTTTTATATTTTTGTAAATTTTTTCAATCTTTATGGGTTTTCTTTTAATATGTATGCAATGCAGAATATACAATATACACATGATGCAGATAAACGCAGTGCTCATCCCCAAACCTGAGTTTTACGATGTCCTCATCGTTGCCCCCGCGTCCGGTAGCTAGACTTAGACATCAGGGTGAGAATTTTATTCAAAGAAAAGGAAAAAAAAAACCTAAGATTAATTACAGCATTTACATGTTAAAAGACTGGGTTAGTGCAGAAATTAATACCAGCCACATAAAAATTTTGTCTATATAATCTAGGGGCCGGTACAAGAATGTGTATAACAAGAAGAAAAAGAAAAAGAATATGTATAAGTTAGTTATTAGTGAAGGGCATGGGCGTGAAAAAATAGGGGTCAGAAGACGCTGAAGGTGAAGATAAAATTTTGAGGAAGTCAATGAGTTGTTTTCTGAATGAATTGAATGTTCAATAAGCATATGTGGAGTTCCGAAGTCAAGTTTGTGTAAAAACTGGAGTTTATCTTCAAAAAGTTCAGAAAAAGAAAGGTTCAAAGGATGATCCCAAAATGATCCTGACTCCAACTCACCTAAAATATCAAGTTCATCCGCAAAAATTTCCTCAAAACTCGACATGAAAGAATAATTTTCAATGCCGTCTTCCTCCCTATTATTTTTCATTATTCTACACTTATTATTTACCCTCACTTCCAAAAAGATTTTTTCCTTTTCACATTCATAACTGGGTAGGTTCATATAATCTAAAAAGTAGGTTCCCACCCTAATGTTTCTTCCGAAACAATATCAACAGGTGATAAAAAATTGTGGGTTCCCGATAATTGATCTCTTCTAATCTATCCCAACCATACCCGAAAAATTCACAAGGTTCCTCCTCTAAAATTGGAAAGCAGAAATCAGTCGGTTCAAGAATTTCATCATCAAGTATTATTTTAGTTAAATCAATCTCTAAATCACAAGTGACAAGAGGTTCAGTGGATACTTGAAGGCTAGTGGTGGACTGACTTAGAGGGTTTTCTTTTGTGTCCTGGCAACACACAGTCAATTCAATCGTATCATCATCTAAGAAATCATCAAAATTTGATTGATCATTTACCTTACTTGGGTGACTCCCTAGATGACAGACATTAACATTATCGGGTTCTGATTGACTGTGCTCACTCCCTAGAATCTTCACAGTTAAATGTTTCACTTGTTCCTCTATGTTAGCCAAAGATTGGGCCTGAGCGAGAAATAATTGCTCAGACTGCTGTATGAATAGGGATAACGTAGAAGCTGTTTGATTCTCGACCGCGGTCATTATTTCAATACATTTTTCTAGAGCGGTCAACCTGGCATCCATCTCACTATCATACCCTACAGATGGTTCAACGATTTTGGGTTGGAGGGGTTGTGATGGTGGTGATTCTAGAGCGTCATTCTGTCGACCTCTTTCTCCAGATTGGCAATCAATTGGTCAATGCTTGAAGTTGGACTTGGTTAAGGAGTGTTAGATGGGTGACCGTTAAGAATTTGGAATGGTTGGTCACCCCCTAGGAAAGGACAATCATTATGAATGTGGGAAGAATCTTCGCAATTTGAACAAATAATTTAGGATTGAGTATAAACAAAAGAATAAGAGTCGTGAAAAAATGAATTGTATTTTGTTTCACCCATATTAACAAGAATGCACAGATATCACAAAAGAATATCACACCCCTAGCAGTTTACGGTTTTCTAAGTCAACTAGACCTGCTCATGAACCTGATTGATGAAGTAAAACCGTGTCGAGAAATAGGCTCAAGATATACAGATCACGAAGCCAGGTAAATGCAAGAGAGAAAGGGAGGTTTTACAACGCTTTCACGAAATTCCTTAATTAAATAACCCTTTCTCTTGAACGCTTGCCTAGACACTCCGTGAACAATATATCGTTAAGCAAAGTTCTAAACACAGTTAACTTCTCCTAATGAGCGTGAAATCCTTAAAGTCGAAGTCTATTGATTTTAATTTACTGAGGGTATGCAAGAATGCAGTTTTGTGATTTGTGGGCTACAGAGAAAAGGTGATGAAATCCTTTACCGTATCTTGTTTGGTCATTTAGCCCTTATTTTCCGTATTTAAGATGCAATGCGCAATCAAATCAAAGAATTCAAGAAGTCATGAAATTTAAATAATTCTTTTTCGGTTTAATTTTTAAGCGCTGCAACAAATACGGTTAGTTCTCTTTACAATTGGCGGCAAAATTTTTGCAAAGAATCCTGCAAAAGATAGAAAATTGGATTGCGTCGGATTCGAGCGAAGGTGTTAGGAAATACGTACCGATGTGATTTGGTTTAAGAAAACCACTTTGAAAGTGATCCGAATTGTTGAATGTTCGCTTGCGCGGGTCAAACTACCCGGATCTTTGGCACTAATCTTTCCTAACGTCTTGAAATTGCATTTGAACCTCGCTCCGCATGATCGCTTGTCGTAATTCCGCGAAAAACCTAAAATGTCGGAAAATACGATATTTAGTGTCAAAAGCGATACGTGTGCCCCAATTCCTGCATACTCAAAATTGGAAAAATCAAACATGACCAAAAGAACCAAAACACAGAACTAGAGATCACCAAAAAAGGAAAAAAAAAAGACAAACCTCACACGCAGGCCGGCGACGCCGGATTTTTGCCCAATGTTGTCGGACTTGTTTAGGAGGTGGGTGCTGGAAATTTTGGTGGGTTCTCTAGACAAGTCAAATATTCTAATGGTCTTACTGGATTTTTCAAATGAATTTCAGGGTGATTGCAGGTCTCCAGAATAGAGAACAATTGAAAGAAGTCACAAAAAAAATCGTATTTAGTTAGTTTTTTGAAAAAAATGAATTAGAAGTTAGTTTAGTTAGTAGAACCAGAAATAACAATATCTAATAACTACAACTCCCCAACAACGGCGCCAAAAACTTGTTGAGAAAACACCCGCGCGCGCAAACGCGTATTGTTTTGTAAATGGATACGTTTTTATGGAAAACGGAATACGCGCACGAGATCGTTCTCGTTTTAAATATTTATAACTGCAAGTGCACGGCGCGTTGTAGCGAGCCGGCAAGCACGGGTGGATCCGCAGGGAATTGAGTATTAGGTATCGTTGTTTAAGGTTAACAAATTAACGAATTGGGGTTTGTCACAAAAAATAATTATAAAAGAAATCGAAAACAAGAAAAGCGAAAAACAAGTGTAAGGAAAGAATTGTTGTGGCTTTATTCGGAAGCTTGAATCGCGACGTTTATCTCTACGCTCCCTTGGTTATGAGTTGTCCGGCCTTACCTAGATCCCGGCATGGAGCACAACTTGTCAACGCGGTTGCGGAGCACAAACCATCAAAGTCCGACATTCGCCGCAAAGCACGAAATGAGTCCGGTTTGGTCACTTACCGTTTGTATGTCCGCGCTTGGGATATCAACACTAAACACGAGGTTTTGCAAGCATACCGCAACAATGAAAACACGAAGAGGTTAGTGAGAGCAAATGATATTGGTGTTAATTTTGCTAAGTGTTTGTGAAGGTATATAGTATATGAAACAAAGAGTTTGTCAAGTTTTTTATCACAACATACCATATCCTAGCTTAACAACCTTAACACAAAATGGAATTTAAGCGCATGAAACATAAACAAGAGGTGGAGGAGGCAAAGCCTTTCATCTCACTTCCTCACCCACACCACAACCAAAATAAAGAATTAGTTAAGCATTATGAAAAGAAAGCAAGAAAAGAGAGCAAGTATATAAAAGAAACAATAATGTATCAATCACTTGAGAACAAGATACAAGATTTGGTGGCTTGTTCAACCTCCTTAATCAAGCTCACCAAAGAGAGCTTCAAAAGGGAAGAAGAAGAAGAAACCAAGATGAAGCACACTCTGTTAGTTATATGTATGCCCTAGAGGCCATTACTGTACATACGATGTATAATGTAGTGGATGCTAGGATATATATAGGAGGACTTTCTTGCTCGACATGATAGTATGCTATCTGGTTGTACTTTATCTTAACATGTACTCTGATTGTCTCTATATTACATGTTGATAAAGCCCTTAGGATATGTACTCGACTACTGGGACTATGATGAGATCATACTAGTGGGGCCAAGGTAGTCGACGGGTACATCCTATAACTGTTCCTAGTCGAGGGTGTATCGAGACAGGGCATCGATACACCAGAGTAGACTAGCGTATACGCATCTTGACCCATATGATGGGCGATGGATGATCCCATATCCATCGGTGTTTGACATCAAGGATGGTGTACGGGTACTCAGTAGAGACTGGGTACACTGGACGGACTCGCCGAGAACTCCCAGATGGTATTATACCTCACGTCAGATGGCAGTTCTCCGGTGACACTGGTACAGAGTAGTCTGTTGACCCGAGATCGTCATAGAGTCTTGTGTGATTCCCACTGTGCTTTGATTTCCATCATACCACGTCCAAGAGGGCGTGCAAAAAGGTGGCTTTTAGGTACAGTCCCGAATCACATGGAGGCAATGAGCGATAGGAGGGGATTCGTCTCTCCCGGTATAGGGAGTTGATGTTGTGCTGTGTTCGATTGGCTATAACCGGAAATCCCTGGCCAGGGTTGCTGAGATTTACTGGTAAGTGTTATCAGTAGTTTCTCGAACTGTTATAGACCTCATATCGACACGACTTATCGAGCTACTGGGGTCTGACGTTTACCACCACTAGGCGAGATATGCAACATATCAGACGACGAGACCGGACTGTATGGGAGTGTTACTGTTTGGATTCACAGGAGAATGTACAGGCTTACTTGTTGATCTTCTTAGCGCTCAATACCTGGGTGGCTGTTACGTTTAGCTGACCGCTTGCAGCTTGTGGGTGTTTGATATGATCATCACCTACTGCCGGCGTATTGACGATTCTTTAGAGTCCTACACAGAGGTTTCTTGGCTCAGGCAAAACGGAGTAGGAGCACATATGTGATATGTGCGGGACCGAGGATAATGCGATATGTGATACCGTATTATATTCTCGCGATATTTGATATCAGCCGGGTCATCGGATCAAGTGTTGATTCGATGAATCGGTACGGATAAATATTAGTCGGTTATATGCGATATAGCCGGATTGTCGGATCAAGTGTTGATTCGATAATTTAATGTATAATAATATATATGATATATTAAATTACATTAACTAATATTAGCTCACTAAAAGATTCTTTTTCTCACTCGGGTAATACATTGATATATATACGATATATGTTAATTGTATTATTTTATTTGGTTACAATAAATATTGTATATGTGATATATAATATTGTAACATGTTATAATTATTAATGCAACATGTTTAGAGGAGTTTAAACAAGATTAGGGTTTGATTTGGGTTAATGATTTCTAGATGTTTCTAGATGGTTTTACTTTGTCTTTGTTAAGATATTATGATAGATATTTCTTTGTGACTCACCCTTTAACCCAACCCAAACCCTAACCCTAGTAAACTCTCTACATTGGTTACTACAACCATGGTTGCATAAATGATTATGATAACTTTTTATTATTCATCACAAATGATAATTCTATTATTATTCATCATCTTCTTCCTTCTTCTTCTTTGCTTACAAAGCTTTCTTGCTTTGATATTTGTGATGAATAAATATGAGAAAATGATAAATAAAGAGAGCAAAAATCCTACTTCATCATCCTCATCTTCCCTTGCCATTTAGATGAGGGTGCTCACATCATTTCATGAGTGTTAGCTTGTGTTAACGAAACTTCAAGGTAGATCATCTTTGTATCGAAGATCGGAAGCAAAGGTTGCATCTTTCTCTTCGTGGAACCTCTCGAGATTCCGGAACCCGATGATCGCAGCGAAGGGACCACAACACGGAGCTTATGAAGTAAAGGACCGGATCTACAAAGGTTGTAATCCCTCTCACTTAGTGTTAAAGTGTTTAGCATGCTTGTTTTCGCCCAATCTCTAGTTTAAAGATCCGTATTCGGGTTGTTCGGCACGGCTAATTTTTTAATCGGGCATGGTTGATGCCTCGTAGACCCTTGTGCACGTGCCTAGCAACCCTACAGTGGTATCAGAGCCAAGCTAGAGCTTTAGACGAAGTCTAGACAAAGTTTAAAGTCCGATCGAACGCCGAAACCCCGACACGGAACCCTCTCTGTACATTTTTCAAAAATGTGGTTTTTTCTGAATTAAAAATTCTCAGAAAATTAAGCAGGAAAAACTAAGAATTAATATGAAGTACGGACCTCTAGCTCGAAAATTTGACCGCGGAACCGCGGCGAAACCATGGGTTTTGCGGCGGTTCCGCGGGCAAAATTTGGACTTAGTCCCTGAAATTTCACTTAATTATTCTTCGGCCCTTTCTTGTTAATTTTTTCTGTGAATATTTTAATTCCACTCAAGTGTTGAGTTTTCAAGGGTTGTATTGGGGAATCGTTGATTCGATCGGATAATTTAACTTCGTTTAGTTTGTCCGGATAATTTTAGAAACTGTTAAAAAGTTCGGGCGGATATCAATAACTCACTTTTTCCCCTGTCGGAAAATTTTTCAAAAGTTGGATTTTTCCTCGTGTTTAAGAACGTTCTAAGTCGTGCAAGTAACGCGGTGGACCCTCTAGAAGACAACAAACCTTAACTCGATTATGTGACCGTCTTGAACTGCTTCTGAACCTTAGGGTTTGGGGCAGTACGGCGTGCCACATGTGAGGCGTTGGCTTGACCCTTCTACGGCTAGACCATTGGTACTGTGGCATGTGATGGATGTTTTTAAACTAATTTCAAGTGTTGAGATATATTGGGGAAATCTTGGGTGTTTGATGATTCGATCGGAAAGTTTAACTTTGTCTATTTATCTGGAATGTGATACAATATTTGGAATCCACAGGTAGTTATGAGATAACTAATTTGAATATTATAAACATAGCAGTTTAGTCTCAAATGATCGGTTGCCACGGAATTTTGATGTGATCAAAAGTCCGTCGCAATCACATAGCGTACGCGGATACTCGCCGGGTAAACTTGATAGACAGCTACGCCCCATAGCCCCGACCAAGTGACTGTAGGAGAACCCCGTCGCCGAAAGCATCCGTTAGGGTGCTCGCGGCAGCGGTGTTCCACCTTAGTGCACTTCGTCGACGGCATCTGAGGGTGCGGCCGTCTACTAAAGTTTGCGACGAGCATTCGATCAGCACGTCGGGAATCTTGTTGAATTGCCCGACTTGATATTGAAAAGAGTTTTCGTTAATGAGACTAAAATGCGGGGTTTATAATTGTTAGGCATGTGATGTCTAAGGAATTCATTTGGTTAGGCATGCGATGTCTAAAGAGATTGCGGATTCCAACTGCTGTAGTTTTACACTTTCTTTTCTGTGACCGTAAGAGTAGTATGTGGTGTATCGCCGGCTTCGTTGCTATACATCAACGACAATCGGGATACGCATACTTGCTTACGTTGATGATATGAGTTATTAAGTGTTGCTGTGATATGTTATATTGGATCGTCGTGTTTGAATAGCCGGGGGTTTTATGTGAGATGAGGGCTTTTATTTTCATTCATGTAAAAACTTGTATGTAATATTCTTTTATTGGGGCACTTCCAGGTTGCGGAAGATGTCACCGTTGTATATTATTTACTTTTCTGCATTAGGTAGACCCAAGGCGGGGAGCACAAGTAACCGGGTTCTAGGGTCCAGTGGGAGACCATCTCGAGGAGTCGAGACCGGGTCTCCTAACCCTAGAATTGGCAGTGTTACTTGCCGCTCTCGTATGGGTCTCGGGATGTGGGTTTGGCTATTCATCGCGACCGTGGAATCCGTGTTTTATACAGGCTCGTATTGAAAACACGGACGTCCTAGTATATCCAATATTTCATATATGTTTCTTCTGCTGCAATGTTCTGTGATGAGATTATATTACTGCCTGAGACGAATGTTTATATTATATGATATATATGTTATATTGCAGATTTCGTTTCAAATGTGATGCTTGCGAAGCATAATAAAATGGGACTTCATTAATGAGATTAATGAAATAAAAGAAACCTAAGATGTTGTAGAAACTTGTTTTAAAAACTGGTAGCTCTAGTTCTTGCTTTGCATAGCGGTGTTCCTTGTAGAACATCCTGCACCTTATTCGATAAGGAAAGGACCGAGATCCCTTCACCGGGAGTGACTCCTTTAGCAATAACTGGCAGATGCTACACACTCGGTTTGTCTTTTGATTGCTTCTATAGTTCTTGCTTTGCATAGTGGTATATGTGATATATCCTGCACCTTATTCGATAAGGAAAGGGCCGACGATCCCTTCACCGGGAGTGACCCCTTTAGCAAAACTAGAAAAAGCCTCAAAAACACTCCATTTAAAAATCACTCGATTCTACAACGATATCAAGTTCATTACGCAAAAGGTTTTCTTAAAAACCTGTCGTAGCCCTCCGTCATTTCAGATAAGTATTTCATAGTATTCGTGCTGCGTTTGTTGGATTTCGTCAAGGCGTAGTGTGCGGTAGCTATTTATTCTTATCTGCTAGCATATGATGTGATTGAGTTAGAGTAGTCGTGCGACTTTGTTGGCTTTCGTCAAGGGTCGTGCGGGTGGGTTTAATTCAATCGGGAAATGACGGGTTGGACTTGACTAGCAGCCTATGGTTTGTTGGCTTTCGTCAAGGTCATAGGATGCTAAGGGTAAAATATTATTGGGAATTTCAAGTGTTGAAATTTGCAATGAGATTGCATATCTTCTATGAGATAGTTGGATCCCGATACCCGCTGTGAGTAAGAGTTACTCCTGGGAGAGTTTTACACATTACAATTAGCCGATCAAGTAGGTGTCTAGAAAGGTGTTAACGGGGTTACGCCTCTGGGAAAACGAGGTTTACTTTAATTAGGTTCGTGCGAAAGCACGGGGGACTTCCCTCAAAGTACCGACACTGGCCTGGCCGAAAGATTGGCAAACTTGTAGCGTGTAATTAATCCCGGCTTGTCTTTCCTTTTAGGGTTTGAAGGAAGATTTGATTAAAACAGTGGGAAACATCCTGATTAAATATATTAGATAACCAATCTAATCTTGCAAGAGCATACGCTGAGTGTTTTCTTCTTTCTCTCTCCAGGTAGCGACTATATCACGCCTTAATCAAGATAATAATACGGATATATTAACCGAACCCGCTTGTTATACTGAGCTGGGGAATGTTGGTCCTGCTCCAACTTATAATTGTTATAAGACAGAGCAGGAATTTGGGGAATACCAGATTTCCCGTGCCGCCCAAACGAAGAAAGTGCATGTTGATGCATCATCTTCGGGTGTGTTCATTACATAGAACTGTTTCTCAGTATCCTTTACGTCCTGGGTATGTGATACCGGATCAGGATCCCGCATATGTAATCTATTACATGGGCTACAAATAGGTAGAGAACTGAGAACGGGTGATAAGTTTCATGAGACAGAAAACGGTGCAAGTGTTGCAGCCAAGTCTGTTGGTCACTATCACCCTGTATTACCAGAATACATTGATTCTAAACAAATGTTATTAGATACCGAACCTGATATACAAAATCATATCTGTCTCTTTATTAGTAAAGAAGGATATAATTTTGTATTGTTGGATAATGTTTTGAACATTTCCTATATCAATAGTTGATCGGTTCAGGCACGTTATCTAAAAAGCATTAACGTTCTAAATCAAACTATAGTTCTTAGTATACGGAACACACACAAGAGGAAGAGTTCAGAAATGAACGGGTCCTTCTTGAGGCATTGTAGACTAGGTCATATCAATGCGACCCGACTAGCTAAGTTATATATAGTTGCATATTTAAATTAGTTTGAATTTACATCTTGTGAAACTTGCTGGTCATGTCACAAAGATAAGACGGCCATAGCTCTGTTCATTGGTAACAGAGAAAGAGTTAGTGAACTCTTGGGATTGATACATGTTGATGTATGAAAGTCTCATGTCTACATATGCCAAGACCGGTTCTTTTTACTTCATTACATTCTCTGATAATCTCTCAAGATTCAGACATATGTTCCTGTTGAAACACAAGTCCGAATCTTTTGAGATATTCATAGAATATAAGTTAGAAGTAGAGAACCAAAATACGGGTATAAGTATTATGTCCTTTGATGAGATCAAGGAAGAGAATACTTGAGCACAGAATTCCTGGACTATTCTAAAGGAGAATGAGATTCTCTCTCAGCATTACTCCTCCGTATACACCACAGCACGTCGGTGTATCGGGACGGAGCAATAGCACCCTATTTGATATGGTGTGCTCTATGATGAGTACTACTGAGTTTCCTATTTCCTTTTGGGTGTTATGCACTTGAGAAGCTGCATACCTATTGAATAAGGTTCAAATCAAATCAGTTGCCTACCGCTTCATATGTGATATGTAAAGGGAAGAGCCCAATCTTAAGCTTGTTAAGATTTGGGGTTGTCCGGACTATGTCTAAAAGCAAAATCCGGACAAGCTCGAGGCAAGGTCTGTTATGTAGAACTGGAAATGTTCCAGCTATACAAACTACAGCCGATAATTTGGTAGAACCAAAGGATTCAATAGTTTCCAACGAACCTCAGCCTCTCCGTCGACCTGGTAGGGTTCCTCACCCACCCGAGAGATACTTTGGTTTCTCTATGTCAGTGGGAGTGAGGATTCCATCATGAGATGATGACCCAACTAGTTTCGAGCTGGCCATCAGGAGTGAGACTCTGTAAGAATGGCTGGATGCTTATCGATCTAAGATGGAATCCTTATACACCAACAAAGTATGGACTTTGGTTGCTTTATCTGAAGGGTTAAATCCCCATCAGGAGCGAGTATATCTTGAGAAGATTACTTGGTGTGCATGGAAAAGTTGAGACTTTCAAAGCTATGCTTAAGTCCATCCAGATCCTACTTGCCACGGCTACATACCATGACTACGATATCTGGTGGTTGGGTGTCATGACTGCTTTTCTAAATGATGTTTTAGAAGAGAACGTCCATAAGTACACAGCCAGAGGGCTTCGTAGACAGTGGGAGCAGCGGAAACGTGTACAAGATGTTTTATATGATAAAACAGGCATCGCGGAGTTGGAACATCTGTTTTGATGTGGTAGTCAAAGAGTTTGACTTCATCAAAATGGTAGATGAACCTTGTATATACAAAAAGGTAGTAGGGAGTATGGTGGTAATCCTCGTAGAGTACGTGGATGACATACTCTTGATAGGGAAGGAGTTTCCTATGCTATGCTCGGTCAATCTTCGCTTATCATAAGGATTCTCCATATAGGATCAAAGCGATACCTCCTAAATCCTGTGTTTTGGATCTATGAGATAAATCTAATTGGATGTTAGGATACTCATTAGTTGTAGTGAGATGGTATCAATCGATCCTGGGGAGAATCACTGGAAAGGTTCCAGGGTGATAAGGACGACTGAATGTCAGTTGCAGGCATTGTCTTTATCCTCAGTGGAGGGACGGTATGTTGGAAGAGTTCCAAGCTAGATACCGTGACATATACTAGACGATTAAAGGCAAGATACATCGTAACCAAGGATGCTACCAAAGAGGCGGTCTGGATATATAAGTTCATAAGATGAACTTCGTTCCTACCATTGTGTGACAATGGAGTTGTGGCTTTAGCCAAGGAACTACCGTCCCATCAGAAATCCAGATATAATTCTTAGGCAGTATCACCTGATCATGGAGATGGTTGATCTCCAGGGAGATCGAGGTTAGGAGAGTAGACACAGAGGAAAACAGCGCGGATCCACTCACAAAGGCCTTTTTCCCAGTAGAGACTCTTATGGGATGGTTGAGTATGAGATACATCAACCACAGCTAATTGTTGGGTATGCGATACCATAACAGATGGCCCTAGTGCAAGTGGGAGATTGTTAGTTATATGTATGCCCTAGAGGCCATTATTGTACATACGATGTATATTGTAGTGGATGCTAGGACATATATAGGGAGGACTTTCTTGCTCGACATAATAGTATGCTATCTGGTTGTACTTTATCTTAACATGTACTCTGATTGTCTCTATATTACATGTTGATAAAGCCCTTAGGATATGTACTCGACTACTGGGACTATGATGAGATCATACTAGTGAGGCCAAGGTAGTCGACGGGTACATCCTATAACTGTTCCTAGTCGAGGGTGTATCGAGACAGGGCATCGATACACCAGAGTAGACTAGCGTATACGCATCTTGACCCATATGATGGGCGATGGATGATCCCATATCCATCGGTGTTTGACATCAAGGATGGTGTACGGGTGCTCAGTAGAGACTGGGTACACTGGACGGACTCGCCGAGAACTCCCAGATGGTATTATACCTCACGTCAGATGGCAGTTCTCCGGTGACACTGGTACAGAGTAGTCTGTTGACCCGATATCGTCATAGAGTCTTGTGTGATTCCCACTGTGCTTTGATTTCCATCATACCACGTCCAAGAGGGCGTGCAAAAAGGTGGCTTTTAGGTACAGTCCCGAATCACATGGAGGCAATGAGCGATAGGAGGGGATTCGTCTCTCCCGGTATAGGGAGTTGATGTTGTGCTGTGTTCGATTGGCTATAACCGGAAATCCCTGGCCAGGGTTGCTGAGATTTACTGGTAAGTGTTATCAGTAGTTTCTCGAACTGTTATAGACCTCATATCGACACGACTTATCGAGCTACTGGGGTCTGACGTTTACCACCCCTAGGCGAGATATGCAACATATCAGACGACGAGACCGGACTGTATGGGAGTGTTACTGTTTGGATTCACAGGAGAATGTACAGGCTTACTTGTTGATCTTCTGAGCGCTCAATACCTGGGTGGCTGTTACGTTTAGCTGACCGCTTGCAGCTTGTGGGTGTTTGATATGATCATCACCTACTGCCGGCGTATTGACGATTCTTTAGAGTCCTACACAGAGGTTTCTTGGCTCAGGCAAAACGGAGTAGGAGCACATATGTGATATGTGCGGGACCGAGGATAATGCGATATGTGATACCGTATTATATTCTCGCGATATTTGATATCAGCCGGGTCATCGGATCAAGTGTTGATTCGATGAATCGGTACGGATAAATATTAGTCGGTTATATGCGATATAGCCGGATTGTCGGATCAAGTGTTGATTCGATAATTTAATGTATAATAATATATATGATATATTAAATTACATTAACTAATATTAGCTCACTAAAAGATTCTTTTTCTCACTCGGGTAATACATTGATATATATACGATATATGTTAATTGTATTATTTTATTTGGTTACAATAAATATTGTATATGTGATATATAATATTGTAACATGTTATAATTATTAATGCAACATGTTTAGAGGAGTTTAAACAAGATTAGGGTTTGATTTGAGTTAATGATTTCTAGATGTTTCTAGATGGTTTTACTTTGTCTTTGTTAAGATATTATGATAGATATTTCTTTGTGACTCACCCTTTAACCCAACCCAAACCCTAACCCTAGTAAACTCTCTACATTGGTTACTACAACCATGGTTGCATAAATGATTATGATAACTTTTTATTATTCATCACAAATGATAATTCTATTATTATTCATCATCTTCTTCCTTCTTCTTCTTCTTTGCTTACAAAGCTTTCTTGCTTTGATATTTGTGATGAATAAATATGAGAAAAGGATAAATAAAGAGAGCAAAAATCCTACTTCATCATCCTCATCTTCCCTTGCCATTTAGATGAGGGTGTTCACATCATTTCATGAGTGTTAGCTTGTGTTAACGAAACTTCAAGGTAGATCATCTTTGTATCGAAGATCGGAAGCAAAGGTTGCATCTTTCTCTTCGTGGAACCTCTCGAGAGTCCGGAACCCGATGATCGCAGCGAAGGGAACACAACACGGAGCTTATGAAGTAAAGGACCGGATCTACAAAGGTTGTAATCCCTCTCACTTAGTGTTAAAGTGTTTAGCATGCTTGTTTTCGCCTAATCTCTAGTTTAAAGATCCGTATTCGGGTTGTTCGGCACGGCTAATTTTTTAATCGGGCATGGTTGATGCCTCGTAGACCCTTGTGCGCGTGCCTAGCAACCCTACATACTCATCCTCAAGCTAAACAAAAACAAAGCAAAACAAAATTATGAAATGGTATATACATATGTCCATTCCCTTGCCCACTGATCTATATTTATAGGCTCAAAAGAAAAATAAACAAACAATAAAAATGTGCCGACGTGGCATCAGGAAAGGGGCTGTGAGAAACTGGGGGCAATTGGGGTAGGTGGGGTCTGCCACACATGTCTTGATATCGGCCCAACTCCGAGCTCCAAGGCTCGTTTTTTGTGTGTTGGCTTGTTTTGTCCCCCACATCACTCTGATGTCGTTTGCTTGGTCAGTAAAGGCTTAGGGTGCAGCACTCGGGGCTTGGAGGGAAACTTGTAGCTATGGATCACATCAACACTTTATGCATTGAATGCACCATTAATGCACATCACACCATGCCCACTTGTGCCATGATTCATGGTTGCCCCATCATGGTCCTAGCCCAAGAGTTTGGTGTGTACACTTTCCTTGTATTGGACCATTTATACAAAAAGTGTGTACATATCAATTTATTGCAAACGAACTCTTAGGATATCGGCCGGTTTTCAGTTCCGTTTGCAGTGTCAACTCACAGACGATATATCTATGATTTTGAATGTGTTTCCTGTATTTTATCACGAATACCTGTAAACTATAATTACAGAGCATACACTGATTAATAGCACCGATATATAACAAAAGAGATAACGAATGAGCAGTATTAAAATGCAGTTTTCAGTGATGATCAACGGGTGACCTGTACAACTGTTGAAATTCCATGCTTAGATGAACTACGCGCTAACACTAATCCGTAACTATTGAATACAATGGAATGATCATTCCAACCGGGTACCCGTGTTTAATCAAACTGAAACAATTACCAAGCTTAGTAGATACCTATTGAGGTTCACTCACATGACATAATACACTTGGATAAACTCGCAAGCCATAACGCTACACTGTTTATCATAACTTATTGTTACCCGAAATACGTATACCCTAATAATCTAAACTACTGTTAATAAATACTGGAAGACACTCTCACATATACACTGTATACACATATCTTCTTTATCTAAATTCCTTATGAAGCAATCCTACTCGAGTGCAACTCGTTGACGGACTTTCTTTTCCTTTTTCTCTACCTCTGGGATGTCCGTTAGATGAGGACGGGGTTCAAGAATACAATGAAGGAGTGGAGGCCACCGACGATGATTTTATGGAACTGACGCCCAATTACTAGGATTAGAGATTTTACTTTTCCTGTTGCCCACCTGTTTAGGGCTTTGCATTCCGTTCCTTGATATAATAAACAATCTCTTTTTTTGTACCAGTGATGTAATGAAGTTATCAGTTAATAGAAATAAATGCTTTTGGCTTTTATTATTTGTTTTGGTATATTACTTGCATGATACACACGCGTGCGCTTAACATAACTGTATTGAGTTAGACCACATTCAATACAGTTAGGTTGTGGATCTTATCACGTCACTGTTTCTGTCCTTTGGGAAGCGGGGCGTGACAATCCATTTAGGCTCAATTTGGCAGCAAGGTTTAGGAAACTACAATTTTGTTTAAGTTAGAATGAAAACATTATTTGCATGCGTACAAAATGTGATTTCGTAAAATTAGGATTTCTCAAGGTTTAGAATCATTTTGGAAACATAATTTAAGAAATAACCGTTTCATTAAACTTGCTTATCTTTAGTGTAAGAGGGAGTGATGATGCTCATAAGTGAGAATTCCTCAGATCACGACACGTGGCGAATGACACGTCATCCATGACAACTCACTAATTTCCTGGGGGGCTACCGAGGCAAAATCAGTGTGGAGCACTAATGACCTTCCTCGATTCGTCTCCTAGCTTACACTCCGCCTCTTACCCAAGGGCGACTTAGCCGCCGAACTGGCGTCCATCCTCCTGTGCTCTTCTCCGATCTATTGCGGAGCTGAGCTTCCCCGGCCTCCCGGCTCGTCTCCGAGCCTCACGCCGAGCTAAGCCTACCCAGCTCACCCGGACAAACGAGAACGTGAGGTCCTAGCGCTTTCGCAACGGCTCCACGTATCTCTCCAAAGCGAGATATCTGCCGCCCCACATCCTGCGTCCCACGCTGGCGCATCCCCCTATTAATGGGCGTATCCCGCCATTAATAGGAGGATCCCGTCATTCACGCTGGCGTAACATCAGGGGGGTAACCAAAGGCGAAGATCTCGCGTCTTCTCGCTGCATGCGACCACTGTAAAAACCCCTCTCTCAGACGACTCAGGTAAGGCAATTTTAATCCAATAAGCCGCTACTCTGCCCATTTTCCTCGGCTAACTTGATAGTCGGAGGGTCCTACGGTGGTCACCTACCCCGGGACTTCTTTGCAGATAGCTCGGCTTCACCTCAAAATCAACCCATTGATATCCACACGCCAAAGCAGACAACCTTCAAACCAAATCTCAGCCGTTCAACAGCGCTCGCTACAGATCGACGGAGGACAGCATCTGAAGTAAATCCGACCTCCATCAGTTAGCGTCGTCTATTGGAACACTTGTAAGTTTCTTCCCCCCATCAAAGTTGATCTTCTGTCTTCGACCTAATGGAGAGTGAGAACCGTGGCAATCCCAGTACTAGTCGGCGCCTCCTCTATAATAGAGGCGGGAGCAGCTCATCTTCTCCTCCCAGTATCATTGTCACCTTATCTGCCCAGATCGACAGACTCACGTCGATGGTGGACGTGCTCATTTGCGTTTAAGCGGCGGTCCCAGCCTCCCAGATCGCAGTTCCCCCTCCCAGGGATCACGATGTCACAGAAGAGCGGATAACATTACTCCCCTCGAAGCCTCCGAACACAGGCGTGCCGACTCCGACAACCGTGGCTCCCATGCAGCGACCGATTCAATAACCCGCTGGGTACCGCACGGCTCTACGCCGAGGCCCGGGAAAGAGACCATCGCCGTGAAGACCATCGTCGGAACGAGACCGCGGATCCCACGCCGAGGTGTCAGTCAACTCGCTCGTGTTGGGACTTTCCCGTGCGCGCAAACGCGTATGTTTTGAAAATAGAATCGGTTTTGGAAATGGATGCGCACGTGAGCTCGGTCTCGTTTTAAAATTTATAAACCGCAAGTGCACGACGCGTTATAGCGAGCCGGCAAATACGGGTCAATCCGCAGGGAATTGTGTATTAGGTTTTGTTGCTCAAGGTTCAACAAATAATGAATTGGTTTGGTTGTCACTAAATATAAAACAAGAAAACAAAGAAAACAAGTTAAGAAAGAAATGGTTGTGGCTTTGGTTCGGATGGTCGAATTGCGACAATTCCTTCGACGCTCCCTTGATCATGAGTTGTCCGTCCTTTTGTCTAACCCGAAGTGAAGCATGACTCGTCAAAGCGGTTGCAAAGCACAAATCATCAAGTTCTCGGATCTCGACTCAAAACACGAAACGAATCCAATTAGGTTCTCTGTTCTGATTGCAGTGTCGGCTCCCAAACGCTATATCCGTGTGACATTGAGTGTGTTTCCAGTATTTTATCACGAATACCTGTAATCTATAATTACTGAGCAAACCCTTATTAATAGTACCGATATATAACAAAATTGATAATGAATGAGAGGTATTAAAATGCAGTTTTCTGAGATGAACAAATACCCCCAAACTTATCTTTTGCTCGTCCCGAGTAAAACAAAAAATCCTAGACTCACTTTCGCAGGGAACGCGATTGCACTGAGCACGTGCAATAAGCCGTTAAACCTCTAGGTATCCCTAGTAGGAGGAGTGTTGTCTCCTGAGGGTTTTCAGCGGATTACACCCACAAAATCCAGTCAAGTTAACGTCGTGGAGAAACTGTTGATTCTAATCTTAAGGTTAAGAATCAAAACTAGAAGCTCCATTATCCAAGTTAGAAACGTCAAACCCTATTTTTCACTCCTCGCAAATTATTTAATATAAGCTTATACACATCTTTTCGTGGTTGTGCAAATAGTGTCCATAAGTTTTTAAGAATTTGATCAGGGTCATCATGTCAAACATACGGACCAGGATAAACTACTAAAGGAGCACACGAGTTTGAAAGGAGTTATGATTTTTCTCAAATTTCATTCTCCAGTTAGGTTTCAAGTCCGAATATTTATTATTTTTAACAGAAAACCAAGTCTTATTCTTCACTCCTACCTTTCACCTGTTTTAGTTCATACACACCCTTCGTTATCGTGCAAACGTGTTTTATAAATATACCTTCATATCTACGCAAAAAAAACTGTTTTAATAGAAAACTCATCTCCGCCAAGATTATTCTTCCACAAAGAACCATGAGGACTTTTAACTCGGAGAGAACACTTGGCTTATTTTATTTAGCGATTGGAGACTTAGCGAGTTTTGGGACAATGACTCCCAAACCAGATGGTTTTAGGGCATTGGGTGTGGAGACACCCCAAGGAAGTAATTACCCAAGTTACTAAGGCCACAAAATAAAAGTCTCATTTTATTTAAAATATTCTGAACTCAGTGAAAACGGAGATATAGCCAGCATTTCTTTTAAATCCGAAGACGTTGTATATGGATAAGATGTGTAATTACTCCAACGAAGTTTCAGATGGGTTATTTTTCAGACTTTAAGCTTCTAATAAAACCTTAATAATATCATTCATATCTACTTCATCTTATGAACTATTCTTGATATTGCTTAACTCAGAACAAACCTGTTTGATCTTAAAGATATTTATCAATTTTTAAAAATTTTACAGACATGTCAGATTTTCATCAAATTCTCAAAAACATATGACACGTGTAAAGTGTTATAAAAGACGTATATCGGCTATGGTTAAATAGAAAGGAGGGTTATTTTTCGGGTCGTCAGTCTCACAAAAAGGATTTAGTTATTTCTAACTTATCAACCGAACCGTCAGACTTCGAATCAAGTTCCCCCGATAGCTAACATGACAATCAAGTTTTTATGTTTTTGAATTTTTTCAATTTTTATAAGTTTTTCAATACAATGCAATACAAAAGCAGATATGAAATGCGACTACATGCAATGAAAAGAAAACGCATAATATAAAGTGCTGAAATGCAGGAAATATGCACATGCAAACTATATGCTGATACAAGATCCATCCAAAACAGATCCACCCTCAAACTGAAGATGACGATGTCCTCATCGTCGCTTGGCCTTGCCCTTGATTCTGCTGCTCCCGCTTGCTTCATCCTGGTTCGCTAAGATCTGGCTTAGTTGTTCTTTTATCTCCTTGTTCTGCCTGATCAAACTTTTGATGCCACGGACCTCCATCCTGTGTAGTTTATATGGATCAGTCGGAACATCCTCTCCCAAGTAAATCTCAGAGGAAGTCTGTGGTGCTGCATGCTCGCTGGGGTCAGTGGGTGAACAGATCTGCTGCTCACTCTTGCTGTCAGTATAACCCGGTGAGATCCTCTCAATCTCGACCGGGACGGTGTCATACATAGTGATGCAGGCCGCGAAATCTTCCTCCTAAATGTAGTAGCGACAAATTTGGATGATGAGGACGAGAAGTAACGATTTGTGCACCACGACACTTTCCTTGATTGTGGTAAATAGCATGCTCGCCATGCAAAAATGATAATCCTTGGTCATCAAACAATGAACAATATGCCCCACAATCGCTGGAAACGAGAAAACTCGAATGATCCCCCTGACATTACGGTAAGCCCAGCGGCAAGCCGTATAGACATTTCGGTAAATCTGATGGGCATTTAGCCCAGCATCTCGTAACTTGCATCATGTCCCCATGATCGTCCTATACTAGGCAAGTTCTAACGGTCTCTAGAAACCAGGTCGGGTAGGGATGTTGGTGACATTTGAAATCGTATCCGCTGAGAATACCCTCCTTCTACCCTGAAAGTGAAATCGAATACGGTCCTGGAGTATTTCACCATTTCTTAGAGCGTCGTAGAACTCATCTACCAATTGCTCACAAGCACACAACCCCTCATCCCCATACAGCAAAAACTCCCAACCCAACTGTCGGATAGCGTCATGAAAATAGCTCCCAAACACCTCATGGGTGAACACATCGACAAAATTTCTCTCTAATTCAAAGGGGGCCATGATCTGTGGGTTGGTGAAGTTTTCTGAAAATTTAAACAACGCAGGAGAGGGGGGAGAAAAAATATTACAGAGACGACGAAGGCAAACGACGATCGGAGATGGCGAGACCGGTGGCGCCAGATGCAGTGATGTCACCGGTCAGAATCCGAGCAAAGGGGCTAGGGTTTTGGAGGAAAGTTTAGGGAATGCAAAGGAAACCACGAGATCTGTTTGAGTGGTAAGAATAAGGGGTCGGCTCAGGGATCTGGTGTTCCTTATAGTGAATTTTTTACAAAAAAAAACCCATCAAAAAAGAAACCCCACTCTTTACATATTTATTAAAACCAGACGTTAAATCAAAGTGCTATCTCCAAAAATTCAGCACTCTCCCCCAAAACGGGTGAGATCTTATTTTCAAAAAACTAAAAAAAGACTAAGATTAATTACAGTATTAACAAGTTAAAAGACAGTGTTGGTTCAGAAATTAATACCATCCATTCATAAATTTTATCGATATAATGCAAGGGCTGGTAAAACAATACGTATATAAAAAAGAGAAAGAAAAAGAATGTGTTAGTTGTTAGTGAAGGGCATGGATGTGTGTATGTTGGGATTGGAAGACGTTGAAGGTGAAGATGAAGTTTTGAAGAGGTTAAAGAATTGTTGCCCGAATGAATTGAATATTCAAGAAGCACGTGTTGAGTTTCGGAGTCAAGTTCGTTTAAAAACTGGAGTTCATCCGCAAAAATTTTGGAAAAGGAAAGGTTCATAGGATATTCCCTAATTGATCCTGACTCAAACTCACCTAGGATATCAAGTTCATCCGCAAATAATTCCTCAAAACTTTGCGTGAAAGAATATTTATCAAAGCTGCCTTCCTCCCTACAATCCTGCACAATTCTATTCTCATCGTTACAACTCACAATTCCCAAACGAGTTCTCCTTCTTCACATTCAGATCTGGGTAGATTCATGTCATCTAAAAATGTAGGTTCCCACACTAACGTTTCTTCCGAAACAATGTCACTAGGTGATACAAAAATTATGGGTTCCTGATCATTGATCTCTTTTAACAATTTATCCCAACCATGCCCGTCAAATTCACAAGCTCCCTCCTTTAAAATCGGAGCGCAAAAATCAGTCGGTTCATGAATTTCTTCTTCAAGTAATATTTCAGTTAAATCAACCTCAAAATCACAAGTGACAGGAGGTTCAATGGGTACCTGAAGACTAGTGGTGGACTGGCTTAGAGGGTTTTCCTTTGTGTCCTGATAACACTTAGTCAATTCATTTGCATCATCATCTATGAAATCATCAAAATTCATTTGATCGTTTATTTCACTCGGGTGACTTCCTAGATGATAGATATTGACACTATGTGGTTCTAATTGACTATGTTCACTCTCTAGAATCATCACAGCTACATGCTCTTCAATTCTAGCCAATAATTGAGTTTGAGCGTGAAACAATTGCTCAGACTGCTGTATAAATAGGGCTAGTGTCGCGGCTGTTTAATTCTCGACCGCAATCATCACTTCAGTACTCTTCTCTAAAGCGGTCAACCCAGCATCCATCTCACTATCATTCCCTAATGATGGCTTAGTTGTTTCAGGAAGGGAGGGTTGTGATGGTGATGCTAAAGCTGTTACCCTGTCGGCTTCTTTCTCTAAATTTTCAATCATTTGATCTAGGGTTGAAGTGGGAATGGGTTCAAGAGTGCTAGGTAGGTTACCTTTATCAAAAATCTGGGACGGTTGGTCACCCCCTAGAAAAGGATAATTTTCATGAATGTGGGAAGAATAGTGGCAATTTGAACAAAAGAATTTGGATTGAGTATAAACAAAGGAATAAGAATCGTGAAAAATTGAATTGAATCGTGTATTACCCATATCAACAAGAACTCACAAAAATCATAAAAACAAAGAATATCAAACCCCTAGCAGACTATGTTATGCCAAGTCAACTAGACCTGCTCAAGAACCTGATTGTCGAAGTAAAACTGTGTCGAGAAACGGGCTTAAGATAAACGGATCACGAAGCCAGCTAAGTGCAGAGATAAGGGGAGGTTTTCCAACACTTTCGTGAAGTTCCTTAATTAGAATAACCTTTTCTCATGAACACTTGCCTAGACACCCCGTGAACGATATATCGTTAAGCAGTGTTCTAAACAAAGTTAACTTCTCCTAATGAGCGCGAAATCCTTAAAGTCAAAGTTCTAGTTAATTTTAAATTACTGTGGGTATGCAAGTATGCAGTTTTGTCATTTGTGGGCTACGAAAAAAGGTGATAAAATCCTTTACCGTATCTTGTTTGGTTTCGTGCCCTTATTATCCGTATTAAGATGCAAATGCGCAATCAATAAAAGAATTCAAGAATCAAGCAATTTACGCAATTATTTTTCTCTTAGGCTTAAGCGCTGCAACAAATACGGGTTAGTTCTCTGTGCAATTGGTGGAAAATTTGTGCGAAGAATCATGCAGAAGATAGAGTATTAGAATGCGTCGAATTGGAGCGAAGGTGTTAGAAAATACGTACCGATGCGATTTTGGGTTTAGAACCCCCTTTGAAGTGATTACGGGTATTTGAATGTTCGATTGCGCGGGTCAAACTACCCGGATCTTTGGCACTATACTTCACTAATGTCTTGCACTGGAATTTGAAGATTGCTCCACACGATCGCTGTTCGTAATTCCTTAAAAACTGAAATGTCGGAAATTACGATATTTAGTGTCAAAAAGCGATATATATGCCCCAATTCCTGCAAACTCAAAATTAGAAAAATCAAACAATACCACTAGAATACTAACTAGCTACTAGAGATACCACAAAATAAAAAAAATTCCAAAACATCACCAAATACCCGGCGGCGCCGGATATTTTAGCAATGTCGCCTGTCTTTTTTTGGAGTAGGTGCTCGAAATTTTGTTAGGTTCTCTAGGATAGTTAAGTGTTCTTATGGTATAACTTGATTTTTAAAATAAATTTCAGGGTGTTAGCAGGTCTGAAAGACATAGAACAAAGTAAAAAGAATGTTTGTTGTGTTAGTTTTGGAAAATTTGAGTTAAAAAGTTAGTGAGTTAGTACGAACCAGAAATAACAATTCCTAATGACTACCAACTCCCTGGAAACGGTGCCAAAAACTTGTCGGGACTTTACCCGCGCGCGCAAATGCATATGTTTTGAAAATAGAATCGGTTTTGGAAATGGATGCGCATGCGAGCTCGGTCTCGTTTTAAAATTTATAAACCGTAATTGCACGGCGCGTTGTAGCGAGCCGGCAAGTACGGGTCGATCTGCGAGGAATTGTGTATTAGGTTTTGTTGCTCAAGGTTCAACAAATAATGAATTGGTTTGGTTGTCACTAAATATAAAACAAGAAAACAAGTTAAGAAAGAAATGGTCGTGGTTTTGGCTCGGATGGTCGAATCGCGACGATTCCTTCGACGCTCCCTTGATCATGAGTTGTCCGTCCTTGTGTCGAACCCGAAGTAAAGCATGACTCGTCAAAGCGGTTGCAAAGCACAAATCATCAAGTTCTCGGATCTCGACTCAAAACACAAAACGAATCCGTATTGTTCACTTACCGTTTGTATGTCCAAGCTTGAGGTATCAACACTAAGCACAATGGTTAGCAAGCATACGACAACATCAAAAACATAAATTAGCAAGTGAGAGAAATTGCTTTTAGTGTTAACTTTGCTAAGTGTTTGTGATAGTATAGGGTATATGAAAGCCGAGGGTTTGTCAAGCAATTGGTCACAAAATACCGTATCTAAACTTAGCAAACTTAACACCAAATTGATTTTATCTTAAATATTGTGAAATGGGGAAAGGGAGTGAGTATGATATATGAAGAGGTTACAAAGTAACCATGGTTTCAAAATACCATATCACATCAATACATAAACAATCTTTAAGTTAGAATCAAATTATGCATATTAAACATAAACAAGAGGAGGAGGAAGGCAGGGCCTTTCATCTCATTTCCTCACCGTCACCACAACCAAAGAATGATTAGTTACACATAACAATAGCAAAAGAAAGCAAGTAAAAAGAAGAATTAAAGAAACAAAGCAAAAGCAATATTATTAACACTTGATGAAGTTGAGGTACAAGATATTGGTAACTTGTTCAACCTCCATAATGAAGCTCTCAAAAGAGATCTTTAAGAGGGAAGAAGAAGAAGAAACCAAGTTGAAACCCAAACAACTCTCAAGCCTAAACCAAAAACTAAGAAAAATGAAAATGGTATATATTATATGGCATGGTGGTACCTTGGCTCAAATCTGTTCTGGTATTTATAGGCATCAAAATAGAATAAACAAACAATATAGAATGAATGATGTGATGCTTATAAAGTGCCAGAAGAAAAATAAGGAGAAAAGGAGCTATGGGGACCGGTGTCGCCGGATTTATTGGGGGACTCGCCGGTCTAAATCCGAGCATTGAGGCTCGTGTTGGTATGGTGAACTCGAGTGCTCTCCAACATCATCCTGGTGCTGCTTGATTTCTATATAAATTCATGGTTACTACTCAGGGATTTTGGAGGGAAACATGATGCTACATATCACATTAAAACTTTTAGCATTTAACTCATGTCATCATCCCACATGAGCCCACTTACATAAATTGTGCAAAGGCGGCCCCCACATGGTCCATGTCAAAGAGCTAGTATCACACATGTATTGTGTTGGACCAAAATATGTGTATACTAGTTTATTTGAAAAATAGCTCTTTGAATATCGGTCGATTCTCTGTTCTGATTGCGGTCTCGCCTCCTAAATGCTATATCCATGACATTGAGTGTATTTCCAGTATTTTATCATGAATACCTGTAATATGTAATTACTGAGCATACACTGATTAATAGTACCGATATATAACAAAATTGATAATGAATGAGAGGTATTAAAATGCAGTTTCTGATATGAACAACCCGCTTCCAGGTGTGAACGACGCCCTCACTTGCCGGGCCACACAAACAACTCATGTCAAGGCTGCTCCAAAAGGACGTCGCCGGAGGATCTGAGAAATTTGATAGAGCGGAATCGAAACCGCACTACTGCGCAGACCAGGAGTAGAAATGGCCACCACTCTAACTGTGCCGAATCCTCGAGGTACTACAACCGCCTCAAGGCCCTCGAGAAGAAAATCGAGGGCATACACCAGGATGGCCAGGCATCCGGGATCGAGGGCATACACCGGGATGGCCAGACGTCCAACGGAGGGGCCCGATACTCCGCCGATTCACTGACAAAACCCTTTATGGAGGAACTGCTGGCCAAGCACGTCTTATCCAGGAACAAACCATCCAAGGTGGCCCTCTTCGATGGGAAATCTAACCCAAAGGAACATCTAAACGCATTTACTGCGGGCATGAGCTTCCAGGATAACTCCGACGCTGCCTAATCCCAAGCATTTCCCGCCACCCTCATCCGGGCTGGACGGGACTGGTTCTGAGGACTCACGCCATGCTCCATCTCTACCTTTGATGAGCTGGCCACCCATTTCCTTGGTCACTTCGTCGGAAACAGACGACAGAAGAGGATTGTTGATTACCTCTTCACCATAAAGAGCGGGGACAAGGAATCCTTTAAGGGATGCGTCACTTGCTTTACAACGCTCTCCTCAAGGCCCCCAAGCACCGGGATGAAACTGTCATCACCACACTAAGGTCGGGTATTAGGCATAAAGAGTGGCTCTGCTCTTTTGCATTAGCACAACCTAAGACCATGGCCGAGGTAAAAGCTTGGACAGAATGAGAGATCCAGCTCGAGTCGGAGGCGAACTCCAACCTGCCCCGGGGTGACCAAGCCAACCAAAAGAAGAGGGGCAGAGAAGAGAAGAAGAGGGTCAACCGACCAAAGCCATACTCCCCGAAGTTCCAGGAGTACACTCCTCTTAACATCTCCTAGACCGAGCTGTTGGAGGAGGCGAAGGGAGAGAGATTCTTTAAGCTCTCGTCAGTCACCCATAGAGCGGCTAAGCGTATCCGGGGCCCGTACCGCGCCTTCCATAGGTCGCAGGGTCACCCGACCGAAAACTGCAAACAACTCTTTGACTACATCGAGGATTTGATCTGCTCTGGCTACCTGATGAAGTACTTGCAGGACAAGCGACAAGCAGATCGAGAACAGGAGAACCAGCCCCTCCCGGGGAATTAACGATCGGGTAAATTATGGTCGTTACCTCGGAATCTGCCTGGGGTGCCGGTGAAAATCACCGCCTACTACCCGTCGAAAGTACTAGCGACCCACCCCAAAAGAAGTGCAGGACGGCCGAGCCCATCATCTTCACCAATGAAGACCTCCACGGTATATCCTTGCCTCACAACGACCCTCTCGTCATTACTGCCCGGGTCCACCGTTACGAGGTACAGAGGATATTGGTCGATTCCGGGAGCTCGGCAGACATCCTCTTCTACGACTGCTTCCAACATATGGGTCTTGGACCGTCCGACCTAAGGCCTACCTCCCACGTCCTCTCGGGGTTTACCAACTACTCTATCCCGGCTGAGGGAGTGGTCACCCTCCTCCTCAACATTAGAGAAGCGGGTCGTACGAGTACCATACCTGTAGAGTTCATCTTCGCTAGGGTCCCCTCATCCTACAACATCCTCCTGGGCCGCCCGACATTGAACGCCCTCCGGGCCTAAATCTCGACCTATCACCTCGCGATCAAATTTCCATTAGACCAGGGGAGATAGGCCGGACCAACGGGAACCAGCAGATCGCCAAGATTTGCTTTACCTTGACGTCCCCCGCCGGAGAGCAGAGCAACGACTTTAAAGACACAGACGATTTCCAGGGGTCCTTGGACACGCGCGACGACCATAACGAAATCCGAGGAGCCCCGGTAGAAGCGCTGACTGAAGTTCCCCTCATTGAGAGGGTCGATGGACGCACCGTTCAGATCGGATCTCTTTTGATGGGAAACCGTCGTGAGGACTTGATCCGTTTTCTCTGAGGGAACTCGTACGTGTTCTCTTGGGCACCGGCAGACATGCCCACGACCGACCCTAAAGTAATCTCACACAAGCTCGGGGTCGACCCGAAGTCCCGATCCGTCCGACAAAAGAAGCGAAGTTTCACGCCAATCAGATGAAAGGGGATCGAGGACAAGATCGATAGATTGCTCGCAACCAACTTCATTAGAAATATTGATTACTCGGATTGGCTAGAGAATGTGGTCATGGTCTAAAAAGCAAACAGGAAATGGAGAATGTGCGTTGACTTCACATGTCTGAACAAGGCCTGCCCAAAAGATAAATATCCCCTCTCTCGGATAGACCAGCTAGTGGACAGCTCGGCCGGCTAAGAATTGCTAAGCCTCATGGACGCTTTCTCCGGCAAAAATCAGATCCGGACAAACTCGTCAGATGAAGAACTTACCGCGTTCACCACGGACCGGGGGTGTACTGCTACAAAGTGATGCCCTTCGGTCTCAAGAATGCTGGGGCTACATATCAGTGCCGGGTAAATAAACTGTTCCAACCCCATATACGTCTTGAAGTTGATGATAAATGTATAACCGAAAAGCAGAACGAAATTCAGCCATCATTTCCCACATCTGGTTCAGCAATACTCGACACACCATTTTTTTTACCCATTTCATCTCCCACTTTCTCTCGTTCTTCTTATAATCTTCCTTTAATGATAGCGAGTGTTGATGAATCACAATCCGATATTTCGGTTTTGATAATTCTAGAAAGACAACTTAATTTAGATTCTTTTGAGAATGAGGTCGATGAGCTTTTCGAGTCTCCTACCTCCATAATTTTTGACAAATCAAGCATGTTGAATTCTGGCGCGACACTTATTGACATTGAAACATTCAATCGGACCATCGATGAAAGTTTCGACGACATTTTCGCCAACGAACTTGCATTCGTAAATGACCCGGATTTTGTGATTAATCAACCTCCATCTGAAGAAATTGAACCACCACCATTTCTTCTTATCCCATACGAGAATATGACCATTCTTTCCATTCCTAATCATCCACATTCTCGTTTCCGTTCACCATTACTGTTTCGTCTCTATCAACCGAGACGTAAACCATACCGCCTCCTATCTCCCCACTTCTTCAAACCTCTGATTTTCCACCAACCAGTACGTTATATCGATAAAAATTTTGAATGGTTGGTGTTGACTTTTGGTCTTTGTAAGGCTTTACTTTGACCAATAACTTTAACCCCCCCAATAATTTTAATTGCTTAATACTATTTTACTTAAGTTTGGGGAGGAATATTATGGCTCTTGAAAAGAAAATTTTTACAAAATTGTGAGCCAAAAATAAGTTTGGGGGAGCATTTTCACTTTCAATTTTTGTTGCCCCCGGTAATAACCTTTCCTCCGAAGTCTACAGGTTTTTAAGATTTAAAAGAAACAACAGTGAGGACACTGCTGCAAACAGGTTTGGGGGAGGTTTGTACTTATTTACGCATTACTTTGCATTATACTATATATAAGCATACAAAAAAAATTTGATAATAAAAGTTTGAAAGTGAAAATTTACATATGAAAAATAGAAATAGTTTGAGAAAAGCAAGAAAATTAGATGTTTTCTTAAATGAAACTAGTAATAAGTAGTTATGAGCTGTTGTCCCAAGAGTTAGTAAGATGAATGAAATTACTAATCTGAGGATAAAAATAAGTCTGAAAAATAGTCCTATTCTTGAGGCCAAATATTTGAACGTTGATACCCTACTATACGCACTTACATACATCTTGAAATATGTGATAGTAGAGGATACCTTGAAATGCTCTTGTCTAAAAGACTTAGTATGAAGGAAAATAAAATAAAATATAAGAGGTGAAGAAAAAAATGAACACTGGTTTTGTAATTGCTTAAGGCAGCATAAAAAAATAATAGCGAAGGTGCTTTATCACCTAGTGCCTTAGACCAACTGGTTTGGGAGCCACTGCTAAACCTTAGGTGTGCAAGACGAGGAATTACACCTTAATACACAAGAACATTTTGTAATCGGTCGATTAGTAACTCAAGAAGTATTAACGGTCGCATGAAAAATGTGTGAGCAATTTCATAAAAAAAAAAATCACCGACTAAAAAGTACGTTGGAAGATGGACAAGAGTATGATAGCTTGAATTGAATTCCCTAAGTGTAGGGATGTCTTTTACACACACATAGGGGTATATGATCAATGTTTGGAAGAAAGATAGGGAGTAAGACTAAAGGCTATGTTTTATTGAGATTTGATGTGATTTCTAACATTTTTTCCTGATCATTAAGATAGTGCTCATAGCAACTGAGAAACTGGTGTAGTTGAAACTCTTATTTTCAAGTTTTTTCTTTCATAATTCTTATCTTTGTATGTAACTTTTACTATCTTTCTTTTATTATAGGATTTTGTGGGTGTAATCCGCTGAAAACCCTCAGGAGACAACACTCCTCCAACTAGGGACACCTAGAGGTTTAACGGTTTGTTGCACGTGCTCAGTGCAATCGTGTTGCCTACGAAAGTGTGCTATTTAGTTCTTCTTCTTTTTCTCCTTCTCTTGAATAACTAGTTTGCTCGGGACGATCAAAGTTAAGTTTGGGGGTATTTGTTCAGTTGATAAAACTGCACTTTTAATATGACATTTTTCCTACTATTTCTATATAAAAAAAGGTGTTTATTATAATATATGACACATATGAGGGTTTATCTGTAAAAATACTATTTTCATGTGTTTATATATTATAATTAACATTATGAAGGAAAAAGTAAGCATATAATATCCATGTAACATTTGGCCCATTTAATATGCTTACCTTATTAAATACCTTTGACCAATTCTCTTAAAACTAAAATATCATGACAAATGGTTAAAGATAATATCTCAATAAAAAAAATTCTACTAACATTATTTATTGAGATAATTGTGCAGAAATTATTTCAGGACTAGAATCAAGGAAATCTGAGTTATCGAGATCAAATCTGCCGAAATAGTAAAGTAAATTGAAGAAATCAATTATGGCAGAGACGTAGAGAAGATTTTCAGATTCCAGATACCAAAATAGTCTACATGTGTCACCAGAAGAAGCCTCAAGAGAAACGAACCCACGATCCTCCTAATCCACCGCGGATCCGCGGCCAAACCCACCATTACACCGCGGTTCCGCCGCACTTCTGAGGAGTTAGGGACCTGGATTTTCTGGTTTGGATCCTAACAACTAGTTACCATATATGGAAAGTCACCATATATGGAAAGTTACCATATATGGAAAGTCACCAGGTAACTAGGTTTTCTTCTTTGAGGGCTATATAAATGACCAAGGGCTAAAGTTAGAAGGCATCAAGCTGAAGAGATCACGAAGTCCACGACAGGCTCACGCATCCAGACTGATCATCAACTGTTAATCTACCTCCTTATAAGAGATCGAGAAGCAAACTAGCATTTTGTAATCATTTTCTAAGGGAACAAAGTGAAAATGATTTTTGTTGATTAATAAAGGTAGTAGTTTTCTTATTATATCTCTTTGTAGTTTTTAATATGATTTCTCTCTCCATCTCTTCTTCTCCCAACATGCGTGAGTAATTCGTTTCTTGTTAGGGTTCATGGGATTAGGGTAGGTTAATAGATGATGAAGATCCTTAAACTCTTTTTAAGTCCTAAAAAGTTTATAAACTTTATCAAAAGAATAGTTAACATCCTAATTGGGCGCGCTATCAATTCATTGATAATCGGGACCACGATTAGAGATTAGATTAACTATTGTATTGATAAAGGCTAGATATGAACGAAGTTCCATGTCGAGATAGGGGTTAAGAGTGGGAACCCTTTTTCCCTCCAGAAACCCTAATCTACATGCATCACTGTCGTTCTAGTTTTAAATCTATTAAAGGATAAAAAGAGTAATTTTTAATTAATCATCCATAACTACTAAATCCCAATGAACCCTACAAGCTCCCTTTTAATATTAAAATTACATCCGTAGTTAATCTAAATCTATATTTTGCATCCGTGTTGAACGTAGATCTAAAAACTATTTCCACTATTCTTTATTCCTCTATTCTTCCTGTTTTTCAACATGTCTAAAGTAAGATTAAAAGATTCAACGTTTTCCTGAGGAAGACCCGTACTCACCCCGGTCTAGCTACGCGCGACACCGTTCTGATTGCGGTTACACTTCTTTAAAATAGATCAATCAAATGGCGCCGTTGCCGGGGATACGTGCGTAATTTATTTTTCTTACTATTCGTGTTGAATTTTTATTCGATCTATATCATAAAAATAAACAAAACTGCAAATTGTATATTTAACGATTATTGTGTGAATTTTGCGAGGGGATCTGGAGTCACAGAATTGAGGAAACAGAGAGCCAGAGGCATTCATCAAGATCCAGAAGAGCAAGAGAGGCCACGTAGCAAAAGTCTCCACCTGATCTCCCAAGTCGGCGGCGGAAGTGCGGCAATAAGGCAAATTTGCGGCGGAAGCGCGGCTGAATTGGAGAATTAGGGTTTCAAACTTCTCTGGTATCTTTTATATATCTTTCTCTCTTCTCTGAAATCCAATAAAATTTCTTTTCTGCAGGATTCTTTGCAAAATATCGCCGCTCAAAAAAAATCTTTTTGCAAAGTTTTGTAATTGGTTTGTTTATTCATATTTTAATACGGACTTTAAGGGGCAAGACCAAAATTCAGATTAGGTGGGGATTTTATCACCCTTCCTAAGCCCCACAAATCACAAAACGGCATCTGCATCAACCCTACATTAATTTAAAAAATATCTAGACAAGACTCTAAGGACTGTCACGCTCATTAAGGAAAAAGGAAGTTCGTGGGTAATTTATCGCTTATCTGCATTACTTTTGTGGTGCCTAGGCAAGTGTGTCAAAGGTAAGTGGTTATTTAATTAGGCCCGCTATTTTTTGGTGATTCGTATAGCGGATACCTCCCACTTACCTGGAACTTACCTGGCCACAAGAGTAGGAAAGAGGTGGTAGAGGATTTGTCATGTGGCTTGTCCTTTGGAAATCTAGGAGCTGTCTAGAGCTTGTCCCAGGTAACCATAGTTCTAGGGTTGTTTGTGCATTTTTTTTATGATTTTGTGAGTCAACCCCCAAGTCCACTTTTAAAGCGAAACAATCCAAATTTTTTTCTTTTCCTTTTTACCCTTCCCCCCTCTTTTCTTCTTATAATGGGTAACCCAAACAGACGAAATCTTGCCGAGGTTTGCTATCCACAACCAGATATTTCTCGTTTTCATAATCGCTACGGTATACCATCCGACTCTCCCATATCTTAAAGAGATCGGATAGAAAAAGCGGATAGAAAAAGTTGGCCAGCTCAGTCCAGGTCTTATCAACCGTATCCTAATTCGACATCTGTTTCAATTGATACTCCGAGTGAGGAATCCCCTAGACGCATGTTCATTGCTGAGCATATAGCAAGGGCTAACAGCTAAAGTTTCAATCCGGACCAATATCAACCATCACCACCACTTTCTAAAGAAGAATTTCATAATAGATTTGCGGCATATATGATGTCTATTGAGAATAGCCAACCAATCAACCAATATCAGTATTCTTCTTATCATAATGTTGATCCTACTCCTGCCCAATGTTCGCAACCACTCTATTCCTATCAATCCTATCCGACTTTTACACCTTCTCTAGAAGCCCTTCTAATCAGTCATTTGGGAGTTTTAATTATCCACAAGAATTTCAATCTTATACTGAAACCCCTTATCAACCCAAGTCTAGTCTTGAGCGGACGTTAGAAAAATATGTGGAAATGCCGCACCAAATTAGAAAGGAAACAACAGAGTGGATGCAAGCTAATAATTTCAAATCAGCCCAAAATTTTTCAGTATACAATACGGTCATGGGACAAGGTGAGAATTTGGGAAGTGAGACAGAACTGTACGCCCTTCCTAATCAAACCTCCCCATTCCAAACTGAAATCCACAACTCTGGTTTCATAGATTCATCGAGTACACCAAATGATTCACCAATTGAATATAGAATGTCTGATGAGTTGTGTGACTTTGTCGTGTTTGATTTACCCGATGTGAAGGGTCCATTTCAAGTGAAACCACACCCAAACCTTGCGATCTCTACACCTCCACTCTTGAACCAAAATTGATTGAAAACCATAATTTTAATCAGGTGTTTGAGAATTCGAAACTTCACTTGAATGAGGAAATTGACATTGGGGATATATTGAATGATGAACCCAAAAATTTGGATGAGTTTATCCCATCAATTCATCAGGTCCTTTCACTTCCTTGTGGTCATCATCTTGAGCCTTTAACTATTCTTCCTGAACCCCATATGCGACAACCGAAAAGCAGAACGAAATTCAGCCATCATTTCCCACATCTGGTTCAGCAATACTCGACACACCAATTTGTTTACCCATTTCATCTCCCACTTTCTCTGGTTCTTCTTCTAATCTTCCTTTAATGATAGCGAGTGTTGATGAATCACAATCCGATATTTCGGTTTTGATAATTCTAGAAAGACAACTTGATTTAGATTCTTTTGAGAATGAGGTCGATGAGCTTTTCGAGTCTCCTACCTCCATAATTTTTGACAAATCAAGTATGTTGAATTCTGGCGCGACACTTATTGGCATTGAAACATTCAATCGGACCATCGATGAAAGTTTCGACGACATTTTCGCCGACGAACTTGCATTCGTAAATGATCCGGATTTTATGATTAATCAACCTCCATCTGAAGAAATTGAACCACCACCATTTCTTCTTATCCCATACGAGAATGTGACCATTCTTTCCATTCCTAATCATCCACATTCTCGTTTCCGTTCACCATTACTGTTTCGTCTCTATCAACCGAGACGTAATCCATACCGCCTCCTATCTCCCCACTTCTTCAAACCTCTGATTTTCCACCAACCAGTGCGTTACATCGATAAAATTTTTGAATGGTTGGTGTTGACTTTTGGTCTTTGTAAGGTTTTACTTTGACCAATAACTTTAACCCCCCGCAATAATTTTAATTGCTTAATACTATTTTACTTAAGTTTGGGGGGGAATATTATGGCTCTTGAAAAGAAAAATTTTACAAAATTGTGATCCAAAAATAAGTTTGGGGGGGCATTTTCACTTTCAATTTTTGTTGCCCCCGTTAATAACCTTTCCTCCCAAGACTATAGGTTTTTAAGATTTAAAAGAAACAACAGTGAGGACACTGCTGCAAACAGGTTTGGGGGAGGTTTGTGCTTATTTACGCATTATTTTGCATTATACTATATATAAGCATACAAAAAAAATTTGATAATAAAAGTTTGAAAGTGAAAATTTACATATGAAAGATAGGAATAGTTTGAGAAAAGCAAGAAAATTAGATGTTTTCTTAAATGAAACTAGTAATAAGTAGTTATAAGCTGTAGTCCCAAGGGTTAGTAAAATGAATGAAATTACTAATCTGAGGATAAAAATAAATCTGAAAAATAGTCCCTATTCTTGAGGCCAAACATTTGAACATTGATACCCTACTATACGCACTTACATACATCTTGAAACTTGTGATAGTAGAGGATACTTTGAAATGCTCTTGTCTAAAAGCCTTAGTATGAAGGAAAATAAAATAAAATACAAGAGGTGAAGAAATAAAATGAACACTGGTTTTGTAATTGCTTAAGGCAGCATAAAAAATTATAGCGAGGGTGCTTTATCACCTAGTGCCTTAGACCAACTGTTTTGGGAGCCACTGCTAAGCCTTAGGTGTGCAAGATGAGGAATTACACCTTAATACGCAAGAACATTTTGTAATCGGTCGGTTAGTACCTCAAGAAGTATTAACGGTCGCATGAAGGATGTGTGAGCAATTTCATAAAAAAAAATCACCGACTAAAAAGTACTTTGGAAAATGGACAAGAGTATGATAGCTTGAATTGAATTCCCTAAGTGTAGGGATGTCTTTTACACACACGTAGGGGTATATGATCAATGTTTGGAAGAAAGATAGGGAGGAAGACTAAAGGCTATGTTTTATTGAGGGATGATGTGATTTCTAACATTTTTTCATGATCGTTAAGATAGGGCTCATAGCAACTGAAAAACTGGTGTAGTTGAAAACTCTTATTTTCAAGTTCTTTCTTTCATAATTCTTATCTTTATATGTAACTTTCACTATCTTTCTTTTATTATAGGATTTTGTGGGTGTAATCCGCTGAAAACCCTCAGGAGACAACAATCCTCCTACTAGGGACACCTAGAGGTTTAACGGCTTGTTGCACGTGCTCAGTGCAATCGTGTTGCCTACGAAAGTGGGCTATTTAGTTCTTCTTCTTTTTCTCCTTCTCTTGAATAACTAGTTTGCTCGGGACAATCAAAGTTAATTTTGGGGGTATTTGTTCAGTTGATAAAACTGCACTTTTAATATGACATTTTCCTACTATTTCTATATAAAAAAAGGTGTTTATTATAATATATGACACATATGAGGATTTATCTGTAAAAATACTATTTTCATGTGTTTATATATTATAATTAACATTATGAAGGAAAAAGTAAGCATATAATATCCATGTAACATTTAGCCCATTTAATATGCTTACCTTATTAAATACCTTTGTCCAATTCTCTTAAAACTAAAATATTATGACAAATGGTTAAAGATAATATCTCAATAAAAACAAATTCTACTAACATTATTTATTAAGATAATTGTGCAGAAATTATTTCAGGATTGGAATCAAGGAAATCTGAGTTATCGAGATCAAATCTGCCGAAATAGTAAAGTAAATTGAAGAAATCAATTCTGGCAGAGACGTAGAGAAGATTTTCAGATTATAGATACCAAAATAGTCTACATGTGTCACCAGAAGAAGCCTCAAGAGAAACGAACCCACGATCCTCCTAATCCACCGCGAATCCGCGGCCAAACCCACCATTACGCCGCGGTTTCACCGCACTTCTGAAGAGTTAGGGCCCTGGATTTTCTGGTTGGGATCCTAACAACTAGTTACCATATATGGAAATTCGCCATATATGGAAAGTCGCCATATATGGAAAGTTACCATGTATGGAAAGTCACCAGGTAACTAGGTTTTCTTCTTTGAGAGCTATATAAAGGACCAAGGGCTAAATTTAGAAGGCATCAAGCTGAAGAGATCACGAAGTCCACGACAGGCTCACACATCCAGGCTGATCATCAGCTGTTCATCTACCTCCTTAGAAGAGATCGAGAAGCAAACTAGTATTTTGTAATCATTTTCTAAGGGAACAAAGTGTAAATGATTTTTGTTGATTAATAAAGGCAGTAGTTTTCTTATTCTTTCTCTTTGTAGTTTTTAATATGATTTCTCTCTCCATCTCTTCTTCTCCCAATATGCGCGAGTAATTCGTCGCTTGTTAGGGTTCATGGGATTAGGGCAGGTTAATGGATGATGAAGATCCTTAAACTCTTTTTAAGTCCTAAAAAGTTTATAAACTTTATCAAAAGAATAGTTAACATCCAAATTGGGCGCGCTATCAATTCATTGATAATCGCGACCACGATTAGAGATTAGATTAACTATTGTTTTGGTAAAGGCTAGATATGAGCGGAGTTCCATGTCGAGATAGGGGTTAAGAGTGGGAACCCTTTTTCCCTCCAGAAACCCTAATCTACATGCATCACTGTCGTTCTAGTTTTAAATCTATTAAAGGATAAAAAGAGTAATCTTTAATTAATCATCCATAACTACTAAATCCCAATGAACCCTACAAGCTCTCTTTTAATATTAAACTTACATCTGTAATTAATTTAGATCTATATTTTGCTTCCGTGTTTAACGTAGATCTAGAAACTATTTCCACTATTCTTTATTCCTCTATTCTTTCTCTTTTTCAACACGTCTAAAGTAAGATTAAAAGATTCAATGTTTCCCTGAGGACGACCCGTACTCACCTCGGTCTTGCTACGCGCGACACCGTTCTGATTGCGGTTACACTTCTTTAAAACAGATCAATCAAGTCACTAACAGCAAATTCCTCGGGTTCATGGTTACTCACCGAGGAATCGAACCGAACCCAGAAAAGATCAGCGCCATTCTCAACATGGCCACACCAAAGAGCAATGTTGAGATCATGCGGCTCACAGTGAGAGTGGCCGCTCTCATGTCAAGATCCGGAGAAAAGTGCCTTCCGTTACACAAAGCCTTGAGAAAGATCCATAAGTTCGAATGGTCGGAGGACTGTCAAAATGCTTTCGAGCAACTCAAGGCGCACTTAGAAACTCCCCCACTTCTCACCCGACCAGTCAAAGGAGACGAGCTATCATTGTAACTTGCGGTCTCCGACCAAGCTGTAGGCTCGGTGCTCGTCAGAGAAGTCGAAGGTGTGCAGAAGTCGGTCTACTACGTAAGCCATGTCTTCAAAGATGCGGAAACGAGATACCCGGCTATAGAAAAGATAGTCTTGGCGCTTTTCGTCGCCTCAAAGAAGCTGCGGCACTACTTCCAGGCGCACACTATCCTCGTCCTCACCGAGCAACCTATAGGGACTATTCTTGCCTCTCCCGAATCATCAGGTCGTGTGGAGAAATGAATGTGGGAATTATCCCAATTCGACATCAAATACCGCCCCAGAATCAAAGCACAAGTCTTAGCAGATTTCGTGGTTGAATGCACTATTCCCACAAAGGAAGGAGAGGCAGCACGGGACCCCAGACCCCAACCCTCGGTCGAGGAAGTACCCGACTCCATCCCCGATTGGGTTCTCTACGTGGATGGATCCCCTACCGAGGAGGGAAGCGAAGCTGGTCTGATCATCCAAGGCCCGGACGAGGCAGAGATGGAATACTCTTTGAAGCTCGCGTTCAAAGCGTCAAACAACGCCGCGGAATACGAGGCTTTTTTGGTAGGATTGCGAATCGACTTGGGGGTGGGGCTGAAGAAGATCCTAATTCACAGCGATTCCGCTCTGGTCGTCGGCCAAGTTTCCGGGCGTTTTGAGGCCCGAGAACCGCTCATGGTGAAGTACCTTGCCGAGGTGAAAAGACTCCGCAAAAACTTTGATGAAGTCCAAGTGGAACAGATTCCCCAGAACCTGAACACCCAAGCCGGCGCTTTGAGCAAACTAGCTTCTTCCTATACGGCCAACCATAATTGGAATATCCTCTTCGAAGTCTTTCCATGGCCTAGTGTGGAAGACAGAAAGGTAACGCTCCAAGTATACTCGACTCAGGAGGAAAGCCAAGATTGGAGGAAGTCCCTCATGGAGTTCTTAAAAGATGGTACACTCCCGGAAGACCGAGGGGAAGCACGCCGCTTTTGAGCAAAATCCCGGCATTTTATCTGGAGCAATAGAAACCATTACAAGAAGTCGTGCACACAGCCTCTGCTCCGATGCATCGATCCTCACGAAGCCGACTACGTTCTACGAGAGATACACGAAGGAATCGGTGGAGCACATCAAGGGGCCCGCACCTTGGTCTAGAGGATGCTGCTCCAAGGATATTATTGGCCGAAGATACACCAAGACGCCGAGAAGCCTGTCAGAAGATGCAAAAGCTGCCAACTCCACGACAGCATACCCTGTCTTCCTGCTACTGAGCTAACAACCCTCGGTTCCCCTTGGCCGTTTGCGCAATGGGGAATGGACATGGTTGGCCAACTCCCTACCGGTGCGGGCGGATACAAGTACATCCTCGTCGCGGTAGACTACTTCACGCAGTGGGTTGAGGCCGTGTCTATCAGAAAACCGGATGCCACGACTACTATAAACTTCCAACAGAACAACATAATTACTCAATTCGGGACCCCGAGGTGTATAGTTACCGATCACGGAACCAACTTCGAAAATGATAAAGTCAAAGAGTTCTACAGCGATTACCACATTCTAATGAAGTTCTTCACGGTCGCACATCCTCAATGTAACGGGAAGGCCGAGATAGCAAACCGAGGCGTCATCCGAGATCTCCGAGCTCGTTTGGAAGGAAGACAGGGCAGCTGGGTCGAGGAACTGCAGCGAGTACTATGGGCATTGCGCACATCGAAGAAGACACCCACGAGAGAAACCCCCTTGAGCCTCTGCTACGGTACCGAAGCAATGGTCCCGAAGCAATGGTCCCGGCAAAGAACAGATTACCTAGTTACCGAGTCAAAAATTTTGACGATGAAGCTAACACCTCGGCGCTAAGGACCAACTTGGATGTCTTATTGGAAAAACGTGATCGGGCGCAAATCCGAGCGGCCACCTATCAACAGCAAACCGCTCGCTACTACAACACACGAGTAAAGTACCGCGCCTTCAAGACGGTAAATTTGTGTAAGTCTACGCTAGCGCCCCGGCCGTCTACAGACGCCAAAATGCGGAACAAAACTTTTAAACTGGCGCTATCGTATACTTTAACCCGGATCTACCATTATTGCTAAACTAACAAACTGTAAAGAGTGTAGAAAGGTTGTACCGAACGATCCGAGTCCTTCGTTCTTCAACCATCATCCCACGCTCCGTTGCGGCTGCTCCGATCTCGTCGATCTCCGATATCCTCGTCGAGGTGGCACCACATCACCGATTCTTTAAACGGGCTCCCGCCTCTGACTCGAGGCAACTCGATTGTCAAGTTTGCTAAAAGAGACAACCAAGAATGATGTAGAGAATGAGTAGATGACTTTGTCTCACTTCTTCCAAATCCGTGGACGATCGGTTAATGAAGTTGCCGAGGAAATCGGGTGATGGAATGAAATGGACTGTGAAATTCCATATACCGATAAAACCTATCATAATCTTTTCTAGCAAATGAAAACTCAAGTGAGAGAGTGAATGAGGAGAGAGAGGGGGCCGGCCTCTTATAGGAAGAGGGGGGTGACCGTAGGAGAGGGGGGGGACCACAAGCAAAAGATATTATGAACAAATATCCTAAGGAAAACAAAACCCATTAATAACAAAGCATGAGTCATTAGGTTAGTCATCAAAAAACCATTAATGCACTAATGAGTCATGAAGCCTAGTCATCATCTAGAACCTTCTAGAAGCTTCTAGAAGCACAGACTCACCTCAACAAAAGAAAAGATAAATCCGTCTTTAACCGAATGTTAAAAGACGGCTGATAGAAAACTGGAAACTGGCAACTTCCAAAAGTGATCCCGAAACAACTTTCAGGATAACCCCGAAACTGTATAAATATACCCGCATTTGTATTACGACCGAATACAAATGCAACTGAGACAAAGATATTATACCTACTCAATATAATACTCGGATCTGGCTTAAACCAAAGCCGACCAGTATCATCTGCCCGAAAACTGACACGTGCGTAAACGCACGTGCATTTTCCGAACCCTGCCATAAAACCATACGGCCTCTACAACGTTTCGCCCGAACTTGGGAAACTGTCTGTGGGGGACTCTAATGACTCGTCAGTACCCTGGCAGTGGGTTTAACCACAAACCGTCAGCGGCACTAGCTATGCGTAACGGCTGCCCATGGACTGACCTCAAGGGAAGCCGAGGAGCAAACTCAAGGGAGACCGATGAGCGAACTCCTCCGAAAACCCTACTGAGCCTAACAGTGACAATGTATATACAGTCCGGTCCGTTCGTCAATGAGTATCGCATATCTGCCTAGGGGGCTAGCAACGTCAGACCCCCAATAGCAGTATAAGTCGTGTCGGAGTGAAGCCCAATAACACCCTGAGATACTACTGGAGTACCTACCAGTAAATCCCCTGCCATGGCCATGGACTTTGTGTAATGGCTCTCCTAGACACAGCACGACCTCGCCCCCAATACCGGGAGAGACGAATCCCCTGCCGATCCGCTCACGTGCCTCCATATGGCTCGGGACTGTACCCAAAATCTACCTGTTTGCACGACTCCTTTGAGCCGTGGTAGGGTAGAAATCAAAGCACAGTGGGAACTCACACGAGAAAAATGACGACCTCAGGTCGATGAACTAACCTGTACACATGTTACCAGGGAACTGCTATCTGACGGTAGATATAATACTAACTCGCAGATTCCCGGCGAGTCCTGTCCGGTGTACTCATAACCCAATGAGCACCTGTATACATCTTAGGTGATCCAACTGACACCAGTGGCTTGTGAGACCGGCCACCGCCCCTCGTCGGGGTCTCGACTGTATACACTAGTCTACTCCGGAGTATCGATGCCCTGTCTCGAAACTCCCACGACTAGGGACCACAATTAAGGATATGCATATAAACTACCCAACTCTCACGTATATGATCGCCATCATACTGTTGGTAGTAAAGCAAGATCCTAAGGGCTCTATCAAAGTGTAACATGCAATCATTCACCTGAACATGTACACGACTGATAAAGGCAAACCAGATAGCATACTATCATCTCGAGTAAGACTGTGCTACCGGGATAGGTCCTCCGCAATCATTGCAATCACGTACTTGCGATCCAATAATTGACTATGAGGGCACTATCTCCAACAATCTCCCACTTGCACTCAAGGCTAATATTGCGATGTCGACTACTCACAGCCCGTGTGAAACCGAACATCCAACTCCTCTACTAATCAGTTTCACAAAGCCCGTTTGTAAAACTATTGTGTTCGAGAAATAGCCTCAGTGAGTGGATCCGCCTAGAAGTTTCTTTCTATATCTCTCTTAATCTCAAATTCGCGGAGAAAGCCATCTCCCGAATCGAGTAATACCTGTCTTAGAATATGTCTGGATATCTGATGGGACCTTAGTTCATAAATGAACTCCATATCCAAACTTCTTAGACCGAATCGATCACTGAACCTAATCAGTATCGGGCACCTTGCTTCCCACAGTATCCTCTTGGACCACCTGTCCATAATACCGTCCCTCTTCGTCAGAGGGAAAAACTAAAACTCTGACAATCACTCTGTCATCCATGTCACCTTTGAAGCCTGGAATGATAATCGTCTCCCAAAGGAGGCTGCCGTCATCAAATCCGTAGAACATGTACTTACGTTTTAAAACTGCTTCCTTATGTTTCTCCAGGATTGGATTAATACAAACTTATTGCATCTAGTGCAAAACCAACATTTGGTGTGGTACTTGACATCACATGATTGACTCAATTGCCTAAGCAAGTGATCTGCCAATCATGCACATCCCTCTCCCCTTTAGTCTATACGACACCTTTAGAGAGGGTGACTCCATCACCTGCAGGTACACTACCATGCTAGGAGTCAACTATTCTAAAAACCATTAGAATACTGTCGAAGTACCCACATTGGGAAACTACCCAAATCCAGATCTAAAACCATAGATCTAGAAACCAGAATGTCAAATATTATATCCATATCCTGTCTGGAGAAACAACTGTGTGACGACCACAGTCCAACCGATCGTAGTATAGGAATTTTACTTCCTACTCTGTGTATGTCATCCAGATACCATGACATCACACCCTACTACCTTCTTAACTGATCCATCCCCTATTCTGATTGAAGTCAAACCCATGACTGTCACATCAAAATTAGATGATCTATCTCCGCTATAACTGCTCAAGTCTATAAATAGACATAAGCTACTTGCCCACTATGCTTCTGCTGCTCCCACTGACTACGACAACCCTCCTACCGGGTCTCATATCCTGGAACAACAGTAGTGTCAAGTCTGGGTAGATAAGAACCTCCCTGTCACCGTCCTTGAGGCTACCGAAGTACCTCTCGGGTGTCTGAGGTTACCCACCATATCTGCGGAGTGGCTATTGGAATGTCAAACCTGATTGAATGTATAGGTCCTATTAAATTTTCCGTAATCGTTCGCGGTTCTGGAATCACTTCCAGTTCTACCATACTCCCACTACTGTTTTCTGAAAAAGATCCATTTTACTAAAACTGTGGCGAGTCAAGAACAATATCACTATTGATCTTCCAAATGGTAGAATATCAACCCTCGTCATAACCAGGGTCAACCCACAAACAGCCATTACAGAAACGTGCCCTGAGTTATCCAGTGTCTGGTTTTAATCATAAGCTGGACAACTCCCCGTACCTTAACTTCTTTTAAGGTACGATCCATTCTATATCCAATATAGAAACTTTGGCACTTATTTAATTGGAACCATATTCAATCCATGCATCTGTCTCCAGTGCATATCAACTTAATGGAAAGAGGCTAATCAGCATTACTCAACTTAGGAATCCATCCAATTATGAGTAACCTGAAAGAGAAACACGTTTCTCAAAACCATCACTATCATCTGAATACCAATCACAAGAATCTACATCTTCGATCTCTTTGAAGAATCCCGATACTTGTGACACCTGGTTCTCCACTTTATTCTTATACCCACAACTTCTCAAAACTTAGACCTTGTATTTCTACGAAACACTTGTCTAAATACTAGAGAAGTTATAAGTAAACAGAACATAGTACGAGGACCTACCCCTTTGTCCTGATGGACACTGGACAACATACAATACTCTGTATAAGTCCGCTGAGTTAAACAACTCTAAACTTGTGCGTTGTCGGTGGAAAACTGTACCCTGGCGATTTCCTCAAATATCACCAATTACAACGAATTCCGATATAATGAGGATGATCACCTAATTCCCAATATCTTACTCCCACTCATCATCTGTAAAACCATACAGATATGAGAATGAAACCTGGTAAATACATACCCTTGGAGTAAGTGTCTAATCGGGAAAACAGTTTTTCCTTTAACAATGCACTGAAACATGAAAATGTTTCGTAGGGGTATCCTGGTATTCATAGCAATGCCTCTTCCATAATCCAATTCATGACTTCAACCGTATATCTTATTGCCATCTCTCCAAATCCCTTTATTTGTCTTTAGTCGTTACCTTCTGTACACCATCGTTAGACTAACTGGTTTTCTTCCTTCCCTACCGTTCGGCACCAGCCTATGGTTTGGAAGAAGACTATCCAGTAAGCATAATAGGTGTACCCTCCTAAACCAAGGAGTACTCGCATCTCAAGAGAAGGTGACGATAAAAGACAACTGAATAATACCTTATTCTTTTTAAAGGTGAAATAGGAGCGGCGATGAAGTACGCGGTTTTGGTCGTGAATGATATCAGTCGCAATTTACTTTGCCCTTTTTCTAATCCCTTTATTTTGTCTTTACATATTACCTTCTGCACACCCTACTTAGGCTAATTGGTTTTCTTCATTCCCTACCTTTCGGCACCAGCCTATGGTTTGGAATAACACTATCCAATAAGCGTAATAGGTGTACTCTCCTAAACCAAGGAGCTCTCGCAACCTGAGAGAAGGTGATAATAAAAGACAACTGAATAAACCAATCCTATTTCTCCTGAACCAGGATCCATCCCCGAAGAAGTCCCTTCGAGTTCGTATATAACCATACGATGGATCTATCCAATGGAAGTGGATATCCGTAGTAATACGGGTGTTCTGAGAAATTCAAAGGGTAAAAGAAGGAGTGGCAATGACTTATGCAACTCAGACAATCCAAAAGCCAGTATTTTAAGAAGGTTCGGTCAACCTGGTCACTGAGTCATAGTCTAGGGTCGGTCAAAGGTCGCTGCCAAAGAGAGAGAGAGAAAAGAAACACTCTGCGTGCACTCTAACCTAGATCAGAATGGTCATCATTTTATCTAATCCGGAAACCTCCCACTGTCCTGTCAAATTCTCCTCCAAACCTAAAGAAGAATCAATCGGGATCACCCGAAGAGTAAACCAACTCATCAGTGGGAATCAGGATCCAACTCTCATCGCATGATAACGTGATGGAATGCATCCACGTTACTCATACTCCAGAAGGTATGCGCATACTCGGCAAGTTTCAGTTTCTTTAGAAACTCCTGATATTATTTTTGCCCCATGCTCTTATAACCTTGGCGTTGGTCAAAATGTCATAAGTCACATGCCAAGTTCTACCCGTCACTATCTTGTCAATTTGAACCCACCCGCACATGCCCTTGACGTTGGCCAAAATGGCAGAACGACTGTCCCAAACTAACTCATCTATCTATGCAACAATTGAATACCCAGCAGCTACCAAACACTATGCCTTGGCGTTGGTCAAAATACGTAGCTTGAATACTACTGAATACCCAAAAGAAGTGACGGAGGGCTACGGCTGGTTTTTGGCGAAAAACCTTTAGCGTAGTGAACTTGATATCGCTGAAGGAACCTGATAGCTTTTTAAAATTTAGTGGCGAAAACCTTTTGCTAAAGAGGTCACTCCCGGTAAAGGGATCTCGGCTCTTTCCTCGTGGAATGAGGTGCAGGATATTCCACTGAATACCGCTATGCAAAGCAACTTGTAATCGACTATAGTGAAGTTATTACTCTGACGCAAACTTCTGCCCAAGGGGTCAGTCCCGGTGAAGGGATATCGGCCCTTGCCCCGTCGAATGAGGTGCAGGATATTCCACTGAATACCGCTATGCATAACAAAAGAAAACGTCTTTGCAATAACACTTTTTAAATCGTTCCAACAACTGTATACAGGTTTGTTTTTACTTTGCGTTGATCAGATTCAACGCAGTCCCATCATTTAATCACACCAGAAAAGAACGAAAATAAAATGTACGTATATGCCATCCGCATTCGTCACTGGGTCCCGTCATCACCCGTTAGGTTACTTAACTAACGACAGAGCGGGGACTGGACTAGCGCGGGTGTAAAACATATACAACATCTAATAGTATATAAACCAATATACAATAATCGCTCCAGGCGTGATAGTATGCAACATTACAGAAAAGTAATAAGCATCACAGAACAATACAGATAATCTGGGATCCCCGGGTTTCACAGAGCCGCTGCTGAAACCCGACGTTCCCCTGTCGTGTGGATAGCCTGTGCAATGAAACCTAGACCCCTACGGGTGCGGCAAGTTACCCGCCAAAACCTGAAGCGAGGCAGCCCCCTACAGCATAGTGAATGGACCACCCATCACTCCATGGAATCCGGTAATCTTGGGCACCCCTCCTTGGGTCAACCTGTACCCCCTACGAGTGCGGCGAATAGTCTGCCAATTCTCGAGTGGGACCCCTCTGCCTCTCAAAGCCATGAGATGCGGACCCGTTGCTTCTCAGAACCCGGCTATCCGTGTACTCCGTCTTGGGGTAAAACCTAGTACAGTAATGAAAAATAGTACAATAGGTACATCGACCGCAACCTGGTCGTGCCCCAAAAGAATATTATACAACAGGCAGTGACGGCAGTCCACAAGTTGGACGCTCGCCCCGCAATATCAAATGTACAAATAAACTCAATATGCACTATCATTGCACACTGCTATCCACCACGACAAATCCGCAACATCACAGCACAACACAGAACATCAACGCGAAAGTCACGTTCGCAAACCCGTCTAAAAGAACTATAGCAATCAGACGCGGTTTACCGATCAAATGACATTCCCGGTCGGAGATATAATGTAAGCACTGTAAACTAACGTGTTTAAATTTCGATCGACCAAAGACCAAATATCAAAAAGTGGGCCCCACTGCTTACTGGTGAACAGTAACAAAATTTGGGCGAAAATGATATTTACCAAAAACCCCAAAATCCAACACAGAACCCACTGACAAAATTTGGGAGCACGTGCTCCCCACGTGGCCGCGGATGCGCGGCCAAACCATGGGTTTGGCCGCGTTTCCGCGGCAGCTTGGAGGAATCACGACCCCAAATTTTGCCGTGGCTCTTAAAAACGCCTGCACAGATTTTTAAGACATCCAGAAATAAATTTTGAGACCATTTAAAATCAACAGAAACTGTCAAGCAAGGATTTTGCCATTTTTGATTTTCGGTTCGATCGATGTTTTGAACGCGTTAGCACAAGTTAGTATAGCAAAATGGTTAGGCTCTGATACCACTGTAAGTCTACGCTAGCGCCCCGGCCGTCTACAGACGCCAAAATGCGGAACAAAACTTTTAAACTGGCGCTATCGTATACTTTAACCCGGATCTACCATTATTGCTAAACTAACAAACTGTAAAGAGTGTAGAAAGGTTGTACCGAACGATCCGAGTCCTTCGTTCTTCAACCATCATCCCACGCTCCGTTGCGGCTGCTCCGATCTCGTCGATCTCCGATATCCTCGTCGAGGTGGCACCACATCACCGATTCTTTAAACGGGCTCCCGCCTCTGACTCGAGGCAACTCGATCGTCAAGTTTGCTAAAAGAGACGACCAAGAATGATGTAGAGAATGAGTAGATGACTTTGTCTCACTTCGTCCAAATCCGTGGACGATCGGTTAATGAAGTTGCCGAGGAAATCGGGTGATGGAATGAAATGGACTGTGAAATTCCATACACCGATAAAACCTATCATAATCTTTTCTAGCAAATGAAAACTCAAGTGAGAGAGTGAATGAGGAGAGAGAGGGGGCCGGCCTCTTATAGGAAGAGGGGGGTGACCGTAGGAGAGGGGGGGTGACCACAAGCAAAAGATATTATGAACAAATATCCTAAGGAAAACAAAACCCATTAATAACAAAGCATGAGTCATTAGGTTAGTCATCAAAAAACCATTAATGCACTAATGAGTCATGAAGCCTAGTCATCATCTAGAACCTTCTAGAAGCTTCTAGAAGCACAGACTCACCTCAACAGAAGAAAAGATAAATCCGTCTTTAACCGAATGTTAAAAGACGGCTGATAGAAAACTGGAAACTGGCAACTTCCAAAAGTGATCCCGAAACAACTTTCAGGATAACCCCGAAACTGTATAAATATACCCGCATTTGTATTACGACCGAATACAAATGCAACTGAGACAAAGATATTATACCTACTCAATATAATACTCGGATCCGGCTTAAACCAAAGCCGACCAGTATCATCTGCCCGAAAACTGACACGTGCGTAAACGCACGTGCATTTTCCGAACCCTGCCATAAAACCATACGGCCTCTACAACGTTTCGCCCGAACTTGGGAAACTGTCTGTGGGGGACTCTAATGACTCGTCAGTACCCTGGCAGTGGGTTTAACCACAAACCGTCAGCGGCACTAGCTATGCGTAACGGCTGCCCATGGAATGACCTCAAGGGAAGCCGAGGAGCGAACTCAAGGGAGACCGATGAGCGAACTCCTCCGAAAACCCTACTGAGCCTAACAGTGACAATGTATATACAGTCCGGTCCGTTCGTCAATAAGTATCGCATATCTGCCTAGGGGCTAGCAACGTCAGACCCCCAATAGCAGTATAAGTCGTGTCGGAGTGAAGCCCAATAACACCCTGAGATACTACTGGAGTACCTACCAGTAAATCTCCTGCCATGGCCATGGACTTTGTGTAATGGCTCTCCTAGACACAGCACGACCTCGCCCCCAATACCGGGAGAGACGAATCCCCTGCCGATCCGCTCACGTGCCTCCATATGGCTCGGGACTGTACCCAAAAGCTACCTGTTTGCACGACTCCTTTGAGCCGTGGTAGGGTAGAAATCAAAGCACAGTGGGAACTCACACGAGACAAATGACGACCTCAGGTCGATGAACTAACCTGTACACATGTCACCAGGGAACTGCTATCTGACGGTAGATATAATACTAACTAGCAGATTCCCGGCGAGTCCTGTCCGGTGTACTCATAACCCAATGAGCACCTGTATACATCTTAGGTGATCCAACTGACACCAGTGGCTTGTGAGACCGGCCACCGCCCCTCGTCGGGGTCTCGACTGTATACACTAGTCTACTCCGGAGTATCGATGCCCTGTCTCGAAACTCCCACGACTAGGGACCACAATTAAGGATATGCATATAAACTACCCAACTCTCACGTATATGATCGCCATCATACTGTTGGTAGTAAAGCAAGATCCTAAGGGCTCTATCAAAGTGTAACATGCAATCAGTCACCTGAACATGTACACGACTGATAAAGGCAAACCAGATAGCATACTATCATCTCGAGTAAGACTGTGCTACCGGGATAGGTCCTCCGCAATCATTGCAATCACGTACTTGCGATCCAATAATTGTCTATGAGGGCACTATCTCCAACAATTTGGTCTTACGAAGGAACGAGTTCGTAAATCAAGGCCGGCTACACAAGTTCTCCTCAAAGTGGGACGGCCATTTCCTCGTCGCAGAGGTGTTGCCCGGTGGGGCATATCTCTTGCAAGACGCTGGGGGTCGTAGGTTTCTTCGTCCCTACAACACCGAGAAGCTCAAATTGTAAAAATGAATTTGTTTCTTCTTTTCTAAGCGATGTAATTTTTTCCTATTATTATTAAGTCTCCTGAATTAGAGGAGAATTCTTCACAATATTTTCTTCTTCCTCGGTTCTAAGATCCCTAGATTCGTTTTGAGAAAATATGTAAAATTGCTAAGGGATAAAAAGAGACAAAACACATTAGAAAAGAAGAATTTTATTCATTAAGTGGTATTATAGGCTCCTCAGCTTTACAAAAAAAAATTATAGTAAAGGGGGCCGGGGATTGAGGAAGCATTGTTGATGATACTCCAATGAAATCTCTGCTAGCCGATCCCTAGCTTCCTAGGCTACCTCAGAAGCGCCACCCGCCGGAAAAAAATCAACAATCGGCCTCTTCTGGAAACACTCCAAAAGAAGGCCCACTGATCGGTCCCGCCTACTCTTCGAGATCAGGCCGAGATGGTAAAGCGAGTGCAACTTCTCGATCACCTCGTCCCTCAACTGCGGAGACAAGGCATTGTGTAGACCCGGTGACCTCCTCCAGATCGCATAAATAAGCGCTTGGAGGAGTGGAGATCGCCGGGGAAGAAGGCGTCCGAAGTGGCCCTCCACGCGGTCTATCACCGCATCTTACGTCTATTCGAATTGGTCGATGTTGTAAAGGTACACATCCTCCCGAGAAATTATCTCGCTGATGAGTACGCACGGACGCCCGGCCATCTTCAGAAACAAAAGGTCACCGAGCAGCTTCCCCGCTCTGTCCATCCCTGGTGGGTAGATTCCTACCCATCTACACCAAGGATCGAAGCCCTCATCTCGAGGCCACCGAGCAGCTTCCCTGCCCGGTCCATCCCTGGCGGATAGATTCCTACCCATCTACGCCAAGGATCAAAGCCCTCATCTCGAGGCCACCGAGCAGCTTCCCTGCCCGGTCCATCCCTGGCAGGTAGATTCCTACCCATCTACGCCAAGGATCAAAGCCCTCATCTTGAGGCCACCGAGCAGCTTCCCTGTCCGGTCCATCCCTGGCGGATAGATTCCTACCTATCTACGCCAAGGATCAAAGCACTTATCTCAAGGCCACCAAGCGGCTTCCCTGCCCGGTCCATCCTTAGCGGGTAGATTCCTATCCATCTACGCTAAGGATCGAAGCCCTCATAACGAGGCCACCTAGCCGCTTCCCTGTCCGGTCCATCCCTGGCGGGTAGATTCCTACCCATCTACGCCAAGGATCGAAGCCCTCATCATGAGGCCATCGAGCATCTTCCCTGCCCGGTCCATCCCCGACGGGTAGATTCCTACCTACTGTAAGTCCATGTAGCGCACCCTGCGGGATTGCGGGGAGGCGGAATAGGTGAAAAACAATTTTCAAAAGATCGCGGCACGGACTTGGACTCCAGGATCGGTGCTAAACCCTAACTAGCTAACTAGATGTGAGGTTAACTAAATGTACAGAAGTTTATAGCTCATGATTCCGGTTCTTCGGGTCTTCATTCCTCGCTGTACTTCTTCTGGTTGTTGACTTCATGGAACGATTCGGATTGCCGCTCCCTCATCGGTCTCCTCAAATCCAAGATGATCCACCCGATGAGATGTGCATCGAACTCCTACCTCAACGGAGGTAACTAGGGCATCAAGATCGCTACTCATGATGTTGTAGGAGATGTAGAGATATGTGGATGTATTGTAATATCTATGCTTGCCCTAGATCACTCAACACATGAGTTCACTGGAGCTTTGAGGAAGAAGGTGACATTAGAGAGAAAAGGCAAGTGAGGAAAGAGAGTGAAGAATGGAGTTAGCTCTCTACATTTTCTCAACTGAAACATATTGATAATTCTCTTGATAAATCGATATGAATTATCACATATATGGTTCAAGTAACAAAAAATGACTCATGGGACAAAAACTTACCATGTGTCATAAGAAGCTAAGTCCATTTTCATGTCATTTCCACCTCATTCTCCTATGTCATAATGCATTTTTCATTTAAACCAAAATGAATAATAACAATATGACATGTCACCTTCTAGAAGCATCTTTGACCAATTTACAAAAAATGCCCCTCGTCCGTACATACGTACCCGTATCCCAAAAAATGCGGATACAAAAGACGAAAACAATCCATCAGTACAATACTAGGATCCGTCTTAAACTAAAGCTCGCTAGTATTTTCCTTCCGAATCATCATGAGCACACGAGTACACGCACGTGATCGAACCCTGTCGTAAAACCATACGACCTCTATATCTTTTGTCTGATGCAGGGAAACCCTCTGTGTGGGACTCTAAAGACTCGACATTATGCTGGCAGTGGGTTTAACCACAGGTCGCAAGCGGCACTAGCTGTACGTAACGACCCCCAGGTATATGTCGATGAGAAGGACGATGAGAAAAACTCATCCGAACTCCAACTGAGCCTATCTGTGACAATCTCCGTATAGTCCGGTCTGTTCGTCTAAGAGTATCGCATATCGGGCCTAGGGGCGGTAAACGTCAGACCCCTAATAGCGATGTCGTGTCGGAGTACGGTCCAATACACCCTGAGAAACTACTGGAGTACCTACCAGTAAATCTCGCTTGCCCTGGACAGGGACTATGTGTAATGGCGTTCCGAACACAGCGCGATATCAACCCCCAATACCTGGAGAGATGAATCCTATCTAACCGCCACTGCCTCCAAGTGTTTTGGGACTGCACCCAACTACTACCTGTTTGCACGACTCAGTAGAGCCGTGGTAGTGTAGTAATCAAAGTACAGTGGGAACACACTCGAGGTGAAGTAGCAGTGTCAAGTCGACGAACTAAGCCGCACTCTTGTCACTTGGGAACTGTTATCTGACGATAGGTATAGTACCAACCAACAGTTCCCTACGAGTCCTGTCCAGTGTACTCGTAACCTAACGAGCACCCGCATATTATCTCCAGTACGACGTACTAATGGTTGTGGGACAGACCATCTCCCTTACTGGGATGAGAAGCGTAAACGCTAGTCTACTCCGGAGTATCGATGTCCCGTCTTGATAATCCTACGACTAGGGACCTGTACAAGGATGTGCTTATAGATTACCCAGCCTCCACTAGTGTGACTGCTATCACAACGCTGGTAATCAAGCAAAGATCCTAAGGGCTCCACTAATATGTATAAGCAATATGCTAAAAGAAACACTTGCATATATTAAAGTAGAAATAAACTAAGTAGCATACTACCATTTTGAGAAAGACTGTCTATACAACTGTGAATATCCCAAGCTTCCATTAAGTAATATACAAACTAGTATGATACAGTAATGGCCTCTAGGGCATATACACTAACACCTATCTATGCCAAGGATCAAAGCCCTCATGACGAGGCCACCGAGTTGCTTCCCTACCCGGTCCATCCCTAGCGAGCAGATTCCAACCCATCTACGCTAAGGATCTAAAGCCCTCTTAAAGAGGCCACCGTGCGGGTTACTCTCTGACGGGTTTGTTTCCTTATAAAAAAAGAAGAAGATGATGAGAGAAAGAAATGGGGAAACTACCTAGTAAACAAAGCCTCACGTGTTAAACACGTGAGCACCTATATGCAAAGCATATAGGCGCTGCAATTAAACTACAGATAGACTAAAACAAAGCCTCACATGTTAAACATGTGAGTGCCTATATGCAAAGCATATAGGCGCTGCAATCAAACAACAGATAGGATAAACAAACCCTCACGTGTTAAACACGTGAGCACATATATGCAAAGCATATAGACACGGCAATTAAACAACAGATAGGCTAAAACAAAGGCTCATGTGTTAAACACGTGAGCGCCTATATGCAAAGTATATAGGCATTGCAATTAAACAACAGATAGGCTAAAACAAAGCCTCACGTGTTAAACACGTGAGCGCCTATATGCAAAGCATATAGGCATTGCAATTAAACAACAGATAGGCTAAAACAAATCCTCACGTCTTAAACACGTGAGCGCCTATATGCAAAGCATATAGGCACTGCATTCAAACAACAGATAGGCTAAACAAAGCCTCACGTGTTAAATACTTGAGCGCCTATATTCAAAGCATATAGGCGCTGCAATCAAACAACAGATAGGCTAAAACAAAGCCTCACGTGTTAAACACGTGAGGACACCTCCTTACGTAGAATTAAATTTTACTTAATGAACCGTTGGACCAAAGATCCAACGGTGATTAAATATAGAATTAAATTCTATTGGGAAGAATATTTTCTGTTAGACAGAGAGTTAATGGATCAAAAATCCAAAATATTTTCTATATCTTTCTAAACAGAGAAAGATTATACTCTGTTAAATTAAACACCCTTGGATAAAAAATACAATGGTGATTAAGATATCACCGCTCGATAGAATTTTATTCTATATATGGGAAAATATCCCCAATCTTGTTTAAAACAAGAACAATATCTTCTGTAAAACAGAAGTCCTAGGATCAAAGATCCAACGGTGGGTAAAATTCCCCAAATCAATTATGAGACCAATTAAATCAATTGGGATCTCTTAATGAGAGATTTTCTCAGAATTAAACAAACTTCTTTCCACTATATAAAGAACACGAGACTTCAAGTCTCAAAAAGAGGGAAAAGAAAAAAGGAGAAGAAAAAAGGGGAGAAACAAAAGGAGAAGAAGAAAAAAGGAGAAGAAGAAAAAAAGAAAGAAAAAAAAGAGAAAGAATATATTGTGAGCTTTGGAGGAATAGGAGAATTTAATTCTCAAAAGAAAGACTTGCTTCCTTGAAGAATTAGGTAAAAAGAAAAACACTTTTCATTTGCCTCTCTAAGGGTTTAACCCTTCATGCAAGAACTTAGTTCTTTCTCTGGTTGAGATCCGCAGAAGCAGATCTCCCCACAAGTTGAGAATTTAATTCTCATCGAGGAGATTCTGTCATGCAGATTCAAAACCTAGGGGAAAGAATTGAGTTCAAAGAATTTGATTCTTACAAAACACATGGAAATTTAATTCTCCTGGAAACTAGGGTTTAACCCAATAAAAAGAATTTAATTCTTACAAAATAAGAGACATGAGATCCTCCAAATCCTAGGGTCATTAACATGAGATCGAAATCTCCAAACACGCAGAAGGAAAGACTGATGATTCATTAGTGTTTAAACACTATAACGAGGGCCGCAAGTGTTTCCCAAGCGAGCGCTTAAAAGAAGAACAAAAAGTGCCTCCTAGGGCAATCACGTGTTTTGCACGCGATCTCCAATCAAATGCTTAGCACTTATATAAAAAAGGAGAGGATAAAACCTAAAAGGTAGTACCCAATTTTGGGGCGCCTTACGTGTTCACACGTGAGCGCCATAAGAACAAAGTGCTTGGCACTTGTATGCAAAAAAGGAATAAAATCCAAAGAACAGCGCCCACTTTGGGACGTATCACGTGATTCACACGTGAGCGCCTCCAAAGTTCAGTGTTTAACACTGGTCTAATGTTGTTTACCTCCGAAAGACGCGTCCGGGACGTTAAGACGTCTGGCCTGAATTTTTGGGGCAAATGCTATTTGGTTTTATCCGTTCACCTCTCCGAAAATACCAAGCTGATTTATGGCACCGTATATCGGAGGTATAGATGGATGCGGCCGTTGTAGCAAACTTCGTCAGATTCCTCCTCGTTGTGAGGGTTTTTTTTTATTGTGGGGACGTTTTCCTTGCAGGCGAAGGCCCCTGCAGTTAATTATGTTACCGTATCGCGGTAGCCACTTTCTCCTGCTTTAGAAGGTCACCTCGTGTCATGTGTGTTTGTTTTATTTTTGGTTGTTCGTGGATTGTATACGGAGACTAATTTATGTTGTCGTCCGTAGGGCGTGGATTAGTCCAAATCCGTATATTCTTAGATTTGGGTTTAGGTTGATTTAAGGATCATTAACCTTGTTTAAGATTAAGATCAACTTAAATATTTGTTAAGGATACGTTAATCCGATATTGGACTAAGATCTACTTAACGGGGGTTCGGGATCATTTTTGATCCAATGACAGAGCATTTGGACTCTATCGTTTTAGTTCAGGGACATTACGGTCCGTAGTTTAGTTTAGGGACGTTGCGGTCCACGGATCACCATTTTTGAGGTGAGGGTTTAGTTTAAGGACGTTGCGGTCTATAGCTAGTTTAAGGACATTGTGGTCCATTATTAGTTTAAGTACGTTTCGGTCCAGTTGTTGGTTGTTGGGACCCGCCACCTCTCTGAAGACATTGAAGAATTACAACGACATGTATCAGAGGTATGAAGAGATGTACCCTTGAACCAATGAATGTTCATCAAGGACTTGGTAGTCTTTTTTGGGACTAAGGCCAATTTAGAAGAAGACATATAGGCTCGGTCAATTTAGGGTTTGGCCAACCTTGGGCTCAGCCCACTTGATTACTTATTTGGGCTTGATCCCCTTTCTGTATCAGCACTGCTGAGCATTGATTTGGGGTTTTGACACCCCTTTTCTTTTTATTTTATTTATATTCTTTTATATGGAGTGTTAAACAATTTATGGCGCCCACGTGCAGAGCACGTGCGGCGCTCGGCGCTGGGCGCCAAACACTGAGTGCTAAGCACCTTTTTATTAAATAGCGCCCACGTGAGGGGCACGTGGAGTGCTCGGCACTGAGCGCCAGACTTTGAGTGCTAAGCGCTTCTAATTAAATAGCGCCCACGTGAGGAGCACGTGGAGCGCTCGACACTGAGCGCCAGACTTTGAGTGCTAAGCGCTTCTTATTAAATAGCACCCACGTGAGGAGTACGTGGAGCGCTCGGTGCTGAGCGCCAGACTTTGAGTGCTAAGCACTGAGTTTTCTGTTCTGCTAAATTCAATTCTCTGAGAATTAGATTCTCACTTATGAAAGAATTTGTCTTATAGATCTGAGATCTAGAAAAAGAACTAAGTTCTTCTAATGTGAGAGTTAAACTCTTAGATTTGGAGGAGATACTGTGATCTTTCTTATTTTTCTTTACCTTGAGGAGATATCGTTCTCGACTTGGAGTTTGAAGTTTATGGGGGGGTTCTTCTCTACAAGACTTGAAGTCTTTGGTCCTTTATATAGGGGAGGATGATTTGTTGATTTAGTTAAGTAAATCTCTCATTGAGAGATCTCTGATGGATTTGGGGATTTTATCCACCGTTGGATCTTTGATTCTAGGCCTTCTGTTTTACAGAGGATATTTTTCTTGTTCTCAACAAGATTGGGAAAATATTTTCCCATACAGAGCTTATTCTGTATCTTAGTGATTTTTAATCACCATTGGATCTTTAATCCAACGGTGCTCTGTTTTACAGAGATTAACCTTTCTTGTTTTTAGGAAGATTCGAGGAATATTTACTCAACAGAATTTAATTCTGTAATTTGATGATTTATCATCTTCATTGGATCTTTGATCCAAGGGTGGAGAACTTTTAGTTCTGGCGCTGGCGTCCTCGTGCTTTGCACGTGAGGTGCTGCCTCAGAGTTTTTAACTCTTGGCTTTGCCTAAGAGTTTTTAACTCTTGGCGTTGCCTCAGAGTTTTTAACTCTGGGCGCTGGCGCTCTCTTGCTTTGCACGTGAGGCGCTGCCTCAGTTCAAATTTTGAACATAGCCTTGCTCTCTTATTGGGGGGAAACAAATGTCCGCCCATCATTGCGCTCACATGGCTCACACGTGAGTGCAGCGGTGGCAACCTTTCCACCGTTGAATCATCTTGGAAGTTGGATCGTCTTCCAGCGCCTATAAGTAGGGCCTTTGGCCCTTGAGATGACTTCTGTTCATCTTTTTCCTTTCTTGTTTCTGAGAATTTAATTCTCTCTTCAGAGCTTTGATCTTTGCCTAAGGAAATTCCTTTTAGAGTTAGAACTCTACCCAAATTCGGTAAGGATCGAACCTATTAACAGAGCTTTGCTCTTCTCAGATCGTAGATCTTAAAATGGATTTTTAGAGTTACTTAACCCGTTAATTAGAACACTGTTCATCTCTATGAAGAACTCTTAAAGTTTGTTTTGTAGATCTTAAAGATCTTGGTGCAAAAAGCTTTGCTTCGACGAGTAAAACAGTCGACTACTTCCCCGTCGTTCCTCTCTTTTGAAGATCATCGTGGGAGCGATTTGGGAAGCACTTCCTGGATTTTTGAGGCCATGCTGCTTAAGGCGCTTGATGATGACGGAGACAAGGTGCACTCAGTATATCTGATGGGCCTGACCTTGAAGAGACGGCGAGATAATCTTGTTGATATCTTGCATCAAGTTTTCTAACAAACGACGATAATCTCTGCCTACCAGAGGACGGATGACATCAGCGAGGATCCTGACGCTTGCATTCGTGAGAAGGTGCACACGAAAATGGTCAGAAAAGCTAGAAGCATTTTAGACGGCCTCGCTTCTGAATTCTTCGATCCATGTCCCGGATTTAGTGTTTTGCCATTGTAAACATTTTCTTTTGTTTTTGTATAAGTTCTTGGAGTATGAATGACAAAACTTTCTTCCCCTCCCCCCTTTTTTTACATGTATTCTACATGAAGTGTCGTTATACAGTTGTTGGAATTCACGTGTTTTGCGCATGAGGCGCTGTTGGGGATTTTAATCCTGAATTAGCTCTAGCGCTCACGTGTTATGCACCTGCGGTGCCGTTTTATTTTTCAAAAGGATCGACGTGGGTGCTGACGTGCCATGCGCATGAGGCTCTGCTGACGAGGTCGTTTCATCTCCCTACTCTGATTTCAATGATTCACCTCTTTCATTTCCCATGCTCTTTCCTTTTTCTAGGCCTTGGGAATAGTTCCACCATGCACAACATTTTCTATGCCTAGCATTGAATGCTTCCCTTTATAACCTAAAGCCATGCCTTTCTTCCTCTCTAAAGAGAAAAGCATTTAGGTCTTAGTGTGATCATTTTGAGAAACAAACCAAAGGTTATGGCTTGCAACCACCCCCACGCTCGTCGGCAACTATGAGAGGTGCCCATTGAGGAGATTATTCCTCGCTTTGCCGCACGGCTAGTAGACCTTCTTTTTACCGACGCTCAATGCGACGCGGTGATGTACGAGCTCTTGACTCGCAGGGGCTCTCCTCTTCCTATGGGCTCCATTTGGCTCCGGATGATCTTTCTATCCGTGCTTGCCGATATCCTCCCTCATCCGGCGGAGATGACTCCGGCGATTCTTGATACGGAAGAGGACAAAATTGGGCGTTTCCATGAGGCACACTTAATTACCCAGCCTCTGAAGGATCGTTCGGTTCATTCATTGAGTCAAATAAGAGCTCGGTGGGCCATCATGTTCGCTTTTGCTGATGAGCACGGTGCTAACCGGTGGGGAGCAACTCCTTGCGAAAACCGTCGCTTCGACATGTTGGAGAAGGCAGAGAGGGAATTGGGGAACGTTGTATTTTGTTTTGTTAACCCCTGTATCTCTGATCCCATATTTGGTGATTTTTTCCCAGTAGAGCAGTATATTTATCGATGTATTTTTCTTATTATTGAGTGTTGAATGTTTTCTGTTCATCATACGTTCGTACATGTATCCCACCTCTGTACATGAGCTTTCTACTTTACCCTTAGGAATTTTCTCTAAGTGCGAGCGCGATTGTCTTTGCCCACAAATCAGTGTGTTCTGGATACCATTTCCATTTAAGCAGCCATACAGTCGCGAATGTATGCTTAATGGGGTGTACACCAAAGACTCTCCTTATTGCCTTACATAGCACATGGTTTGTGCATGTTTTGGACTGAGAATTGTCGTCAAGTGAAGGCTTTCCTACATGGTCTTGAGTGCATGCGTCTTCCTTCTGAGCTCTTGACTACAAAGACGAGCCTACGGGGGTTGATCGAACGGTGCGCCGCCAACCAAGACCACTCGTGCGTACGAAATTTGGCGAGTGCTTCAAGAAGCTATCATCGAGGTGTCTCTCTTGATAAAGTCGTCATCTTTACCCGCGAGATGGTTGAAGCTCATAAAGTTGTAGAAAGGGAGCTTGAGAGTCGATTTGTTTCTTATCGGACTCAACAGGCTCAGGCGGGGACTCATCTCACCCTGATTATAAGTGGAAGAATACGGATTGTTTCTAGGTCTTTGTTGGAAAGCAGCATTGGTATGCTCTTGACCTTGAAACGGAGAATTCAAAGGACATTCTTCCGTAAGATGAGATGGATCAGAACAGCATCTACAGACAGTTTTGGAAAGTGACATCTGATTTAGAGAGGGTGCTAAAAATTTATGTTCCATAGCTTCGAGTTTCTTTTGCATTGCCATTTCAGCTCTAACTCCTATGGAAACATCAAGTTGGTGAATGCCACCCCTAGACGATGACTTGTTTACACTCTCCCACTGCAAAGTTTTTTCAGCGAAATCTTCTAAAAATCTCCAGGCTTCACCATTATCTTTATTCATGAAGATGCATTGACACATGGATTCAAGGTTCTGTTTTGCTGTAGGATTAATGCCCTCATATATGATTCTGCACAGATCCCATCTAGGGATTCCGTGATGAGGACATTGAACTAGCAGATCCTTGAAGCGTTCAAAACACTTCGAGAATGGTTCATTTGGAAGCTGGGTAAATTGATTTATTTCTCTACGGACTCAAGCTGTTTTATGATTAGGGTAGAATTTATTTAGGAAAGCTGTTATGAATTCTCCCCAGTTCGAAATAGAATGTGCGTCTATTTTATAAAGCAACTTCTCGGCTATATCGCACAAAGTGAATAGGAGAAGACGTAGATGCATAGCATCCACAGAGAGCTGTGAAGTACCCATCATAGCGCATACATATTCAAATTTGGTAATAAATACATATACGTCTTCAGACTCGAGACCGTGATATTTGGGTAGAAGATTATGTATTGTGGTTTGATTTTAAAGTTGTCCCCATTGGATGGTGGAATGGTAAGACAGGTCGAAAGAGGACCTCGCATAGGGTAACATCTCTCTTGGAGAGAGATGCAGGGCGGATTCTACGCACCTGGGGATGGTGGCAGAGTAGTGTTAAAGAAGTTCGATGGAGAACCATCCATCGAAGTGGATGTGGTAGTGGGTGAAGAAAAAGTAGACGTAGAATTACCGACTTCGAAGTCGATAGGAGGAACGCGGACAAGACGGGCACTAGATACCCGTGTCCAGCCAAGCATGCACTAAATGGTTTAGCACAAGTGGCAGCGTTGAGTGATAATTAGAGAAAAGATGAGTTGGTGTTTGGTTTGAAAATGACGGATTCTGAAAAATTCACACAAACAATGCACAAGCAACCCTAAATCTAGTGGTCACCTAGGTCAAGGCTCTAGACCGCTCCTAGACTTCCAGAAGACAAGTCGCAAGATAGATCCTCTACTGCCTCTTTGCCCCTTCTGTAGCCAGGTAAGTGCCTGGTAAGTGGGAGGTTCTCCAGTACGTAAGTAGTGGGCCTAATTAAGTAACCACTTGCCTTAGACACACTTGCCTTAGACACCACAAAAGAAACGCGGATAAGCAATAGATTACCCACGACCTTCTTCTGTCCTTAATGAGTGTGACGGTCCTTAGAGTCTTGTTTAGATATTTTTTTAGTTAATGATGGTGATGCGGATGCAAGTTTATGATTTTTAGGGCTTAGGAAGGGTAATGAAATTCCCACCTAATCTGAATTTGGTCTTTGCCCCTTAATTTCCGTATTAAAAATGCAAACAACCAAGATTAAACACGCAACAAATTTTCTTTTTTTGGCGCTGCGAATTTTTTGCAAAGAATCCAGTAGAATTGGTTAATAGACAGAGCAGGGAGGAGATAAGAAAGTACAGAATATACCAAAGAAGTTTGAAGCAGTGAATCAATTTTTCCGCCGCGTATCCGCAGCCAGATGCTACTTATGGCCGCGGTTCCGCCGCGTGATGACAAGATCCCTGCACAAAAATTGGTACAGATGCTTCCGTTGCCTCACTGAGCTCCCTGAGATGCTCTGAAATTTTTTTCTCTCTCTCCATAGATTCTAGATCTCCTTGCAACAAATCACAAAAAATCGTTAAGCGCTTGTTGCGAATTTTGATCTAAAAATTCCGATGGATTAATAAATTTTTCAACTCAATTAACAAAAACGAACAAATTAGCACACTATCCCAGGCAACGGCGCCATTTGATTGATCGTCTAAGTTGTGATGAAATGTAAAGTGTTCACAATCAAAGAAATTTATACCGCAATCAATTGACGGTGTCTATTGTAGTTTCGTCGGTGAATGCGGATCGTCCACTGAGAAAGTGTGATTTGTTCGTTATCGTTTTAGTTGAGTTGAAAATTAAAAAATAAAATAAAATGATTCAATATTTGTGAAATTTAGTTTCAAGAATCATCAAGAAATAAATCTAAAATCAAGAAATACTAAAGATCAAGAAAATTTCCAAATCGATTGAATTATCAAGATATGAAGAATAGCTTGTAGGATCCGATTGAGTTAATAGCTAATGATGAATCTAATAATTCCTAATCTTATCTATTGAATATTTGTAACTAGATTGATGGTGATGATTGAAGGTTAGGGATCAATTGAAGAAACTAGGGTTTCTCCTTCACTATCCCTTGTCTTTTCAATCATAATCATTCGGATCTAGCCTCTAGCAAAGAAAATCACCGATAGTTTGATCCCTAATTTGCAATGAAATAATCAAGAAGTTATTTCGCTACAAATTAGGTCATCAACGATTCATTTTGCTAAGGTTCACAAATCTCATAAGAATTAAGAATTAGTATAAAGATTTGATCATCACTAGATCTATCAATTCTCTCGGATCCTCCACAAGCGGAGAATTTACTCACGCGTCATCATAAAACAATCAAGAACGAAGAATATCATGATGCTAGAATGAACAGAAAGCGAGAATAAAGATTTTCACCTTTATTTAGATCTTCTTCAAATTGCAACTCTCACTCAAGTTTACAAGACTAGATCTAGCTCACTCAATTGAGAAGGAATTTGGCGTCGATCATTGCGTGGCTCGATCGTCGTGAATCGCGGATCGTCGTGGATCTCTTACTCAGATGATGAACGGCGTTGCAAATAAAGGATCTCCGGTCTTCGCTTGAATCGGTACTCGAAGAATCTTGATTTGGATCAAATTGTGTCACTCAATTTGTTTAGAATTGATTTGGATTTTTGCTATAGTTTTTTACCCTAATTGATGAACAAGTAACAACCTTTTCAATGAAGCCCTAAGTGCCTTTTTATATTTTTCCCTTTAGCTTCCCCTAGAAGCTAGGTTTATCTTCTACTAGAAGCTAGGTTGTTATGAAGCTTGGTAGGTATAAAACTTGCACAAGAAGCTTGGCTGTTAGAAGAGAAGCTTCTGGAGAAATCTACACAATTCGAAGCGCCTTGAAGAAGTTTGGCCGTTAAAAGAGAAGCCTCGGGAAAAGTTCCAACCGCCGACGAGTTGAATCGACCGTGGATCCGCGGCGGATCGGCCTGACTCGGCCGCGGATCCGCGGCGGATCGGCCTGACTCGGCCGCGGATCCGCGGCCATATGGTGGAGTCAGTGCATGAAAATTCCAGTGTATTCTGGTGTTGGCTTTATGGCACTTTCCTGATGTCTGGAAAATTTTTATACTTTCTTGTTTACTGCCAGATCACAAGTCTTGGACTTGATGCGTTTTATCAGCACTTTTAGCAGTTCCGGCTCTTTTTCCTGGAGAATTTTCTGCACACAATCTCGAGACAAGTGTTTGATATACAAAGATCATGCATGTAATAATAAACACACAATTTCCCTCATAATGCCGGTTATAATGTATAACACATGTAATTTGATATTTTGCAGACGAATTGCTAATATGTGCTATATTTATACCAAACACTTTTAGATGATTGCAAAGAATAGGGAAGTTGATTTGTTAAAAATGCAATATTTTCGACTGATCAAACTCCCCCAAACTTAATTTTGGTCGTCTCGAGCAAACTTGTTTTATTTAAGAGAAGGAGAAAATAAAGAAAAATTAAAAACTAACTAGCACACTTTCGTAGGCAACACGATTGCACTGAGAACGTGCAACAAGCCTTTAAAACCTCTAGGTGTCCCTAGTAGGAGAAGTGTTGTCTCCTGAGGGTTTTCAGCGGATTGCACCCACAAAATCCCATAATAAAAGGAAGACCGTGAAAGTTACATATAAAGATAAGAATTTTAAAAGAAAGACTTTGAAAAGTAGAGTTTCCAACTAATACTAGCTTTTCGGTTGTCATGGGCCCTATCTTAATAGTCATGAAAAAATGTTAGAAATCACATCATCCCTCAATAAAACATCGTCTTTATTCTTCATTCCTACATTTCTCCCAAACATCGATCATATAACCCTACGTGTATGTAAAAGACATCCCTACACTCGGAGAATTCAATTCAAGCTATCATACTCTTGTCCATCTACCTCGGTACTTTTTAATTAATATTTAAATGGATTTTGCTCACACATTTTTCATGCGACCGTTAATACTTCTTGAGGTACTAACCGACCGATTACTCATATGCTTGCTGATTAGGTGTATTAGTATTTTTCTCGTCTTGCAATACCTAAGGCTTAGCAGTGACTCTCAAACCAGTTGGTCTAAGGCACTGGGTGATGAAGCACCCTCGCTATATTTTTTTATTGCTTCCTTGGTGATTACAAAACCAGTGTTCATTTTTCTATACCATTTTATCTTTTATTTTCCATTTATTATTTCCTTCATACTTTGGCTTTTAGACAAGAGCATTTCAAGGTATCCTCTACTATCCCGAGTTTCAAGACGTGTGTAAGTGCGTATAGTAGGGTATCAATCTTCAAATGTTTGGCTTCCAGAATAGAAACTATTTTTTCAGACTTATTTTTATCCTCAAATTAGTGACATCTTTTATCTTACTAACCCTTGGGACAACGGCTCATAACTACTTATTACTATTTTCGTCTAAGAAAACTTCTAATTTTCTTGTTTTTCTTAAATTTTTCCAATCTTTTGGATGTAATTTTTCACTATCTAATCTTTTATTATAAAATATTAAATATTTTTATCTTTTAATTTTTTTTTAAATTTTATATGTTTTAAAAGTTTTGTGCTTATGCAAAGTATGATGCAAAATGATGCGAAAATAAGCACAAACCTCCCCCAAACTTGTTTTCAACAGTGTCCTCACTGTTGCTATCTGTTAAAGCTCAGAACCTGTAAACTTGGGAGGCAAAAATTTGTTAAAGGGGACATCAAATATGATCGTGAAAATCTCCCCCAAACTTATTCTTTTATTTATATACAAAATTTTATTATTTATTTTTTTGTATTATTTTTTTTAATTTTTTTTTGTTTCATAAAATGTATGTACAAGTTGACTCACCTCCATTCTAAAGATGTGACAAAATTACCAAGTCATGGAGGTGGGGTGGAGGAAAATTAGTCATTATAAAGCGGCTCCTGTAAAAACAAGAGCTCCTTCGAGGGGTCAGTAGAAAAATACGGTTTTAGTCTATGTCCATTTACTTTAAAAATTGTACCGTTTTCAACATTTACTACCTCAACTGCCCCGTGCGGGTATATATACCGCACAACAAAAGGTCCTTTCCACCGAGATTTTAGCTTACCCGCATGAAGATGGAGTCGTGAATCATAAAGAAGGACTTGTTGACCAAATGTAAAAGTTTTTCTCAAAATGTTTTTATCGTGAAATACCTTAGTCCGGTTCTTTACAATTACAGCATTATCGTAAGCTTCATCACGGAGTTCGCTTAGCTCGTTTAATTGCAGCTTCCGAAAGTTGCAGGCATGATTTAAGTCAAAGTTAAGTTCTCTAATGGCCCACATTGCTTTGTGCTCAATCTCGACCGGAAGGTGACAATCCTTTCCAAACACTAGTCTGTAAGGAGACATACCTAGATCGGTTTTATATGCAGTTCGGAACGCCCAAAGAGCATCCGTCAATTTGGTTGACCAATCTTTTCGATTTTTAGAAACAGTTTTCTCCAAAATTTGTTTGATTTGTCTATTTGAAACCTCAGCTTGCCCGCTCGTTTGGGGATGATAGGGTGTAGAGAATTTGTGATTGATTGCATATTTCTGCATCAAAGTCTCGAAAGACCGATTGCAGAAATGCGTCCTGTTATCGCTAATGATAGCATGTGGGTGTCCAAATCGCGAAAAGATGTTCTCTTTATGGAACATAATGACAACCTTTTTGTCATTAGTGCGACAAGGAATCGCTTCCACCTATTTCAAGACGTAATCAACCGCAAGCAATATGTACAGATTCCCGAAAGAGTTGGGAAAAAGACCCATAAAGTCAATACCCCAAACGTCGAAAATTTCAACCACCAAGATGGGTTGAAGTGGCATCTCATTTCTCCGGGAAATCCTACCCATGTGTTGACACTGTATACAGTTTTTTCAATGATCAAATGTGTCTTTGAACAAAGTCGGCCAATAAAACCGCATTGCAAAACCTTCTTCGCCGTCTTTCGAGGACCGAAATGACCCCCACATGCCTGATCATGACAAAAAGATAGAACACTCTTGAATTAATCATTAGGGACACATCTGCGAATGATCTGGTCAGGACAATACTTAAACAGATAGGGTTCATCCCAGAAAAATTGTTTTGCTTGGGATAGAAATCGATGTTTGTCCTGTTTCGACCATTCGCGGGGAATAAGTCAAGTAGCAAGATAATTCACAATATCCACGAACCAAGTTTCAGTGGATACTTTCAAGAGTTGTTCGTTTGGAAAAGAATCATTGATCAGCAGGGTCACAGGTGAAGAAGAGATGCGCGACAGATGGTCCGCTACAACGTTTTCACATCCTTTCTTATCTTTAATAACAAGATCAAATTCTTGTAATAGAAGGATCTAACGTATTAGCCTACCTTTAGCAACCTTCTTCGCCAAAAGATGTTTTAAGGCGGAGTGGTCAGTGTACACAACAATAGGTAAGCCAATCAAGTAAGGCCTGAATTTTCTAATGCAAATACAACTGCCAAAAGTTCTTTTTCAGTAGTTGTATAATTAATTTGAGCATCGTTCAGGGTCTTACTTGCATAGTAGATCACGTGTGGCATCTTTTCAATGTGTTGTCCTAAAACTGCACCAACTGCAAAATCTGATGCATCACACATAAGCTCAAAAGGGTGGTTCCAATCTGGAGAAGATAAAACAGGGGCTGTAGTGAGAGAGTGTTTGATTGAGTCAAATGTTGCTTCAAAATCCGAGTCAAAGTGAAAGGTTGTGTCCTTGGCCAAGAGAAGAGTTAAAGGTCTAGCAATTTTTCTAAAATCCTTAATGAATCTCCTGTAAAAGCCTGCATGGCCAAGAAAGGATTGGATATCCTTGACGCATTTGGGATGAGGAAGGTTTCGAATGACATCTATTTTAGCTTTGTCAACCTCAATGCCTTTTCGTGAAATAACATGTCCAAGCACAATTCCCTCTTAAACCATGAAATGGCATTTTTTCCAATTCAAGGTTAAGTTCTTCTCCTTACAATGAGTAAGAACTGCGTCAAGATGAGATAGGCAGTCAGCAAAAGAATCCCTGAATATCGAGAAATCATCCATGAAAATCTCCAGAAAATTCTCGACCATGTCCGAGAATATCCCCATCATACACCGCTGAAATGTAGCGGGAGTATTGAATAACCCAAAGGGCATGCGTCTATAAGCAAAAGTACCAAAAGGACAAGTAAATGTGGTTTTTTCTTAATCCTTTTTGGCAATAGGGACCTGGTTATAGCCCGAGTATCCGTCTATGAAGCAGTAATAATCTCGTCTAGCTAAGCGTTCTAGCATTTGGTCAATGAAAGGTAGAGGAAAGTGGTCTTTCCTCGTTGCGGCATTGAGTTTTCTATAATCAATACATACACGCCACCCAGTTTGAGCGCGTGTTTGGATTAACTCATTTGCCTCATTTTTTATGACTGAGATGCCAGATTTCTTAGGGACGACATGAATTAGACTTACCCATTGACTATCGGAGATTGGGTAAATGATACCATTGTCAAGGCATTTGGCGATTTCTTTCTTCACTGCATCCTTCATTACGGGGTTTAACTGTCTCTGTGGTTCTCGGGTTGTCTTGGCTTCATCCATCAGATGTATATGATGTTCTACAATCAAGGGACTAATCCCTTTGATGTTAGCCATAGTCCAACCAAACACCTGCCTATTAGATCTCAATACTGTCAAAAGAGCATTCTCTTGCTCTGAGGCTAGAGAAGCTGATATGATAACAGGTAAAGACTCATTCTCACCTAAATATGCATATTTAAGATGAGAAGGTAAAATTTTGAGATCTAATGCTGGCGGAAAAACTATAGAAGGTAGGGTTAGCGAGTGATATTCGGAGTCACGGAGAAGCTCGTAGCCTGCAAAGGATACAGACTCGGAAGGTGAAGAGTCAAGAGTGTCAGACTCAGGAGTGGAAAGAGTGTCCTAACTAAGATGTGCAAGATCAAATATTGATGTGCTAGTGTCGTCGAGATCTTCAAAACAAAGTTCATCAATTTCGCAACTTCCGGGAGCAATCTCGTGGATAGAACAGACATCAAGTATGTGAGTAGAGGGTTTAGAAGGCTGACTTCCATTTTTATAGATGTTCAGTTCAATTGTCAATTTTCCAAAAGATAGGTTCATTGAACCATTTCGACAGTTAATGACAGCATTGGAAGTGGCAAGGAATGGTCGACCCAAAATCACCGGAATTTGGTTCTGTGGGTTTGCTACAGGATGTGTATCGAGAACAATAAAGTCCACAGGGAATATGAATTCCCCGACTTTTATCAACACATCCTCCAGTTCACCCCTAGGTTTGGTGATTGAACGGTCTACCATTTAGAGAGTGCAATGAGCTGGTTTCAACTCTCCAATTCTTAACTGCTCGTAAACAGAATATGGAAGCAGGTTAGCACTTGCGCCAAGGTCAAGTAAAGCACGGTTAATGTTTTTACCCCCAATAGAAATCGAGATTTTAGGACAGCCAGGGTCCTTACGTTTCTTTGGTAACTGTGGGGTAAAAGCAGTGCTAACATTATTAGTCATGAAGACCTTTTTGGACACTTGAGTCTTCCTCTTCCAAGTGCACAAGTCCTTAAGAATTTTCGCATAAGCATGGACTTGTTGAATAGCATCTAGGAGAAGGATGTTTATGTTAACTTGTTTAAACATTTCCATAATCTTCTCCATATGTGGACTCGTTTTATTTCCCCTTAACCGATTCGGATAAGGAGCTTTAGCAATAATAGCTGGGTCAAACATTGGAGAAGATGGTGTGTGTGGAACTGATCCCAGAATAGGAGTGGGGATCGTCTTTGGTTGAGTAGAAGAGGTATGCTGAGGGTCCGATCCTTGAGGAAAACGAAGAATAGGCTCGCAAGAAGGTGGTGGGCTAGAAGAACTGGGGTCAGAAGTAGAAGTGTGTGTGGAAGGAAAAGTCTCAGCCGGGGTATTATTGATTAATTCTTCATTATTATCAATCTCTTCCCCAACTTGATTATTCAGCACTCTTCCAGATCTCAACGTTGTAATGGCATTCACATTGTAATGCCCAGGATTCGGTAGGGGTTGAGACGGAAGTTTCCCTTTCTCTCTAGCACTCATCTCGGCTTTTAATTGAGCAATTTGAGCTTCCATCAATTTTATACTCTCAGCTTGGGAGGCGAAGTTTTTCTTTATATCATCGACAGAAGACTTAACCTCAGCCGAAACTTGCATGAAATTTTTTAGAATCAAATTCATGGTATGTGAGAGTGAAGAGGATTCATCAGTACCGGTCAATTGCAAAGAATTGTACGGTGTAGGTGTGTTGACCGGATTTTGAAAGTTTTATGATTGGTAGGGGTGCTGAGTCAGTTGAAGTGGTTGCTGTTGTGGTGGGGGACCCTTTGGAAATTATTTTGATTTGGAACCGTGTTTTGACTTTGGTTTTGGTTCCAAGCAAAATTAGGGTGATTTCTCTAACCCTGATTATAAGTGGAAGAATACGGATCGTTTCTAAGTCTTTGTTGGAAAGCAGCATTGGTATGCTCTTGACCTTGAAACGGAGAATTCAAAGGACATTCTTCCGTAAGATGAAATGGATCAGAACAGCATCCACAGACAGTTTTGGAAAGTGACATCTGATTTAGAGAGGCTGCTAAAAATTTATGTTCCATAGCTTCGAGTTTCTTTTGCATTGCCATTTCAGCTCTAACTCCTATGGAAACATCAAGTTGGTGAATGCCACCCCTAGACGATGACTTGTTTACACTCTCCCACTGCAAAGTTTTTTCAGCGAAATCTTCTAAAAATCTCCAGGCTTCACCATCATCTTTATTCATGAAGATGCATTGACACATGGATTCAAGGTTCTGTTTTGCTGTAGGATTAATGCCTTCATATATGATTCTGCACAGATCCCATCTAGGGATTCCGTGATGAGGACATTGAACTAACAGATCCTTGAAGCGTTCAAAACACTTCGAGAATGGTTCATTTGGAAGCTGGGTAAATTGATTTATTTCTCTACGGACTCGAGCTGTTTTATGATTAGGGTAGAATTTATTTAGGAAAGCTGTTATGAATTCTCCCCAGTTCGAAATAGAATGTGCGTCTATTTTATAAAGCAACTTCTCGGCTATATCGCACAAAGTGAATAGGAGAAGACGTAGATGCATAGCATCCACAGAGAGCTGTGAAGTACCCATCATAGCGCATACATATTCAAATTTGGTAATAAATACATATACGTCTTCAGACTCGAGACCGTGATATTTGGGTAGAAGATTATGTATTGTGGTTTGATTTTAAAGTTGTCCCCATTGGATGGTGGAATGGTAAGACAGGTCGAAAGAGGACCTCGCATAGGGTAACATCTCTCTTGGAGAGAGATGCAGGGCGGATTCTGCGCACCTGGGGATGGTGGCAGAGTAGTGTTAAAGAAGTTCGATGGAGAACCGTCCATCGAAGTGGATGTGGTAGTGGGTGAAGAAAAAGTAGACGTAGAATTACCGACTTCGAAGTCGATAGGAGGAACGCGGACAAGACGGGCACTAGAATCCCGTGTCCAGCCGAGCATGCACTAAATGGTTTAGCACAAGTGGCAGCGTTGAGTGATAATTAGAGAAAAGATGAGTTGGTGTTTGGTTTGAAAAACAAGGATTTTGAAAAATTCACACAAACAATGCATAAGCAACCCTAAATCTAGTGGTCACCTAGGTCAAGGCTCAAGACCTCTCCTAGACTTCCAGAAGAGAAGTCGCAAGATAGATCATCTACTGCCTCTTTGCCCCTTCTGTGGCCTGGTAAGTGCCAAGTAAGTGGGAGGTTCTCCACTACGTAAGTAGTGGGCCTAATTAAGTAACCACTTGCCTTAGACACACTTGCCTTAGACACCACAAAAAAAACGCGGATAAACAATAGATTACCCACGACCGTCTTCTGTCCTTAATGAGCGTGACGGTCCTTAGAGTCTTGTCTAGATATTTTTTTAGTTAATGATGGTGATGCGGATGCAAGTTTGTTTTTTTTGGGCTTGGGAAGGGTAATGAAATCCCCACCTAATCTAAATTTGGTCTTATCCCCTTAATTTCCGTATTAAAAATACAAACAACCAAAATCAAACATGCAACAAATTTTCTTTTTTCGGCGCTGCGAATTTTTTGCAAAGAATCCTGCAGAAATTGGTTAATGGACAGAGCAGGGAGGAGATAAGAAAGTACAGAATATACCAAAGAAGTTTGAAGTAGTGAATCAATTTTTCCGCCGCGTATCCGCCGCAAGATGCTACCTATGGCCACGGTTTCGCCGCGTGATGACAAGATCCCTGCACAAAAATTGGTACAGATGCTTCTATTGCCTCACTGAGCTCCCTGAGATGCTCTAAAAATTTTTTCTCTCTCTCCACAGATTCCAGATCTCCTTGCAACAAATCACAAAAAATCGTTAAGCGCTTGTTGCGAATTTTGATCTAAAAATTCCGATGGAATAATAAATTTTTCAACTCAATTAAGAAAAAACGAACAAATTAGCATACTATCCCCGGCAACGGCGCCATTTGATTGATCGTCTAAGTTGTGATGAAATGTATAGTGTTCACAATCAAAGTAATTTGTACCGCAATCAATTGACGGTGTCTATTGTAGTTTCGTCGGTGAATGCGGATCGTCCACTGAGAAAGTGTGATTTGTTCGTTATCGTTTTAGTTGAGTTGAAAATTAAAAGATAAAAGAAAATGATTAAATATTTGTGAAATTTAGATTCAAGAATCATCAAGAAATAAATCTAAAATCAAGAAATACTAAAGATCAAGAAAATGTCCAAATCGATTGAATTATCAAGAAATGAAGAATAGCTTGTAGGATCCGATTGAGTTAATAGCTAATGATGAATCTAATAATTCCTAATCTTATCTATTGAATATTTGTAACTAGATTGATGATGATGATAGAAGATTAGGGATCAATTGAAGAAACTAGAGTTTCTCCTTCATTATCCCTTTTCTTTTCAATCATAATCATTCGGATCTAGTCTCTAGTAAAGAAAATCACCGATAGTTTGATCCATAATTTGCAATGAAATAATCAAGAAGTTATTTCGCTCCAAATTCGGTCATGAATGATTCATTTTGCTAAGGTTCACAAATCTCATAAGAATTAAGAATTAGTATAAAGATTTGATCATCACTAGATGTATCAATTCTCTCGGATCCTCCACAAGCGGAGAATTTACTCACACGTCATCATAAAACAATCAAGAACGAAGAATATCATGATGCTAGAATGAACAGAAAGCGAGAATAAAGATTTTCACCTTTATTTAGATCTTCTTCAAATTGCAACTCTCACTCAAGTTTACAAGACTAGATCTAGCTCACTCAATTGAGAAGGAATTTGGCGTCGATCTTTGCATGGCTCGATCGTCGTGAGTCGCGGATCGTCGTGGATCTCTTTCTCGGATGATGAATGGAGTTGCAAATAAAGGATCTCCGGTCTTCGCTTGAATCGATACTCGATGAGTCTTGATTTTGATCAAATTGTGTCACTCAATTTGTTTAGAATTGATTTGGATTTTTGCTATAGTTTTTTTACCCTAATTGATGAACAAGTAACAACCTTTTCAATGAAGCCCTAAGTGCCTTTTTATAGTTTTCCCTTTAGCTTTCCCTAGAAGCTAGGTTTATCTTCTACTAGAAGCTAGGTTGTTATGAAGCTTGTAGGAGAAGCTTGGTAGGCATCAAACTTGCACAAGAAGCTTGGCTGTTAGAACAGAAGCTTCTGGAGAAATCTACATAATTCGAAACGTCTTGAAGAAGTTTGGCTGTTAAAAGAGAAGCCTCGGGAAAAGTTCCAACCGCTGACGAGTTGAATCGGCCGTGGATTCGCGGCGGATCGTCCAGACTCGGCCGCGGATCCGCGGCCATATGGTGGAGTCAGTGCATGAAAATTCCAGTGTATTCTGGTGTTGGCTTTATGGCACTTTCCCGATGTCTGGAATATTTTTATACTTTCTTGTTTACTGCCAGATCACAAGTCTTGGACTTGATGCGTTTTATCAGCACTTTTAACAGTTCCGGCTCTTTTTCCTGGAGAATTTTCTGCACACAATCTCGAGACAAGTGTTTGATATACAAAGATCATGTATGTAATAACAAACACACAAATTCCCTCATAATTTCGGTTATAATGTATAACACATGTAATTTGATATTTTGCAGATGAATTGCTAATATGTGCTATATTTATACCAAACACCTTTAGATGATTGCAAAGAATAGGGAAGTTGATGTGTTACAAATGCAATATTTTCGACTGATCAAGGACCTACAAGTGTTGTTCACCAGATTGCGGAATTTCACACTATTGGTGGAACTGGGTGAGGGAACCCTTATTTATGCCCGTGGATTGTATGCAAGGGTCAATATTGACCGCCTGTAGGGCAATTTGGGGGATGTGATGGCTTAAGAACAGGTTCAGGTCCCTGTATCTTAAGTCTTTTGAATCCTGTGAGGTGTGAGGGTCTCATAGGGGTGACATTCTCCTTACAAGTCGTGAGGATCTCGTAAGTGTAATTTCTCCTTAGGGATCGTGAGGATTCCTAAGTGTTTTGCTCCCTTGTGAGTCGTAAGGCTCTCACGCGGGTATTTCCTCCTTACAAGGTCGAGAGGACCCTGCAAGTGCACAGGAAATTTTTTACGAGTCTGGGCCCTTTCGGGTTTTCACAAACTCGCCGGTAGACCTGCTGTTTTTATTCACGAAGCTCATTTGGGTTTTTATCCGTGCCCATTTTACTTATGGACGTACCATTTTTTTTTCCGCGTTAGCCTAAGGATGCTGCGGTTCGTAGTAATTTAAGGACGTTACGGTCCGTAGCTAGTTTCACGACATTGCGGTCCATTGTTAGTGTTCACCGCCGAAAGACGAGAGACGAAACCACGTAGGTCGTCTTGCCTAAATTTGGGGGCAGATTCACACCGTAATATTGTATTATTATATTCCCCATTCTTATTCTTTTTACAAATAAACAGGTGCTTTTGACGCATGTCTGCTACATATTACAGGTTACGGGTTCTTGGAGCGAAAACAGTGAAAAAGACAGAAGACGACACAAAAAAGGGACTTTGACCAACAAATAAAAGGATCTTAATCAAGCCTACACAAAAGATCAGTATAAGGCAACGCAAGGTCCAAGATTACAAAGCGAACGGTTAAAAGTCCACTGCAATTGTTCACTGGAGATCTGGAAGAAACATAGAAGCTATTTTAATAAAGAACCAAATAATAAGGAAGCCCAAAGATCCAAGGCCCAATAATTTCTTTTAAAGAGACAGAGACATAAAATTTTACCAAAGCTTGAAGTCTACTTTGACTAGGTCTTCCTAAGGATATTTTGGTAAATGTAGACATGCAAATCAATTGTAACCTAGGGTTTCCTATTCTCTATAAATAGGAACTCTACTCATTGTAATTTCTTATACCTCCTTTTAATAATAAATTTTAGAATTCTTTTGGAGAGCATCGGTGTTTCTTTTCAATTCATGAATTCAGATCTGACAACCCTGTGTTGATGATTGGAGAGATGCATCTGTAAGTAGATTTAATTCCTTGCTCTAATTTAGATTTCAATTCTTGCCCTAGGTAATTTTTATTCTCTGCCCTAGATAAATGTTCTTCAATTCCCTAATGAGTGAGTAGTCTCCTCGCTTGTTAGGGTTAGATCTGGGGAAGGTTTGAGAGACGAAGATCTCTCATCCCCTTTCTTGCCCGTCATATATTTTCATAGAACTCCATGCATACCTTCTTATTCCGCTCCCTACGGCACTCTACCCACGAGGTAGCGGTGATACCGTAGTCTAAAGGTCCGGATTTTAACGTTTTCCATGGAGGTTAGGGTAAAGATTTCTAAAGGAAGGACAAGGATCTAGAGGAAGAACAATCTTCCCAATCATCCTAATCCCTTTTATTAATATTTACCATAACACCTAATTAGATCTTCATATGGGTATAGAAAGCGGTGAGATTTATAGACTTTCCAAACTTAACCTAGACCTAACCCTAGCAAGATTTAGATCTAGATTAATTCAGTTTTTAGATTAAATCAATCCGACGCCCATCGGAATTAACTCGTTTGAGCGATTAGGAAATTCACAAAATCACTATGGACCGACCCGTACTCACCGGCTAGCTATCAAGCGATGCCGTTCTTGATTGCGGTTATTAGATATTTGAGATAAATCAAATGGCGCTGTTGCCGGGGATGGCGTAGAACTTTCCATTTCGCAATTTCGGGTTAATCATAAAATTTAAAAAATCATAAAAATCTGAAAAATCCAAAAAATATATATATATATAAAAATATATCATCTGTTATTTTTGGAAAGGGTATCTTTGTGTGAATTTTGCAGGATCTACGCACAAATTCGGATCTAAAAATCTACAGAGATCAAAATAGTAAGTATCAAATTCGAACAAACAGAGAAATATCACAACAGAAAACAGAAGAAATTTGGAGGACCGAGTCAACAAGTCAACTGCACGATCTGCAAAACAAAAAAAAAACCTCGCGACCCTATTCCGGCCGCAGAACCGCCGCCAGATCCTACCTGCGACCGCGGAACCGCCGTGTGTTGGTCAAAAAAAAAAAACGGGAGGCAGAAGCGCAGTTAAAAAAAAGGGGGGATTCGGCCACCGTAATTCTCTGTGAGTTTTCTCTCTCCTCCTCTGCAAATCTTGATATATCTTCTGTAAATTTGCCTGCAGCATTTCTTTGCGCTTTAAAAATATTCCTTTCCAAATAACAAATCTTATGCAGGATTCGTTGCGCTATACTTAAAATAATAATTGATTTCAAGTGATCTTTTCTGATTTGCATATCCTTAATTCTTTTTGCTAAAAATATCTTTCCAAATAAAGAGCAAGAGAAAAAAGGAAAGTTTTAATTAGAAAACTTGCAAACTTTGAAATTCAAAAGAAAAAAAAGATTTGATTGGAAGTGATTTTTCTGTTTTGCATATCTTTAAAACTGATTTTAAGGGGCTTTTGACCAATTCAAATTGGGTGGGGATTTCATCACCCTTCCCAGGACCCCAGAAATCACATAAAGCATTTGCATTGACCACTCTTAATTAAAAAAAAAATTAGACTCAGCCCTAAGGACGTCGCGCTCAATAGGACAGAGGACTAGTATAGGCATCGGCCGTTTATCCTAACTTGTCTTTGCGTGACTAGGCAAGTGTGTCAAAGGCTAGTAGTTTTTAATTAGGCCCACAGTGTGGTTCCTTCCCACTTACCTGGCACTTACCTGGCCGCAATTGACGGTGAAGAGGCGGTTTGAGGTCCTATTTCTAGCCCTTTGGAACAGTCAGGAGCTGTCTAGCTGACCTAGGTGACCCTAGATCTAGGTCTAATTGTGCATTTCTAGTTGATTACATTTGTGTCTAAGCCCTTTATCGAAATTTTTTTTCTGCAAACAGTTCTAAATAAAGAGAAAAAGGGGAAAAAAAAGGAAAATTTTTATTACAGAACTTGCAAACTTTTGCCGTAAATAAATCCTTGCACCACCTACCTTCTTCATCTTCTCTTTCTTCTATCATGGGTACACCACATAATAAATCATTAGCCGAACTTTGGTATCCCGAACCTAATTTTGCGTCGTACGTCAATTTGTTCGGTCAATTTAAAGACGATCCCTCCTTGCCAAAAATATCTTTGAAAGATCAAATAGAGACGTCTAGGAGAAACAGTTTGACTTTTCAACCAACTTTGTGTCAACCGAGTCAACCTTTACCACCTCCATATGTTGATACCACTTTTCCAAGTTCTGCTGTAACTCCTAAACCGATGTCTATTGCTGAGCACATTGCTCAATCTCGCAGCCGATCTTTCACCCCTCTCCACTCATCTAGTTCTAGGGATCCGCACGATTATTCACCTTTTTATCCACATGTTGACCCTACCCCTGCCCAACCACCCACTTCCTACCAGTCCTACCCGACCTTCCCACCTTCACTAGACACCGTTTCTACACAGCCTGTTGGGAGTTTTGCATATCCACACCATTTTGAATCTTTTACCGAAACCCGCTTACCACCCAAGTCTAGTTTGGAAGAGGCGTTAGAGGCGTATATCACAGCAACAAACAAAATGGTTAGGAATGTGGAAGCGTCCGTGGCCGCCCTTATGCAACCTGCTGAACCGGTAGCTAGTTTCCCGCTAGCCCCAAATTTTTTAATGTATGAGGAGGCGGTTGGACAGAATGAGAATGTGAGAGGATTTCCAAATCAAACCTACCCTTTCCCAACTGAAGCCCACAACTCCAGTTTCCCATCGAATGTCCGAAATGATTCACAAGTTCAAAATAAAAACGAGTTGTGTGACTTTGTAGTGTTTGATTTGCCAAATTGTGAGGAACCCCCTTCGAGTGAAACAGCACCTAATCCGTTTGACCTTTACACTTCCACTCTAGAACCTACATTGATAAACATCTATGCTTTTGAGGAGGTGTCTAAAGAAATTGACTTTCACTTGATTGAGGATATAGACGACGGGAATATTTCGGATGATGAACCTGTCGATTTAATTGAAATTTTATGTTCAACTCATCATCCCAAGTTATTAAATGTTTCTCCCGAATCTCATATGAGTCTTGATTTTGATGATAGTGGCATGGATGAGTTGAATATTGCGGAGAATTATAAGTTGAATATTGAGGAGAATGGTGAGGATCATATTGAGGTTGAACCATTTTTCTTTGATGTGTCGGATTTTCCAATTCATCCTCTTGAACATTTACCTAAATCACCTTCCCTCTTTTCCATCGTTCCGACCACGCCTCATTTCACGCTTGACGACTGTGAGCTTGAAAACTTTTCCTTTGAATCTGACACAGTTCTCACAGCCGATGACACGTACGAGTGTTTCACTTTTTCGGACGATGTTGAAGTCTCACCGCCCGAGTTTGAGTCCTTTGCATTTTCAGATGAGTTAGTTAATCCATCAGACTCGGTTGCTTACAGTCGTTTCGAACCATTGATGGAATCTTTCCAGTTCGACACAGTTTACTACGGTGAGAATGATACTATCCCTAATTCACTTCCTTTCGTCCTTCCTATTGTTCCGACCGTGCAAGTGACCGTGACGCTTTCATCTCAAATACCAAGTTCGGCGTACCCATGTTCTCTTGCGAATCTTGAGGGATTTGATCCCATTTCTCGACGAGTTGATAGGTTAGCGCAATCGCTTTTAACACATCGGTCATCACAAATTGCGCTAATTTATTCACTCGATTTACACCCTCAAGATCGCACGACCCTTCTTTCTTCTTTCCGCCATTCTTCTCCCCCACCGAGACCATATTCTCTTCTTCCTATACGGTCTCGCGTGTTTCTCATTTCTTTCTTCTACACCACATTCTTTCACCAACTTGACCATTACCACGATAAGATTTTTGAATGGTTGGTGTTAACCTTTGGCTTGTGTAAGGCCAAGCTTAAGTTTGGGGGGAACCTTTGTATATATGTATATATATTTTTTGTTTTCTTTTTCTATAAAAAATAACAAAAAAATTTCAAAACAATAAAATAAAAAAAATTATAAATAAATAAACAGGGGAGTGCCGGTATTTTGACCCTCTTGGTTTAGCATGACAGTGAGGGCACTGGCAAGTTCAAGTTTGGGGGTATGCTCGGTACGTCTTTTTCCATCGCATTCATTTTTTTGCATTTGCATATTTATTTGAAAACCCATAAAAATTGAAAATTTTCAAAAATTATAAAAATCAATGTATTCAATTTGGTCTAATTGATTTAAGTTTGGCAAATGGGTTAACTGGCTAGGAACAACTAGATCTTAGACTTAGTGAATTAAAAACCCTAAAAATAACATTCCTTAAAGTTTAGCGGTAGAAAGTATATGTTTTTGTAGTTTATTTAGAAATAGGCAAATTTTGAGTTCACTTCTTGGGCTAAGTCGAAACAAGGGAAGAGTATTGATGTTCTTATTAGAGTATAAGTTTGAAAAATAGTTCCTAGCTTAAGTTTAGATTCTGAAAATGTATACCCTACAATCTGCACAATCACACACCTTGAAACTTGGAATAGTAGAGGAGACCTTGAAATGCTCTTGTCTAAAGTCCTTAGTACGAAGAAAATAAAAGAAAAAAGAGAGTGAATAAAGAAAAGAAAAAAATGAACACTGGTTTTTATGATTACTTAAGGCTGTAAAAATAGAAAAATATTTAGCGAGGGTGCTTCATCACCTAGTGCCTTAGACCAACTGGTTTGGGAGTCACTGCTAAATGCCTTGGGTGTTGCAAGACTAGGAATTACGCTTTAAAATGCAAACATATCTTGTAATCGGTTGTTGGTACCTCAAGAAGTATTAACAGTCGCATGAAGGATGTGTAAGCAAAATTCAATTAAAAATTCACCAATTAATAAGTGTTTTGGATAATGGACGAGAGTACGATTGCTTGATTTGAATTTCCAAGTGTAGGGGTGATTTTTACACACACGTGGGGATATGTGATTGGAGTTTAGATGAGAGAAAGGAATGAAGAATAGAACTTGTATCTTTAGTAGAGTTGATAAAAATTCCTGAGTGGAGATGTAACCCTAGAAGGAAAACTTAAGAGATGCCGAAAGCTAGATAAGTTTATAGAACATATATAATCTTAAGTTAAATGATGAGGAAGTGTGAAGAATATGGGTGGATAATTTACAAGTCGAAGATAATAGAATTCCTTGTTAGAAAACCTAATTGGAGAATAAAAGTCGATAAGCCGAATTGATAGGATTTTGTGGGTAGTATCCGCTGAAAACCCTCAGGAGACAACACTCCTCCTACTAGGGACACCTAGAGGTTTAACGGCTTGTTGCACGAGCTCAGTGCAATCGCGTTTCCCTGCGAAAGTGCGGTTAGGTTAGGATTTTAGTGCATAAAAATAAGTTTGCTCGAGGACGAGTAAAAGATAAGTTTGGGGGTATTTGTTCACACCGTAATATTGTATTATTATATTCCCTAATCTTATTCTTTTTACAAATAAACAGGTGCTTTTGACGCATGTCTGCTACATATTACAGGTTACGGGTTCTTGGAGCGAAAATAGTGAAAAAGACAGAAGACGACACAAAAAAGGGACTTTGACCAACAAATAAAAGGATCTTAATCAAGCCTACACAAAAGATCAGTATAAGGCAACGCAAGGTCCAAGATTATAAAGCGAACGGTTAAAAGTCCACTGCAATTGTTCACTGGAGATCTGGAAGAAACATAGAAGCTATTTTAATAAAGAACCAAATAATAAGGAAGCCCAAAGATCCAAGGCCCAATACTTTCTTTTAAAGAGACAGAGACATAAAATTTTACCAAAGCTTGAAGTCTACTTTGACTAGGTCTTCCTAAGGATATTTTGGTAAATGTAGACATGCAAATCAATTGTAACCTAGGGTTTCCTATTCTCTATAAATAGGAACTCTACTCATTGTAATTTCTTATGCCTCCTTTTAATAATAAATTTTAGAATTCTTTTGGAGAGCATCGGTGTTTCTTTTCAATTCATGAATTCAGATCTAACAACCCTGTGTTGATGATTGGAGAGATGCATCTGTAAGTAGATTTAATTCCTTGCTCTAGTTTAGATTTCAATTCTTGCCCTAGGTAATTTTTATTCTCTGCCCTAGATAAATGTTCTTCAATTCCCTAATGAGTGAGTAGTCTCCTCGCTTGTTAGGGTTAGATCTGGGGAAGGTTTGAGAGACGAAGATCTCTCATCCTCTTTCTTGCCCGTCATATATTTTCATAGGACTTCATGCATACCTTCTTATTCCGCTCCCTACGGCACTCTACCCACGAGGTAGCGGTGATACCGTAGTCTAAAGGCCCGGATTTTATAGTTTTCCATGGAGCTTAGGGTAAAGATTAAGAAAGGAAGGACAAGGATCTAGAGGAAGAACAATCTTCCCAATCATCCTAATCTCTTTTATTAATATTTACCATAACACCTAATTAGATCTTCATATGGGTATAGAAAGCGGTGAGATTTATAGACTTTCCAAACTTAACCTAGACCTAACCCTAGCAAGACTTAGATATAGAATAATTAGGTTTTTAGATTTAATAATTAATCCGAACACCCTTCGGAATTAACTCATAAGCACGATTAGGAAATTCACAACATCCCTGTGGACCGACCCATACTCACCGGCTAGCTGCAAAGCGACGCCGTTCTTGATTGCGGTAATAAATAGTTTTTGAGATAAATCAATGCTATTGGGTTTTATCCGTCCACCTCTCCGAAGATGCCAAGTTGATTTATGGCACCATGTATCGAAGATTCAGACGGATGCGGCCGATATAGCAGACTTCATCAGATTCCCCCTCATTGTGAGGGGGTTTTGATTATGGGGACGCTCTTCCCTACAAGCGCAAGCCCCTGCAGTTAATTACATTACCGCATCGCGGTAACCACTTTCTTCTTCTCTAGATGGTCACTTCGTGTCGTGTATGTTTGTTTTATTTTTGGGTACCTGTGGATTGTATACGGAGACTAATTTATGTTGTCGCCCGTAGGGCGTGGATTAGTCCAAATCCGTATTTTCTTAGATTTGGTTTTGGGTTGGGTTTAAGGATCTTTAATCTCATTTGAGACTAAGATCAACTTAAACGTTTGTTAAGGATACGTTACTCTAATTTTAGACTAAGATCTACTTAACAGGATCATTTAGATCCAACAAAAGAGCATTTGGACTCTATTATTTTAGTTTAGGGACATTGCGGTCCATAGTTTAAGGACATCATAGTCCATGAGTTTAAGGACCCCACAGTCCGTAAGGTTTAAGGACATCATAGTCCAGTTTAAAGATGTCATAGTCTGTAAAGTTTAAAGACATCATAGTCTATGAGTTTAAGGACCTCACAGTCCATAAAGTTTAAGGACATCATAGTCCATGAGTTTAAGGACCCCACAGTCCGTAAAGTTTAAGGACATCATAGTCCAGTTTAAAGACGTCATAGTCTATGTGGTTTTGGTTCAACCGTTTGGGGATGCACCAAAAGTTATTGGTTATTGGGACCCTCCATCTCTCTGAAGACATTGAGGAATTACAACGACGTATATCAGAGGTGTGGAGAGATGTACCCTTGAACCAATGTTGATTGGGAGATCTGTAGTCCAATTTGGGACTAAGATTAGTTCAAACATTATGAGCACATAGGCTCAGTTAATCTGACTGAGAGATTTATGGCCAACTTGGGCACAGCCCACTCTGTTAAAATGGTAAACATTTAATTGGGCTCAGTCCTTTTCATTTATTAATGCTGAGCATTGGTTCTGACAACTTTTTTGTCTTTTATTGAGTGTTGAACACTCATTATGGCTCTGGGCTTTATTTAAAGAACAATTTATGTTCTCTCAGCGTACACGTGAGGAGCATGTGGCGCGCTTGGCGCTGAGCGCCAGATTTATAGCGCTAAGGTGCTCCCTGAGTAATGGCGCACACGTGAGGAGCATGTGGCGCTCTTGGCGCTGAGCGCTAGATTTGGAGCGCTGAGGCGCTTCTTTAAATTGGAGCGCTGGGAGTGCTGCGGCGCTGTGCGCCAATCTTAGAGCGCTAAAGCGCTCCTTTATATTTGGAACTCTAAGGCTCTTTTTTAAGCAACTTTTATCAGTTCTGCGCTCTGAGAATTAAATTCTCGTTCATTGGAGACTTTGTCTCATAGATCTAAGAACTCGGTTCTTATTTTAATAGGAGATTTTACAATCTCTACTGTTTTTTGTGAAAGACTTTGTCTTTGTATTATAGATCTGTGATCTAATGAGAACTAAGTTCTTCTCCCTCCCCCTTTATGATGAGATGCTTCAATCTCTTCTATTTTTATGAAAGACTTATGTCTTTGTAGATCTATGATCTAGAAAAAAACTATGTTCTTCTTCCTTTATGAGATGTTTTCATCTCTCTGTTTTTATTTTCCTTGAAGAAATTATTTTTCTTCCGAGAGCTTGCTCTTTTCTTTGAAATTTCTCAAAGCTTACGGGGGGTCTCCTCTATATGAAACTTATGGGGAGTTTCTTCTATGCCAGACTTGAAGTCTTGGGGCCTTTATATAGGGCAAGCTGATTTGTTGGATCAGTTGAAGAGATCTTTTCTCTAATTGATTTGGGGATTTCCCCACCGTCGGATCTTTGATCCTAGGGCTTATATTTTATAGAAGGCAATCTTCTTGTTTTTAACAAGATTGGGAAAATCTTTTCCCATACAGAATTTATTCTGTATCTTGGTGATTTTTAATCACCATTGGATTTTGATCCAACGATGGGGAACATTTAGTTCCAGTGCTAGCGTTCTCGTGTTTTGCACGTGAGCGCTGCAACAAAGTCTTTGAGTCTTAGCGCTAGCGCTCTCGTGCTTTGCACGTGAGCGCTGCAGGAGAGTCTTTGACTCTTAGCGCTGGCACATTTAGCGCTGGCGCATTTAGCACGAGCGCTCTCGTGCTTTGCACGTGAGCGCTACAGCAGAGTCTTTGACTCTTAGCGTTGGCGCATTTAGCGCTAGTGCTCTCGTGCTTTGCACGTGAGTTCTGCAGCAGAGTCTTTAACTCTTAGCGCTGGCGCATTTAGCGCGAGCGCTATTATGAAGCGCCGCTTCATTTCAAATTTCAAAATTTGAACAGAGCTTTGCTCTAATTGGGGGAACAGTTAGTTTAGGGATGTTTCGTTCCGTTGTTAGTTTAGGGACGTTTCGGTCTGTAGCTAGTTTCAGGACATTGCGGTCCATTGTTAGTTTAGGGACGTTTCGGTCCGTAGCAAGTTTCAGGATATTGCGGTCCATTGTTAGTTTAGGGACGTTTCGGTCCGTAGCAAGTTTCAGGATATTGCAGTCCATTGTTAGTTTAGGGACGTTTCGGTCCGTAGCTAGTTTTTTGCGGCGAAGTTTTGCCGGATAGCACTTACAGAGTTTGGTGCTCAGGAAGACAGCGATCGGACACAAGCATCGTCATCTATCATTAACCTGGGCTGCAACTCGTCAGGCATAGTATTTCTTAAGGAATCGGCCGTTTATTGGCCGGAAGGGTCTTTCGCCATGCATATCCTTGAGCAAGTAAGCCCCACCTTGGTAGACTTTGTCTATGATGTACAGGCTCTCATAGTTTGGCTCGAATTTCTCCCGTTTGGCACGATTGGAGATCATAAGTCTTTTGACAATTAGCACGAGTTCGCCTTGGAGGAATGTTCTCGGCCTAGTTAATCTTTCGTATGAGCGTGTCATCTTTGCTTTGTAAGCCTCCAAGTTTTGTTGCGCTATGAGACGAGTTTCATTGAGGGCGTCAAGCTCCTCAAGCCGAAGATGAGCATTCTCTTCATTTGTTAGTTCGTAATGAACCACCACTCGTAGAGAGGGTAGCTCTATCTCCAAGGGGAGTACTGCTTCCGTGCCGAATACTAATGCATACGGCGTTGTATTCGTAGCCGTTTTGAACATAGTTCGATACACCCAGAGAGCTTCATGCGGTCTCTCATGCCAGTCCTTTTTATTTTTGGACACCGTCTTCTTTATGATCTTTGTCAAGGTTTTGTTGAAAGCCTCAGCTAGACCGTTAGCTCGGGGATTATAGACCGAAAAGTATCTTCAGTCCATGTTATGCTGCTGTGCGAAGCGGCTGATTCTGTGACTTTTGTAGGCCGGTCCGTTATCGGAGATAATCCGTCGCGGAGTGTCGAACCGATAGATGACGTGTGTCTTGAAGAAATGGAGGATGTTCTCCGTCTTCACTTCTCTAAGTGGTATGGCTTATGCCCACTTAGAGAAGTAATCAGTTGTCGCCAATATAAACCAATGTCCTTTGGATGACGCTGGTTCAATAGGCCCAATTATGTCGATTCCCCATATTTCGAACGGCCAGCTAGCTACTGTTGGATGTAGCAGGTTTGGATGCTGGTGGATGAAGTCTCCATGAATTTGGCACGAGTGGCACTGCTTCGCGTATTCGAGGTAGTCCTAAATCATCGTGGGCCAATAGTAGCCCATTCTTTTAATCTTCAGCTTCATCTTTGGCCCGGCTTGATGAGAACCACAAAGTCCGTCGTAAGTTTCTTGGACGACTCTCATTGCTTCTTTCGGTCCCAGGCATCTCAGCCACAGAGAGTCGAACGATCTCTTATGTAGAGTATCATTGACGAAGGCGAAAGACAGAGCTCGTTTCAGGAGCTGATGTCTTGAGGATGCATCTTCCGGTGTTTGACGGGATTTGAAGTAGTCTATAAAGACTTCTCTCCAATCCTTAGCCTTTTCTTCATCCTTTACTTGGAAAGCCACTTGTTTGGTCGCTTCCTCTTCTTTAGACGACTCCGGAGATATTTCTACTGGCGCGAGAATCCGGCGGCTTTGTACAATGATCCTTACGTCATCGAGGTTTTCGTCAGCCAGTTCTTTAGCGAGTTTGGCTAATGCGTCCGCTTTGCTATTTGCTGTAAGCGGTATGCTTTCCAGGATGTAGGAAGGAATTTGAGTTAGTAACTGTTTCACTATTTTGCCATATCTTACCAACTCTGGCTTGCACGTCTGATAGTCACCGTTTACTTGGCTAACGAGCAGCTGGGAGTCTCTGTATATGTGGAGGTTTTTGATTCCCATGTCGAAAGGGATCTCAAGACCTACTATCAAAGCCTCATATTCTGCTTCATTGTTTTTCCTCGGCTCTGTCAAGGAAAAGGCAAAGCGCATTATCCCTTCTTGTGGAGTCACGAAGATGAGGCCTACCCCAGATTTGATTATGGGGGAGCTGTGCTTTCGCTTCTTCATGGAAGATGCCCCATCGAAGTAGAGTTCCCATCGGGTATCACTCTCTCCTCTCTCCCTATCGATCGTGTCAAACGCGTATTCGTTTGGCAATTCACAATTTAGGGGTGAATCAGCAGGTATCGGATGCTCAGCGAGGAAGTCGGCGATGGCCTGGCCTTTCACCGCCTTTAAAGGTCGGTATGATATCGAGAATTCCATTAAGAGTAGGGCCTATTTAGCGAGTTGTCCCGTTAGTATGGCTCTTGACATCAAATATTTGAGTGGATCCGCTTTTGATATGAGATGGACCTCATGCGCCAAAGCATAATACCGAAGCTTCATTATAGCGAAGATTAACGCCAGGCAGTGTTTTTCGATAGGGGAGTAGTTGTTTTCTGCCCTGAGGAGAACTCGACTCAAATAGTAGAGGGCTCTCTCCTTTCCTTGGTCGTTCTTCTATGCCCATAGTGTGCCTAAGGAACCTTCAAGGGCGGTTGTGTGCAGGATGAGGGGCTTTCCCTTGACCGGTGCAGTCAGTACCGGTGGGTTCTGCAGATATTACTTAATTTCGTCCAGTGCGCTTTGGCATTTAAGATTCCAACGAACGGGGTCCCCTTCTTCATTAGATGACTGTAGGGGCGACATTTTCCGGAGAGGTTGGCTATGAACCGTCGGATATACGCGAACTTCCCTTGTAGAGACCGCAATTGTTTTAAAGTTCTTAGAGTGGGCATTTCCATAATCGCCTTGATCTTCGATGGATCTATTTCGATGCCCCGGTGTCGTATGATGAACCCTAGAAATTTTCCTGAGGAGACTCCGAAAGCGCATTTCAGAGGGTTCATCTTTAGTTTATACTTACGAAGACGTTGGAACACTATTTTCAAATGCCCCTAGTGTTCCTCGTACGATTTTCTTTTCACTACGAGGTCATCAATATAGCATTCGACGATTTCCTGTATGAGGTCATCGAAAATCTTTGCTATGGCCCTCTGATAGGTAGCGTCGGCGTTCTTCAGATCGAAAGGCATCACTTTGTAGCAAAATATGCCCAGAGGAGTCCGAAAAGCGGTATGCTTCCGGTCTTCGGGATGGATCTTTATTTGATTGTACCCCGATGATCCGTCTATGAAGAAGAAGACTTCGTGAGCGGACGTGTTATCTATCATCAACTCGGTAACCGGTACGGGAAAATCATCCTTCGGGCAAGCTTTATTGAGGTCTCGGAAATCCATGCAGATGCGCACCGTCCCATTTTTCTTCATCATTGTGACAATGTTGGCGATCCAGTCGGGGTGTTGAACTTCTTGGATGAAGCCGTAGTCGATTAGCTTCTTGACTTCGGCGTTGATACTCATTTCAAGTTCGAGCCGCATTCTTCTTGGTGCTTGTTTGACTGGCTTTACGTCCGGAGATATCGCCAATTTATGCACAGCTATTTCTGAATCTAGCCCTGGCATCTCGGAATAGTTCCATGCGAAGCAGTCTTTATACTGCATGAGCATGTCTTTTAGCGTAGCCACCTGCTCTTTAGACAGCAGCTCACTGACGAACATTGGCTGTGGGTCATTTGCCGTCCCCAAGTCGATTTTCTTCAGGTTGTCCGCCGTGGTGTGTATCCCATCTTCCAATTCTTTTAGCGCCGGTAGAAATTCTGAGATCACCTTATCTTCATCCTCATTTTCGAAGCACCAGGAGAGGTCATCCATATTCTCGCGCTCTCCTTCTTCCGACAGCGTTATCACGTGACAGGTACAAGATCGTTTCCAAGACCGATGTTGATCTGGTTCTACTCTTGCTATATATGTTGCTTTTGACACATTCTTTTATGGTAGCGCTACCCTCCAACTGTTGGATAGAGCGAATCTGCCGAGTTAATATTGGTCTTCGACCCAGTTTTCGAAGGTGAAGCAGTCTTCAAGAGGATGTCCTATCGCTCGGTGATAGGAGCAATAATCCGAGTGATGAACCCCGTTTGCTTGATCGGGGTGCCGAGACTCCGGGAGTGTCATCATCTGATGTTTCATGACAAGTCAAAGATTCACCTTGTCTTGTCTCGAGGGAAAGAATATGCTCGACCAATCTTTTTCATAAGAGACGGATTCCGGCTGACCTTTTCTCAATGGCGTGGCCTTTTGGATCCGTCTTGCCGCTGTCGAACGTTTTTTCCGTTCTTTAACTTGTTTTTGCCTCCGCGTCGGGCCTTTTTCTTGTCTTGGGAATGCATGGCGGGCTGACGGTGGAGGGCATTGTCATCCTCCGTAGCCTGCTGAAAGAGGCGCTACGTCTTGGCTTTCTCGTAAATGGCCATTTCGCGGTTGTGGTCGTTCCGAACCTTTTGACTCGCTTCCCTCACTAGCTTGTCCATCTGTTCTTCAAACGACGGACTCGGCATTTTTATGGCAAGACCTCGCTCTGGTTCAACGTCGGCGTCTTTTAATAGAGCATTATCTTCTTCATCGAGGTCATTTATGACATGGCAGCCATGGAATTGCTCCCGTTTCTTTGAATGGACATATCCAAGCCCAATCGTTTCCATTTTTCCGTTGGGTAATTTTCGCTGAGTTCCGGGGACGTTCCAAATCCTGTTGTGGAACTGAGCTTGTCAGGGAGTTTGTTTGAAAGGTATGCCTTGGCATCTTAATAACCTTCTCAATCCCTCCGCGTAGTATCTGGGCAGACGGATTGGTTGGATCCTATCAAGCGCAGGTTCGGCACCGTGCCAGACTTCTCTCTCAACTTTTCTTTCTCCGGATCGATAGAATAGGATCGCCTTTTCACTTCTTCTTCTGGGAGGGACATAGAATGTCTGTAGCTCTTGTACGCTATATGTCTCAAGCGGATCAAGCTCTCTGCAATGCTGCCACGGAACCATGGCGATTTGCAAACTCTGATCATCTCCAGTGAGGGCCTGCATTGATGGACAGACCGAGAACACTGCGTTGACTTCATCTTCAGAGTCACTGCCAAAGACCGGAATAGGGGTAGATGGTCCTGACCTGTTGCATTGGAGCGGCCCCGAATAGACTATCTTTTCTTCCTCCTCGGTATCGCTCTTGAAGACCGGAATAGTGGCGATAGATTTTTGCTTATTCTCTGGTTTATAGCATCTTTCCGTATCTTCAAAGTCTGGTAGGAAATACTTTGCATCTTCGTACTTTCGGACTTCATTTACGGAGAATGGTTTTAGTTCCCCTATCATGGTATACTCGAGACCATCTTTCAAATACTTCATACACTGATGTTGTGTCGAAGGGATGATGTTGTACTCGTGTAACCAAGGCCTGTCGAGTAAAGCATTGTAGCAGGTCTTGGCGTCAATTACATGAAATTTGATGTCAGTGACGAGCATCCCAAAGTGTAACGTCGGTATTATAGACCCAAGCGTCCGTGATGACTGGGAGTCGAACCCGGAGATGGTGATTTTATCCCGAGCGAGGTGTTGAACGCTCATGCAGATTTCTTTTAGCACCCTCACATTTAGGAGGTAGACAGAGGACCCGTTGTCAACTAAGATCTTCCCTATCTTGATATCATGGCAGTACCCGGTGACATATAGGGGACGGTTGTGCTCGCACATTCCGAGGAGAAGATCTTCATCGCCGAAAGTGATGTCAGCTGTGTGCACTTTTTCCAGCTCGTCCTTCATCTTTTCTTCGGGAAGGAAAGCGTGAAACTGCTCGGGCTCTTGTAATGCCCTGATCAGAGAATCTCGTGCCTCTTTAGACAACAGAAGGGCATCCAAAATGCTTAGTCGTGAGGGTATCTTCCTCAGGTGTGCTAGGACATTGTAATCCACTTTGTTTTTCTTGGGCGAGTCCTTGGCTGCCAGCTCTTCGACGACTCGATCATCAAGGGCGATATCCTCAGGGACTTTTCCTTCCCCTTATCTTTTTTGTTCGATCCCTTGTTTATAGGTCTGAGATTCTTTTCGGGCAACATACGATTATACAGCTGAATGTTTTCACAGTTCTTTATCTCTCCCTCTTTTCCTGATGTGGATTCCTTGAAAAGTGGGCCGAGGGCTACTTCTTCATTAGAATCGCTTCCGAAAGTGAGAACTTGCGATCCCCTGGTATCAACCATGTGACAGTTGCCAACGGTTCTTTTGTGCTCATCTGTCGTATTTCTCTGCTCCCGACGAGTTTTGCGCTTCAATCGCTTGAAACGTTGTCGGTGAGCAACGTATCCCTGCCACCACTTTTTAAAGGTCATGCATTCTCTGGTAGGGTGTGCAATCCTCTGATGATATAAGCAGTAGTTAGGATGTACATCCGCTTCGTCAAGGTGTATACCGCCAGGAATATCTCCTTTTAATGGCAGCTTCATTCCTATTGGCAGGGCTTTAGCGAGCCGTTTCCTTGTTTTAAGCATGTTTTTGTCTGCTGCGGGCGTGCTTCGATCTGGTTGGAGTGCTTTGCGACTCATCCCTACCATGACTTATTCAACTTGATGCCGATGCCTGGCTCTTTCGAATATGGCCATTTCACGCTCTTGATCAGCTTTGCTCTTCAGACGGGGTTCGTTCAGCAGCATGTCAATCATCTCGTCTGACGGTTCTAAGGATTTTGGCACCGATCCTTCCCCCAGCTCCTCTATATTATCTTCTGATGCCGAGTGAGCTTCTTCGTCATTTATTGGTGAATGAGAGATCATGTGACAACTTTCCACATAATCCTCGGGTTCTTCTGACGAGTCTTTTCCCTCATCATTGTCATTATCTCCGCTCTCAAGGATATGGTTGAGAAACTCTTGGAGTGTGACTGGGGCTCGCGCCATCTGGTTATATTCTTCCAGTGCATCAATATGCCTTTGCAGATCTGTGTTCTTGTCATCAGGCTGCGCGGGCTTCTTGGTCTTCTTCTTCTTTTTCTTTGAAGACTTTGACGGCTGGGCCTTGGTATTTTGCTCATCGCTACCAACTCTCGGTGTTGGGCGCGGTTCAGCATCCCCTCAATGATCTCTGGCTCCAGTGGGCTTTTCCATCTAATCGCCGGACATGCATGAAGATCCTTCAGCATTCTTTTAGTTTTAGCCGAAAGAATAACTTCCTATGGAGCTTTCTCTATAAATGAGCATGATGCCCCCGGCGTGTCCATCTTTTTAGGAGCGTGCGGTTGTGGCGGGTTTACCCTCCAGTTTTCAGACAACGCGAATTTGCCTTGTTGGTACTGGTCCTCAATCCAGTTTTTGAAGACGAAGCAATCTTCGATTGGGTGGCCCACTATTCGGTGGTAGGGGTAGTAATTGGGATTGTTGACGTCGCCCAGTTGCAGTGGGCGTCTCAGATCTGGTAGAGTGATAAGCCTGTTGCGCACTGCCAGTTCGAACAGTCTTCTCGTTTTATCCCGATGGAATGAGTAAGGACGTCTCAACTTTTCTCCGAGTGATCGTGGTTTATCGTTTTGGCGAGCAGCTAGTTTCGGATCACTCAACTGTTGCTGAGTGTTGGCGATGAAGGTCTCTTTCCCTTTGCCCTTTTCATTTCGAAGCTCTGTTTTCGATGAGGGCGGTCTATTACCCATCTGGTCCATTTGGGCCAGCTTGTCGATCAAGACTTGGAAAGTGGTCGGCTTGAAGAACATCATAAATTGGGATATAGTCGCTTGCTGATCAAGGGTTCCCACGAACAAACCCACGGCAGGAGCTTCTTCTATGCGTTGTTCGCATCTCGACCATAGGTTCCGCCACCGAATTGCATACTGAACCTAAGTCTCTCCTGGCTTCACCCTGGCATTGATCAATGCCGTGATCGGGGTGTGTTCGCCGGCGCTTGCGAAATACTCGGTGAATAGCAACTCCATTTCTGTGAATTTTTTGATAGAGTCATTTAGGAGCTCGGGGTACCATTCAAATGCCGTCTCTGACAAGCTGCAAACAAACTGGCGAAGCAACAGTTTGTCATCGCCCCCGGTATTACCGCACAAAGCTCTGAATTGAGCAACGTGTTGGTGCGGATTGCCCATCCCCTTATACACATGGAATTTGGGGATCATATATCCTGGCGTGTACTTAATTTGGTCGTACCAGCCTGGATAAGGTCGCCCAGTTCTGATGACTTGGCCTGCCGCTTCGTTCGCTTGATGAGCTCGTATTTGTTGATTTATATAGTCATCAAGGGTAGCTTTGGAGATCGTCTCCTCTCTGGCTGCTGATAAAGCCAGATGAGGGTTTAATGTCTCCCCTCTGTCGTCTTCAATGATTATTGGAGGGTCTTCGGCTGGAGGATCCGGCTGGATCATCATCCCAACCATGTCTTGGAATAGAAGCGCCATTTGTTTTATATTAGCCGCTTGTTCCGCGGTCTCTTTGTCTTTCTTTTCAAGCACCCTCCATAGGAATTCGGTGTCAGTCTCCTGCTCCTGGCGTTGTTCCGACGATACTTCCAGGCTTTCTTTCTGCCCAGTGAGTGCGGCCATCCTTGTCAACATCCCCTGGAGCTTTTGTTGTTGCTCCTGAGCTTTTGTCACAGACCGTGTAAGTGGTCGATGACCTGCGGAAGTACGGCTTTCCTCTTTGCTGGAAGCCATGTACACCGTGTACACTACCATGCCCCCAGACTTAGGGCGTTTGGGTCCACTGCCTTTGAAATTTACCGCAGGCATGGGGATCTTCTCCGGCCTTCTCCTCTTATGGGAGGTCGAAGTTGACGGGGCCGTTGCAAAAGCACCCATGTAGATGATACCTTCTGTGGTATGACGGAGGGATGGTCCTCCTCTTGCCGAGCCTTCGTTTTCTTCAGCCGTCGAGTGTAATCTTTGTCAATTACAGAGTCTTGGACTTTTCGCCAAACTCTGTGGATCTTGGAGGACAACCGCTGAGGAAGCTGTTCCGGCTTCACCTGTGTCATGCTTTCAGCAGGCGAAGGAGACTTCTTCAAGATGGCGGTTGGAGAGTTCTTGCGCACCCTCCTGAGCAGCTCGAATCTGTTCCCGGTTGGAACAGCAGCGTCAGTTTCCACCGTTGGAGCTGGTGGGGTGAGTCCAGAGGGGGAGCTGCCCCTGACTTTCCTCACTCGGCGCCAGTGGCTACATCGAGCATGTCGTGCAGACGGGACTACCTTTGTCGTTGGAGCGACTTCATCATGCCCCTTGCTTTGATGATAGGCTACTGTTGGTGCCAACCTGTCAAAAACTGACGTCCGTTGAGAGGGGACATCTAACCTGTCGAAGACTGACTTTTGAATAGGGGAAGCACTTGTAACGACCTCACCCAAAGCAGGAGTTGGAACGGCCAAACTTGTGAAAAACGATCCTCCAGCAGGAGAAGCCCTTTTGACGGCTTTTTCTGTCGGAACAGGAATGGCTATCCGCTTCGGGATAACCCCTTCAGGTATTGTGAGCCTTTTTGCAGGCCCACTGGAGCTTTGGCTCAGTCTGTTAAAGACTGAGGTAGAAGACCTGGATGACCCGTTGAGAAGGGTCGTGGTAGTTGCAAGTCGATCGAAGACCGACTTCTTCGGGGCCTCTTGTGATGGCACTGAAGCATTGAAGTTTATTGGCGGGAGCATAGTCCCGAAGAACAATCCAGTGGTGGCTTAAGTCACCTGCTCCACTGGCATTGCAAAGATGGAGGCCGCTTGGAGCCCATAAGTCACTCCTCCAGCAGGGATGGAGTGGGAGTTGCTGTTGCAAATGGTGCAGTTGGAAGACATCGATGTCATCTTCTCTTCTGCATGGAGCAAGACACCAAATCTTAGTACCTCGAATCCAGGGGCAACCATATCAAACCGCAATCCATTCGCAAACACGACACACGAAGTGTGGAGTGGAAAGAGGAAAAGGTACCACCGGGCGTACCAGAATTTGTTTACCGCCGAAAGACGCGACCGGTACGTTAGGACGTCTGGCCTGAATTTTGGGGGCAGATGCTATTTGGTTTTATCCATCCACCTCTCCGAAGATACCAAGCTGATTTATGGCACCGTATATCGAAGGTTTAAATGGATGTGGCCGTTGTAGCAGACTTCTTCAGATTCCCCCTCGTTGTGAGGGGTTTTTTTATTATGGGGACTCTTTTCCCTGTAGGCGCAAGCCCCTGCAGTTAATTATGTTACCGTATCGCGGTAACCACTTTTTCCTGCTCCAGAAGGTCGCTTCGTGTCGTGTATGTTTGTTTTATTTTTGGTTGCCCGTGGATTGTATACGGAGACTAATTTATGCTGTCGCCCGTAGGGCGTAGATTAGTACAAATCCGTATATTCTTAGATTTGGGTTTAGGTTGATTTAAGGATCGTTAACCTTGTTTGAGATTAAGGTCAACTTAAATATTTGTTAATCCAATATTGGACTAAGATGTACCTAACGGGGGTTCGGGATCATTTTTGATCCAATGACAAAGCATTTGGACTCTATCGTTTTAGTTTAGGAACGTTACGGTCCGTAGTTTAGTTTAGGGACGTTGCAGTCCACGGATCACCATTTTTGAGGTAAGGGCTTAGTTTAAGGACGTTGCGGTCCATATCTAGTTTAAGTACATTGCGGTCCGTTATTAGTTTAAGGACGTTTCGGTCCAGTTGTTGGTTGTCAGGACTCGCCACCTCTCTGAAGACGTTGAAGAATTACAACGACATGTATCAGAGGTATAAAGAGATGTACCATTGAACCAATGAATGTTCATCAGGGACTTGGTAGTCTTGTTTGGGACTAAGGCCAATTTAGAAGAAGACATATAGGCTCGGTCAATTTGGGGTTTGGCCAACCTTGGGCTCAGCCCACTTGATTACTTATTTGGGCTTGATCCCCTTTCTGTATCAGCACTGCTGAGCATTGATTTGGGTTCTGACACCCCTTTCTCTTTTTGTTTTATTTATATTCTTTTATATGGAGTGTTAAACAATTTATGGCGCCCACGTGCAGGGCACATGAGGCGCTCAGCACTGGACGCCAAACACTGAGTGCTAAGCACATTTTTATTAAATAGCGCCCACGTGAGGGGCACGTGGAGCGCTCGGCGTTGAGCGCCAGTCATTGAGTGCTAAGCGCTTCTTATTAAATAGCGCCCACGTGAGGAGCACGTGGAGCACTCGGCGCTGAGCGCCAGACTTTGAGTGCTAAACGCTTCTTATTAAATAGCGCCCATGTGAGGTACACGTGGAGCGCTCGGTGCTGAGCGCCAGACTTTGAGTGCTAAGCACCGAGTTTTCTGTTCTGCTCAATTCAATTCTCTGAGAATTAGATTCTCAATTGTGAAAGACTTTATCTTATAGATCTGAGATCTGGAAAAAGAACTAAGTTCTTCTGATGTGAAAGTTAAACTCTTAGATATAGAGGAGATGCTATTATCTCTCTTATTTCTCTTTACCTTAAGGAGAAATCGTTCTCGTCTTGAAGTTTGAAGTTTATGGGGGGTTTCTCTGCAAGACTTGAAGTCTTGGATCCTTTATATAGTGGAGGCCGATTTGTTGATTTAGTTAAGGAAATCTCTCATTGAGAGATCTCTGATTGATTTGGGGATTTTATCCACCGTTGGATCTTTGATCCTAGGCCTTCTGTTTTACAGAGGATATTTTTCTTGTTCTCAACAAGATTGGGAAAATATTTTTCCATACAGAGCTTATTCTGTATCTTAGCGATTTTTAATCACCATTGGATCTTTAATCCAACGGTGCTCTGTTGTACAGAGATGAACCTTTCTTGTTTTTAGGAAGATTCGAGAAATATTTCCTCAACAGAATTTAATTCTGTAATTTGATGATTTATCATCTTCTTTGGATCTTTGATCCAAGGGTGGAGAACTTTTAGTTCTGGCGCTGGCGCCCTCGTGCTTTGCACGTGAGGCGCTGCCTCAGAGTTTTTAACTCTGGGCGCTGGCGCTGGCGCTCTCGTGCTTTGCACGTGAGGCGCTGCCTCAGTTCAAATTTTGAACAGAGCCTTGCTCTCTTATTGGGGAAAACAAATGCCTCACGCGGGATACACGTGAGTACTACATTTACCGGTGCTTAGCACTACAGGGGTAAATATGAAGACCCAAACCTAGTCACAAATTGGCTAAGTCTTCCCAAGATCAAAACTTCTTTGATCTCCAAATAGACCGAGCCTCTGTGCTCATGTTTTCCCAAATAGATCTTAGTCCCAAATATGACTATTGATCTTCCAACTGATGATATCCAAAACGATACTCATCCCAAGTCCTCCCGAGGAAATCTTAGTTTACCACTAACTCATTTTTCCCTCAAATACGGGAATTGGTTCAAGGGTACATCTCTCCACACCTCTGATCCACGTCGTTGTAATTGCTCAACGTCTTCAGAGAGGTGGCGGGTCCCAACAACCAACAGCTTTTGGTGCACTGATGTGTACACCTCAAATCAGACCGCACCCCAAACTGGGTGCATCCCATATCATCGTTGTTCATTCTGTCACGTAACAAATACACGTGCGCGCAAGACGATAATGGACTGAAATGTCCTTAAACTAACAATGGACCGAAACGTCCTTAAACTAACAACGGACCGTAACGTCTTTAAACTAAAATCTCACCTCCAATATGGTGATCAACGAACCGAGACGTCCTTAAACTAAAATCTCACCTCCAAAATTGTGATCAACGGACCGAGACGTTCTTAAACTAAAATCTCACCTCCAAAATGGTGATCAACAGACCGATATGTTCTCAAACTAAAATCTCACCTCCAAAATGGTGATCAAAGGACCGAGACGTCCTTAAAGTAAAATCTCACCTCCAAAAAGGTGATCAACAGACTGAGATGTTCTCAAACTAGAACTTCGCCTCCAAAATGGCGACAACGGACCAAGACGTCCTTAAACTAAAATCTCACCTCCAAAATGGTGATCACCAGACCGAGAAGTCCTCAAACTAGGACCGTTTCCTAAAAAATGGCAACAATGGACCGAAATGTCCCTAAACTAAGACAACAGAGCCCAAATGCTCTCTCGTTGGATCTGAAATAAAAATGATCCTAAAACCTTGTTAAGTAGATCTTAGTCTCAAATTGGACTAACGTATCCTTAAAAAAAACCAACCGAGCCCCAACTGCTCATATATATTTAAGTTGATCTAAATCTAAAATCAGATTAACGATCCTTAAATAAAAAAAACCCAAATCTAAGAAATACGGATTTGGACTAATCCACGTCCTAAGGGCGACAACATAAATTAGTCTCCGTATACAATCCACGGACAGCCTAAACGAATAAAAATACACACGACACGAAGTGAACTTCTGGAATAGGAGAAAGTGGTTATCACGATGCGATAACGTAATTAACTGTAGGGGCTTGCGCCTACAGGGAAGAGCGTCCCCATAATCAAAAAACCCTCGCAAAATGAAGTGAAATCTGACGAAGTATGCTACAACGGCCGCATCCGTCCAAACCTCCGATATACGGTGGCATAAATTAACTTGGCATCTTCAGAGAGGTGGACGGATAAATCCAAATAGCATCTGCCCCCAAAATTCAAGCCAGGCGTCCTAACGTCCCGGTCGCGTCTTTCGGTGGTGAACATGGTTGATTCATACCCTACAAAAAGACGTGGTCGTCAACTCAGATCTGAGAATGGACTAGTACCGACCTTCCAACACTTGGATATCTGTTGATTCATCCTAAATGAACAATCGCCGCCTCGACTCCGGGGAGTGGAAGGGCACCGACCTTCCTACACCTGGCGGTCAATCGACTTACACTCGACGCGCGATCGTCATCTGAAAGGCCGGTCATCGACCTACGGCCTAACACTTGATTCAAAAAAAGGACTGGCAAGCTGAAGTACTCACACAGAAAATGCATAGTCATGCAGAGAAAATAAGCTCAACTTTTTTATGTTCTAGAAATTTTTACAAGGTACTCTGGGCTCCTCAGCCTTACAAAAAGGTGCCAAGAGGCTTACAAAATTTGGAAGAAAAAATAGAAGGAAAAACAAAAAACGCACAAGGAAAAAATGATCATGCTGTGGGCTCCGCCCGGGTCTCGCCTTGCTCAGCACCGTCCTCAAGGGTCGGGGCTTCTACCTCCGCAACCTCATTTCCCCCGATGGTCGTCCCGGTGCCAGCCACTTGCGGCGCATCCACCGAGAGCAGGACTCTGGCGCGGAGATCACCGTCGGCAAACTCCGGCATCAACGCCTTGACGGCATCAAGAGCCTCGTGCCAAATGATAGCCGAAGCTTCGACGATGTCGGTGTAGAACTCGTCTGACGCCTTATACTTCTCCACTGACTTTGAGGCTCGAAGCTCAGCAATCTTCACCGCGTCAAGCACCGCCCCGGCCTCCCTCTTGCTGGCATCCATCGACTTCTTCATTGTGGCATAGAGCTTTTCCAACTCCTCCAACTTATCCTGAACGGCTTGGAGGGATGCACTCACAAGTCATTAGGACTCCTGGAACTTGGAGACCGTTAATGCCTCGGCGGCCAACCGGGTTTCTAGGGAGGTTGTCTTCTCCTTCTCCTGCTGCAGCTCAAGACGCAGATCTTCCTCCCGCGAAGACGATTCCCCTTCCTTCCTCATGTCCGGGGAAATCTCCTCAGATTCCATATTTACGATGAGGGCATAGTGTTGGAGAAACTGAGGAAAACAGCAGAAGCTATTAGAAACATTCAAATTAAGAAAGAGCACCTAACAGAATCCTTAAAGGAAATGGATACCGACCTGAACCGCCTCCTGAGCGATGGCGGTCACTTGGGCTTTCAGGATTCCTCGGGGAATTTTGCCCCTGGCCGATTGCTCCATGTCGGAGAGCAAGCTGTCGGCAACAGAAATCCCCGAGGGGATGACAAAGCAGACATCCCCCTCCTGCACGGGAATCCTCTCAGGATTCTTAGTGGACGACGGGCGGGAGATCGACTTTTTCCTCTTGAGGGGAACCTCGACACCCTCCTCCTCCCCCCTCGCCAGGAGCGCCGGGTCTCACGCATGCTTCTGGCTACCCCCGCGGCGGTCATCGGGGGCTCGGGGCGTTGTGGAAAGCCTCTCTGGTAGAGATGGTCTTGGGGCCGAGCTCGGGACGGCTCGGGACAAGCTCACGCCCCCGGCCTTCTTCTAGGACGTAGCGGCTATGGCAACTAAGATCTTGGATTGGTCCATTTGTCCTGCGAAAGGAGAATACACAAAAGAGTTAGTGATGCTAGAAGGGAAAAAGAAATCATTCAAGTCTAAACAGATCGTCCAAAGACCTAACTTACCCATGAAGCGAGCGGGGCTGAGCCCGGCCCAGCTAAGAACCTGCTCGGAAAGCAGGACGTCCGCCCGATGGATCGGCTCCCATATGGATACCGCCCCCGCCTCAGGCGAGGATGACTGCATTGCCCTCAGGCAATCGGCCATGTGCCACTGTGTAGCACGGAACAATCTTCGCCCTTGGGTGGCCCGACGAATACAAACTTCACGTTTCATTCATGAATGGAAGAAGGAATGACAACCACACCCGACCCGGCCGCCCCGCCCTTTCATTTTTTGAAGGAAAAATACACCCAGCTCAGCTCGTTCTTCCTAGTGCCGGGGTGATTTTTATAGCAGAGAAAGAAAGTAAGAAGGGTCAACTGAAGGGGATGTCCTCAAGTTTCAACCGGACCAGAAACCCGAGGAGGATCCTCCACGAGTTCGGCTCTAGCTGGCCCGAGGAGAGATGGAAGCAACGAAGTACCCAACATACCTCGGTTGGAAAGGGCAGGCGCATTCCGGCTCGAAATGCTTCAAAATACAGGAAAATCTCCTTCCCCTGCACCTGGTCCCCCCGTTCACCCACTTTAGCCAAACAAAGCGAATAGTTAGAGGGGATATGGAAGTAATCCCGAATCTCGGCGAGCTCGCCCACATCCCTCGATACAGAGGGCGCATCGCGGGCGTTCCCGATGCGCACCTTAGGGGCCCTTGTCGCCGCCGGACAGCTAGCAACACAGGTAGCCCTGGCTCTTTGGGGAGAGCCCGACACATAGGAATCAACAAGAGAACCCTCTTGGCTGTCAGCAGCCAAAAAGGCGGAAGACTCTCTAGACTCGGCTCCAACAACTGGAACCTCATCGCCCGACTCAACCCTAATTACTTCTACAGACTCCTCAGAAGAAGACATCTAACCTGATTCAAAGGGTTTGGTTCTCCAAGGAAAAAGCACAAGGGATCCGGTCTAACGGAGGTAGCGCCGAGAACTCTTTGACAACGAAGGAAAATTATGACGGAAAGTGTTGGCCGTAGGGGGTCCCCTCCTATTTATACACTACAGAAAAGGAATCCAACGGCCCAGATCAATTCCCGCCAAAATGAAGCATCGCATCTGCCATCCGTCAAGTCTCCACGTGTCGAACGACCATTGGGGACGTCCCTTCGATCGCAGGTGACAGCGACAGCCTGTCGCGTCCTCCAACCCGCTTCAAACGCGTGGCCTGTGACCCAACAAATGAACGAGCGAATCGGTGCCCCCTCTTTAATGCGCAATCATTTCGCTGATCCGCTTTTATCATCGGAGATACGCGCGAAGATCCAAGTGCTCGGGGATACGCCACGTGGGTCCGAAAATCTGAATGACGCGACTGCCCAACACCACGTCGCCCTAAAAAATCCGCACCGAGGATTCCTGACAACAGACTGAACGAGACAAACCAAGCAGGCCACTCTCAACCCGACCCATAAATAGGTTGGAACGAGAGTGGGGGGCTAATAATGATGCTCATAAGTGAGAATTCCTCATATCACGACACGTGGAGAATGACGCGTCATCCGCTATAGCTCACTAGATTCCTAGGGGGATACCGAGGCAAAATCGGTGTGGAGCACTGATGACCTTCCACGGTTTGTCTCCGAGATTACACTCTGCCTTACCCAAGAGCGGCCTAGCCGCCTGATCGCACGCCGATGGCGTGTCGGATGTTCAAAGAATTTAAGTGTAACCGCGATCAGGACGGTGTCGCTTTGCAGCTAGCCGGTTGAGCACGGGTTGGTCCACAGGGAGATGGTGGTATCTTACCTTCTTGTCTTAGACGAGTCAATAAAGAATCTGTATGAGTTTGTTTGATCTATCCTATGTGTATTATCTGCAAGTATAAGGTTGTTAAGAAAAGATACGAAATTGTAAGCTAAGAAATCCGTACTCAAAACCTTTGAGCCGAGTCTTGACCAATTGAAGCTAAGCAATCGGCAACAACGTGGATTAGGGGATTTAAGCGCGGTATTCGTGGAATCCGGCTTATTTACCCTTGTCCTTCCTTTCTTGTCTCTTGCTTTCGCCTCCGGCCAAACCGAACGCAACCGGTCGTGGTTAGGAATCACCGTTACCTTGTCAGGGTACGGTGCCTAACGGAGCGCTTGCGTATGGTTTGGACGAAGTTCAAATGGAAAATAACGGGAAAAGGAATTGGCAAAGAAATGTTAACTTATAACACCGTATTTCTTCTTAACAATAATAATTACATTCATTCACAAGAAAGAACCAAAAAGAGAGAACAAAAAGAAAAGAACAAAGAAAAGAAAAGATACAAGTATTTAAAGTGCATGAATAAAATTGCAAGTAATAAAAGCAAGAATGAAAAATGCAAGTAATAAATAAGCAAATAAAAAGAACACGGAAGTAGAACCCAAGCCAAGCATGTGCTCAATAGCCAACCCTTAAACTTGCAAGCTCAGTGAAGAGGTTGCAAGATCAAGGGAAGGGTAGAGAACGCATGTGAAGTGAAGAACTAGTCCCGTGAGAAAATACGACCCTTGAGATCAATAACTAACTCTTACCCATTCAAGCTCAATGAAGAGGTTGAATGAGCAAGAGAAAGCAAGAATCTCAAGGGAGAGCAAACTAACAAGAAAGATAACAAGCCCTCATCTTCATTAATCTTCCACTCAAAAGCTCTCACTACAATGTTATGGAGAAAGAATGAAGAAGAGGAAGAAGAAGAATAAAATTACACAAAGAAGAAACTAAAGAAAAGCTCCCTTGGTTAAGCTCTGGTCTGCTGTATTTATAGGCAGGGAGTTGAAGTTCTAGGGCAACCAGCAGACCACACATGCAAAGACCAAACTGCCCCCAAAAGACGACAACATGAGGACACTGTACGGCCGCGTTTCCGCGGCCAATGCCCCCTATTGGCCGCGGAAACGCGGCCAAGTGATGGGCTTGATGGGTCAATTTTGGTGTCTGTTCCTGGTTCCCTGTTTCCTGGTGTTTGGCATCTTCAGAATACACAAAAGTCTTCTACGATATCAGCAGATTTCCAAGTCAAGATTGCATTATCTTTTAACTTTTGACTTTATCTCTCCCTCGAGCTCCGCGCACCCATTGATTCTTGTGCAGCCCCCTCGTGCTCTATGCTTGTCCCAGACACGAATGACTACTGTCACATGTCTTGTATCGGGAACCGGTACTCGGCACTGGACGGATATGGATGACCGGAACCCGGCTTTTATCTGCTGTCGACAGATGTTCTGCTTTTAGCGTAACTGTGGAGATTTTATCCTGATTTGCAATATTTGTACTGGAAACCTGTATTCTGTAAACATGTAACAAACACGGATTAAAAGTACCTACCTATAAACACACGAGCGTAAGAATGGGCGGTATAAATTGCAATATTCTGCTATGAACAAATACCCCCAAACTTAACTTTTGCTCGTCCCGAGCAAAACCAATTATTCACAAAAATAAAATGATAACCGCACTTTCGCAGGGAACGCGATTGCACTGAGCATGTGCAACAAGCCGTTAAACCTCTAGGTGTCCCTAGTAGGAGGAGTGTTGTCTCCTGAGGGTTTTCAGCAGATTACACCCACAAAATCCGGTCAAGCTAGCTTTGTAAAATAACTACGATTCAAGCCCCTAAAGCTTTGTTTTAGAAAATAACAATTCTATAATCCTAAGTCTAGACCATCGAACCTTTATTTTTCACATCTCGCTTCTTATTTAACTACAGATTTTATATGTCTTTACGTGCAGTGCAAAATAGTGTCGTTAAGTTCCCGAAAGGTCGAATAAAGTCATTATGTCACACAATAAAGCCCAAATAACAATTTTAAAAGGATCACATAAGTTTTATAGAGAGTTAAGCATTTTTCAAGTTTCGTTTTCCAGTAAGGTTTCAACTTCAGAATTTCTATCTTCCTTAACAGGAAACTAAGTCGTATTTTTCACTCCACCTTATTCTTGTTTTCATTTCATACACACCTCTGTGAATGTGCAATAGTCTTTATCATAGAATAAAACCTTCATATCTCCGTTAAAATTTTTTTATAAAAACCTGTCTTTTATCAAGATTATTCTCACACAAAGAACCGTTAGGAATTTTAACTCGGAGAGAACACTTGCTTGACTTTGTTTTTATCTGGACTTTCTAGGCTTCTTAGCGAGCTTTGGGCCAATGCACCCAAACCAGTTGGTTTTAGGGCATTAGGTGTAGAAACACCCCAACGGACTTAATTACTCAAGTTACCTAGGTCCAAAAACAAAAGACAGTTTGGCGTGAAAAACATGATGATTCAATACGAACGGAGATATAACCGGTAGTTCAATTATTTTTTGGATAAAAGACGTGTTTAGTGGGTTCGGTGTGTAATCATTCCAATCAAGTTTCAGATGGGTTATTTTTCAGACTTAGTTCCAATTAAGGCATTAATAATATTCCTTCATATTCACTTACTTCATAAACTATTCTTGATATATTACTTATTTCAGAACAAACCTATTTGATCCTCAGAAAATCATTTATCTATTTAAAAGTTATTTTTTTTTTTTACATAAAAGACTTGTCATCTAATTTCCAAGACTCACAACACGTGTAGTGTAATGTAAAGACGTATATCAGCTATAGTTAATTTCAAAGGAGAGTTATCTTTAAGGTTTTCAAAATCCAAACATAGGATTTAGTTATTCCTATCTTTTTAAACAAAAACCGTCGAATGTTGAATCAGAGTTCTTCCACAAGCTAACTTGACAAAAAAGTTTTTATATTTTTAGAAATTTTTTGATTTTTATGGGTTTTTCGAATAAGGCATGCAAATGCAAAATATACAAATGAATGCGAAGGAAGAAAGCTTACCGAGCACACCCCCAAACTTAAACTTGATAGTGCCCTCACTGTCAGGCTATACCAAGAAGGTCAAAATTGCCGGCGCTCCCTAAAAACAAATTATATACAACAAAAAAGGAAAACAAAAATATATACAAAAAATGTCCCCCCCAAACTTAAGTAAAACAGTGTTTCCACTGTTTAAGCGTTTAAATTCAGGATTAGGGGGGAAAGAACAGTATCCATCTATACAAGGCCTTACATAGGCCAAAGGTTAGCACCAACCATTCAAAGATCTTATCTCTATAAAGCAGTGGCTGGTGGAAGAATGCGGAGAGGTAAGAAATGGAGACTACGCGAGACCGCTTGTGGAGAGAAGTGGAAAGCGGTCTCGGTAGATGAGAAGAAGAATGGCGGAAGGGAAAAAGAAATGGAATACGAACTTGAGGGTGCAAATGGAGTAAATAGATTAGCACAATTTGTGATGACCGATGTGTAAAAAGCGATTGTGCTAATATATTTACCCGTCGAGAGATTGGGTCGAATCCCTCAAGATTCGAAAGAAGCCATGGGTACGCCGAACTTGGTAAACCAGACATAGAAGGTGAGAGGGGTTCTTGCAAGGTCGGAACGATGGAAAGGGTGGAGGGAAGTGGTTGAGGAGGGGTATCGGTTAAACGTTCAGGAGGTTGTGTACAGTCAGTGAAAGGAACAGGATGAATTGGAAAATCCGACTCATCATCTAGAACTGTTTCATCCTCAAAAATATCCTCAAAATTTTCCTCAAAGTTAAGCTTATCCATGCACATTTCATCAATATTAAGACGCATATGGGGTTCGGGAAAAACATTTATTGACTCGGGATGATGATTTGAAGAGACAAACTCAGCCAAATCTACGGGTTCATCATCCAAAATGTTCCCAGCGTCAATATCCTCAATCAAGTGAAAATTAATATTCTCAGACACCTCATCAAAAGCATGGATATTAATCAATTCAGGTTCTAAGATGGAGGTGTAGAGGTCAAAAGGTTTAGGATCGGTTTCACTTGGAAGAGACCCTTCACAATCGGGCAAATCAAACACTACGAAGTCGCACAACTCATTCATCATTCTATCTTCAATTGATAAATCATGTGGGATACTCAATAGACTTTCAAAACAGGAGTTGTGGGATTCAATTTGGGACGGGTAGGTTTGATTTGGAAGGGGGTATATCTCACTCTCTCCACTCAAATTCACAGCCTGTCCCGCCGCCTCATCATACATTGGATAATATGGAGCTAGTTGAAAACTAGCTACCGGGTCACTAGGTTGCATGAGGGCGGCCATGGACGCATTCAAATCCATCATCTGTTGGCTTGACGCTACCCTAAAATTTTCCAAGGACTGTTCCAGACTAGACATAGATTGTGATGGGGTTTCAGTAAAAGATTCAAAGTTATTTGGATACTGAAAACTCCCAAACGGCTGTTCTGAAGCAATGTCTAGGGAAGGTGCAAAAGTAGGGTAGGATTGGTAGGAATTGAATGGCTGGACAGGTGGATAGGACGGAGAATGGAATTGTTGATCCCAAGAATTTGAAGTGGTGAAAGGAGTGAAAGATCGGCTGCGGGATTGTTCAATACGTTCAGCGATGGATAAAGAACGACTTGCAGAAGGGGTATCAACATAAGCGGGATTGAATGTTTGAAATGGTTGATACGAAGTGGAATGAGGAGTGCAAGTGTTTATCCTAGACGCTGCTATGCGATCTTTCAGTGAAACTTTGGGCATGGAGGGATCGCTCGATGTTCGGCCAAAGCAAGAACCGTAGGAAGTTATGTCTGGTTGTGGGTACCAAAGTTCGGCAAGAGTTTTGCGAGGTGGGGTACCCATGATATGAAGAGAGAATGAAAGAAAGGTAGAGAAAAGGAGGGGAAAAAAGAATGTGATTTTTTTTTTAAATATATATTACCAAAAGAATGAAATATACAAAAAGAATATGGACAAAATAATCACGACACAAAAAATACCACACACCTAATCGTTCTAGGGTTCACCTAGGTCAACTAGACCTGCTCAAGAACTTGATTGTCGAAGTACAACTGTGTCGAGAAACAGGCTTAAAAATACACTGATCACGAGGCCAGGTAAGTGCCGAGATAAGGGGAGGTTTTCCAATGCTTTCGCGAAGTTCCTTAATTAAATAACCCTTTCTCTTTTGGCGGTTGCACCGTTAACACTTTCCTAGACACCCCGTAAACAATATACCGTTAAGCAAGCTTCTAAATACAGTTAACTTCTCCTAGTGAGCGCGAAGTCCTTAAGGCTTAAAGTCTAATTTCTTTTAAATTTGTGCGGGTAATCGTTATGCTCAAGTTCGTGATTTGTGGGCCACGGAAAAGGTGATGAAATCCTTTACCGTATGTTGTGGGGTTCGCTTGCCCTTAAGTCCGTATTAATGTATGCAATGCGCAAATCAATAAAAATTCTATAAAGAATAAAACAATCGTTTTTTAGTTTTAGCGCGGCACTGCAACAAATACGGGTTAGTCAAGTTTTAGCGTTTTGCTAGCGAACTTGAAAAGAATCCTGCAAAAGAATAGTATATTGGAAGCGTCGGATTTGAGAAGAAGGTGTTAGTGAAATACGTACCGTTAAGTTTTGGGTTAGGAAACCCCCGTTGAATCAAATCCGGTAAGCTTGAAAGGTTCGCTTGCGCGGGTCAAACTACCCGGATCTTTGGCACTGTACTCCGTAATCACCTTAACTTTGAATGTACACTTTGCTCCCACAATCGCAGTTTGCAAATCTGCAAAAATCTGCACACATGCCCACAAAAATATTGTCCAAAAAAAAACAAAAAGAATATCTTTTTTTTTATATATAAAAAGAATATTAACCCGAATGAAAAGAAAGAAAATACGCTACCGTCTCCCCTGCAACAGCACCATTTGATCGCACGCCGATGGCGTGTTGGATGTTCAAAGGAATTTAAGTGTAACCGCGATCAGGACGGTATCGCTTTGCAGCTAGCCGGTTGAGCACGGGTCGGTCCACAGGGAGATGGTGGTATCTTACCTTCTTATCTTAGACGAGTCAATAAAGAATCTGTATGAGTTTGTTTGATCTATCCTATGTATATTATCTGCAAGTATAAGGTTGTTAAGAAAAGATACGAAATTGTAAGCTAAGAAATCCGTACTCAAAACTTTTGAGCCGAGTCTTGACCAATTGAAGCTAAGCAATCGGCAACAACGTGGATTAGGGGATTTAAGCGCGGTATTCGTGGAATCCGGCTTATTTACCCTTGTCCTTCCGTTCTTGTCTCTTGCTTTCGCCTCCGGCCAAACCGAACGCAACCGGTCGTGGTTAGGAATCACCGTTACCTTGTCAGGGTACGGTGCCTAACGGAGCGCTTGCGTATGGTTTGGACGAAGTTCAAATGGAAAATAACGGGAAAAGGAATTGGCAAAGAAATGTTAACTTATAACACCGTATTTCTTCTTAACAATAATAATTACATTCATTCACAAGAAAGAACCAAAAAGAGAGAACAAAAAGAAAAGAACAAAGAAAAGAAAAGATACAAGTATTTAAAGTGCATGAATAAAATTGCAAGTAATAAAAGCAAGAATGAAAAATGCAAGTAATAAATAAGCAAATAAAAAGAACACGGAAGTAGAACCCAAGCCAAGCATGTGCTCAATAGCCAACCCTTAAACTTGCAAGCTCAGTGAAGAGGTTGCAAGATCAAGGGAAGGGTAGAGAACGCATGTGAAGTGAAGAACTAGTCCCGTGAGAAAATACGACCCTTGAGATCAATAACTAACTCTTACCCATTCAAGCTCAATGAAGAGGTTGAATGAGCAAGAGAAAGCAAGAATCTCAAGGGGGAGCAAACTAACAAGAAAGATAACAAGCCCTCATCTTCATTAATCTTCCACTCAAAAGCTCTCACTACAATGTTATGGAGAAAGAATGAAGAAGAGGAAGAAGAAGAACAAAATTACACAAAGAATAAACTAAAGAAAAGCTCCCTTGGTTAAGCTCTGGTCTGCTGTATTTATAGGCAGGGAGTTGAAGTTTTAGGGCAACCAGCAGACCACACATGCAAAGACCAAACTGCCCCCAAAAGACGACAACATGAGGACACTGTACGGCCGCGTTTCCGCGGCCAATGCCCCCTATTGGCCGCGGAAACGCGGCCAAGTGATGGGCTTGATGGGTCAATTTTGGTGTCTGTTCCTGGTTCCCTGTTTCCTGGTGTTTGGCATCTTCAGAATACACAAAAGTCTTCTACGATATCAGCAGATTTCCAAGTCAAGATTGCATTATCTTTTAACTTTTGACTTTATCTCTCCCTCGAGATCCGCGCACCTATTGATTCTTGTGCAGCCCCCTCGTGCTCTGTGCTTGTCCCAGACACGAATGACTACTGTCACATGTCTTGTATCGGGAACCGGTACTCGGCACTGGACGGATATGGATGACCGGAACCCGGCTTTTATCTGCTGTCGACAGATGTTCTGCTTTTAGCGTAACTGTGGAGATTTTATCCTGATTTGCAATATTTGTACTGGAAACCTGTATTCTGTAAACATGTAACAAACACGAATTAAAAGTACCTACCTATAAACACACGAGCGTAAGAATGGGCGGTATAAATTGCAATATTCTGCTATGAACACCGCCACCAAAGGGCGACCTAGCTGCTGAACTGGAACCCATCCTCTTGTGCTCATCTCCGAGATATTGCGAAGCTGAGCTTCCTCGGCCTCCCGGCTCATCTCCGAGCCTCTCGCCGAGCTAAACCTCCCCAGCTCTCCCGGACAAACGAGAACGCGAGGCCCTAGCGCTTCCGCAACAGCTCCGCGTATCTCGCCAAAGCGAGAAATCCTCCGCCTTACGTCCCGCGTCCTACACTGGTGCATCCCCCCATTAATGAGCATATCCCGCCATTAATAGGGGATCCCGTCATTCACGCTGGCGTAACGTTAGGGGCATAACCGAAGGCGAAGATCTCGCGCCTGCTCGCTCCATGCGGCCACTATAAAAACCCCTCTCTCAAATGACTCAGGTAAGGCAATTTTAATCCAATAAGCGGCTACTCTACTCATTTTCCTCGGCTAACTTGATCGTCGGAGGGTCCTACGGTGGTCACCCACCCCGGGACTTCTTTGCAGATAGCTCGGCTTCACCTAAAAATCAACCCATTGAGGTCCACACGCCTAAGGAGACAACTGATGGAGGTCGGATCTCTTTCAGATGGTGTCCCCCGTCGATCTGTAGCGAGCGTTGTTGAACGGCTGAGATTTGGTTTGAAGGTTGTCTCCTTGGGCGTGTGGATCTCAATGGGTTGATTTTGAGGTGAAGCCGAGCTATCTGCAAAGAAGTCCCGGGGTGGGTGACCACCGTAAGACCCTCCAACGATCAAGTTAGCCGAGGAAAATGGGCAGAGTAGAGGATTATTGGATTAAAATTTCCTTACCTAAGTCGTCTGAGAGAGGGGTTTTTATAGTGGTCATATGGAGCATGCAGGTGCGAGATCTTCGCCTTTGGTTACGGCCCTGACGTTATGCCGGCGTGAGTGACGGGATCCCCCTATTAATGGTGGGATACACCCATTAATGGGGGGATGCACCAGTGTGGGACACGGGACGTGGGACGGTGGATATTTTGCTTTGGCGAGATACGCGGAGCCGTTGCGGAAGCGCTAGGGCCTCACGTTCTTATTTGTCCGGGAGAGCTGGGGAGGCTTAGCTCGGCGTGAGGCTCGGAGACGAGTCGATAGGCCAAAGAAGCTCAACTCTGCAATATCTCGGAGACGAGCACAGGAGGATGGGCGCCAGTTTGGCGGCTAGGTCGCTCTTGGTTAAGAGGCGGAGTGTAAACTCGGAGATGAACCGAGGAAGGTCATCAGTGCTCCATACTGATTTTGCCTCGGTAGCCCCCAGGAATCTGGTGAGCTGTCGCGAGTGACGCGTCATTCGCCACGTGTCATGATCTGAGGAATTCTCACTTAAGAGCATCATCATCTGCTCCCCACTCTCATTCCAACCTATTTATGGGTCAGGTCGAGAGTGTCCTGCTTGGTTTGTCTCGCTCAATCTGTTACCGGGAATCCTCAGTGCGGATTTTCCGGGACGACGTGGTGTTAGGCAGTTGCATCGTTCAGATTTCCAGACCCACGTGGCATATCCCCTAGTGCTTGGATCTTCGCGCGTATCTCCGATGATATCAGCGGATCAGCGAAATGATCGCGCATTAAAAAGGGGGCGCCGATTCGCTCGTTCATCTGTTGGGTCACAAGCCACGCGTTTGAAGCAGGTTGGCTGACGCGACAAGCTGTCGCTGTCGCCTGTGATCGAAGGGACGTCCCCAATGTTCGTTCGACACATGGAGACTTGACGGCTGGCAGATGCGACGCTTCGTTTTGGCGGGAATTGATCTGGGTCATTCGATGCCTTTTCTGCAGTGTATAAATAGGAGGGGACCCCTAGGGCTAACACTTTCCATCATAATTTCCTTTCGTTTTCAAAGATTGCTCAGCGGTCCCTGCGTTAGACCGGATCCCTTGTGCTTTTTCCTCGGAGAACCAATCCCTTTGAATCAGGTTAGAAGTCTTCTTCTGAGAAGTCTATAGAAGTAATTAGGGTTGAGTCGGGCAATGAGGTTCCAGTTATTGGAGCCGAGTCTAGAGAGGCTTTTGCCTCTTTGGCTGCTGACAGCCAAGAGGGTTCTCTTGTTGCTTCCTCTGTGTCGGGCTCGCCCCAAAGAGCCAGGGCTACCCGCGTCGCTAGCCGTCCGGCGGTGATAAGGGCCTCTAAGGTGCGTATCGGGAACGCCCGCGATGCGCCCTCCTTCTTGAGTGATGTGGGCGAGCTCGCCGAGATTCAGGCTCGTTTCCATATCCTCTTTAACTATTCGCTTCGTTTGGCTAAAGAGAGCGAACGGGCCGACCAGGTGCAGGGGAAGGAGATTGCCCTGTATTTGGAAGCATTCTGAGCAGGAACGCGCCTGCCCTTTCCAACCGAGGTATGTGGGGTACTTCGTTTCTTCCATCTCTCCCCGGGACAGCTAGCGCCGAACTCGTGGAGAATCCTCCTTGGGTTTCTGGTCCGGCTGAAACTTGAGAACATCCCCTTCAGCTTGACCCTTCTTACTTCCTTTCTCTGCTATAAGAATCACCCCGGCACTATCAAGAACGAGCCGAGCTGGGTGTATTTTTCTTTCAAAAAACACAAGAGCGGGGTGGCCGGGTCGGGTGTGGTAGTCTTTCCTTCTTCCATTCATGAATGGAAGGAGAAGTTTGTATTCGTCGGGCCACCCGAGGGAGAGGATTGACCCGTGCTACACAGTGGCACATGGCCGACTGCCCGAGGGTGATGCATTCATCCTCGCCTGAGGCGGGGGAGGTATCCATTTGGGAGCCGATCCAGCGGGCCGACGTCCTGCTTTCCGAGCAGGTTCTTAGCTAGGCCGGGCTCAGCCCCGCTCGCTTCATGGGTAAGTTAGGTCTTTAGACGATCTGTTTAGACTTGAATGATTTCTTTTGCCCTTTTAGTATCACTAACTCTTTTGTGTATTCTCCTTTCGCAGGACAAATGGACCGATTCAAGATCTTAGCTTCCATAACCGCTACGTCCCAGAAGAAGGCCGGGGGCATGAGCTTGTCCCGAGCCGGCCTGAGCTCGGCGCCGAGACCATCTCCACTGGCGAGGCCTTCCACAGTGCCCTGAGCCCCCGATGATCGCCGCGGGGGTAGCCAGAAGCATGTGTGAGACTCAACGCCCTTAGCGAGGGGGGAGGAGGAGGGTGTCGAAGTTCCCCTCAAGAGGAAAAAGACGATCTCCCACCCGACGTCCACTGAGATTCCTGAGGGAATTCCCGTGCAAAAGGGGGACGTCTGCTTTGTGGTCCCCTCGGGGCTTTCCGTTGCCGACAGCTTGCTCTCCGACATGGAGCAATCGGCAGGGGGAAAAATTCCCCGGGGGACCCTGAAGACCCAAGTGGCCGCCATCGCTCAGGAGGCGGTTCAAGTTGATATCCGTTTCCTTTAAGGATTCTGTTAAGTGCTCTTTCTTAATTTGAATGTTTCTAACAGCTTCTGCTGCTTTCCTCAGGTTCTCCAACACCGTGCCATCATCGTAAATATGGAATCTGAGGAGATTGCCCCGGCCATAAGAAAGGCGGAGGAATCGTCTTCGCGGGAGGAGGATCTACGCCTTGAGCTGCAGCAGGAGAAGGAGAAGACAACCGCCCTCGAAACCCGGTTGGCCGCCGAGGCGTTAACGGTCTCCAAGTGCAAGGAGCCCCAACGACTTCTGGGTGCGTCCAACCAAGCCGTTCAGGCTAAGTTGGAGGAGTTGGACAAGCGCTATACCACAATGAAGAAGTCGAGGGATGCGGGAAAGAGGGAGGCCGAGGCGGCGCTTGAGGCGGAAAAGATTGCCGAGCTCCGAGCCTCAAAGTTGGTGGAGAAGTATATGGCGTCAGACCAGTTCTACACCGACATCGCCGAATCCTCGGCCATCATTTGGCATGAGGCTCTTGATGCCATCACGGCATTGATGCCGGAGTTTGCTGACGGTGAGCTCCGCGCCAGAGTCCCGCTCTCGGTAGATATGCCGCAAGTGGTTGGCGCCAGGGTGGCCATCGGGGGAGAAGAGGTTGAGGAGGTAGAAGCCCCGGCCCCTAGGATGGTACCGAGCAAGGCGATACCCGGGCGGAGCCCGCAGCATGAACCTTTTTTCCTTCTTTTTTTCCCCAAATTTTGTAAGCCTCCGAGCACCTTTTTGTAAGGCTGAGGAGCCCAGTGTACCTTGTAAAAATTTCTGGAACATAAATAAAGCTGAGCTTATTTTCCTCTGCATGGTTATGTGTTTTCTGCATGAGTACTTCAGCTTGCTAGTCTCTTTTTTTTGAATCAAGTGTTAGGTCGTAGGTCGATGACCGGACTTTTAGATGACGATCACGCGTCAAGTGTAAGTCGATTGACCGCCAGGTGTAGGAAGGTCGGTGCCCTTCCACTCCCCAGAGTCGAGGTGGCGATCATCCATTTAGGATGAATCGATAGATATCCAAGTGTTAGAAGGTCGGTACTAGTCCATTCTCAGATCCAGGTTGACGACCATGTCTCTTCGTAGGGTAGGAATCAACCCGTCGGAGAGTAACCTGCATGGTAGCTTCTTTAGGAGGGCTTTAGATCCTTAGCGTAGATGGGTAGGGATCTACCCGCTAGGGATGGACTAGGCAGGGAAGCAGCTCTGTAGCATTGTGATGAGGGATTTGATCCTTGGCGTGGATGGGTAGGAATCTACCCGCCAGGGATGGACCGGGAAGGGAAGCTGCTCAGTGGCCTCATGATGAGGGCTTTGATCCTTGGCATAGATGGGTAGGAATCTACCCACCAGGGATGGACCGGGCAGGGAAGCTGCTCAGTGGCCTCATGATGAGGGCTTTGATCCTTGGCATAGATGGTTAGGAATCTACTCGCCAGGGATGGACCGGGAAGGGAAGCTGCTCGGTGGCCTCGTTATGAGGGCTTCGATCCTTAGCGTAGATGGGTAGGAATCTACCCGCCAGGGATAGACCGGGCAGGGAAGCTGCTCGGTGGCCTCGTTATGAGGGCTTTGATCCTTGGCGTAGATGGGTAGGAATCTACCCGCCAGTGATGGACCGGGCAGGGATGCTGCTCTATGGCCTCGAAATGAGGGCTTTGATTCTTAGCGTAGATGGGTAGGAATCTACCCGACCGGGCAGGGAAGCTGCTCGGTGGCTTCGAGATGAGGGCTTCGATCCTTGGCGTAGATGGGTAGGAATCTACCCGCTAGGGATGGACCGGGCAGGGAAGCTACTCGGTGGCCTCGAGATGAGAGCATCAATCCTTGGCATAGATGGATAGGAATCTACTCGCCATGGATGGACCGGGCAGGGAAGCTGCTCGGTGGCCTCGAGATGAGGGCTTTGATCCTTGGCGTGGATGGATAGGAATCTACCCGCCGGGGATGGACCGGGCTGGGAAGATGCTCGGTGGCCTCGAGATGAGGGATTTTTAGACTTCCCTTCACCTTCATGGGGCGTCGTTCAATTTTCCATGACCCGTAAAATCAGGAAGAGTGACCGTCGTGGATGACACATGGCAAAAGCGTACCGGTGGGGTGTGATACTCTGAGATTCGTGTCGTTCAATCTTCCATTGACCGCTTAGGTATTCGTGAGGATCGGCATGGTCGCCACGTGGCAACTCTGTATTAGGAATTTGAAAATATCCAGAGATTCGTGTCGTTGCGCGTGTAAATTTCGGCCGTTGGAAGATTTTGTTGAGGCTATAAATAGCGAAGGCGTGTTGGTTCCTTTCTAGCCTTGTGTTTCTGAAGATGGCCGGGCGTCCATGCATGCTCATCAACGAGATAATTTCTCGGGACGATGTGTACCTTTACAACCTCGACCGATCTAAACAGATGTACGATGCGGTGATAGACCATGTAGAAGGCCACTTCAGACGCCTTCTTCCCCGGCGATCTCCACTCCTCCAAGTGCTTATTTATGCGATATGGAGGAGGTCACCGGATCTGCACAATGCCTTGTCTCCGCAGTTGAGGGATGAGACGATCGAGAAGTTGTACTCGCTTTACCATCTCGGCCTGATCTCGAAGAGTAGGCAGGACCAATCAGTGGGCCTTCTTCTGGAGTGTTTCCAGAAGAGGCTGATCGTTGATTTTTTTTCCGGTGGGTGTGTTGGGTTACGGCAGCGCCCCGGCCATCAATCCATGACCAAATACGGAACAAAAATTTATAAAACTTGGTGCTACCACAACCAATTACCCGGATCTACCCATAAGCCCTAGATAATAAAACATGCAAAGGAGTTAGAATGGTTATACCGAATAGATCCGTGTCCTTCGGTCTTCAACCATCATCCCAATCTCCTTGGGGCTTCCTTGATCAAGCTTGATCTCCGGTCTCCCTCCATCGAAGATGATCCACCCGAGAGTCTATGCAACGAGCTCCAACCTCATATCCGAGGTAACTAGGGCACCTAGATCGCTACTCTAGATACCGTAGATGAAGTAGAGAGTGATGAAGGATTAATTTGTCTCAAGACACCCCAAAGATTCTCAACTCATGAGTGGGTTTGGGTGGAGCTATAGGAAGAAGATGATGCCATGAGAATAAGGTGTTGAGAGCAACTCAAGAAAGAGAAAAAGAAATGAATAATGGCTTGTCCTTTTTTGTTTGTTGTGTGGGTGTGATAAGAAATAATGGAGCCATCACATAAATGTCCATGTCTCCAAAATATCTTAGTCAACAAAAAATATCTTAAGTCAACATAATCTCACAACAAACAAAAACCCTAAGCATGCTAGAATAGTAACCATGGGTCACTAATTAGCCATGCTACAAAAATGCAATAAACACCCCATCCTACACCTCAATAAGCTTTTAATCCAAAAAGGTCTAAACCATGATGAGGTGTACTCTTCTAAAAGTAATATTGTAATAAATTACAAGAATACCCCTCAACCGTATATACATACCCGCATCCGTATTCCGAAGAATACGAATATAATGAGACGAAAATAATCCAACAAATATAATACTAGGATCCGGCTTAAACCAAAGTCCACTAGTATTATCCGTCCGAACATCATGCGTGCACAAGTACACGTATGTGATCGAACCCTGCCGTAAAACCATACGGCCTCTACATCATTTCGCCCGAAGCAGGGAAACCCTCTGTGTGGGACTCTAAAGACTTGTCAATACGCTGGCAGTGGGTTTAACCACAAGCACGTCAGCGGCACTAGCTGTACGTAACGGCTACCCAGGTATTGAGCGAAAGGGAGGCCGATGAGCAAACTCATCCTGAAACCCGTACTGAGCCTGACAGTGACAATATCCGTACAGTCCGGTCTGTTCATCTATGAGTATCACATATTGAGTCTAGAGGGTGGATAAAGTCAGACCCCTAATAACGCGACATTTAGTGTCGGTATGAAGCCTATCACCACCTGAGAAACTACTAATCCGGATCAGTAATTCTCGACTACCTTAGCTAAGAATTTCTGGTGATGGTCACCCGTGCACTCCGCGACATCAACCCCCAATACCGGGAGAGACGAATCCCCTGACGATTCGCTCACTGCCTCCATGTGGCTCGAGACTGTACCCAACTAAAACCTGTTTGCATGACTCCTATGAGCCGTGGTAGGGTAGTAATCAAAGCACAGTGGGAACTCACACGAGACAAATGACGATCTCAGGTCGATAGACAAACCTGTACACATGTCACCTGGGAACTGCTATCTAACAATAGGTATAATACCAACTAGCATGTTCCCGGCGAGTCCGTCCGGTGTACTAATAACCCAATGAGCACCTGTATACATCTTAGGTGAACCAACTGACACCAATGACTTATGAGACCGGCTACCTCCCCTTGTCGGGGTCTCGATCCGTATACACTAGTTTACTCTTAATGTATCGATGCCCAGTCTCGAAACTCCCACAATTAGGTACACTTTAAGGATGTGCTTATAGACCGCCCAACTCTCACGTATATGATTGCCATCATACTGCTGGTAGTCAAGCATGAATCCTATGGGCTCTATCAACTTGTAATAGTGATCTGTAGTGTCACTGTAGGGTGTTTTCTGTCACCCCATTGAGATGGGAATGCGCGCGCGCTTGTCAGGCGCATTACAGATTTCCCCTATCTAGGGTAAGCTGGGGTTCATTGATTGTAGGGATCCGAATCTCCGGCAGGCGCGGACTAAGCTGCCGTTAATTACCCCTCGCCTTTGGAGCGAGGGAACCTCCGATTGACGGGTCAAACAGGTCATGCGAACTCAATTTGCAGCGTACATGTGTTGTGTTTTGAAAGGGGTTTTTTGGATATATCTGGGGCCCCGCAGAGTTTTTACGGGGGTCCAGCTACCCGGATAGCGGGCTTGTTGGGATACGGCGGCCCCCTGGCCGTCTCAACGACGCCAAATGCGGAACAAAAAACTTTTTACGAAACTGACGCCACCGCGACCCAAATACCCGGATCGTTCCATTAACCGTAAACTAGCAATATTTAAAAGCGTTTGAAAATTATACCGATCGATCCGTGTCCTTCGGTCTTCAATCCCCTCCCCTAGCTTGTTGCGGCTGTCCCGGTGAAATCTGCTCTCCGATCTTGCTTGTCAGAATGGCACCACGTCAATGAATCTTTATACGGACTCCCGCCTCGAACCGAGGCAACTCAGACATGAAGTTTGCTAGCCGACATGTCCAAGATTGAATTAGAGAGAATGTAGAATATTTAGTCTCAAGGCACCCAAGTGATTGGGTGGAGGTGAATTGGAGTTGCCAAAATTGTGATGAAGTGAGCCAAGAATTTTTGTGCAAAGAAGAAGAATCAAGCTTGCAAAAAATGGAAGAAACTCGGCCAGCAATCAGGGAGTGGGCTCGGGGGATTTTTAATGAGGTCAATTTTTGATGAGATGAAGACTCCCCAATTAACCAACACCAAAAACAATATCACAAAATATATATATATATATATATATATATATATATATATATATATATCCTTCTCACACTTTAACATCCATTATCAAGAATAACAAATTAGCCCTTTGCACACACTCACCCATCACCACAAAAAAAACCTGCATTTTCCAGACTGGCGAAATTGCAGAGGAACCCCCCACAGAAAACCATCAGCCACTAGCCCCACACGTTCATAAGACCCATGCCTCTTAAATGCAATCAAAGGAACCATGCCCGCGCCACTGTGCAGCCCGAGCGCCACTGGTGCCTCGAATCCTCGCCGGAAGTTGACCTTGGGCTAACTCCACTTCTACTCCACTTGTACTTAGAAAATTTTGATAATTTTGGTTAGGGATTTCAGAATGAGGAGGGGCTAGGGTATGGGGTTGTATTTATAGTGTGGAATTAGGGTTTTGGAATTGAAAGATTGAATTAAAATGCATTTAAAATTGGATTAAAGGTGAAATTGAATTCTCTGTTAAATTGCAGAGAAAACAAACAGTGCAGGGGTAATGGGGTAGGCTGTCTAATAGCAAATTGCTCACAATAATTAAACAAAGAGGATGATGTTAAAGACGGAAAAGGAAAACTGGCAACTCCCAAAATAATCCTGTAACGAATCACGGGATTACACCTCAACTGTAAATACACACCTGCATTTGTATTCCGACCGGATACAAATGCAATGAAACAAAAATATTCCTACATTATAATACTAGCATCTGGCTTAAACCAAAGCCCGCTGTATTATCCGTCCGATCCTGATCTGTGCATATGTGCACGAATATGATCAAACCTTGCCATAAAACCATACGGCTTCTACAATATTTCGCCCGAACTTGGGAAACTATCTGTGGGGGACTCTAATGACTCATCAATACACTGGCACTGGGTATAACCACTAGCACGTCAGAAGTACTAGCTGTACGTAACGGTTGCCTATGTATTGAAGGAATGGGAAGCTGATGAGCGAACTCATCCAGAAACCCTACTGAGCCTGACAGTGACAATATCCGTACAGTCCGGTCTGTTCGTCTATGAGTATCGCATATAGGGCCTAGGGGGCTGGTAAACGTCAGACCCCCAATAGCAGTATAAGTCATGTCGGAGAGTAGCCCAGAACACCCTGAGATACTACTGGAATACCTACCAGTAAATCTTGATTACCCTGGCCAGGGATTTCGTGTAATGGCTCTCCTAAACACAGCACGATCTCACCCCCAATACCGGGAGAGACGAATCCCTGACGATCCGCTCACTGTCTCCATGTGGCTTGGGACTTTACCCAACTAAAACCTGTTTGCACGACTCCTTTGAGCCTTGGTAGGGTAGTAATCAAAGTACAGTGGGAACTCACACGAGATAAATGACGATCTCAGGTCGACAGACTAACCTGCACACATGTCACCAGGGAACTGCTACCTGACGATATGTATAATACCAACTAGCATGTTCCCGGCGAGTCCTGTCCGGTGTACTCATAACTTAACGAGCACATGTATACATCTTAGGTGAACCAACTGACACCAATGGCTTGTGAGACCGGCCACCGCCCATCGTCGGGGTCTCGACTGTATACACTAGTCTACTCTGGAGTATCGATGCCCTGTCTCGAAACTCCCACGACTGGGGACACTTTAAGGATGTGCTTATAGACCCCAGCTCCCACGTATATGATCGCCATCATACTGCTGGAAGTCAAGCAAGAATCATATGGGCTCTATCAACATGCAATAGTGAACTAAAGCATGTAAACGATGATAAAGACAAACCAGATAGCATACTATAGTCTCGAGCAAGACTGTCCTACCGGTATAGGTCCTCCCTCAATCATTGCAATCACGTACCTGTGATCCAATAATTGACTTTGAGGGCACTATATCCAACAATCTCCTACTTGCACTTAAGGCTAATTATTTCAATGTCGCATACTCACAGCCCGTATGATACCGAACACCCAACTTCTCTACTGATCAGTTTCACAAAGCTCGTTTGTAAAACTTTCGTGTTCGAGAAATAGCCTCAGTGAGTGGATCCGCCCTGATGTTTCTTTCTATATCTTTCTTTATCTCAAATTCGCGGAGAAAGCCATCTTCCAAAATGAGCAATACCTGTCTTAGAATATGTCTGGATATCTGATGGGACCCAGTTCATAAATGAACTCCAAATCCAGCAAACTTCTTAGACTGTATCATCAACTGAATTTAATCAGTATCCTGCGCCATGCCTCCCTCAGTATCCGCTTGGACTACCTGTCCAAACTACTGCCCCTCGTCAGAGGGAAACCTATAACTCTGACAGTCACTCTGTCATCCGGGTCATTTTGGAAGCCTGGAATGATAACTGTCTCCCGAAGGAGGCTATCGTTATCAAATCCCTAGAACAACCACTTATGTTCTAAAATTGCTTCCGAACGTTTCTCCAAGATTGGATTAATATCAACTTATTGCATCTAGTGCAAAAACAACATCTGGTGTGGTACTTGACATCTCATGATCAACTCAATTGCCTAAGCAAGTGATCTATCAATCATGCACATCCCTCTTCCCTTTAGTCTGTAAGACACCTTTAGAGAGGGTGACTCTATCACCTGCAGGTTCACAACCATGCCAGGATTCGTTCATTCTAAAATACCTTTAGAATGCTGTCAAAGTACCCAGATTGGGAAACTACCCAAATCTAGATCTAAAACCATAGATCTAGTAAGCAGAATGCCAGATATAATATCCATATCCTATATGGAGAAACCACTGTGTGACAACCACAGTATAACCGATCGTAGTGTAGGAATTTCACTTCCTACAAAGTGTATGTCATCCAAATACCAGGACATCACACTATACTACTTTCTTAACAGATCCATCTCCTATTCTGATGAAGTCAAAGCCCATGACTGTCGCATCAAAAATAGATGATCTATCTCCACTATATCTGCTTTAGTCTATAAATAGATATAAGCAACTTGTCCACTATGCTTTCGCTGCTCCCACTGACTACGACAACCCTCTGGCAGAGTCATATACACGTGCACTTCTAATGCTAGTTTAGAATGACGCTATACTCATCCTCTTGCCGGGTCTCATAGTCTAGAACAACAGTAATGGAACATCTAGGCAAACAAGAACCTCCCTGTCACCGTCCTTGAGGCTACCAGAGTACCTCTCGGGTGCCAGAGGTTACCCACAATATCTGCGGAGTGGCTAATGAAATGTCAATCCTGATTGAATGTTTAGGTCCTATTAAATTTTCCGTAATCGTTTGTGGTTTCGGAATCACTTCCAGTTCTACCATACTCCCACTACTATTTTCTGAAAAATTCCATTTTACTAAAACTGTGGAGAGTCAAGAATAATATCACTATTGATCTTCCAGATGGTAGAAAATCAACCCTCGTCAAAGCCCAGGTTAACCCTCAAAAAGTCATTACAGAAACGTGCTTTGAGTTATCCGGAGTCTGGTTTTAAGAATAAGCCGGACAACTCTCCGTACCTTAACATCGTTAAGATACGAACCATTCTATATACAATATAGAAATAGAGGCACTGATTTAAAAGAAACCAGATTCAAATCATGCAGCTGTCTCCAGTGCATGTTCGCTAAATGGAGAGAGGCCGATCTGCATTACTCAACTTAGGAGTGTATCCAATTATGAATAAACTGAAAGAGAAACGAGTTTCTCAAAACCATTACTATCAACTGAATACCATACACAAATATCTACATCTTCGATCACCTTGAAGAATCCCGATACTTGCGACACCTGGTTCTCTACTTAATTCTTTTACCTATAACTTCTCAAACTTAGACCTTGTATTTCTATGAAACACTTGTCTAAAACTTGAGAAGTCATAAGTAAACATAATACAGTATGAGGACCAACCCCTTTGTCTTAATGGACACTGTACAATATACAATACTTTGTATAAGTCCCCTGAGTTTAATAACTCAAACCCTGTGCGTCGTAAGTTGAAAACTATACCCAGGCGATTTCCTCAAATATCACCAATTACAACGAATTCCGATATAATGAGGATGATCATCTAATTCCCAATAACTTACTCCCACTCATCATCTGTAAAACCATACAGATGTGAGAATTATACCTGGTAAATACATACCCTGGAGCAAGTGTCTAATTGGGAAATCAGTTTTCTATTAACAATACACGGTGAAACTGAAACATGAATATGTTTCGAAAGGGTATCCGGGTATTCTTAGTAATGCCTCTTCCATTATCAGATTCATGACTGTAACCGTATATTTCCCTGCCATCTCTCAAATTCCCTTTATTTGTCTTTAGTCGTTACCTTCTGTACACCATCGTTAAGCTTAATGGTTTTCTTCCTTCCCTACCGTTCGGCACCAGCCTATGGTTTGGAAGAAGACTATCCAATAAGCATAATAGGTGTACTCTCCTAATCCTAAGAGCTCACAACCTGAGAGAAGGTAAGGATAAAAGTCAACTGAATAAACCTTATTCATATTTCTCCTGAACCAGAATCCATCCTCGAAAAAGTTCCTTCGAGTTCGTATATAATCATACGATGGATTTATCCAATGGAATTGGATGTTCGTAGTGATACGGGGTGTTCTGAAGAAATACAAAGGTGAATTAGAAGTGGCTATGAAATACGTGGTTCGGTCGTGAATGATAGCAGTCGCAATTTACTTTGTCCTCTTTCTAATCCCTTTATTTTGTCTTTACTTATTACCTTCTGTACACCCAACTTAGGCCAATTGGTTTTCTTCATTCCCTACCTTTCGGCATCTGCCTATGGTTTGGAAAAAGACTATCCAATAAGCGTAATAGGTGTACCCTCTCCTAATCCTAGGAGCCCTCACAACCTGAGAGAAGGTAAATGGAAAAGACAACTGAATAATCCTATTCAATCTCTCCAGAACCAGAATCCATCCTCGAAAAAGTTCCTCCGAGTTCGTATATAACCATACGATGGATTTATCCAATGGAATTGGATGTTCGTAATAATACGGGGTGTTCTGGAGAAACTCAAAGGGTAAAAGAAAGAGTGGCAATGATGTATGCAACTCAGACAATCCAAAAGCCAGTGTTTTAAGAAAGTTCGGTTAAGTTGGTCACTGAGTTATAGTCTAGGGTCGGGTCATGGTATCAGTCAAAGAGAGAAAAAGTAGAAACACTCTGCGTGCACTCTAACCTAGATCAGAATGGTTAATCATTTTATCTAATCAGGAAACCTCCCACTGTATCTTCAAATTCTCCTCCAAACCTGAAAGAAGAATTAGTCGGGGTCAGCCGAGGAGTAAACCAACTCATCAGTGGGAATCGGGATCCAACTATCATCGCATGATAACGTGATAGAAGCCACTCACGTCATCACACTCCAGAAGGTATGCGCAAGCCTGGCAAGTTTCCTGTATGTTTGAAACTCCCGATATGATTTTTACCCCTAACGACTTCATGGCCTTGATAGAGACCAACGTGTCATAAGTCGCTAGTCAAGTTCAACCCGTCATTATCCAAGATAGATCTAAACCCACCCACACAAGCCCTTGATAGAGACCAACGTGACTGTGCGGCTGTCCTAGATAATCGCATATCCATGCTACAGACAAGTATCACGCAGCTACCGTACACTATGCCTTGATAAAGACCAACGTACATAGCACGAATACTACGAGATACCTATCTGAAATGACTGAGGGCTACGGCTGGTTTTTGGCGAAAAACCTTTAGCGTAATGAACTTGATATCGTTGAAGGAATCCAAGTGGTTTTATAAAAATATAGTGGCGAAAACTTTTGCTAAAGAGGTCACTCCCGGTGAAGGGATCTCGGATCTTTCCCCGTCGAATGAGGTGCAGGATATTCCAAACCGAATACCACGATGCAAAGCAAAAATAATCGACTATAGTGAAGTTATTACCCTGACGCAAACCTCTATCCAAGGGGTCACTCCCGGTGAAGGGATCTCGACCCTTGCCTCGTCGAATGAGGTGCTGGATATTCATGACCGAATACCACTGTGCAAAACAAAAGAGAATGTCTTTGCAATAACAGCTTTTGAAAAATTGGTTCCAACAACATCATATATAGGTTTGTTTTCCTTGCATTGATAAGAATCAACGCAGTCCCATCAAATGATCACACCAGAAAAGAACGAAAATAGGATGTACGTATATGCCATCCGCATTCGCCACTGGGTCCCGTCATCACCCGTTAAGTTACTTAACTAACGACAGAGCAGGGACTGGACTAGCGTGGGTGCAAAACATATACAACATCTACTAGTATATATCAATATATAATAATCGCTCCAGGTATGATAAATGCAACATCACAGAAAAGTAATAAGCATCACAGAACAATACAGATAATCTGGGATCCCCGGGTTTCATAGAGCCGCAAATGAAACCCGACGTTCCCCTGGTCGTGTGGATAGCCTGTGCAATGAAAACCTATACCCCCTACGAGTGCGGCGAATAGCCCACCAATTCTAGAGTGAAGCCCCCTCCGTCTCAACGCCATAAGATACGGGCCCATTGCCCTCTAGAACCCGGCTATCCGTGCACCCCACCGTGGGGTAATCCTAGTACAGAAAATAAAATATATACAGCGGGTACACCGACCTCATCCCAGTCGTGCCCCAAAAGAATAATATACAAACAGGCAGTGACGGCAGTCCACATGTCGGACGCTCGCCCCGCAATATCAAATGTACAAATAAATCCAAACAGTACTAACATTGCACCAAGCTTTCCACCACGACAAATCCGCAACAGCACAGCACAACACAGAACATCGACGTGAATGTCACGTTTGCAAAACCCGTCTAAAAGAACTATAGCAATTAGACAAGTTTTACCGATCGAATGACATTCACGGTCACAGATAGTAATGTAAAGCACTGTTAACTAACTTGTTTAAATTTTTGATCGACAAAAATTTAACGAGGTGGGCCCCAAGTACAAATCCAGCACTCAAAATAATCTGGGCCAAAACTAAATATTCCAGAAACCACAATTCCAAGTGAAAGACCTCCAGAAGAAAATTGATGAAATGAAGCCCCAGAACGGCCGCGGAATCGCGGCCAAAACATGGGTACGGCCGCGGTTCTGCGGCGTTCCTGAGGTATCAGCCAACCAAATTTCTCTCAGAGTCTAAGAAAATCCTGCACGTTTTTCTGAAATACCCAAAATAATTTTTCGACGACAAATAAATTTCGACAGAAGCTTTGAACTTGAAATTGCAGTTTTGAAAATTTCTTTCGATCGACGTTTTAAACATGTTAGAACAAGCTAGTATACGGTTAATGGGTGGCTCTGATACCATGTTTGGGATACGGCGGCGCCCTGGCCGTCTCAACGACGCCAAATGCGGAAAAAAACGCTTTTTACGGAACCAGCGCCACCACGACCCAAATACCCGGATCGTTCCATTAACCGTAAACTAGCAATATTTAAAAGCGTTTGAAAATTATACCGATCGATCCGTGTCCTTCGGTCTTCAATCCCCTCCCCTTGCTTGTTGCGGTTGTCCCGGTGAAATATGCTCTCCGATCTTGCTTGTCGAAATGGCACCACGTCAATGAATCTTTATACGGACTCCCGTCTCGAACCGAGGCAACTCGGACATGAAGTTTGCTAGCCGACATATCTATGATTGAAGTAGAGAGAGTGTAGAATATTTAGTCTCAAGGCACCCAAGTGATTGTGTGGAGGTGAATTGGAGTTGCCAAAATTGTGATGAAGTGAGCCAAGAATTTTTGTGCAAAGAAGAAGAATCAAGATTGCAAAAAATGGAAGGAACTCAGCCAACAACCAGGGAGTGGGCTCTGGGGATTTTTGATGAGGTCAATTTTTGATGAGATGAAGACTCCCCAATTAACCAACACCAAAAACAATATCACAAAAACAATATATATATATATATATATATATATATATATATATATATATATATATATCCTTCTCACACTTCAACAGCCACTATCAAGAATCACAAATTAGCCCTTTGCACACACTCACCCATCACCACAAAAAAAACCTGCATTTTCCAGGCTGGCGAAATTGCAGAAGAACTCCCCACAGAAAACCATCAGCCACTAGCCCCACACGTTCACAAGACCCATGCCTCTTAAATGCAATCAAAGGACCCATTCCCGCGCCACTGTGCAGCCCGCGCCGCTCAGTGCTGAAAAGGTCAAAGTCTAATAGCAAATTGCTCACAATAATTAAACAAAGAGGATGGTGTTAAAGACGGAAAAGGAAAACTGGCAGCTCCCAAAATAATCCCGTAACGAATCACGGGATTACACCTCAACTGTAAATACATACCTGCATTTTTATTCCGACCGGATACAAATGCAATGAAACAAAAATATTCCTACACTATAATACTAGCATCTGGCTTAAACCAAAGCCCGCTAGTATTATCCGTCAGATCCTGATCCGTGCACATGTGCACGAATATGATCGAACCCTGCCATAAAACCATACGGCTTCTACAACATTTCGCCCGAACTTGGGAAACTGTATGTGGGGGACTCTAATGACTCATCAATACACTGGCACTGGGTATAACCACTAGCACGTCAGAGGTACTAGCTGTACGTAACGGTTGCCTATGTATTGAAGGAAGGGGAAGCTGATGAGCGAACTCATCCAGAAACCCTACTGAGCTTGACAGTGACAATATCCATACAGTCCGGTCTGTTCGTCTATGAGTATTGCATATAGGGCCTAGGGGGCTGGTAAACGTCAGACCCCCAATAGTGGTATAAGTCGTGTCGGAGAGTAGCCCAGAACACCCTGAGATGCTACTGGAATACCTACCAGTAAATCTCGATTACCCTGGCTAAGGATTTCGTGTAATGGCTCTCCTAAACACAGCGCGATCTCATCCCCAATACCGGGAGAGACGAATCCCTGACGATCCGCTCACTTTCTCCATGTGGCTCGGAACTTTACCCAACTAAAACCTGTTTGCACGACTCCTTTGAGCCGTGGTAGGGTAGTAATCAAAGCATATTGGGAACTCACACGAGACAAATGACGATCTCAGGTCGACAGACTAACCTGCACACATGTCACCAGGGAACTGCTATCTGACGATATGTATAATACCAACTAGCATGTTCCCGGCGAGTCATGTCCGGTGTACTCGTAACTTAACGAGCACCTGTATACATCTTAGGTGAACCAACTGACACCAATGGCTTGTGAGACCGGCCACCGCCCCTCGTCGGGGTCTCGACTGTATACACTAGTCTACTCTGGAGTATCGATGCCCTGTCTCGAAACTCCCACGACTAGGGACACTTTAAGGATGTGCTTATAGACCCCAGCTCCCACGTATATGATCACCATCATACTGCTGGTAGTCAAGCAAGAATCCTATGGGATCTATCAACATGCAATAGTGAACTAAAGCATGTAAACGATGATAAAGGCAAACCAGATAGCATACTATCATCTCGAGCAAGACTGTCCTACCGGTATAGGTCCTCCCTCAATCATTGCAATCACGTACCTGTGATCTAATAATTGACTTTCAGGGCACTATATCCAACAGGGCTGGGGGTCAAGGGGGCTAGCAGCCCCCTTGCGGGGTGCGGGGCAGCACCCCGTTAGAAATTTTTTCTAACGGGGGACAGTGTTGTAGAGTATGTGTGTGTGTGCGAGTATATGTATATACATATACATATATATATATAAAGGGGAGAGGGCATCCAAAGGATGCGTGGGAAAAAGCGTCAGTGCCTTGGGCGCTAGGGCGCTAGCGCTTTGGGCGCAAGGCGCCAGCGCCTCACATGCCAGGCACGTGGGCGCTTGGGCGCTAGCGCTTTGAGCACAGGGCGCTCGGGCGCTAGCGCTTCGCGCGCAAGGGCGCTAGCGCCTCACATGCCAGGCACGTGGGCTCTAGCGCCTCACGTGCCAGGCACGTGGGCGCTCGGACGCTAGCGCTTTGGGCGTAAGGGCGCTAGCGCTTTGGGCGCTTGGGCGCAGAAAAGAGAGTTGGTCCCTTCACTGGGAGTTGTACTCCCAGAAAGAATATACTTATTATTTTTTTTGTGTGTGTGTGTGTGTATTTTGAGGAGTTAAACTCCTGATGTATTCTTGGAGCTGGTGAAGGGGCTTCTCCCTTGAGCCCTGGATCTTCCCCAAAGTGGGGTCTTTGGAGATGGGTCTCCTTCTTCCTCTTCTGTTGACCGGATCTTGAAGAACAAGAGGGGTGAGATTTTAAAAATCCCTCCTTTTTAAGATCTGATGGAAGATCTGAGCTCCCCTTTATAGGTTTTGTGGTGAAAAACTATTTAGTTTTGGAAAAGAAAGAGTAAAACTCTTGATTTAATTCAAAAGAAAGAAGAAAGTTTTGAATCTTGAGGAAGGAGAAGATTACAGATCTTGATTCTTTTTGGAGAGAGAAAAAGTTGTTGAGATATTTTCATTATCTTTGCCTTTATAGGCTATACACTTTACATATAGCCCCTTAGGCTTTTCAAAATGGCATTTTGCTTATCCCATGGCTCATGTGCCATTTCTTTTTGCACATAAGCCATGGGTTTTACAAAAATTTGGCTTTATGCCCATTTTTCTTACATTTATTTGTAAAATAAAATAAATACACCAAAAATTATTTATTACAAAAAATTTTATCTTGGCATGGGGAGGCCGGCCGCTCCATGTTCGAGCTCGATCCGGGCATTGGCCCACATGACCTAGGCTTGGGCCCACTTGGCTTGAGGTTGACTTTGATTTTGACTTGGTCAACCGGGGTGTAAATTTCGACCCCAACAAAGTGCCCCTCATCAATACATGCACACAGCATATATGGGTCGTGTGCATGAAATTGATGGATCTTCTTTCACATGGAGGCGACTTGATTTGGTTCCCGCTTTTTGGGAAGCTGGCACTGCCCTTTTTACGACATGGACGATCGATGCCGCCCTTTTAGCACGTGGACGGTCGGTGCCGCCCTTTTAGCGACGTGGACGGTCGGTGCTGCCCTTTTAGCGACGTGGACGGTCGGTGCTTCCCTTTTTGCGACTTGGACGGTCGGTGCTGCCCTTTTTGCGATTTGGACGGTCGATGCTGCCCTTTTTGCGACTTGGACGGTCGGTGCTGCCCTTTTTGTGACATGGACGGTCAATGTTGCCCTTTTAGCCACTTGGACGGTCGGGGCTTCCCTTTTTGCGACGTGGACAGTCGGTGCTGCCCTTTTTGCGACTTGGACGGTCGGTGCTGCCCTTTTTGTGACTTGGACAGTCGGTGCTGCCCTTTTAGCGACTTGGACGGTCGGTGCTGCCCTTTTTGCGACGTGGACGGTCGGTGCTGCCCTTTTAGTGACTTGGACGGTCGGTGCTGCCCTTTTTGACACTTGGACGGTCGGTGCTGCCCTTTTAGCGACTTGGACGGTCGGTGCCGCCCTTTTTGCGACTTGGACGGTCGGTGCCGCCCTTTTTGCGACGTGGACGGTCGGTGCCGCCCTTTTTGCGATGTGGATGGTCGGTGCCGCCCTTTTAGCGACTTGGACGGTCGATGCTGCCCTTTTTTGCGACATGGACGGTCGGTGCCTCCCTTTTAGCGATATGGACGGTCGGTGCTGACCATTTAGCGACTTGGACAGTCGGTGCTGCCCTTTTTGCGACTTGGACGGTCGGTGCTGCCCTTTTTGCGACTTGGACGGTCGGTGCTGGATTTGACTTGCTCCACTCCTTGCGGTGTCAAGGATGAAGTTGACTTGTTTCCGAGGTGGAGTTTGATTCTGCCAGGGAGGTCATTGGTTGTTTTTCTGATTTGATGTGATTTGGGTTGACATCAGCACCGCTGCACTGGAATATAGTACCAGGAGCGAATCATCATCTGCCATGAGGAGATTTCCCTCGTTCCCAGTTTAACGACTTAAGGGTCATCTGTTCCCAGTTTAACGATTTAGAGGTTATCTGTTCCCAGTTTAAAGTCTTAGGGGTCTATTGGATTGGAGTTTGGAATTTTGGGATTAGGGTAGGCATCAACGTTGCTAACACTGAAGCGCATATGTCAGGAGCAATTCATCATTTGCCTTTTCCTGTTGGGGACGATGGCTTAAGAGACAGGTTTAGGTCCCTATCACCTAAGGCTTTTCAATTTTATGAGCCATAAGGGTCCCATAAAAGCATTTCCTCCCTACGAGTCGAAAGGATCTCGTAGGTGTACTTTCTCCTTAGGATTCGTGGGGACTCCCAAGTGTGTTTTTCCTTCATGAGTCGTAAGGATCCCACGAAGGTGTTTTCTTACAAGTCGTGAGGATCCTGTAAGTTTGTTCTCCTCATGTATCGTGAGGACACATGAGTGAGTCTTTCCAAATGGAGCATAAGTCCAAGGGCGGAGACCGGCCGCTGGACTGGTGAATGCGGTGGGGTATGGGTATGATGAGAATTATTTGAGCCCATGGATTGTATACGGTAGTCAATTTGGGGACTAACCGTAGGGCCGGGAGAATTTTGAGAAATTGGATTTTGGTTGCCGTCTGCTTCGCTGCACTGGAATATGGTACCAGGAGCGACTCATCATTCGCCGTTTGGGGACTTGGAATTTGGATCTTGTTTGGCATCAGCATTGCTGCACTGGAATAATGTCAGGAGCAACTCATCATTTGCCTCGGGAGGACTTGGGATTTGGGTTTTTGGTCGGCATCAGCACCGCTAACACTGAAGCAAAATGCCAGGAGCGACTCATCATTTGTCGTTGCCCGTTGGGAAGCGATGGCTCAGGAGATAGGTTTAGATCCCTATCACCTAAGGCTTTTCCATTTTATGAGCCGTAAGGGTCTCATAAAAGCATTTTCTCCCTATGAGTCGAGAGGATCTCGCAGGTGTATTTTCTCCTTAGGAATCATAGGGATTCCTAAGTGTGTTGCTCCTTTACGAGTCGTAAGGATCTCACGCAGGGATTTTCTCCTCACAAGGTCGAGAGGACTTTGCGAGCGTGTTTTATCTTTTTTTTTTACGAGTTTGCTCTCTTTCGAGTTTTCACAAATTTGCCGGCAGTCCGGCTGTTTTTACTCACGGAGCCCTTTCAGGTTTTCATCCGTGCCCGTTTTGCTTGTGGACATACCGTATGTTTTATTATTATTATTATTATTATTTTGTCACTGGTGGGACTTTAAAAGTAGTCTCACTGGCGGGACTTGGGGGAGATAGGGGTCTTTTACGCCCGTGGATTGTATAAGGTTTTGCAGAATGTATGATCCAGACCGTAGGGCCGGTGTGCTCAATTCGCCTGCGACTTGGAGCATTAACGCGTAGTATTTCTTTAGATATCGGCCATTGATGGGTGGCATGGGCCTTTCTCCCTCGGCACTTATTAGTTGGTAGGATCCTCCGTCGAACACTTTCTCAATGACGTATGGTCCTTCCCAGTTTGGCTCGAATTTTCTCTTAGCATGTCGATTTGGGATGATTAGTCTTTTGAGGACCAACACCAATTCGCCTTTCTTGAAAGCGCAGAGACGAGTCATCTTCTCATAGGCCCGTGACATTTGGGCTCGGTACAGCTCCATATTTTGCTGCACCGCGAGCCTCTTTCCTTCGAGGGCGTCGAGCTCTTCAAGCCGAAGGAGCACGTTTTCCTCCTCCGTCAACTCGTGTTGAACGGCCATTCTTAAGATTGGAACTTCGACTTCGATAGGGAGGACCGCCTCCACTCCGAAGAGAAATGAGTATGGAGTGGACTGAGTTGGAGTACGGTGCGTGGTACGATATGCCCACAACGCCTCGTGAAGTTTGAGATTCCAGTCTCTCTTGTTGGCTGAAGCATTTTTCCTCAGGAGCTTGCATTGAGTCTTATTAAATGCTTCGGCTAGCCCATTGGCTCTTGGATTATAGATGGAGGAATATCTCCAGTCTATCTTGTGTTGAGTAGCGAATCTTGAGACTTTGAAGCTCTTGAAAGAAGGCCAGTTGTCAGAAATGATTCTTCTTGGTGTACCGAAGCGGTATAGAATATTATGCTGGAAGAGCGTCAGAATATTTTTTGTCTTGACTTCTTTTAGCGGGACAGCTTCAACCCATCTGGAGAAGTAGTCGGTTGTAGCCAATATGAACAGGTGACCTTTGGATGAGGGAGGATCAATTGGGCCAACAATGTCGGTGCCCCAGACTTCGAAGGGCCACGCCGCCACCGTAGGATGCAACGGATTGGGATGCTTGTGAATGAAATCATCGTGAATTTGGCAGATATGATATTTCTTTGCATGCTCTTCGCAATCCCGTATCATGGTGGGCCAGTAATACCCAAGCCGTTTGATTTGAAGTCGCATCTTGGGGCCAGATTGGTGAGCACCGCAAACGCCCGAGTGAACTTCTTTCATGACCTTTTGGGCTTGGCCAATGACAGAAACCTGAGCCAGAGTTGGTCATATGACCTGCGGTATAGCGTGTCATTTATAAACACGTATCAGAGAGCTCTCTTCTTCAGCTGAACCCTTGTAGATTTTCCTTCAGGCAGCTTGTCATATCATAAGTACTCTATGAAGGATTCTCTCCAATCGGGCTCGTCTTGAACGATCAAAACTTCTTCGGCAGGACTGCTCTTCTGTTCCGCGCTTTCCTCTTCTCATAGAGAGACTGGGGGCAGAATTTGCCGGCTCCTGATTGTGATCAGAATTTCGTCCATGTCAGGATTAACCATCTCCTTGGCTAAGCGAGCGAGTATGTCAGCCTTTCCATTCAACGCCCTAGGAACTCAGGAACTCTCATCAGCTCAATATGAGTGAACCGTTTCATGAGTTCCACCACTCGGCTTCTGTACCGAGCTAACTCGGGTTTGTATATCTTATAGTCACCGTTTACTTAGTTGACGACAAGCTGGGAGTCACCGTAAACCCGTAGCCGAAAGATTTCCATTTCTATGGAGAGCTCCAGACCAGCTATCAGAGCTTCATACTCAGCTTCATTGTTTGTTCGAGGCTCGGTGAGAGCAAAAGAACGCAGTAGGATTCCCATCGATGACGTGATGAACACCAATCATATCTCTGCTTTTATCTCCGGGACGCTTGATTTGCTGGAGGTCCTTATTGATGAGGCCCCATCGAAGTAGAGCTCCCAACATTGCTCATCTTCCTCGAGGTGCGGCACTTGTTCGTCGAGTAACTCGCAATTGAGCAGTGACCCCTCTGATACGGGATGAGCAGCAAGGAAGTCTGCGAGAGCTTGCCCTTTTACTGCTTTCTGAGGAGTATAAACTATGTCAAACTCAAGTAGCATGACAGCCCATCTTGACATTCTACCGGCTAGGCTTGCTTTGGTCATTAAGAGTTTGAGTGGGTCGACCTTAGAGATCAGCATAACCCGATGAGCGAGCAGATAGTGCCTCGGCTTCTTCACGGCGAACATCAAAGCCAGGCATTGCTTTTCGATCGGGGAATAGTTGTGTTCCGCCCCGACTAAAGTTCGACTGAGGTAGTAGAGGGCATTCTCTTTTCCCTCCTCGTTGTTCTGGGCAAGGAGCGCACCGAGTGACTCATCTAGCGCGGCAGTGTAGAGAATCAGCGGTTTATTTGGAACGGGAGCGGCCAGCACTGGAAGGTGCAACAAGTACTGTTTAATGCTTTCGTACGCTTCTTGACATTCGGCATCCCAGACAAAAGGAGCTCCTTTCTTCATGAGCTTTGAGAAGGGCCTACGTCTCTCCGATAAATTTGAGATAAACCTTCGTATATAAGCAAGCTTTCCTTGAAAAGATCTCAGCTGCATCAGACTCTTCGGAGGGGGCATCTCCATGATGGCCTTTATCTTGGATGGGTCAACTTCAATCCCTCGATGTCGGACTATAAAGCCTAGGAATTTTCCCGATGACACGCCAAAAGCGCACTTCAGAGGATTCATTTTCAGATCGTACTCCCTCAGTCTGGTGAGAACGGTCCTAAGATCTTGGATGTGATCGGCCTTGGCTTTAGTCTTGACGACCAGATCATCAACATAACATTCAACGGCTTTATGAATTAGGTCATCAAAGATATTGGTCATTGCCCTTTGGTATGTGGCCCCTGCGTTCTTCAGTCCGAACGGCATCACCTTGTAGCAATATATTCCGATCGGGGTTCGAAATGCTGTGTGTTTCTCATCCTCAGGCGACATCTTGATCTGATTATATCCAGATGAGCCATCCATAAAGGTGAACAACAAATAATTTGAAGTGTCATCGACCATCATTTCCATGACCGGTAGCGGGAAGTCGTCTTTAGGACATGCCTTGTTGAGGTCCCTGAAATCGACACAAACTCGGATCTGCCAATTTTTCTTCTTCACTGGGACTATGCATGCAATCCAATCCGCATATTTCTCTTCCCTGATGAAGCCGGCATCAATGAGTTTCTTGGTTTCCTCGATGACCTTTTCTTCCAGTTCCCTTCTCATTCTTCGAGGAGCTTGTTTGACTAGCTTAGCATCAGGAAACATAGCCAGCTTATGCACGGCCACTTCAGGGGAAAGGCCAGGCATTTCTTTGTACGTACAAGCGAAGCGGTCGACGAACTCATGTAGCAGGGCGATATCTGCTCTTTCATTTCCTCTGACAAGAGTGAGCTGATGTAGGTCGGCCTTGGATTATTAGGCGTTCCTAAATCAATCTCAGTTAGCTCATCGAAGGTTTCTTTTCCGCTATCTTTGAGCTCTTGAGGAGCTTCTTCTGGCTTGGATAGCTCGTCTTCATCATCGGACTCTTCGCTGGCTTCCCCAATATGGATCATATAGCATGCCTTAGAATCAGGCTGAATGAAACCCATGCCCCGTATATCTGGAATTCGTCCATCGATGAGTGCTCGGACCTGAGGCGGATGCCATAGCCCTTCATAAAACTTTGCTTCGGACTCCGTTTGATATAACCGGCATCCGCATCTTTTGAAGTATTCCTGCATCTCAGGCACATAATATCTGGGATTGAGGACGACTCTTATGCCTCTCTTGTATAGAAGGCATGCGACAGACAAATCGTCCGGGTGCACAACAGGATTTGACCCATAAAACAGGATGCCTTTCTGTCCACTTTTCCTTCCGGGAACGTAGAAAGTTTTCAGCTGGTCCACGGTGGAGACTGACAATGCATCAAGATCTTTTCACATCTGCTCCGGCACCCTTGTGACGGTTAGGGGCCCTTCTGTAATTTCGATGGTCTCTCGTAGTTTCGCTTACTACATGGGGGTCCAATCTGCACAGCTGTTGCACGGCAGGTCCTCTTCCTCCGACCCTTCAGTGTCGCTGCCAAGATAAGGACGGACTTTGCTGCTATATGGGCCTTCAGTATCAGATTCGTCCGTATCGCTATCGAAACGAGGGTGAGTTTTACGGAAGGACGGACTTCCAGCGTCGGACTCATCAGTGTCGCTACCGAAATGCGGGCATACTTGGGCATTTTTGCTTTTGAAAGTGACAGCCGGCTCAGATTTTCTTTTGAGTCTTGGGGCCGCTCTATCCTCGGTCAGTTGCGGTTTAGCATTTTGGTGGTTCATGAAGTACCGAGAATCTTCATATCGGACTTCATGCACACCGAACGGCTGGATGTCTCCGTCAATGCGTCTTTCTTCGCCATTTTTAATATACTTCATGCATTGATGGAGAGTTGATGGAATGATGCCGTAATCGTGGAGCCACGCCGTCCCAAGAGAATTTTATAAGACGTGTCAGCATCGATCACGTATATCTTAGCTTCGGTCTGCAGATCCCCAAATTTGACTGGCAGAGCTATGGACCCCAGAACTTGCTGGCAATTTTGGTTGAAGTCTTGAATGACAATCCTTTTCCTTGACAGGTGTCGGACGTCCATTGACAAACTCTTCAGAGTTCGCAAGTTCATGATGTTCACTAAGGACCCCGGATCAATCAATATGTGATTAATCCGATCTCCGTCGCTGTACCCTGTCACGTAAAGCGGCCAATTATGCTCAGGCGTTCCCAGTAGAAAGTCTTCGTCCTTAAACATGACTGCGGTGGCATGCAGAGAGTACTGGGCTTCTTTTATATTAATTTTCGCAAAGCGAGCCTGATACCGCTTGGGGTTTTGTAAAGTGTGAATGAGAACATCTCTAAGCTCCTTAGATAGGACCAAGGCATCGTAGATGCTCAGGAGACACGGGAGCTTTCGGAGATGAGCCAAGACATTATAGTCCACTGAGGAAGGACTTGAGTTCTCATTAGCCGGTTCTCTTCCATCTTTCTCATCAGCCACTTGTTTTTCCTTTCCTTTTGGGGCGTTGCCCTGATTTGGCGGCAGAGCCCTGCCGCTTTTGAGCTGGATTTGGTTAGCCTTTGTGGCGAGCTCCTCGTCCTCTTCGGGAAAACAGAGCTCCTCCTCGGAGTCGCTGCCAAGATGGATGGCGTAGCATGTCGCTATAGGGATCTCTTCATTGGAGTCTTCCTCTAACTCCTCCATAATTTCAGCCGCTTCTATAGGGAGGAACTCCTTCAATTGAATCGGAGTTCTTTCTTTCTGTTCATAGTCTTCGAGGGAATCGATATATTTTTGAATGGTCGATCTCCCTGCAGACTCTTTTTCGCGCCGAGCTGCACTTTTCTTCTTCTTGAGCTTCTTGGATTTTGAGCCTGATGGAGCCGCATTGGCAGCTGGAATGGTAGGCTTCTTCTGCCTTTCTCATTCCGTCCTGAGCACTTTCTGAAGTAGCTCTAGCATCTTCTTCGTCTTGTTAGATACGTTCTTACTCCAAGGAGGCTGCGGTGAGTCGGTTTCATTTCTCAGGGCAGTGGGTTCGGCTGTCTGCTCCCAGAAGGCTTACGCTTCTGTCTGTATAAAGTTGGTGGTTGCAACTTGATTGTTCACCAACACACTTTTGGAAAGCTCGATCTCTCCAGCCTTGTATTGCTTCTCGACCCAGTCTTTGAAGATATAGCAATCCTCGATCACATGGCTCACTACTCGGTGGTACGGGCAATACAGGGGATTGTCGGTCATTTTTGCTTCTTGAGGTCTTTTCGACTCTGGCCATTGTAGACCGTTGTTCAAGGCATCTTTAAATATCTTTCGGACCTTGTCCCTCCTGAAAGAGTAAACCTTGTTCTTTTTCTCCTCTAGGGAAGGCCCTTCTCCTCCCAGCACTGGCTTTCGAGACCGGTTGGTTTTAGATTCGTCCGCCCTTCGCTTTTCTTCATTATCGGACGCATTGAAGACATTGGTACTGCTGGGATCCCCGCTTCTACGGTTGTTGTCCCGCTTGCTTTTCCAAGTCTTGTCTCTCTGAGAGTCCGGGATAGACTCTTGCTTTGAGCGTTCCAGCATTTGGACTTTCTTAGTTAGCTCTTGAAACATCTTAAGGCCTGCTGTACACAAAAATGGGACCATCCAATTGCTGAAGTTCCCAACGAGAAGGTTGACGGACTGGTCCTGTTTCAGCGGCGGTTCGCATTTGACCGTGAGATTACGCCATCGGGTGATAAAGTCGGTGTTGCTTTCATTCTTCCCCGGCTTGGTCCTCACAAGGTCAGCAATGGAGATTTTATCACTGACACTCATGAACCTTTGCCGAAACAGAGACTCCATTTGGGCAAAGGTAATGACGGACCCGTCTGGTATGCTTGTGTACCAGTCAAAAGAGACACCGGTCAGGCTGTTGACAAACTGACGAAGAAGGAGCGCATCATTGCCCCCTGTATTTCCGCACGATGCTTTAAAGTGGGCGACGTGCTGATTTGCATTTCCCGTCCCGTCAAATCTTTCGAACTTAGGAATGACGTAGCCGCTCAGGAACTCGATCAGATTGTACTGTGCGGGGTATGGCCGCCCACTACTGTCAATTTCTTTCTGAGCTTCAGCTTCGGCCACCAATGTTTTAACCTTGCTGGTGACCAAATCTATTATCCGATCTTGTGTTAGTGGGATAGTGTTATCTGGGGCCAAGGCGTCCCCATAAGCGGAATGTGGCCAGCTTTCGTACGGCTCGACGAATCTTGGACCCAAAGGGACAGGCATCGGCCGCTTCGGATTGTCATCATCCGGCTCATGAGTAGCGACTTGTGCTTGATTGGGAGGCGCTCGAGCAATTTGAGCCGTAAGCTGGATCACCACGTTCGTTAGGTCGTCAATTTTTGAATAGAGCTTGGCCATCTCTTTATCTTTTCTCCTGAGCTGTTTTCGAAGCTCTTGAAGCAGCTCTTGTTCCGTGGTCCTGGGACGGAAAGTCGGCTCTTCCTCGCTGTCCGAGCTTGACTCTGCATGGACCGAGGGGTCTTTCTGCCTATCATCCTCATCGAGAGGGTTTTCTTCATCCAGCGGAGGCGGCTGTTCTTGGGAAGCGGCAACCACATTCAAGACAGATTGGGCTTCGGATGTGGTGGCCCCATCCTTGCTTTTGCTGCGAAGGTTGTCGCTGGGGCGCCCGCCCGCCATATAGACCGTATGGATAATATATCCAGCCTTCCTTTTATTATCGGCGGCTGATTTCATAGATCGTTGTCTTGACTCCCCTGTTTCGGTAGCGGGCAATCGATTGAAAGCGGCTGGCCTGACCGGATTCTTGAATGGTGGCGGCTCTTCTTTTCTGGATTTGCCCCTCTGCTTTCGCGCGGCACAGAGCGCCTGATAGACTCTTGAAGAGACAGTGTCATACCTTTTCTGTTGGGGCCGGGACACGTCTCTTTGTAGCATTGTTCGGACCGCTGTCTTCTTGATTCTGGCGGTCATGGCATTTTTCTGAATCCACTTCAGAGGTTCGAAGGAATTGCTGATTCTTATGGCCGACTCAGCCGTCATCGCGGGGCGACCCTGCTCTTGGAACCTCAAAAGATTCCACCTGGCCGGAGTCCTGGCCCTCTTGTTGGCTCGATACCTGAGCCGCTTCTGCCTTAACTTTTCTGTTTTAAGCACTTGGCAGACTTCGGCCCTTCGGGAAGACGCTGTAGACCGATTGATAGAGAGGCCAGAGGAGACGCCTGATCGTGCATTTGATGGAGTCATCGCCTGAGCTCATCCGCAACGTTTGATGTTGCCCATTGTACCGGAAGTCTTGCCCCCAGCTGGAGCGCCAGAGAGTCATTCAGACACCGTCTTAAGTTTCGGTCGAGATGCCTTAGCGATCACAACATTCGGCCTCTTGCCCCTTGAGACCGGCTTGGCCATCTGTTTCGCCGGGATTTCTGCCAGATGAGCGCTTCCGGTAGGGTAGATGACGACGGAACCAAACTGGTGGGGCAGTTCCTCCCACTGTCGACTGAGGCTTGCGGAGAGAACCACACGAGCATTGATCTTGACCACGTATGGGATAGGGGTCGCATCGGAAGCTGAATTCATCTTGGGAGACATTGTCGTTGAAAGTTGATTGTTGCAGGAAAAAAAAATCATTTCAGTACAGGCAATCGATATGTATATTGATTGAGTTCTCATAAACGTTTAACCTGAAATATGGGAGAAGAGAAAATTCCTACCGGGCGTGCCAGAATCTGTAGGGTGTTTTTCGTTACCCCATTGAGATGGGAATGCGCGCGAGCTTGTCAGGCGCATTACAGATTCCCCCTGCCTAGGGTAGGCTAGGGTTCATTGATTGTGGGAATCCGAATCTCCGGCAGCCGTGGACTAAGCTATCGTTAATTACCGCTCGCCTTTGGAGCGAGGGAACCTCCGATTGACGGTTCAAACAGATCATGCGAACTCAATGTGCAGTGTACGTGTGTTGTGTTTTGAAATGGGGGCTTTGGATATATCGGGGGGCTCGCAGAGTTTTTACGGGGGTCCCACTACCCGGATAGCGGGCTGGGAGTCAAGGGGGCTAGCAGCCCCCTTACGGGGTGCGGGGCAATGCCCCGTTAGAAATTTTTTCTTACGGGGGACGGTGTTGTAGAGTATGTGTCTGTGTGTGTGTGTGTGTGTATAAAGGGAGAGGTCATCCAAAGGATGCGTGGGAAAAAGAGCCAGCGCCTTGGGCGCTCGGGTGCTAGCGCTTTGGGTGCAAGGGCGCCAGTGCATCACATGCCAGGCACGTGGGCGCTCGGGCGTTAGCGCTTGAGCCCAAGGGCGCTAGCGCCTCACGTGCCAGACACGTGGGCGCTCGGATGCTAACGCTTTGAGCGTTTGGGCGCTAGCGCATTGGGCGCTTAGCCGCAAAAAAGGGAGTTGGTCCCTTCACTGGGAGTTGTACTCCCAGAAAGAATATACTTATTTTTTTGTGTGTGTGTGTGTGTGTTGAGGAGTTAAACTCCTAAGGTATTCTTGGAGCTGATGAAGGGGCTTCTCTCTTGAGCCCTGGATCTTCCCCAAAGTGTGGTCTTTGGAGATAGGTCTCCCTCTTCCTCATGTGTTGGCCGGATCTTGAAGAACAAGAGGGGTAAGATTTTAAAAATCTCTCCTTTTTAAGATCTGATGGAAGATCCGAGCTCCCCTTTATGGGTTTTGTGGTGAAAAACTATTTAGTTTTGGAAAAGAAAGAGTAAAACTCTTGATTTAATTTAAAAGAAAGAAGAAGGTTTTGAACCTTGAGGAAGGAGAAGATCACAGATCTTGATTCTTTTTGGAGAGAGAAAAAATTGTTGAGATATTTTCATTATCTTTGCCTTTATAGGATATACACTTTACATATAGCCCCTTGGGCTTTTCAAAATGGCATTTTGCCTATCCCATGGCTCATGTGCCATTTCTTTTTGCACATAAGCCATGGGTTTTACAAAAATTTGGCTTTATGCCCATTTTTCTTACATTTATTCGTAAAATAAAATAAAATAAATACATCAAAAATTATTTATTACAGAATTTTTTATCTTGGCATGGGGAAGGCCGGTCGCTCCATGTTCGGGCTCGACCCGAGCATTGGCCTACTTGACCTGGGCTTGGGCCCACTTGGCTTGAGGTTGACTTTGATTTTGACTTGGTCAACCGGGGTGTAAATTTTGACCCCAACAGTCACCTGAAGCATGTACGCGATGATAAAGACAAACCAGATAGCATACTATCATCTCGAGTAAGACTGTTCTACCGGTATAGGTCCTCCCTCAATCATTGCAATCACGTGCCTGCGATCCAATAATTGACTTGAGGGCACTATAGCCAACAGGGTGGCGCTTCCGAGGTAGTCGAAGAAGCTAGGGCTCGGCTGGCGGAGATTTCGTTGGAGTATCATCAACAATGCTTCCTCAATCCCCGGCCCCCTTTGCTGTAATTTTTTTTGTAAAGCTGAGGAGCCTATAATACCTCTTAATGAATAAAATTCTTCTTTTCTGATGTGTTTTGTCTTCTTTTATCCCTCCGCACTTTTTACTTATTTTCTTAAAACGAATCTAGAGATCTCAGAACCGAGGAAGAAGAAAATATATCGAAGAAGTCTCTTCTAATTCAGGAAACTTAATAATAATAGGAAAAAATTACATTGCTTCGAAAAGAAGAAACATATTAATTTGTACAATTTGAGCTTCTCGGCGTATTAAGGCCGAAGAAACCTACGACCCCCAGCGTATTGCAAGCAATATGCCCCACCGGACAACACCTCTGCGACGAGGAAAGGGCCGTCCCACTTCGGAGAGAACTTCTGTAGCCGGCCTTGATCTACGAACTCGTTCCTTCGTAAGACCAAATCTCCCGTCTTAAAGGCACGATGCTTTACTCGTGCGTTATAGTAGTGAGCGGTTTGCTGTTTATAGGCGGCCGCTCAGATTTGTGCCCGATCACGTTTTTTCTAATAAGACGTCTAAGTTGGTCCTTAGCGCCGAGCTGTTAGCTTCATCGTCAAAATGTTCGACTCAGTAACTGGGTAATCCGATCTCTGCCAGGACCATTGCTTCAGTACCGTAGCAGAGGCTGAAGGGGGTTTCTCCCGTGGGTGTCTTCTTCGATGTGCGCAATGCCCATAATACTCGCGGTAGTTTCTCGACCCAGCTGCCCTGTCTTCCTTCCAAATGATCTCGGAGACCTCGGATGATGCCTCGGTTAGCTATCTCGGTCTTCCCGTTACATTGAGAATGTGCGACAGTGGCGAACTTCATTAGAATGTGATAGTCGCTGCAGAACTCTTTGACTTTATCATTTTCAAAGTTGATTCCGTGATCGGTAACTATACACCTTGGGATCCCGAATCAAGTAATTATGTTGTTCTGCAGGAACTTTATAATAGTGGTGGGATCCGGTTTTCTGATGGGCACGGCCTCGACCCACTTCGTGAAGTAGTCTACCACGACGAGGATGTACTTGTGTCCGCCCGTGCCGGTGGGGAGTTGGCCCACCATGTCCATTCCCCATTGCGCAAATGGCCAAGGGGGACTGGGGGTCGTTAGCTCAGTAGCAGGAAGACGGGGTATGCTGCCGTGAAGTTGGCAGCTTTTGCATCTTCTGAAAATCTTCTCGGCGTCTTGGTGTATCTTCGGTCAATAATATCCTTGGAGCAGCGTCTTCTGGACCAAGGTGCGGGCCCCTTGATGTGCTCCACCGACTCCTTCGTTTATCTCTCACGGAACGTAGTCGGCTTCGCGAGGATCGACGCATCGGAGAAAAGGCTGTGTGTGCGACTTCTTGTAAAGGTTTCCATTGCTCCAGATAAAATGTCGGGCTTTTGCTCGAAAGCGGCGTGCTTCCCCTCGGTCTTCCGGGAGTGTACCATCTTTTAGGAACTCCACGAGGGGCTTCCTCCAATCTTGGCCATCCTCCTGAGTCGAGTATACTTGGAGTGTTAACTCTCTGTCTTCCACGCTAGGCCATGGCAAAGCTTCGAAGAGGATATTCTTCTTATGGTTGGCCATATAGGAAGAGGCTAGTTTACTCAAAGCGCCGGCTTGGATGTTCAGGTTCCGGGGAATCTATTCCACTTGGATTTCATCGAACTTTTTGCGGAGTCTTTTTACCTCGGCAAGGTACTTAACCATGAGCGGTTCTCGGGCCTCAAAATGCCCGGTCACTTGGCCAACGACCAGAGCGGAATTGCTGTGAATTCGGATCGTCTTCAGCCCCACCCCCGAGGCGATTCGCAATTCTGCCAACAAAGTCTCGTATTCCGCGGCGTTGTTTGACGCTTTGAACTCGAGCATCAAAGAGTATTCCATCTCTGCCTCGTCCGGGCCTCGGATGATCAGGCCAGCTCCGCTTCCCTCCTCAGTAAAGGATCCATCCACGTAGAGAACCCAATCGGGGATGGAGTCGGGTACTTCCTCGACCGAGGGTCAGGGTCCGGGGTCCTATGCTGCCGCTCCTTCCTTTGTGGGAATAGTGCATTCAACCATGAAGTCTTTTAGGACTTGTGCTTTGATGGCTTTCCTGGGGCGGTATTTGATGTCAAATTTAGATAATTCCCACCTCCATTTCTCCAGACGACCTGATGATTCGGGGGAGGCGAGAATAGTCCCTATAGGTCGCTCGGTGAGGACGAAGATGGTGTGCATCTGGAAGTAGTGCCGCAGCTTTCTTGAGGCGATGACAAGCGCCAAGACTATCTTTTCTATGGTCGGATATCTCGTTTCTGTGTCTTTGAAGCATGGCTTATGTAGTAGACCGGCTTCTGCACACCTTCAACTTCTTTGATGAGCACAGAGCCTGCAGCTTGGTCGGAGATTGCAAGTTACAATGATAGCTCGTCTCCTTCGACTGGTGGGGTGAGCAGTGGGGGAGTTGTTAAGTGTGCCTTGAGTTACGAGAAAGCATTTTGACATTCCTCCGACCATTCAAACTTAGGGATTTTTCTCAAGGCTTTGAAGAAAGGGAGGCACTTTTCTCCGGATCTTTACATGAAGCGACTCAGAGCGGCAACTCTCCCTATGAGCCGCATGATCTCAATGTTGCTCTTTGGTGTGGCCGTGTTGAGAATGGCGCTGATCTTTTCTGGGTTCGCTTCGATTCCTCTGTGGGTAACCATGAACCCGAGGAATTTGTCGCTAGTGACTCCGAACGCGCACTTAACTAGGTTCAGCTTCATTTTATACTTACGGAGGACGTCGAATGTCTCGCCAAGATCTTTGGTGTGCTCGTCCGATGAGGTTTACGAGCATGTCGTCGACGTAGATCTCCATATTCCTCCCGATCTGCGGTTTGAACAGTTTGTTAACTAGGTAATGATATGTAGCCCCAACATTCTTGAGACCGAAGGGCATCACTTTGTAGCAGTACACCCCCTGGTCCGTGGTGAACACGGTAAGTTCTTCATCTGTCGGGCTTATCCGGATCTGATTGTAGCCGGAGAAAGCGTCCATGAAGCTTAGCAATTCGTGGACGGCCGAGCTGTCCACTAGCTGGTCTATCCGAGGGAGGGGATAGTTATCTTTCGGGCAGGCCTTGTTCAGATCTGTGAAGTCAACGCACATTCGCCATTTCCCGTTTGCCTTTTTGACCATGACCACATTCGCTATCCAATCCGAGTAATCAATATTTCTAATGAAGTTGGCTGCGAGAAATTTATCGACCTCGTCCTCGATCACCTTTTGCTTGATTGGCGCGAAACTCCTCTTCTTTTATCGGACGAGTCGAGCCTTCAGGTCGACCCCGAGCTTATGTGAGATTACTTTAGGGTCGATCCTGGGCATGTCTGCCGGTGCCCAAGCGAACATGTCTGAGTTCCCTCGGAGAAAGCAGATCAAGTCATCGCGACGGTCTCCCGTCAAAAGAGATCCGATCTGAACTGTGCGTCAATCGACCCCCTCGACGAGGGGAACTTCTGTCAGCGCTTCTACCGGGGCTCCTCGGATTTCGTTATGGTCGTCGCGTGTGTCCAAGGACCCCTAGAAATCGTCTGTGTCTTCAAATTGCTCTTCTCTCCGGCGTGTGACGTCGAGGTGAAAAAAATCTTGGCGATCTGCTGGTTCCCGTAGGTCCAGCCTATCCCCCTTAGTCTAATTGAAATTTGATCGTGAGGTGATAGGTCGAGATTTGGGCCCGGAGGGCATTCAATGTCGGGCAGTCCAGGAGGATGTTGTAAGATGAGGGGACCCTAGCGACGATGAACTCTACAGGTATAGTCCCCGTACGGCCCGCTTCTCCAATGTTGAGGAGGAGGGTGACCACTCCCTCAGCCGGGATAGAGTGCTTGGTAAACCCCTAGAGGACGTGGGAGGTGGGCCTTAGGTCGGACAGTCCAAGCCCCATACGTTGGAAGCAGTCGTAGAAGAGGATGTCAGCCGAGCTCCCGGAATCGACCAATATCCTCTGTACCTCATAACGGTGGACCCGGGCAGTTATGAAGAGAGGGTCGTTGTGAGGCAAGGATATACCGTGGAGGTCTTCATCGGTGAAGATGATGGGCTTGACCGTCCTGCACTTCTTCTGGGGTGGGTCGCTAGTACCCTCGACAGGTAGTAGGCGGTGATTTTCACTGGCACCCTAGGCAGATTCTGAGGTAACGACCATAATTTGCCCGATCGTTAATTCCCCGGGAGGGAGTTAGTTCTCTTGTTCCCGATCCGCTTGTCGCTTGTCCCGCAGGTACTTCGCCAGGTGGCCAGAGCGGATCAACTTCTCGATGTAGTCACGGAGTTGTTTGCAGTTTTCGGTCGGGTGACCCTGCGACCTATGGAAGGCGTGGTACGGGCTCTGGATACGCTTAGCCGCTCTATGGGTGACTGGCGGGAGCTTGAAGAATCTCTCGCCCTTCTCCTCCTCCAAGAGCTTAGTCTGGGAGATGTTAAGAAGAGTGTACTCCTGGAACTTTGGGGAGTATGGATTTGTTCGGTCGACCCTCTTCTTCTCATATCTACCCCTCTTCTTTTGGTCGGCTTGGTCGCCCCGGGGCAGGTTGGCGTTCACCTCCGACTCGAGTTGGATCTCTCGTTCGGTCCAAGCTTTTACCTCGGCCATGGTCTTAGGTTGCACTAATGCAAAAGAGCGAAGCCACTCATTGTGCCTAAGATCCGACCTTAGTGCAGTAATGACAGTTTCATCCCGGTGCTCGGGGACCTCGAGGAGAGCGTTGTAGAAGCGAGTGACGTATCCCTTAAAGGATTCCTTGTCCCCGCTCTTTATGGTGAAGAGGTAATCGACAATCCTCTTCTGTCGTCTGTTTCCGACGAAATGACCGAGGAATTGGGTGGCCAGCTCATCAAAGATAGAGATGGAGCATGGCATGAGTCCTCGGAACCAGTCCCGTCAAGCCCGGATGAGGGTGGCGGGAAATACTCGGCATTGGGCAGCGTCGAAGTTATCCTGGAAGTTCATGCCCGCCGTAAATGTATCTAGATGGTCCTTTGGGTTGGATTTCCCATCGAAGAGGGCCACCTTGGGCGGTTTGTTCCTGGACAAGACGTGCTCGACCAGCAGTTCCTCCGTAAAGGGTTTTGTCAGCGAATCGGCGGAGTATCGGGCCCCTCCGCCAGACGCCTAGTCATCCCGGTGTATGCCCTCGATTTTCTTCACGAGGGCCTCGAGGCGGTTGTGGTACCCCGAGGATTCGGCACAGTTAGAGTGGTGGACATTTCCTCTCTTGGTCTGCGCGGTAGTGCGGCTTCGATTCCGCTCTATCAAATTTCTCAGATCCTCGGGCGACGTTCTTTTCGAGCAGCCTTGACGCGAGTTATTTGCATGGTCCCCGCGAGGGAGAGGGCATCGGTCGCGCCTGGAAGCGGGCAAGCTGACCGACACCTCCTTGGATGGCGCGAGAGCGCGATCTCTTTCCCGGGATCTCGACGTAGAGCCGTGCGGCACCCAGCTAGTCATTGAATCGGTCGCTGCGTAGGAGCCGCGGTTGTCGGAGTCGGCACGCCTGTGTTCGAGGGCATCGAAGGGAGTAATGTTAGCCGCTCTTCTGCAGACTTCGTGATCCCTGGGAGGGGGAACTGCGATCTGGGGGCTGGGCCCGCCGCTTGAATGCGAATGAGTGCGTCCACCATTGACGTGAGTCTGTCAATCCGGGCGGATAAGGCGACAATGGCATTGGGAGGCGGAGATGAGCCGCTCCCGCCTCCGTTGTGGGGGAGGCGACGACTCGTACTGGGATCGCCACGGTTCTCGCTCGCCATTAGGTCGAAGATGGAAGATCAACTTTGATAGGGGGAAGAAACTTACAAGCGTTCCCACAGACGGCGCCAACTGATGGAGGTCGGATCTCCTTCAGATGCTGTCCTCCGTCGATCTGTAGCAAACGCTGTTGAACGGATGAAATTTGGTTTGAAGGTTGTTTCCTTGGCGTGTGGATCTCAATGGGTTGATTTTGATGTGAAGCCGAGCTATCTACAAAGAAGTCCCGGGATGGGTGACCACCGTATGACCCTCCGACGATCAAGTTAGCCGAGGAAAATGAGCAGAGTAGCGGGTTATTGGATTAAAATTGCCTTACCTGGGTAGTTTGAGAGAGGGTTTTTTATAGCGGTCGCATGGAGCGAGCAGGCACGAGATCTTCGCCTTCGGTTACGCCCCTAACGTTACGCCAGCGTGAATGATGGGATCCCCCTGTTACTGGATGGATACACCCATTAATGGGGGGATTCGCCAGCGTGGGACGCGGGACGTGGGGCGGCGGATATCTCGCTTTGGCGAGATACGCAGAGCCGTTGCAGAAGCGCTAGGGCCTCGCGTTCTCGTTTGTCCGGGAAAGCTGAGGAGGCTAAGCTCGGCGTGAGGCTCGGAGGCGAGCCGGGAGGCCGAGGAAGCTCAGCTCCGCAATAGCTCGGAGACGAGCATAAGAGGATGGGCGCCAGTTCGGCGACTAGGTCGCTCTTGGGTAAGAGGCAGAGTGTAAGCTCGGAGATGAATCGAGGAAGGTCATCAGTGCTCCACACTGATTTTGCCACGATAGACCCCCAGGAATCTGGTGAGCTGTCACGGGTGACGCGTCATTCGCCACGTGTCATGATCTGAGCATCATCAACCTTCAAACCAAATCTCAGCCGTTCAACAACGCTCTCTACAGATCGACGGAGGACAGCATCTGAAGGAGATCCGACCTCCATCAGGGAGAGAATAAGATCTCGTTTTGCATGGGATTACAATTTCCAAAACCCCGATTTCGTGCAGTTTCAATATTGAAACCATGACTATTTGGAAACAATGGAGTTTTCCAAACCGCGGTTCGAAAAAGTTTTAGGACTCGAAACCCTAATTTTCTAAACTACAAAAATAATAGGGCTTTATAAGTTTTCATGCATTTTTTTAAGGCATGATTTGGCAACAAGTTTTTTGAAACGCTGATTCAGTTAGCCTATGAGGTTTTACAAAGTTAAGGGCCGTTTTGCAACACGTATTGAATCCAATGTTTCCTATAAAACATGGTTTGGCGGTTTGAAACTATACAGTACCCTGCATCCCAAGCCCAATCCCTCCCATCCCCCAGCCCCCGACACCCACCCACCCAAAAAAAACGTTTCTCAAAAACAATGACCTTTTGACAAAAAGGTCATTCAAGGTATCGTCATGGGCTTACCTTAGCCTGTTATAAGTTATATGGACTTGGGCTAACTTTTTATCGAATGAAAAAAGTTGTCAAATTGTTTGTAGAGCTTAAATAAACAAGGTTGTTGCATTAAATAGTTTTTCATGTTGAAAATGCAAATTTGACTCTGATTTTACCATCTTATCCGTTTCATCGCCAGTTTCCGTGTTCACATAAGGTGTAATTTATTGATTCTCAGGGCCCTATCAAAACTATTTACGGAATAATTCATTTTTCAACCTATTAATCTATACCTATTTCTTGCAAGATTTGCAAACATGCCCTTAATTTTGCTTTTTGGTGGTGGGGAAACTGGGAAGGAAAAATCTACTCAAAAAACATGTCCTGAATTTTCAACCCTAGCAAGTCATATTCAAAAAATAAAAACTCCAAAACTGGAGCATAGCATGAGAAAAAGAGATCCCAAAAATCGAAATCAACAGAATAACAATAACTTCAAATGATATAGCAGAGAGTACCAAAGAGAATAAAATAGCTATCAATGTACTTGAAAGGACGATCTTTATTCGTGGAGCTGAATAAAAGAAAATGTTTATGGAGCTGCATGTCGACGTCCCTAGACCACTTCGTTGTGGACGCAAGAGTTTATAAACAGGGGATGGGGATTTAAGTGGGTGAGACTCACTCCTCTGCTGGAAAATTCGAAAAGAAAAATACTTCACATAGAAAAATCATATATATATATATATATATATATATATATATATATATATATAAAATGGAGGAAAGATGCCATAAGAGGAAATTTCATCTTATGGCGTCGAAAATGTACGCCTTCCATTGTGTTTTCCGACGATCGGCACCCATCATCTTCATCGTTATCATCTATGATATGGGTACACCAAATTTCATGTGATTCTGCAGCATTTTCACCGTTGAATTAGTGGATTCAAAATTAACGGTTTACCGACTATAGAACTTTTTACATTGCTAAATCAACGGTGAAAAAGTTGTAGAATCACATGAAATTTAGCGTACCCACATCTTGATAACGATGAAGATGATGGATTCCGATTGTCGAAAAACACGATGGAACGCATACCTTTTCAACGCCATAGGAAAAAATTCTCTTCTATGGCATCTTTCCTCCGTTATTCTCTGCATATATATATAGCAATAGAATCAACTTGTTTGTATAAATTCCATTCTATTCTATTCTAAATATAAAATCACATTTCATCAAACCAAACTCCAAGGCAACAAACACACAAATTTGAACAAAATCCACCCAACTTCTGTTCTCGTACACTTCCCAACTCAAATAGCCAACACCAAGCCGGGCAGCGACTTCCCTGCCCGGTCGGTCAGCTTGCTCTGCCAAACGGGCAGGCACATCGCGGTCGCCGCCCGCCGCCCGCCGTCGACCCTCCGAACGGTAACCGACGTGTTGAAGTACTCCCTCAGCTGTGTGATCACCCCATCGCCGCTCACGGTCCAGGCGTGGACCCAGAGAGAACCGGAGGACCGGTTCGGCCCGGTCCCCTCGACCAAGACGGTCGGGCCGAAGGCCGCAACCGACGAGGGGGCGAATCGGAAGGTTTCTTGAGGGGAGGCGCCGGTGAGCAAACGCATCATGTGTTGGTGAGATGGTGGGCCATGGAACCACCACTCGATGTCCGGGGCGAGGAGCTCGTGGACCCTGTCCACGTCGCGGCCGTTCAGGGCTTCGTAGAGGGAGAGGACCAACCACTTGTTGGGCTCGCCGTCGGGATCGGCCTGGGTTTGGGTCGGGTTAGCCAGTTGTGGGTGAGCCTTTAAAGCCAGTGTGATGAGAGAGAGAGAGAGAGAGGTGAGTGTACGTGTGATGGAGGAGGAAGATGGAGGGAAATGGGTTGCGGATTTATAGGGTAAGGGGGGTGGGGCGAGGGACCCATGGGAGACAGAAATTGGGTGGAAAGCATTGAGACATGGTTGTCTGAGGTTGTGGTGGGCCCATTTGGTGGATGATGGGCTTTTATGGTATAGTATTTACCAGTGTATATGCACGTGCCATGCATCCACCTAAGGTTTAAACTTTTGAATTTTTTTTTAAATACTTAAATTGTGAGCAAAATAAATAAATGTATTATAATAGCGAAAATAAAATCAAATAATATTTTCTGATGAAAGAAACAGCTTTTAAATTAAATCTAAAGAAGAAACGAAAAACAATTTTGGGTCTTATGCCAAGTAAGTTAGGATAGTGGTGGAGGGAAATAAAGAAACGAGTAGTTAAATTTAATGAGGTATTTTGAAAACCATTTCTTATAACTATTAGTTAGTGGGATATGGTTAGTTTTTTTCTTTATTTTTAATTTCCATAATAATTTCTCTATTTCTCTTGTCCACATGGCATTGTACAAAACAATGTAAGCTGAATTTTGCCATCCGTCCCTTTTTATCTTTAGCTTTGTGCTTATTTACAGCAGAAATTTGCCTTGCTCTTTATAAAACACATTTAATCATTTCATTGATAAGACCTGTAAATGATATGGATACTACTGAAAAAAGTATGGCAAAATATTATTGCTTAATATGCATCTTTACTCACAAATTGAGCTAATCTCATGCTACTTTATTTGTTATTTATGATTAGTTCTTACAGATTATAAATGCTGCATATGCCAGTGCATATAAAATCTCACTCCATTAAATTTGGAGTTAAATATGGTTAGCACACATTTGATGTTTCTATTCAATTTTTTGAATGACTAAATCCATATATATAAATGCTAACTCATGGGCATTTTAAAAATTAATGCGATACCAATCATAATATCATAAAATTTTAAATGAAAATATGCAAACAACAATTATTTCTTTTCTTTTTGAAAATAAAAGTACCCAAAAGTTTTTTTCTTTTATTCCTATAATTTTGTAGCTAACAATTTGATTGGTTTGTTAGTAACATGATTAATACTTAACCTACCAGCCATGCGCCTGCGAGGCTACATTCCCAGCCCCTTATTGGAGGCAAGGTACGCCAAATGTTTCTAAAGCACACACAGCTTTCAATAAGTGGTTCGGTACCAACCTGCATGTAATGAGACTGGCATGAATGATTTGGGTGATTCTTTAAGTCCAGGCAAGCCGGCCTCCTCCTTTGAACTCACCTGTGGTGTCTATTTATGTTGGGTTTTTACTCAAAGCCTTCCCCCAAACTGAGGTAATTACTTAAAAAAATAAAGCTTGATATTTACTTATTAACCCCCAAAACGTTAAAATCGCATCATTTTACCCTCCACTAACTCTTTCACTTCATTCCGTTAGTCAGTTAACGAAGGAAGTCGGGTTAGAGTTATCAAACTCTCCCAATCAACTCGTCTTCACCCTTTTTTATCTAAAAATTCAAATTAGAGATTCTATTCAGAATTAGGGCTTCAAATCTTCAATTGGTAATGGAATATGGGCCATATTCCTCAACCAAGGATTCTGATTTGGAATTTTAGATGGAAAAGAGTGAATATGGATCGTGGGTTGATAATCCTAACCCGATTTTCTTCGTTAATTGACTAACAGAGTGAAGTGAAATGCTAGTGTGGTAGAATGATGCAAGTTAAACATTTTGGGGTCATAAGTAATTATCAAGTTTTGGGGGATTTTTAATAATATGTTCGGTTTTAGGGAGGTTTTAAGTTAAAAAAAACTCTAGTATGTTTGTTTGTTTGTTTGTTTGTTATTCTTTCACAGGTAGGACCTATAAAACATTGCCTACAGCTCATTTTTGTCCTGAGACAGTGGAGGTTTAATGAGCAATATTGGCTCTTATATATAAGCTGATTTCATGAACTGGGAAAAGACAATTCAAAGCCCCATATATCTAATTCCATCCAAATCAAAAGGGCTCCCATGTAAGAGTTCCCAATCAAAAATATATGGAAGGTTGAATGATCGAGAAAACTCTTAACTACTCTTTTATATCATGTACTTTTCATAATTAATTTTAACCAAATTAGTATGGTTATGCTGTAATATATAGGCTCTTTATGTGATAATACACTTTCGAAATGAGCTAGCTAAAACAACGACACTTTTCCCTAATATGACACATTTGATGTTCGTGCCGTATGGTGATGGACACATGCATGGCTAACTGGATGTTTGTGGATGTCAATTGTGTTAATCAATTAATTTGCATCGTGTTAGCCCTGTTCAGGGGAGCCGTGTCCTCCGCTCGACCGCTCGGGGGAGTGGCAAGGCGGTTCCCACCGCTCGATCCGAGCAGTGGAAATGCTACCCATGGCAGCTTTTCCCACTGCGCGGGGAGCGGTTTTTTTTTTTTGGGTAATTTACATTTAAAATCATTGTTAGAAAATTATGGTTTAGATTATCCAGATACCTCATAGTTACAAAACTATGATTTCACACCGCTCGAACACATCTCAAAATATAGTTTGATTATAAAATCATAATTTCACTCGGCTCATACGAACGGAGGCTTGTTCAGTTATGGAATCCATGTACTTTACGTGAGATATGCAACAATATTAATGTGAATGCTAGCTTGGAAATTGGAAATTGCAATGGTGGCTCCCATAATTAAATTGTCATCATTAATCCGGACATAGACAGCATTTGATGTAACTATGTCACTTGTAACCTTAGCGTGAATGAATGGTGCACAGCTAATTAAACCATATATCACTAGTAAATTAACGTAAGAAAGTAATGTACAGACCACATCCAAAAAAAAAACTCTCTAATTTACCGCTATTTAAGCATCGATGACGTGTCAATTTATTATGGCACGTGCAATACATAAAATTAAATTATTAAAATATAGAAAAAAAAAAAGATATGTTAGTTTTTTAGTTTAGATCACATTGTTTTTTGTTTGAGAAATATCTTAAATGTTTTTAATTAAGATAATAACGATTTTTAAAAATTATTTAAGATAGATAACTTGTTAAATTTATTTTTAAAAATCCAACGCAAAACCTTTAAAATCTATATTATTTTAACTAATTTTTAAACAAAATTCTTACATCTTTGCCATGTTAAAAAATACAAATCGTATCACACGTGCATAACTAATTAGACCATATATACATCTTAACCTCTACTATTATAACTCAAACTCATAAGGGCGGCAATTTTTTTTTCATTTTTTTATTAAAAAATGCAAAAAAAAGAGAAAAATCCATATGAGGATCCTAAAGCAAGAGCATGCCATGTTATTCTCTCATATATATGTAATTACGTTTATACCTTTTAACAATTTTCAATACAATATATCTTCTTTTTGAAAAATAAACAAACTTAATAAAAATAACATTATACTAATGACCATCAAGAAAGCATACAAAATGCATGACACACATGATGGTACCCGTGCATGTTACCAGTGACTATAACTTAATCAATTAATTAGATTGATCATGGAGTTTAGTGACTAATTTTGAGTTGTTATTTCCACATCAAGCCAACTCATAAATTAGTTAATTAATTTAATTGATATGAGAGGTATCTTTGGCTTTGATTTCCCCCCCTTCTCGTTTTCTAATTAAATATGTTCCTCAAATTTCTTTCTTGTCATTAATTATATATATACATATCTTGTCAAAAGTTTTGTGAAGCTAGCTAGTTGGCTTGCCTCCATGGATAACTCATTTCCTTTTTTCTCTTTTTCTTTTCTTATAATTTAATATATGTCAACATGGATAATTAATTTTGAGCCTTTGACGCCAGCTATCTTGATATGCATGATGTATTGTCGCATAAACAGATTTTAGATGCTTTTGCCTACTGATATAAGAGTAGGAATGTTTTATTGTCTAACAACCATTAATTTTGCAACCATCTAATACAATAACAAGATAATATGAAAATTATATTTATAACATCAAAAAAAATATGAAAATCATATGGATATTGGAGTATTAATTGATTAAGACAACTATAAACATGTTGTGTCAACGTCCAAAAACCCATAATATGTTATCTAAGCGGGGATGACTATCATAAACATGTTTCAGAAAAAGAATTTAGCTCGCTGCAAGATTGTCAATAGCTCAACAATCCATTAGCCCCTTTTGACTCCATTTGAAGATTGATTGACTCGGTGAACAAAGGATCAAAAGTTTCATTATAGATTTTCGACAATTTTCATATATATTAGGTTTATTTTCTTACTATTGCATTGCTATGATTGCGTTAGTATAGATCAACGTAATGGCTCTTAATTTACTCTTTTTAACCAGACATTTATTTTACATAAAATTGCAAAGATCATTTTTCAAGTGCTTTATTAGGTTCGCCTTGTTGTCCGGCAAATCAAAGTATATCTTTTCCATATCCATAAAACGATATCTACTCTCGTCTTCTGCCATATTAGATCAAGCGAAACATGAAGGTTTTCCAAAAAAGTTTGTAAGTAGACGATTACTTTTATAAAAGTATTTGTAAAATGCCACTCTACGGTCTTTACGTTAATGGGTTAATTTTTCTTTTCATCGAACAATGGTGCAAACAACGTGAACTTAAATTCAACTATATCTTTATCGATTTCAGCTATTAAAAGGAAATGGACCAAGACTTCAACGTGTGTGAGCCGAAAGGCTAAAGTTTATCTACACTATAACATCAGTGGAACATTATGCACCAAAGATCAGAAGAAAACTTTGCTTAGTGGCTCAAAATGTATAATGTCTCTCTTACAACGTTTTAGTGGGATAACCACCAAAAAAACTTAGCAAGTTAATTAATCAAGCATTTTCAAATTGATAGATTAGGAAAACTCAAAAGTGTGTGAAAGTAAGAGGATTGTGGAGACACTTGCAAGTGTCATTTTGCACCTACCCTTGATGCTACATATGTTAATTAAATGCGACACCCAATAAAAGTATACAACATAAAACATTGTGGAGACATATAATTAATTAAAGATGGCATGCACAGTAAAGATAAAGTTATATACTATATATTGAGAGAGAGAGTGAGAGAGAGGGGTACGTGCCGACGGCTCAATTGAGAAAATAAGCACACAAGACACGTGTTCGCTTCCTAGATTGGTTTCGCGGTTTTTTTTTGCAAAAATGCCAGGGCGTCATTCGTGAGAGCTTCCAAAGATTTGGGGGGGGGGGGGGGGGGGGATGCCACAGCTTTCGAGACGACGGCTTCGCTCCTTTCAACCGCTACAGGGTTTTCCCGCAAAAATGCTATCTAAAAAGAATAAAGAATCCTAGTTTTACTTCTGCAAGGGTTTAAAGACGATCTTGCCAGCTTCCTCTTAACGAATCATTGTTCTTCCGCCTGAGACCTGGCTAGGTTTTTTTTTTTTAAAATTTTCTATTTATATATTATGTACATACTTGTCATTTAGAAATTTTCCTCTATGTGATCTATCTCACAATTTTCAACAAAAAATTCTTTTCCCATTGATAACTTTCGCATACTGAATCTCATATGTATTTTTGGCCGGATCTTATTTAGGAATTGGTCATTTGTCCTACAATCATGCAAGATGATACATCAGATGACCAAAGTCACCTTCTACGTACGGCAACAAAATTTGATAAATCTCTGCGTATTAGGGTGTTTTGTATGATTGATATCAATTGGTGATAGATAAAATCTGTGAGCCTTTCATATTAAATTAATATTGTTTTTTAATATAAAAATTAATAATTATTTTAATCTTGATGGATCTCTGGATCTCCTTCAGATGTTACATTCCGTTGATCCGCGGTGAGTGGTGACGAATAGCTGAGATTGGATATGAGTGTTTCCCTTTGATGCGTGTGGATCTCAATGGGCTTGAAGTGGATGAAGCCGAGCTACCTACAAGGAAGTCCCGGGGTGGTTGTGCCACCGAGGACCCTCCGACGATCAAGTTAGACGGGCTAAATGAGCAGAGTAGCGGCCTATCAGGACAAAATTGCCTTCCCTGAGTATTCTGAGAGAAAGTTTATATAGGGGCAGCCGTGGGCTGGCGGGCGTGAGATTCACGCTGGCCGTTACGCCCCTGGCGTAACGCCCGCGTGAAAGGCGGGATTTCCCATTAATGATGAGATGCGCTCGTTAATGGGGGAACGAAATGGCGTGGAACGCGGGATTGTGGGCGGCGAATATCTCGCGTCAGGCGAGATTCACGGAGCCATGGCGGAGACGCATGTGATCGGTGCCATGGGTTGGTCGATGAGACCGAGGAAAAGAAGCCCGGCGGGAGGCTCGGAGGCAAGCGGGAGGCCGAGTGGGCTTGGTTCATGTGATAGCTCGAAGAAGAGCTAGGAGGGCTGAAGGAACTCAGCGTGTAGGAGGGCTCGGAGGCGAGCCAATGGTTGTTTGTGAGGTGGGCACAGGAGTTGCTGGGAAGGCCACTGAAGGTCGGGAACAACCTCAGGTCGATGGCCCGGGGCATTCTTCCAATATACCGTTCCTGCTCCTTTCCCGCAAGTCCTGGGACACGTCATCTGCCACGTTTCAACATCTAGGGAGTGCTCAGTACCAAGCATCATCATTAGCCCCCCACTCCCGTCCTGACCTATTTATTGGTCGGGTTAAGAGTGATCTAACCAGTCACACGAGCTAAGTTCTTACTTGATGACGTTAGCGGATCAGGGAAGAGATCTTGCATTAAAAAGAAAGCGCCGATTCGGGCATACGCACATCGGAGTGCCAGGTCATGTGTCAAATGCTGGTTGAACGTGATGGGCCGCTGGTGTTCTCGCGCCCGATTGGACACGCCCAATGCGTGTGTGACAGGTGGAGCGTTAATGGCCGTTGAATGCGAGGTGTCATTTTGGCGGAAGACGATCGGCGCCGCTGGATGTGTTCGCCGATTGCTATAAATAGAGATGGGATTCCACCGAGGGTCCATGCTTCGCTATAATTTCTTCTTCCCTTCGTGTGTTGGCTCGGCGCTCTTCCCTCTAGGTCGGATTTCCTGCTTTTTTTTCTCGGAGGACCCCTTCTCTTGATCAGGTTAGATGTCTTCCTCTGAGGAGTCCATAGAAATAGTTCGGGTAGAGTCTAGGAAGTCTTCTACAGCTTCCTCTTCTTCGTCCGGGTCAGAGTCTTCCTGGAAGGTTAGGGTTAGTCGCGCTTTTTGAGGTCGTGCGACGGGGACGGTCCACAAAGCGAGCGCTGGGAGTGTCCGCAACATAGTTTCCCTTGTGAGGCACGTGGATGAGCTCACAACAATTTGCGCTCGCTTCCACATTCCCCCCGGCTACTCGCTTTGTTTGGCCGGGGAGGGAGAAAGGGCAGATCAGATACAGGGCAAGGAGATTGCCTTGTACTTAGAGGCTTTTTGGGCCGGGATGCGCCTGCCCTTCTCTCCCGAGGTGAGTGCGGCATTGCGTTGTTTTCAGTTAGCCCCGGCCCAGTTAGTGCCGAACTCCTGGAGGATTCTCCTCGGGTTCCTGGTCCGGTTGAAATTGCCGGAGATCCCTTTCAGTCTGAACCTTCTCCTTTCCTCTCTCTGCTACAAAAACCACCCCGGCACTCGCAAGGACGAGCCGAGATGGGTATATATTTCTTTTAGAAAGCACCGGGGAGGCGCGGCCGGGTCGGGGGTCTTCGCAGTAACTTCTTCCATTCACGAGTGGAAGGAGAAGTTTTTGTTTGTCGGACCACCAGAGGATGCAGATTGGCCTGTGCCCATCCAGTGGCACAGGGCCAATAGCCCGCGGGTGAGGCGATCGAATGATCCCGATGCGGTGTCGGTATTGGAGTAGGAGCCCATCCCCCAGGCCGACGTGTTGCTGTCTGAGCAGGCCCTCAGTTGGGCCGGGCTCAGCCCCGCTCAGCTTGCGGGTAAGTTAGGAGTTTTGGACGATTTGTTTAGACTTATGTAATCATCCACTTTCTTCTGGCGTTGCTAACTCTTTCTTTGTATTCTCGCTTTCTTGCAGAACCGATGGGCGGAGCTAAATTTCGGACAGCTCTTGTCGAACAGAAGAAGGGGAGGAAGACCGGAGGCGCCTCCTCGTCACGTCCCACTACGAGCCCGGCTCCACCGGCGGCCGCCCCGGCCAGGAGCTCGAGCATGCCCCGGGCTTCGGAGCCCTCACGAGCGTAGAGACGCAAATACGCTCAGGAGCAGGAGCCCCGGGCCCCGGATCTTGGAGACGAGAAGGGTGTCCGTGCGCCCCTCCTCAAAAGGTACCATAGAACGGTGCCCCGTACCCTGGATTCCCCGATCATCGTGGATGAAGGGGAGCTTCGCTTTGAGGTGACCTCGGGGCTTTCCGTCGCTGACATCCTGCTCTCGGAGATGGAAAGGTCGGCCGGGGGCAGAATTCCTCGGGGGACCCTGAAGGGCCAAATGGCGGTCATAGCCCAGGAAGCCGTGGAGGTCAGTGTTCGGCCCCCCGTTCGGGTTTTTGTTCAGTACTTTTTGTTCGCAGGATTGGGCGCTCCCCTTTTCTTTTTAACCCCTCCTTTGTTTCTTCAGGTTCTCTAGCATTGCACCCCCGTTGTTAGCATGGAAGACGAGGAAATTGCCCCAGCGATACAGATCGCGGGCGAGTCCTCCTTGCGGGAGGAGAGCTCGAGACTGGAGCTGCAAGCGGCGGAGGAGAGGGTCACCGTCCTCGAAGACCGGGAGGCGGCAGGGGATCGGGAGATCGCCAACTACCGAGAGGCCATCCAAGTTTTGAGGGAGTCCAACCAGGCCATCGAGGCCAAGTTTGAAGACGCCAGGGTGATCGTCAACACCCTGAAGAAGGCGGTGAGCACCCTCAAGAGGGAGAACGAGGCGGTAAAGGAAGGAGTTAGGCATGCCGACCTCCGAGCAGCGAAGGCGGTGGAGAATTACAAGAAGTTGGACCAGTGCTACATTGACCTCGCTGAAGCCGCTGCCCTCGTTTGGCATGAGGCCCTTGACGCCCTCAAGGCCAAGATGCCGGAGTTTCCTGACGGCGATCTCCGGAGTGAGTACTCCCTTGAGGGTGAGGCGCAGGGGAATACCCCCAGAAGCATCACCGAGGAAAAGGTCTCAGGCGGGGGCGTCGGGGAGAAGCTGGTTGCCCCGGCTCCTGACGTCGAAGCCCCTGCGGTGGGTGCCAACCCACCGGCCGCTATCCCGGCTATCGTGGTGGAAACGGAGCTCGTCAAGGTTCTCCCCGGCCCCGAGGCCTGAATCTCTTCATCTTCTTCTTATTTTCTCTTGCGCTGGAATTTTTGTAAGCCTCCGGGCGTTTTGCAAGGCTAGGGAGCCCATAATACCTCTGTAAAGACTTCCTACTTTTGAGAAATTAAATCATTTTGTAGTATTCTTTGCATACATATTTTCCCTTTATTTGTGGTAAAATCTCCATTTGCGCGGTATTGCTTTCATGATGTGTTAGGTCGGAGACCGGTCCTTCATCTGGCGATCGCACGTCTCGAGTTGAACTCAACTGCTTGCCAAGTGTGCATAGACCGGTGTTAGGTTGGTATCTTCATGGCCCCGAAGTCGAGGTGGGGATCGCTTAGTAAAGACGGGTAGGAAGTCACTCTCTAAAAAAGGATTGAGCAAGGAAATTGCTCGGTGGCCTCTTGATGAGGGCTTTAATCCTTGGCGTACGTGGGTATGAAATTACCCGCTAAGGATGGGCCGAGCAGCATTGAAGCTCGGTGGCCTCTTGGTGAGGGCTTCGATCCTTAGCACGGGAGGGCAAGGAGTTGCCTGGTAAGGATGGACCGAGCAGGGAAGCTGCACGGTTCCCTCTTGATGAGGGCTTCGATCCTTGGCGTCGTTGGGTAGGGGATTACCAGCCAAGGATGGACCGAGCAGGGAAGCTTCTCGGTGGCCTCTTGATGAGGTCTTTAATCTTTGGTGCCGTTGGGTAAGGGATTACCAGCCAAGGATGGACCGAGCAAGGAAGCTGCTCGGTAGCCTCTTGATGAGGGCTTTGATCCTTGGCGTCGTTGGGTAAGAGATTACCAGCCACGGATGGACCGAGCAGGGAAGCTGCTCAGTGGCCTCTCGATGAAGGCTTTAATCATTAGCGTCGTTGAGTAATAGATTACCAGCCAAGGATGGACCGAGCAGGGAAGCTGCTCGGTGGCCTCTTGATGAGGGCTTTGATCCTTGGCGTCGCTGGGTAAGAGATTACCAGCCAAGGATGGACCGAGCAAGGAAGCTTCTCGGTTGCCTCTTGATGAGGGCTTTGATCCTTAGCGTCGTTGGGTAAGAGATTACCAGCCAAGGATGGACCGAGTAGGGAAGCTGCTCGGTGGCCTCTTGATAAGGGATTTGATCCTTAACGTCGTTGGGTAAGAGATTACCATCCAAGGATGGACCAAGCAGGGAAGCTGCTCGGTTGCCTTTTGATGAGGGATTTGATCTTTGGCGTCGTTGGGTAAGAGATTACCTGCCAAGGATGAACCGAGCAGGGAAGCTGCTCGGTGGCCTCTCGATGATGGCTTTGATCCTTGGCGTCGTTGGGTAAGAGATTACCAGTCAAGGATGGACCGAGCAGGGAAGCTGCTCGGTGGCATCTTGATGAGGGCTTTGATCCTTGGCGTCGTTGGGTAAGAGATTATCAGTCAAGGATGGACTGAGCAGGGAAGCTTCTCGGTGGCCTCTCGATGAGGGCTTTAATCCTTGGCATCATTGGGTAAGAGATTACCAGCCAAGGATGGACCGATCAGGAAAGCTGCTCGGTGGCCTCTTGATGAGGGTTTCAATCCTTGGCGTCGTTAGATAAGAGATTACCAGCCAAGGATGGACCGAGCAGGGAAGCTGCTCGGTGGCCTCTTGATGAGGGCTTCGATCCTTGGCGTCGTTGGATAAGAGATTACCAGCCAAGGATGGACCGAGCAGGGAAGCTGCTCGGTGGCCTCTTAATGAGGGCTTTGATTCTTGGCGTCGTTGGGTAAGAGATTACCAGCCAAGGATGGACCGAGCAGGGAAGCTGCTCGGTGGCTTCTTGATGAGGGCTTTGATCCTTGGCGTCGTTGGGTAAGAGATTACCAGCCAAGGATGGACCGAGCAGGGAAGCTGCTCGGTGGCCTCTTGATGAGAGCTTTGATCCTTAGCGCAGGAGGGCAAGGAGTTGCCTGCTAATGATTGACCGAGTAGGGTTGCTGCTCGGCTTTGCGAGGTTCTGTCTAACCTTCCTCAGTTTATGAACATCGGGAAGAGTGACCGTCACGGACGGCACGTGTCAGGAACGCATAGGGGGAGGTGAAGCGTCTCGAAGGGCCGCGACGGTCCGACTTCGGTTCGTCGAGAAATAAGGGATATCCGCCATGTGGCGGTGCAGTATTGGAGTAATTTGGGTGGATCCCAGGATTCGCGCCCATGCGCGCGCGAATTTATGTTCTTAGGGATCCTGTTTGGGGTTATAAATAGAGAAGGGTGTGTTGCCCATACTTAGGTTTGCGCGCTGAAACATAATAATAGACGGATTCCCTTTCTCTATTTCCGAGATTATTTCCTTCAAAGACGTATATTTGTATGATCAGCGGTCCTCCAAGGAGACGTTGCAGGCAGTGGTTCGGCGTGTTGAGGATCATGTCAGCCTCCTGCTTCCCCGGCGTTCACCCCTACTCCAGCTGCTGATGTATTCGATTTGGAGGGCATCGCCGGGGCTGCACAACCCCTTGTCTGAACAACTGAAGGATGAGGCAGTTGGCAAGCTGAGACCGCTATGTTGTCTCGGCCTGATCTCGAAGAGTCGGCGGGATCGATCGGTGGCACTCATCCTCGAGTGTTACCGACTGAGGCATTTCGCCGATGGGTGCCCATGCGTAGAGCCCTCCGGCCCGTCCGTGGCCTCGAGGGTTCGCGGACAGCATCAGAAGCAGAGGTTCGAGGCGGCCAGGGCTCGGCTGACGGCAGTTTCTTCGGAGTACCACGAGCAATGCTTCTTGCACCCCCTCCCCCCGCTGTGGTAAGAATTTTTCTTTTTGATGTAAGGCTGAGGAGCCAACAATACCTTTCGAATAAATAAAATTCTCCTTTTTGCGATGGACAAGCGCGTCTACGATGGTCCGGAGAGACGAGGTGTTGGCTTCGTCGTCGAAGTGCTCGACCCTGTAACTGGGCAGCCCGATCTCCGCTGGGACCATTGCCTCGGTGTCGTAGGAGCGGCTGAAAGGGGTCTCTCCTGTGGGGGTCTTCTTCGACGTGCACAAGGCCCATAAAACCCGGGGTAGTTCCTCGACCCAACTGCCCTGCCGTCCTTCTAGGCGTGTTTGAAAACCTTGTATGATGTTCCTGTTAGCGACCTCGGCCTACCCGTTGCACTGGGGATGCACGACCGCGGCAAACTTCATCAGGATTTGGTATTCGCTGCAAATTCTTTAACTTTTTCATTCTCGAAATTTGTCCCGTGGTCGGTGACGATACACCTCGGGATACCGAACCGGAGTATTACGTTGTTCAGCAGGAATTTAATAGTTGAGGTGGTGTCCGGTTTCCTGATGGGGACGGCCTCGATCCACTTGGTGAAGTAGTCCACCGCGACGAGGACGTACTTGTGTTCACCCGTACCGGTAGGGAACTGACCTATCATGTCCATTCCCCATTGGGTAAACGGCCAGGGGGAGGTTAGGGCTGTTAGCTCGGTTGCCGGAAGGCGAGGTATGCTGCCATGGAGTTGGCAGCTTTTGCACCTCCTGACGAGCTTTTAGGCATCCTAATGAATCATCGGCCAATAGTACCTTTGGAGCAGTACCTTCTGGATTAAGGTGCGGGCCTCTTGGTGTGCGCCACCGACCCCTTCGTGAATCTCACGGAGGATGTAGTCAGTCTCGTGGGGGTCGACCCACCGGAGCAGGGGTTGAGTGAAGGATTTCTTGTAGAGGTTCCCATTGCTCCAGACGAAATGGCGAGCTTTGGCTCGGAGACGGCAGGTTTCCCCTCGATCTTCTGGGAGTGTACCTTCCCTCAGGAACTCCATGAGGGGCTTCCCCAAATCCCGGTCTTCTTCCCGAGCTGTGTACACTTGAAGTGGTGTCGCCCCGTCTTCCATGCTGGGCAGTGGTAAGACCTCGAAGAGAATGTTTCTCTTGTTTTTGGCCGTATAAGATAAAGCCAGCTTACTCAAGGCGTCGGCCTGGGCGTTTAGCTGTCTGGGGTTCTGCTCCACTTAGACTTCGTCGAAGTTCTTTCATAATCTTCTCACGTCGGCCAGATTCTTCACCATCAGAGGGTCCCGTGCCTCGAATCGGCCGGTCACTTGGTCAATGACTAGGGCGCAGTCGCTGCAGATCCGGATCATTTTCTGCCCCACTCCGGAGGCTATTCGTAGTCCGGCCAGTAAGGCCTCGTATTCCACTGCATTGTTTAAGGCTTTGAACTCGTGCTTCAGAGAATACTCCATCTCTGCCTTATTCGGGCCCCGAATGATGAGGCCGGCGCCACAGCCTTCCTCGGTTGAGAACCCGTCGACGTAAAGGATCCAATCACAGACGGAGTCGAGCCTCTCATCGATTGAGGGTTGAGCTCCGGGGACCAGCGTGGATTCCGCCTCTTTATTGGGATGGTGCACTCGACAATAAAATCGGCCAGGGCTTGTGCCTTGATAGCCTGCCTCGGACGGGATTTTATATCGAACTGGGACAACTCCCACCTCTATTTCTCCAAACGACCAGAGGACTCGGGGGAGGCGAGGATAACCCCTAAAGGCCGCTCGGTAAGAACGAGGATGGTGTGCACCTAGAAATAGTGCCATAGTTTCCTTGAGGCCACGATGAGTGCCAAGACAATCTTCTCTATGGCCGGGTACCTCGTTTTCGCATCCTTGAAGACGTGGCTCACATAGTATACCGGCTTATGGACTTGCTTGACCTCTCGGACGAGCACCGAACCTGCAGCTTGGTCGGACACCGCTAGATATAGAGATAGCTCGTCCCCTTCAACTGGCCGGGTGAGCAGTGAGGGAGTCGCAAGGTGCCTCTTTAATTGCTCAAAGGCGGTCTAGCACTCCTCTGACCATTCGAACCTTGGTATCTTCCTTAGTGCTTTGAAGAACGAGAGGCACTTTTCCCCGGACCTTGACATGAAATGACTCAGAACGGCTACCCGCCCTGTTAGCCGCATGATTTCGACATTAGTCTTGGGTGCAGCCATGTTAAGGATAGCACTGATTTTCTCCGGGTTATCCTCGAATCCATGGTGGGTGACCATGAAGCCGAGGAACTTTCCACTGGTGACCCCGAATGCGCACTTGGTGGGGTTCAGTTTCATCTTGTATCTGCGGAGGACGTTGAAGGCCTCGCCCAGATCCTTGGCATGTTCATTCGACGAGGTTGATTTGACGAGCATGTCGTCGATGTAAACCTCCATGTTCCTCCGATCTGTGGTTTGAATATCCGATTAACTAAGAGTTGGTACGTAGCCCCGGCGTTTTTGAGGCCGAAGGGCATCACCTTATAGCAGTATACCCCCCGGTCCGTTGTGAATGCGGTGAGATCCTCGTTCGTCGGGTTCATACGGATCTGGTTGTAGCCGGAGAAAGCATCCATGAAGCTAAATAGCTTGTGGCCTGCCGAACTATCGACGAGCTGATCTATCCGAGGAAGGGGATAGTTTTCTTTCGGGCAGGCCTTGTTGAGGTCAGTGAAGTTGACGCACATGCGCCACTTCCCGCTATACTTTTTAACCATGACTACATTCGCCAACATTCCGAGTAAGGCACGTTCCGAATGAAGTTGGCGGCGAGGAGCATGTCTACCTTGTCCTCGATCGCTTTTTGTTTGATTGGGGCGAAGCTTCGTTTTTTCTGCCTGTCAGGCCGGACCTTAGGGTCCACCCTGAGTTTATGTGATATGATTTTGGGGTCAATCCCCGGCATGTCGGCAGGCACCCAGGCGAATACGTCCGAGTTATTTCTAAGGAAGTGGATTAGGTCGTCTCGGCGATTCCTCGTCAAGAGTGACCCGATCTGGACGGTTCGCTCATTGTCCCCTTCTGCAAGGGGACCTCAGTTAGTGGTTCCACTGGGGTTCCTCGGACCTCTTTTTTCTCGTATCGAGTATCCAGGGAACCCTTGATATCATCCTCACACTCAAGGTCATTGTTTGGCCACTCAGACGTAGATATTGTGGTGAAGCAAACTTTTGCGGTTTGTGGGTCCCCGTAGGCCCGACCTATCCCGCCTTGGTCGAGAGGGAACTTTATCGCTAGGTGGTAGGTCAATATCTGTGCGTGGAGGGAGTTTAGTATCGGGCGACCTAGGAGGACGTTAAAGGCCGATGGAATTCTTGCGATGATAAACTCTACAGACACGGTGCGCGTACGTCCCGCCTCCCTGATGTTAAATTGGAGGGTGATTACCCCTTCCGTCGGGATGGAGTGGTTAGTGAACCCCGACAGGATGTGAGCGGTCGGCCTTAGGTTCGACGGGGTGAGTCACATACGCAGAAAGCAGTCATAAAAGAGAATGTCTGCCGAGCTTCCCGAGTCGACCAATATCCTTTGTACTTCGTAGCTATGGATCCGGGTTGTGATCACCAAAGGGTCGTTGTGAGGGAGGGATATCCCTGTGGAGGTCCGCGTCGGTAAAGATGATCAGCTCGGCCGCTTTAGCCTTCTTCCTTGGGTGGCTGCCAGTCCCCTCGACCGGTAAGGGGTGTCGCATCTCGTCAGTCCCCGTCATACCCCCCGCTGACACGACCATGATTTGGCCGACTGTCAACTCGCCGGGAGGGGGATGGTGCTCTTGCTCACGGTCGGCTTGCCGCTTGTTTCGCAAGTACCTTGCTAGGTGCCCCGAGCGGATCAACTCCTTGATATAGTCTCAGAGTTGCTTGCAGTTCTCGGTGGGGTGGCCCTGCGACCTGTGGAAAGCACAGTAGGGGCCCCAGGTACGCTTTGCCACCCTATTCGAGACTGGGGGGAGTTTGAAGAACCTCTCACCTTTTGCCTTCTCCAATAGTTCCGTATGGGAGACGTTGAGCGGGGTGTATTCCTGAAACTTCGGGGAGTAAGGCTTCGGCTGTTCAATCTTCTTTTTCTCCTCCCTGGCCCTTTTCTTTTGATCGGCTTGATCTGTCCGGGGCAGGTTGGCATTCACCTCGGACTCAAGCTGGATTTCACATTCGGTCCAGGCCTTGACCTCGGCCATGGTCTTAGGTTGCACTAATGCAAAGGAGCGTAGCCACTCCTTGTTCTTAAGACCCGACCTAAGGGTCGTAATGACCGTCTCGTCCCAGTGCTCTGGGACCTCAAGGAGGGCATTGTATAAGCGGGTGACATATCCTTTGAAGGATTCTTTGTCCCCGCTCTTTATGGTGAAGAGATGATCAATGACCCGCTTCTGCCGTCTGTTTCCAACGAAATGACAGAGGAATTAAGTGGCCAGCTCATCGAAGGTAGAGATTGAGCATGGCACGAGTCCTCGGAACCAGTTTCGTCCAGAGCGGATGAGAGTGGTGGGTAAAGTGCGGCATTGCGCGGCGTCAGAATTTTCCTGAAAACTCACCCCAGCTGTAAACGCGTCTAAATGGTCTTTCGGGTCGGACTTCTCGTCGAAGAGGGGACCTTCGGGGGCTTGTTCCGGGAGGAGACGTGGATGGCGAGTAGCTCTATGGTGAAGGGCTCCATGAGTGAGTCGGCGGCATATTTAGCCCCATCGCTTGGAGGACGATTTTCCCGATGTATGCCTTCGATCTTCTTTTCAAGGGCGTCGAGTCGGTCGTGGTATCCCGACGATTCGGCATACTCTGATTTATGCCCTCTGCTGCTGGCGACATGTTCCTGACCGCGGCTCCGATTCCGTTCGATGAGGTTCCTCAGGTCCCCTGGCGAGGTCTTTTTCGAGCTACCGTGGTGAGTCCAGTCCGCGCGACCCTATCGAGGGAGGGAGTGCCGGTCATGCCTGGGAGCAGGCGAGCTGACCGATACCTTCTCGGGTAGGACAGAAGCGCGATGGGCCTCAGGGTAGGGTGCTCTGGCTAGAGACCTCGGTGTGGAGCTATGAGACGCTCACCGGGTCATCGAGTTGGTCGCCACGGGGGATCTATGGCCGCCCGAGATAGCGAGGTGGTGCCCAGAAGTGCCGGCGTGGGTAGTGTCTTCTCTCCCCATGTGTCGCTCCCGTAGTGGGGGAACGGCGACAAGCATTGCTCATGGTACTCCGTTTGGACATGGACAAGCGCGTCTACGACGGACGTGAGCCGATCTATCCAAGCCGATAGGGCATGAATGGAGTTCGGGGGAGGAGGGGATCCACCCGCGTCTCCGTTTTAAGGAGGACGGAGGCTGGAGCTCGGGTCTTCGCGGTGATCACTCTCCATATGTTCGAGATCGGAAGGTGAACTTAAGTTGAGTGGAACTAGATGATCTTCCCACAGACGGCGCCAACTGATGGATCTTTGGATCTCCTTCAGATGTTACCTTCCGTTGATCCGCGGCAAGTGGTGACGAGTGGCTGAGCTTGGATCTCATGGTTTCCCTTTGATGTGTGTGGATGTCAATGGGCTTGAAGTGGATGAAGCCAAGCTACCTGCAAAGAAGTCCCGGGATGGTTGTGCCACCGAGGACCCTCCGACGATCAAGTTAGATAGGCTAAATGGGCAGAGTAGCGGCCTATCGGGGTAAAATTTCCTTCCCTGAGTCCTCTGAGAGAGGGTTTATATAGGGGCTGTCGTGGGCTAGCGGGCATGAGATTCATGCCGGCCGTTACGCCTCTGGCGTTACGCCCACGTGAAAGGCGGGATTTCACATTAATGACGAGATGCTCTCGTTAATGGGGGAACGAGATGGCATGGAACGCGGGATCGTGGGCGGCGGATATTTCGCGTCAATCGAGATTCGCAGAGCCGTGGCGGAGACGCCTGTGATCGGTGCCATGGGTCGGTCGATGAGACCGAGGAAAAGAAGCCCGGAGGGAGGCTCGGAGGCAAGCGGGGGGCCGAGTGGGCTTAGTTCATGTGATAGCTCGGAGGCGATCTAGGAGGGCTGAGGGAACTCAACGTGCAGGAGGGCTCGGAGGCGAGCTAATGGTTGTTTGTGAGGCGGCCACAGGAGTCGTCGGGAAGGCTATTGAAGGTCGGGAACATCCTCGGGTCGAAGGCCCGGGGCATTCTTCCAATGTACCATTCCTGCTCCTTTCCCGCAAGCCTTAGGACACGTCATCTGCCACGTGTCAACATCTGGGGAGTGCTCAGTACCAAGCATCATCAAATCCTAAATTATAACTATATATTAAATTTTGATTTGAGGTTAACTCCATGGTATATCTAGAAGTTATAGATGATCATACAAAAAAACTCAAGCAATGCAGCTCATGAAAAAGATATTCATAAACCAGAATTAAATTTGGAGTTTGCTAGCCATTGGGCCGCATATAATTTTTATAACGAATATGCACTAAACATGGGTTTCAGTGTTAGAAAGTCATCAACTCATAGTTCCGGATCTAATCGTGATAAAGTTATAACTAGAAAATTTGTATGTACTAAATTTGGAAAGGATGAACTAAAAAACAAAAACCTTGATGGAGCGGAAGAGAGTGAAGTATCAAGGCATCGATCCACACGAGTTGGATGTCCTGCAAGATTGAATTGTTGAAAATATGGAGAAACGTCAAACACAAGCCATATCATATTTTACCAAAACCAAGATTTCTTAATTAAGGGATGTCTTATTGAAGTTTCTTAATTATGACCGTTTCTTAATTAAGGAGATGTCAGAGTCTTGGTTGGAATAGGAGAAGTGTCTTATGTCAATTTCTTAATTATGACAGTTACTTAATTAAGGAATTGGTTTGTATATAAATATGAATCTCTCATATCTATTTTGTTCACCAACAAAAATTGAAGAGAGACCATTGTATGAGAGGGTAGGGTTTTACGGATATTTGAGAGAAATCTCTTAAGATTGCTCGTGGTGTATTTGATTCGAGATTATAGTAGACGTTTGCAGATTCCGCTCTGCAGGGAACTAGTCATACGGTGGGTGAACCTCGTTAACAAATCCTTTGTCTCTTTCTGTGTTTGATTCTTATTTAATTCTTGTACTTTATTTATTGTTTGTTCTTTTGTTGTGATTGTGTGGTTTGTTTGTCGCGAGTATTGTTCCGTGCATCGGTGTCTTCCATCCCCAACAACTGGTATCAGAGCTTAATTAAGAACCTAGAGTTCTTCAAATTTACGATCTAAATCAACGGTGGATAACGACAACTACGTCCTCTTTACCACTTTCTTAAATCTTCATTTTGAAGATGTTGGTTCAGATTGGAGGAGAAGTTGAGGCTGCTGCGATAGAGACGAAAGATGGAGGAGAATAAAATAAGAATCGAAAAATTCAATGGTCACAATTATGATTGGTGGTGCATAAAGATGGAGAACTACTTATACCAAAAAGGTTTGTATCTTCCAATGACAGGTGAGAGGCCCAATAAGATGTCCAATGAGACGTGAATTTTTTTGGATAGGAAAGCCCTGACAACAATCAGGTTGTCATTGACTCCACAGGTGGCCTTTAATATCTCGAAAGAGAAGACAACCATGACGCTAATGATGACATTAGCGAAGTTTTATGAGAAACCTTCAATATCAAAAAAGATATACTTGACGAAGAAGCTTTTCAATATGAAGATGGCAAAAAATAGTTCGGTAACAGAACACTTGAACGAATTCAACGGCATGACGAGCCAACTAGAATCCGTTTCAATTGCGTTTGAAAATGTAACACCCTAGTACGGTTATACGACATTAATTGGTATTTTAACACTTACTTTATATTTCTTCTATCCTATCTTTTAAGTCGCGAATGATTCGAATAGTAGTAGTCGTTATCCGACCCGACCCGCAAATTTAGAACCCAATATGGTGTAAGATTGTATCTGAGATTTACTAGTAAAGTGTATCTTTGTGAATCTAGTATAATACCTACATTATATTTTTATATCTTTATATATCATATATCTAGATTATCATATATATTTTAATAGCCACAAATTAAAAATAAATTATATTTTGTTAACTGTCATCATATGGTTGCCATCACATATCTTATTTTGTTTTTATCTTTTACGTTTAAATCTCAAGAAATCTAATATCAAATATTTACTAAATCTAAATATATTTTTAGAATCCTTTTAAATCTTAAATTAGGAGTATGAGTTATTTATGGTTGAGAAGTTTACATATATGAATTATTTTTCCAAAATATATTTTTTTGATGAGGTTTTGGTGGAGATTGGTTGTAATTTTATATTATCTATATACATTAAAACTAATATATATTTATATCCTAATTTAAACTATACTATATATATTTATATTAATTACAAAACCTCTCTCTCTCCACATAACATCTCTCCCTCATCAATTTATATATTCTCCTTCTTCGTTCTTCAAGCCTACATCCATTCTTACCGACACAACTTCAGCCGCATCCTAGAACCCTAACCGAGCCATCAAAACTTGATATTGATTTGTATAGCGTCATGTTGTTTCCGTTCATCGCGTTTGTTTCAAGGCAAGTTTACAACTTACTACATGCTATACTATATATAATTTACTTATATGTTGTCTTACTACTATTATTATTATTATCACCATACAGCTATATCTATATAATTTATACACCGTGGTTATTTAACGTTAATCAGTTTTATAATATATAATGTATGCAAGTTTACAACTTGCGACATGCTATAATTATACCTATAAATATATATATCATCGTAATATTTCTTGTTATTATCATTAATTAGTTTATAATTTGTATTTTATAATATATACAAAATATAGTTTGAAAATATTATAGTTTACACATGAAACGTCGTCGTAAAGCGGATACGACAAATCTGAAATTTACTGTACACCTTACCTTATAAAATTCATTATAAATCATAAAAAAAATCATTAGCATACGTTCTTTAGTTCGTTACGAAGCTAACTCAGAATAATATAACCTTGTGAAATATTTACTTACAAAATAAATTATTTAAATAACGTAAACTGTAAATGAAAGTACCTCTGAACTGCTGTCCAGGGAAATTCCAGCAGTAAACTTTCAATTTCGAACGCTCATAAATTTTTGTAGGAACAAACTGAGATACTTTAACCTATAAAAATAAAAACCTTATTGAATTAGCTTTGTTTTTATATATGACACGTTCCTTTTGGAGGACGTTTGTTATTTTTAAACTATTTTACAAATCATGGTGACGCTGAATTTCTGAATGGAACTTTCTTGTGCATATTAATCAATACCACCTTTATAGTTATTAATCGGATTGAATATATTATCCATGTTAATGTTATTATATCAATATCTATTTAAATAATAGTGCATGTGTTTTAATATTTAGCAAATTTTACCGATTTACAGTTTTATAGCATCCGTCCGTATCCGTACTGATAATAGCTTATCTAGTTGTATGCCAGAACGTCACAACATTATCATACTACTATATTAGTTCAATATGTTATCTACATTACATCATACATGGTAATGGACGTATAATGGTTATTACAGATAGATACATATGTATCCTGGCATTAGTCATGTTCCGATATTGATTACAGTTTCACATTTGGTATCTGTTTTGGGTTATATATATTACATGACATGTTCACGACCCACTATCACACTTGTTACTTGGATCTTATTACTAATGTCAACAATCCTGATTGTTGTCCTGACGGACGTGACTTGTTATCTGCATAGACAAAACATGTACCTGCTTGATCCTGTGTTAGCATTAGACTTACATCATCAATACTTGACTTGAACACATAACCTTGGGGGTAAGAGTAAATCAATAATGAAACCTGACTTGTAACTCAACGGTTCGATATTTATACTGATCAGTCTTTACGGGCTCGGTCAGCCCCGGGATGCTGCTGCTGACATCATTCATCTATACATGTTATCTATTTACTGCCTAGTGGCACGTTTCGAATTCAGCCCGAGAATCTTGACTGTGGTCCCAGGCACGCACGGGATACTATTAAGTTATATCGATGATTCCATTAAAATTATTTCAAAGACTTTTAGAATAGATAACCTAAAGACACAGACTTTATGATACACATCGCATACCTATATCTCACTGTTTTACACCTGTATTATTTATTTACACTCATGTTTAATCATAGCATCCTATCCTGGTTATTACTATTATTTTGATATTTATGACGCACTGACGTCTGAGTTTTGCATGGCCCAGATACTTGACATAGCATGTGAGTATTCGACATGATTGCCGATCAATGACGACCACCTCATTGATATAGCTCTTATGCGGGTTACATATTCCTTGGATTTTTATTGCTTTCGCTATCTTTTCTAGTTATTGTTCTTGTGGCTATTGGACATGTGATAGATATATTTAGTAGTTTACTATTCTTGATATCTGATTGACAGTCGTAATATGATTATAGAAGGATCTTTTCTCGCCATAGGTAGTATGGTTGGCTCTGTCACGTGCCGTGTTTACGAATTTTGGGAAGCGGAGCGTGACAGGGTTTGTTTAGTATCAGAGCATAGGTTTTAGGTTAGCTGGCGTTGGTTTCTTTTGTAGTTGAGTATTGGACTCAATACACTAATCAGAAAATCCAGAATTTTAGGAATATGTCCTGCCATATTATTGTCTTGTCATTCGAATTCTTGAATCTTATCCTTCTCTTGATGTAAATTCCCAGTTCCGTAAATAAAATTTTTCCATATTTTTCCAAGTCCCCTTAAATGTTTTCTATTTTTCTCCGTAAGTAAAATTTTTCCATATTTTTCCAAGTCCTCTTAAATCTTATCGTGTCGAAGTTGCCGCTGCCGCTGCCGTACCGTCATCGACATGTCGTCAGGCAAGTATAATGCTTGCTTCATGCTAATACTACATGTTCAATTCATTTACCAATAAATTCCATATATACTATTTGTGTGAATCGATGCAATGCAAGTGTTCGATGCAAACCCTGAATGGAAAACCCCCGTTAAATTGACGCAAACTAATCACATAGGATGTCTTGAGTAATAACGAACGTCGTGTTATGATTTGGCTGGAAAATACGATCTTTAATGACGTGATAGGCCTTTCCCATTTAGACCCGTAAAACTGAATTTTCCCGAACCTGAACTTTGTAAAAATCACAGTTAATTGATTGCAAATCGGAATGTTGCGTTCGAGGGCTCATATCGAATCCAACTCAACGACCTAGAACCCCATAAGAGTTTTAATCTATTTCTATGCTAAAAAGGTGACGAGAACTGGTTTGGAGTGCGGCTCTGGACTGCAGTCCAGAGCAGCACTAGCCGTCGATTCTCGTTTTGTAATACTTTCACTTTGCTGTATGAAAATTCCATGATGCGGAACCCTATACCATAGCGAAGATAAATCTGTTAGACAACCATTGAAATTGATTTTATTCGTTTTTACTGTCGTTTACTATTTAAATTATATTTTAAATCAACAGAACATACAGCAGTCCCAAACAGGGACAGAACGTATACCCCTTTATTGTACAATGCATAACATCTAGTACACCATGGATATTATCGATCCATCTAGTGCATTGTAAACCTAACTGATAAACCTAAATTTTGTTCAACCATAGCGTTGCCTAATTTTGATCCTAACAGGGTGAAAACTGTGTTGCGAAATGGACCTTTAGTTCAGGAACTGAAATTCCAGCAGCGAACACTTAAAATGAAACGACTGTAACTTGCGAACCCAAAACCCGATTGACTTGAAATCAATTTTGTTGAACTGCCGACTGAGTTTCCTTATTACATATTTTGTATCTTTTTGCTTAATTCTGAATTCATGATTTAATACAAATTTTCTATGTTCATAAGATGCATAACGACTTGTACTGTACATAAACTGTTTAGCGGCATGATTCATAGTTCTACCCGACTACAAGACCTCTAGTGATAGTGAATATTCGTGTTAATTCTCCGTGTATTTTGCATTTTCAAACGTGTACAGTATTGGTGTGGTTGTGTCAAGTACGCCAGTGAATAGTGAGTGATTCGTGACAATGAACCATACAGTGAACAGTGAATAAAATCGTGTTACTGATGCGTACTTATACACAACTAGCCCATATTCATGAATAGTGAAACCTGGCGGAAAAAAGGGAAATCTTAGTAGAAAGGGAGTTGTATTTAGCGAGGTCAGTGATTTAGAGGATGATCATTCGAACAACGACTCTTATATACAGGGTTATGTCCCGGGCAACAGCGGGCCGTAGTCTCGGGTATGTACGAGACCCTCGTTAAACATGATCAACCTTTCCACAACTCGATTTCAAAAGTGACTTAGAGACCGATAGGGACACAGATCATACATTGCATCAGATAGTGACATATTGATTACCTGCATTTTATCTTCACCGTTATTACTTTCATTTTCTCGTCTCTTGTTATTATTATAATATTGCTATTATGTCACTCTGACGACCTGAGTATGCATGCTCAGACCTTGAGGAAGAACCAGTTCAGGAGTCAGACCTGCCCTTCGAGCTTGTAGAGATTTAGACGGTCGTGCCTCCAGTACCTTTACTGTTTTCCCTAAAGAAACCATATATTCGCACTTGGTTAGTAGTTCTTTTCTTTGTTTTGTTGCAAATTGTGAACAATGAAAGTTGATATAATAATTAGTGATGTATTTCCTTTACTTCTGTGCTGTGTTTACTGATTACCATGTAATGCTAGAAGCCGAAGTGTGACTACGGCGGGATTATCCTTGACCGTAGGAGCATGGCTGGCCTAATCATCCCTCGTATTCCGTATTTTGGGAAGCGGGGCGTGACATGATTATGTTGGTATCAGAGCCAGGTTTAGTAGTAAGGGATAACATTAACTACACTTTATTACATTATTTTCGCTTCACTATCCCTCACTTTCATCCTTGTATCTAATCATATCCTTTAAATATCTTCCAGCGACATGAAGTCCCCGAACGACCACTCCTCGGACTCAAGTTCTCAGGATTGCACGGAGAGGATCTTGAGTGCACTGACGACCCTCGCAGAAGCTCAAGAGAGAAAGACGGACCTACTCGCCGAGGGACTCAGGACAATTGCCGCAATATGAGGATCCCCCACTCTCATTACCGCCCCTGAGAACACCACTTCACCAGCTTTTTCTGCCACGGCTGGCACTGTGTCGGATTTTCGGAGGTTACATCCAGCTATATTTACAGGACTAGGCGAACCACTCGAGGCCGAGCAATGGCTGGTCAATATGGAGAACCTACTGACAGCCATAAGGGTACCCGATGAAGTGAAAGTGAATGTGATAAAGATCCAGTTGGAGGACGAAGCTCGTACTTGGTGGTCAGTTGAAGAAAGCAGACTCGAAGGACCAATCGAATGGAGAAAATTTAAGGCGTGCTTCTTGGACCACTATTTTCCTTCCACCGCCAAGGTAGAGATGGAAGAAAGATTCATCTTACTGAAGCAGAATGGTCATCCCGTGGACATATATGCGGCAGAATTCAACCGTCTGAGCCGATTTGCTCCGTATATGGTTGCTTCAGAGGCCACCAGGGCTAAGCGGTTCTTACAGGGACTTGATTTTGAGCTACAACAGTTGATCGCGTCACTCGAGTTGCAGACTTTTGCACAGGTGCTCAACGCGGCACGAATTCAGGAGAAGCTGATCAATAAATTTAGGGGCCCCAGTTCGAGTGATAGGAGGCCCCCAGTTGTTCCAGCGCGTACTCACACACCATCTCGAGGAGTCATACCAGTTCAAATGCAGGGACGACGCAGATGAAGCGTCCATTCGTGCCCCAGCATCGCCCCCAGAGTAAAGACTTAGTTTGCGGCTACTGCCACAGGGATGGGCACACGCAGAAGGACTGTCTCCGTGCCAAGGGACAGTGTTTGATTTGCGGATCCTGCCAGCACCGAGTTAGTGGTTGCCCCGAGCGAACAGAATTACAGGGAGGGTCTGGACCACAGCAGCAGAGGTCACAGGAGCAGAGGCAACCGTATACAGGCCGTGGTCAAGGACGTGCTTTCACCTTGACCGCCGAGCAGGCAGAGGCTTCAGGTGAAATTGTTACAGGTATTCTACTCATACATTCCATTCCAGCTAGAGTACTGTTTGATTCTGGAGCATCACACTGTTTCATATCTGCGTATTTCGTTGATACACACTCCATACCACATGAACCATTAACCAAGGGTTGGGAAATACATACGGGTAATGGTGTTATAGTATCCAGTCGAGAATACAGATCCTGTCCAGTTGTAGTGTGTGACGGGGAATTCTATGCGAATTTCCTTTTAATCGGAACATGCAACTATGACGCAATTCTCGGGATGGATTGGATGAGTACATTCCATGCAATTATTGATTGCCGAGCAAGAAATGTGACTTTACGCATTCCTAATCACCCAGAGTTTATTTTTGAAGGCGGGAGCGAGTTTTTGGAGCCAGTCAAGTTTAGAGCCAAGCCAAAAGAGTTGACAGCTATGGAGATTGATGAGAGTCCAGCCCCAGAGATTGTTCGGGATTTTCTGGATGTGTTCCCTGAAGATTTACCAGGTCTACCACCTCCCCGCGTTTTGGAATTCTCCATTGATTTGATTCCAGGTACATCACCAGTTTCCAAGGCCCCGTACAGAATGGCACCGGTTGAGTTGGCAGAATTGAAGAAACAAATTGGATAACTCCTAGAGAAAGGATTTATCCGCCCAAGCGCTTCACTGTGGGGTGCACCAGTTTTGTTGGTAAAGAAAAAGGATGGATCGCTACGCATGTGCATAGACTACCGGGAGCTGAACAAAGTCACGATAAAGAACAAATACCCCATTCCGCGCATCGATGACTTATTTGATCAGTTAAGTGGGGCCAGAGTATTTTCGAAGTTGGATCTCCGTTCGGGCTATCACCAGATCAAAGTAGCAGCCGAGGATATATGAAAAACGGCTTTCAGGACCCGATATGGGCATTATGAGTTCTTTGTGATGCCGTTCGGTGTTACCAATGCTCCAGCTATATTTATGGATTTGATGAATCGAGTATTTGCAAAATATTTGGACACTTTTGTCGTTGTATTCATCGACGACATACTAGTCTACTCTAAGACTCTAGAGGAGCACGCCAAACACTTGCCAACGGTACTACAAATTTTTCGGGAAGAGAAGCTGTACGTAAAATTGAGCAAGTGTGAGTTCTGGCTCGACAAGGTGCAGTTCTTGGGACATGTTGTTTCGGGCGATGGCATCTTAGTGGACCCAGCAAAGATAGAATCTGTTAGAGATTGGCCAACACCGAAGTCAGTGGCCGAGATCAGAAGCTTCCTGGGACTGGCCGGATATTATCGACGGTTCGTTCAAGACTTTGCACGAGTCGTTGAACCTTTGACGAAGCTGACATGAAAGGATGTACCGTATGTATGGACGGAGGAGTGTACTCGGGCTTTTGAAGCACTGAAGCAGAAATTGACCACGGCGCCTATTCTTACAGTGCCAGATAATTCCGGTGGGTTGGTGATACATAGCGATACTTCAGGGAAGGGCTTAGGCTGTGTTCTGATGCAGCACGGTCGAGTGGTCGCTTACGTCTCACGACAGCTGAGGAATCACGAGAGGAACTACCCTACTCACGACTTGGAGGTAGCCGCAGTGGTTTCCGCATTGAAGATCTGGAGGCATTACCTGTTAGGCGAGAAGGTAGAGGTGTACACGGATCACAAGAGTCTGAAGTACGTCTTCACTCAGAAAGAACTGAATATGAGGCAGCGCCGATGGCTAGAATTAATGGCGGACTATGACTTAGACTTACAGTATCATCCGGGAAAAGTAAATGTTGTACTCGATGCACTCAGTCGCAAGCCAGCGGTCATGATGTTGACCAGCCAGAGGAGCATCATTGAAGATTTTCAGAAGCTCAAGCTAGAGGTCGTTACGCCGAGTGCAATCAGGCAGTTTTGGCAACTACAGGTGCAGTCTTCTCTTGTAGATCGCATCAAGGCTGCGCAACCTGATGATCCTCGATTGCAAAAGTACAGAGAGCAGGTGGAAGCCGGGCTGAGAACAGACTTACTCATACATCAAGACGGTTCTCTGAGATTCGATAGCAGACTCTGCGTACCCAAAGGGGATGTTCGAGAAGAGGTACTTGCTGAGGCTCATAGTTCAGCTTATTCTGTGCATCCAGGAGGCACGAAAATGTATCGAGATCTGAAGCAATACTTTTGGTGGAACGGGATGAAGCGAGAGATTGCACAGTTTGTATCCAGGTGTTTGGTATGTTAGCAGGTGAAGGCGGAACACCAGAGAATAGCGGGACTGTTACAACCGCTTCCGATACCAGAGTGGAAGTGGGAGCACTTTACTATGGATTTTGTGACTGCCTTACCACAGAGCCCTGGGGGCAACAATGCCATTTGGGTTATCGTCGACCGCCTTACGAAAGCTACACACTTTATACCCTTCCGGGTGGGACAGTTGATAGAGTCGTTGGTGGAGAAATACATGCAAGAGATAGTGCGACTTTACGGAGTTCCGGTCAGTATTGTGTTAGATCGAGACACCATATTTGTTTCGCACTTTTGGAAGAGCTTACAGGAGAGTCTGGGTACCCGCCTCAAGTTTAGCACAGCGTATCATCCACAGACGGACGGACAATCGGAGCGTACGATTTAGACGCTCGAAGACATGTTGAGGGCTTTTATGTTGGACTTCTAGGGTTCTTGGGAGGATCATCTGCATCCGGTTAAGTTTTCTTATAACAACAGTTACCATGTTAGCATCCGGATGGCTCCTTTCGAAGCACTTTACGGGCGTAATGTCGATCCCCTGTTTGTTGGGATGATGTGGGCGAACGAAGATTACTGGGCCCCTAACTCATTGTCCAGACGGTAGACAAAGTCCAAATGATCAGACGGCACATTAAGACGGCTCAGGATCGACAGAAGAGTTGGGCGGATGCCAGCAGGAGAGCGCTAGAATTTGAAGTCGGAGATCACGTATTCTTGAAGTTTCCCTACCCGCGGAGTTATCAGGTTTGGAGGTCACGGGAAACTCAGTCCCCGTTTCATTGGACCTTTTGAGGTGCTAGAGCGAGTAGGAGAGGTGGCCTATCGACTTACCTTGTCTCCGTCGCTAGCTGGTGTGCACAATACCTTCCACGTATCTCAGTTGCGGCGTTATGTTCGAGATGACAGCCATGTTCTGGACCATTCGGAGTTAGCTTTGGACACTGACCTGTCTTACGAAGAGCAGCCCACCACTATCCTCGACCGCAGAGAAAAAGTGCTAAAGAATAAATTCATTCCGTTAGTCCGAGTGTCTTGGGGCGGTCGTTCCCCAGGAGAATCTACCAGGGAGCGTAAGGAGAATATCCGTGCACGTTTTCCACATCTTTTTGTGTAGTATTGTTGTTTCCTTGTCTTTTTTTTTAAATTTCGAGGACGAAATTTTGTAAGGAGGGTATGATGTAGATTCTCAGTTCCGTAAATAATTTTTTTCCTTATTTTTCCAAGTCCCATTGAATGTTTTCTATTTTTCTCCGTATTTTTGTATGAATTTAGATGCTTATGTTTTAAATATTAAATGTTCCTAAACAAAAAATAAAATTTGCTCGGTCCAAGCCCCGGCCCAAGCCCATACCCGGCCCAAAGCTTCATACCCGACCCGCTTCTCTTCTTCCCCACTCTCTTCCTTTTCCCGCTTCTTTCTTTCCTTCTCCCCACGTCCCAGCCGCTCGTCACGACCGCGTCCCCACTCCTCGACCCACGACCTCGCGCGCGTGCACGCTCGCGAAACTTCCCTCGACCTCGTCTTTCCCTCCTCCTTCTCTCATCGCCACTCCAACACCACACGAGCCCCTCCTTCTTCTCCTTCCCTGCTCAACTTACAACAAAGAACCTAACACCATTGATCCTCCACCGACCGCAGAGCTTGCTAAGCCGACCCCCTCTGCAACCTCCTTTCCCCATTGCATCAACCGAGCAACCCATCATCGCCCATCGCCATCAAAGCCGAGCCTCTCCACCTCTCTCCATCCCCGACTGCACAACCGAACCCACTGCATCTCCACCGCGAGCATCTCCGGCCACCAACCTCCATCGCCGACGAACCCGCCGAGCTCCTCCTCTGTCGCCAACGACCACTTCACTACCTCCCTCCACCACCGAGCTCCTCAACCTCCCTCGACAGCACCACCACCTTGCAGCCCTCGCCGTACCACCCCTTGAGTCACCACCGGCCAACCCCCTCTGCACTCGATGCCCGCTTGCCCCTTCTCGTTCACACCCAAGCCCTAGCCGCAACAGTCCCAGCTCCAAGCTTGAGCCGAGGCTGCGAACCCTAGCCGCGCGTGTGTCGCGATCGCGCCGTTGCCGCTGCCGTACCGTCGTCGACACATCGTCAGGCAAGTATAATGCTTGCTTCATGCTAATACTACATGTTCAATTCATTTACCAATAAATTCCATATATACTGTTCGTGCGAATCGATGTAACGCAAGTGTTCGATGCAAAAACTGAATGGAAAACCCCCATTAAATTGACGAAAACTAATCACATAGGATGGCCCGAGTAATAATGAACGTCGTGTTATAATTTGGCTGGAAAATACGATCTTTAATGACGTGATAGGCCTTTCCCATTTAGACCCGTAAAACTGAAATTTTCCCGAACCTGAACTTTGTAAAAATCACAGTTAATTGATTACAAATTAGAATGTTGCGTTCGAGGGCTCATATCGAAGACAACTCAACGACCTAGAACCCCATAAGAGTTTTAATCTGTTTCTATGCCAAAAAGGTGACGGGAACTGGTTCGGAGTGCGGCTCTGGACTGCAGTCCAGAGCAACACTGGCTGTCAATTATCATTTTGTAATACTTTCACTCTGCTGTATAAAAATGACATGATGCGGAACCCTATACCATAGCAAAGATAAATCTGTTAGCTAACCATTGAAAGTGATTTCATTCGTTTTTACTATCATTTACTATTTAAATTATATTTTAAATCAACAGAACATACAGCAGTCCCAAACAGGGACAGAACGTATACCCCTTTATTGTACAATGTATAACATCCAGTACACCATGGATATTATCGATCCGTCTAGTGCGTTGGAAACCTAACTGATAAATCTAAATTTTGTTCAACTATAGCGTCACCTAATTTTGATCCCAACAGGGTGAAAACTGTGTTGCGAAATGGACCTTTAGTTTAGGAACTGAAATTCCAGCAGCGAACACTTAAAATGAAACGACTGTAACTTGCGAACCCGAAACCCGATTGACTTGAAATCAAATTTTTTGAACTTCTGATTGAGTTTACTTATTACCACTTTTGTATCTTTTTGGTTAATTCTGAATTCATGATTTAATACGAATTTTCTATGTTCATAAGAGGTATAACGACTTGTACTGCACATAAACTGTTTAGCGGCATGATTCATAGTTCTACCCAACTACAAGACCTCTAGTGATAGTGAATATTCATGTTAATTCTCCGTGTATTTTGCATTGTCGAACGTGTACAGTATCGGTGTGGTTGTGTCAAGTACGCCGGTGAATAGTGAGTGATTCGTGACAATGAACCATACAGTGAACAGTGAATAAAATCGTGTTACTGATGCGTACTTGTACACAACTAGCCCATATTCATGAATAGTGAAACCTGAGAAAAAAGGGGAAATCTTAGTGGAAAGGGAGTTGTATTTAGCGAGGTCAGTGATTTAGAGGAAGATCATTCGAACAACGACTCTTATATATATTAGGTTGGGCCTAGCGGTCCGGCTGACAGGGTTATGTCCCAGGCAACAGCGGGCCGTAGTCTCGGGTATGTACGAGACCCTCGTTAAACATGATCAACCTTTCCACAACTCGATTTCAAAAGTGACTTAGAGACCGATAGGGACACAGATCATACATTGCATCAGATAGTGACATATTGATTACCTGCATTTTATCTTCACCGTTATTACTTTCATTTTCTCGTCTCTTGTTGTTATTATAATATTGCTATTATGTCGCTCTGACGACCTGAGTATGCATGCTCAGACCTTGAGGAAGAACCAATTCAGGAGTCAGACCTACCCTTCGAGCTTGCAGAGATTTAGACGGTCGTGCCTCCAGTACCTTTACTGTTTTCCCTAAAGAAACCTTGTATTCGCACTTGGTTAGTAGTTCTTTTCTTTGTTTTGTAGAAAATTGTGAACAATGAAAGTTGATATAATAACTGGTGATGTATTTCCTTTACTTCTGTGCTGTGTTTACTGATTATCATGTAATGCTAGAAGCCAAAGTATGACTACGGCGGGATTATTCCTTGACTGTAGGAGCATGGCTGGCCTAATCATCCCTCGTATTCCATATTTTGGGAAGCGTGGCATGACACTTAAACTCTTTTATCTGAACGATTTTGAAATGACTTTGCATTTCAGCTTGAAATCCTTTTGGTTCCTTATTGTTTCTCCCATCTTATTCTCTCGATTCTGTTGGTAGGATTTGGATGACTTGAATGGAGTTATTTAATTGTAACTATGTACCGCGGTATATTTATAATGCGGTACTCTATTTAGGTAACTTGAAGTCCTATTTTGATTCATTTTCTTGACTTATGGTCGTTGTATTATCTTGTTTCCTCTCGACGTCATTGCTTACGAGTTTATGTCTTATCGCGAGCTTGAATCCAGCAACCACGTTATATCTTTCTTCTCGTCCCGTAAGAACCAATCCATTTGCGGTTTGAAGGAGAAACACGGGAGAAGTTTTTGATTGCAGTAGTTTGAGATTAACCCCAGCGGGAGCTGGTACAGACCGCTTCAAGGACGATCAGATGTAAGATATTTGATTGAAGAAGTTTTGAAAGATCCGCCTCAAATTATCAGAGTAGGGCAGCGGAAGAGTGGTGGGCTAATAACCCACAAGTTTTAGAACAAACCTGCAAATTCATGATGAAGGGAACTGTTTACTGAAGGGTGAAGTTCGTAAACAAGTTGCAGATGAAGCGCTGATAGCAGTTCAGGATTTCATGGATGTGTTCAAGGATATCTCGAGTTTACCGTCTAAACGAGATGTGGAGTTTGCGATTGATCTTATTCCTATAGCAGCACCAATTTTGAAGGCTTCTTATCCGATGGCACCGGTAGAACTGAAAGAGGTAAAGAGACAAGTTTCCGAATTACTAGAGAACGGTTGGATTCGCAGCAATGGTTCACCGTAAGGAGCTCCAGTTCTTCTAGTCAAGAAGAAGGATGGCACGCGGAGGATGTGCATTAACTATCGAGAATTGAATCGGGTGACTATTAAGAATAGGTACCCAATCCCCCGCATCGACGAATTATTGGATCAACTCAGTGGCGCGAGGGTATTCTCAAAATTGGATTTGCGATCCAGATATCATCAAGTTTGGGTGAAATCAGAAGATATTTGCAAGACGTCGTTCTGAACTCGATACGGGCATTACGAGTACTTAGTGATGCCATTTGGAGTTACTAACGCACTGACAATATTTATGGACTTGATGAACCGAATCTTTTCATCGTATCTGGATCATTTCGTAGTGGTGTTTATTGACGATATTTTGGTTTATTCGAGAAGCAAAGAAGAGCATGAAGAATACTTGAGGATCACACTGCAAACGTTGAGACGAGAAAAGATATATGCTAAGATGAGCAAGTGTGAGTTTTTGCTCGAAAAAGTGAAGTTCTTGGGTCATGTTGTATCCGAAGATGGAATTTCCGTTAACCCTGAAAAGATTGCAGCTGTTCATGACTGGCCACTTCCAAAGAACGTATGGGAGATCAAAAGTTTTCTTCGGCTCATCGAATAATATAGAAGGTTCGTGGAGAACGTCGCTCGAATAGCAAAACCATTGACCAAACTAACACGAAAGGAGGTACCGTTCGTATGGATCGAGAAGTGTGCGTCATCTTTTGAAGTGTTAAAGCAAAGATTGACCACCGCTCCTATTTTGACCGTGTCAGACAGTTCCAGAGGGTTGGTTATTCACAGCGACGCATCTGGGAAAGGCTTTGGATGTATTCTAATGCAGCATGGGAAGGTCATAGCTTATACGTCGAGACAATTAAAGACTCATGAGAAGAACTACCCAACTCATGATCTGGAGTTAGCAGTGATTTTTGCTCTGAAGATTTGGAGACACTACTTATTGGGCGAAAAGGTAGAAGTATTTACCGATCACAAAAGCCTAAAGTATATGTTCACACAGAAAAAGCTCAACATGAGGCAACGTAGATGGTTGGAGCTGATGGCTGACTATGATCTTGTTCTAAAATACTATCCGGAAAAAGTTAATGTAGTGCCGGATGCGCTAAGTCGGTTGCCAGCAATACGAATGTTTACTGCACAAAAGAAGATTATAGATGATTTTCAGAGATTCGAATTGGAGATTGTACTACCGAATTCTTTAGGACAGTTGATATAGTTGCAAGTACAGTCATCCTTGATCGATAACATTAAAGCAGCGCGGTCGCACGATCCAATATTGCAGAAGTTTCGAGAATAAGTAGAAGTGGGACTTCGAACGGACTTGTTAATTCATGAAGATGGTTCGTTACGATATGGTATTCATTTATGTGTGCCCAAAGGAGATGTTCGAGAAGAAGTCATGAAGGAGGCTCATAGTTCCGTGTATTCAGTACACCCGGAATGCACAAAGATATACAAAGGCCTGCGACAACATTTCTGGTGGGAAGGCATGAAAATGGAGATTGCTCGCTATGTATCGAAGTGCTTGGTGTATCAGTAAGTCAAGGCTGAACATCAAAGGGTAGCTAGTTTATTGCAACCACTTCTGATTCCTCAATGGAAGTGGGAACATATAACCATGGATTTCGTGACAGCTTTCCACGGAGTCCAAGGGGCAATAATACAGTTTGGGTTATTATCGATCGATTGACTAAGGCAGCTCAGTTTATACCATTTCGAGTTGGTCAATTGACGGAAGCTTTGGCTGAGCGGAATATGCAAGAGATTGTGAGATTGCATGGAGTACCCATTAGCATCGTTTCCGATCGTGATACTCGATTTCTATCACACCTTTAGAGGAGTCTACAGGAAAGTTTGGGAACTCGCTTGAAATTTAGCACGATCTATCATCCTCAGACAGATGGCCAGTCTGAAAGAATGGTCCAAACTCTTGAAGATTTGTTGAGGGCATGCATGTTAGACTTCAAGGGTTCATGGGAGGATCATTTACATTTAGTGAAGTTTTTATACAACAACAGTTTTCAGACAACTATACAGATAGCTCCAAGCATTGTACGGTCGTAAGTGTTGCTCGCCTGTTTGTTGGAACTATGTTGGAAAAAGAAGATTGTTGGGACCGGAACTCATTGTGCAAACTGTGGAGAAAGTTAACTTGATCCGTAATCATATGAAGGTGGCACAGGATCAACAGAAAAGTTGGGCTGATACTGGAAGAAGTCCTTTGGAATTCGCTGTTCGTGATGTTGTATTCTTGAAGATATCACCGACTAAAGGAGTAATCCGATTTGGTAGTCGAGGCAAGCTTAGTCTTCGATTCGTGGGGCTTTTTGATATCATCGAGCGAGTTAGAGAGGTAGCTTATCGATTGGCTTTACCACCATCCTTAGCGGGTGTTCATGACGTGTTTCATGTATCTCAACTCCACAAGTATGTTTGAGATGAGACGCACATCCTAAATCACTCAGAATTGACAGTGAGAGAAGATTTGACTTATTAAGAGCAACCGATGAAGATTGTGAATCGACGAGAAAAGGTTATCAAGAATAGGATGATCCCTCTAGTGCTTGTTTTAGGGTCAAAAATTACACCCTGGTTGACTAAGTCAAAGTCAAAGTCAACCCCAAGTAAGCAGGCCCAAGCCTAGATCAAGTGGGCCCATGCCCAAGTCGAGCCCCGCGGCCGGCCTCTCCCATGCCAAAATGAAAATCATGTAATAAATAATTTTAATATAATTTTTATGAATAAATGTAAGAAAAATGGGCATAAAGCCAAATTTTTGTAAAGCTCATGGCTCGTGTGTAAAAGAAATGAGCACATGAGGTATTGGATGGGCAAAATGCCATTTGTAAAGCCCAAGGGGCTATGTGTAAATTTGTAAACCTATAAAAAGAAATATGATGATGAAATAGGAAAAATAATTCATTCCCCTCAAAATCTTGGGTTTCCGCCTTCTCCTTCCTCAAGGTTCTAAATCTTCTTCCACTTTTTTTGAATTAAATCAAGAGTTTAACTCTTCTTTTTCTAAAAGAAACCATTTTTCACCATAAAACCTTTGAAGGGGAACTCAGATCTCCCATCAAATCCCCAAAAGGGGTGATTTTTTAAGCCTAAACCCCCTTTTCCTCAAAGATCCATCCAACAGAGAGGAGGAAGAAGGAGGCCCATCTTCAAAAATCCCACTTTGGAAAAGATCCAAGGCTCAAGAGAGAAAACCCAGTGCTCAAGGGAGAAGAAAGGGGTCCCCTTTCATCATCTCCGAAAATCTTTTGAGAGTTTAACTCCACAATATATATATAATAATAATAATAATAATAATAATAATAATAATAAATCTTAAGAGTTCAACTCCAAAAGTCAATCGGGAGTACAACTCCCAGTGTAGGGGCTAAGCCCCTTTATCCTTTTCTTTTGGGAATTTAACTCTGAAAGTAAATTGGGAGTACAACTCCCAGTATAGGGACAAAGCCCCTTTTTTCCGCTGGCGTCCAGCGCCTGCGTGCCAAGCACGTGAGGCGCTGGCACCCACACGTCCTTTGGACACTATTTTTCCTTTTTTTATATATACACACTCCACAACACTTTCCCCCTTAGAAAAAATTTCTAACGAGGGGTTGCCCCGCACCTCGCAAGGGGGCCGCTAGCCCGCTTGAACCCCATCCCGCTATCCGGGTAGAGAGACTCCCGTGAACTCTGTGAGGCCCCCGATATACCCAAGACCCCTCAAAACACAACACATGCACACTGCATATTGAGTTCGCATGATCAGTTTGACCCGTCAATCGGAGGTTCCTTCGCTCCAAAGACGAGAGGTAATTAACGACAGCTTAGTGCGCGGCCGCCGGAGATTCGGATCCCTACAATCAATAAACCCCGGCCTACCCTAGGCAGGACATGTAACAATCAGAAGAAAGGCAACTGATTCTCAAAAGACCGATTACAGGCGACCTGATAGGATTCTGTACAATTTTTTTTGTAAAGTACAGAAAGGAGTACCTTAGCCTAAGCACAACTTAAAAGTATTTCTTATTTAAGAACAGTAAGAAACAACTTGTAATTCACTGGTAAAGTCTTGCATTGCTGTGACGTAGCCCATGTGTTCGAATCCCATTAGCCACATAATATTTTTAATGATTTTTCTTTTAAACTGTTTGGAAGCACAAAAGTTTACACATGCAATACACGTAAAAATGAAAAATCACTAAAATCAAACACATGTAAAATGATGTATACACAGCCGAGAACACATGGCCCCAATCCCGCACCCCACCTCACACCTTTGGCCGGCGAAGATCACCAAAGGGCCGGTGCCCCCCTCCCCCGTGGGGAATGCTCTCAAATTTTGCCCAAACACCCCTTGCCCCCCCCACTACCTTAGTTCTGTTTTTTTTCTTGCACATTAACAGAGAATTAAAAATGAGCATTAATCCAAAATTTTAATGCATTTTTAATTCATTTCTTTAATTCTCAAAACCCTAATTTCTCTTATAAATACCACATCATACCCAGCCCTCTCCATTCTGAAATCTAGTATCAAAACTCTCAAAATTTTCCAAGTCAAATAAGGTGTACAAGTGGAGTTAGCCCAAGGTCATCTTCCGGCGATAAATCGGGACAAATCCAGCGACACCGCGACTCCACGACAGTTTCAAAACCTTCCTCCACCTCTTCTCTCTGTTCTCAAACAGTAAGTTCCCTCTCCTCTCATCTCTTTCTATTCTAAAATGATCTTTTATTAAAACTCATCGGAAGCGGAGTTATTCCGACTTCCAATTCTAATTTCATTAAAAACCTAACTTTTCTTAAAAACAAATCAACCATTTTTTTATATCTTGTTTAGCAACCATAAAACAATATTTAGAACAAGTTTCAATTCAAAATAAAATGCTATGCAACTTGTATTACACTTTTTCGTTTAAATACCAAAAAGTTTACCTACGACATTACTTCATCATATTGCTCATATTACCTTTAGAAAACTCACGAGGTAATGACATATCTCATCACAACACTCATCATGACATAGCACGATAGCATGAAAATAATATTTTTGTGGATAAGACCAATTTACAGTTAAATACCATAAACTATCAAAACCGTATTTCTTTTATTTGTTTTAATCAAATTCCATACGATTATGTCCTTACAACCTAATTTTGGGGAATCCGATTTGGTTGGTGTGGGTTATCGCACATCCATCGGACTAGTAGGGCGAGATGCAGACCTCCTCATGGAGCATACGATCTCGATGAAATTTTTATTATTACAATTTTTAAGAAAACGTGATTTCTATTCGTAAATAAATTCTATTTTTAACAAATATATATATGTAAATATTATCAAAATATCTATTTTAAATATATAATATATTCCATGTTTTCTAAATCAAAAGAAAAGAACCACAAAAGTTCATGAAAATTCTATCAAGAAATTAATATAAGTCAATTTATATGAAAATACCATATACTATTCAATTTAGGTTTATATCCACTAGAATATCTCATCTTATAAAAATTACATCTATGAAAATCCTAAAGAAGATAAATAAATACTAGTGGTTTATTTTGAAAATATATCAAAACTATTCATAAAACCCCCTCAAGTTATATTAATTTACAATAAGGACCCTAGTAAATATAGGTTTAAGCCGGACCAATTCTTTTAAGCCCAGGGAGCCGGAGAAAGTGGGTGCTTGCCTATTTAAGGTAGACAACTAAAACGGGGTTATCAATACGGTAATTGTTTTGGAAAAAGACACAAATCCTGTCGTCCATGTGCAACAGTTACCGATAACTCCAAAACTAATTCAGGACTTCAATTCTTTTTAAAGAGTTTGACTCAATCTGAGTCTCAGTCAAATCTGAAAACAATCAATACTTGAAAACAATTCAAATATAACTCCAATACAACTTGAATCTATATACTGGAACTTGAAACATGAATATCAGAATACAACCTATATCAACAAGATTTGATTTGACCGAACTATGGATATACATTGAATTATCTACATGACTGTTCACCGCCGAAAATGGAAGATGGATCTGGGATGGATCGTCTTGCCTGAATTTGGGGGCAGATATTATTTGGATTTATCCGTCTACCTCTCCGAAGATGCCAATTTGATTTATGGCGCCGTATATCGGAGGTATGGACGGAAGCGGCCATTGTAGCAGACTTCGTCAAATTCCCCCTCGTTTGCGAGGGTTTTTTGATTGTGGGGACGCTCTTCCCTGCAGGCGCAAGCCATTGCAGTTAATTACGTTACCACGTAGCGATAACCACTTTCTCCGGCTCCAGAAGTTCACTTCGTGTCATGTGTTTTTATTTTATTTTTGGTTGCTCACGGATTGTATACGGAGACTAATTTATTTTGTCGCCCGTAGGACGTGGATTAGTCCAAATCCGTATATTCTTAGATTTGGGTTTGGGTTGATTTACGGATCGTTAATCTCGTTTGAGATTAAGATCGACATAAATGTTTTTTGAGGATGCGTTAGTCTAATTTTAAACTAAGATCTACTCAACAGGATTTAGGATCATTCAGACCCAACAAAAGAGCCTTTGGGCTCCATTGTGTTAGTTTAAGGACGTTGCGGTCCGTTGCTACTTTAAGAACGTTGCGGTCCGTAGCTAGTTTAAGGACGTTGCGGTCCGTATTGGGATGTGCCCGTCAATTTGGGAGTGCACCAAAGAGTTGTTGGTTATCGGTACCCACCACCTCTCTAAAGACACTGAAGAATTACAATGACATGTATTAAAGGTGTGAGAAGATGTACCCTTGAACTAAAGTCCGTTGGAAGATCAGTAGTCGTGTTTGGGACTAAGGCCAATTTGGAAAATGATGAGCACATGGGCTCGGTTGATCTGAATTAGGGATTTTGTCAACTTGGACTCAGCCCACTCAGTCTTTGAATAAAGTGTTAAACACTTGCTTAGACTTATCCCCTTTTCTGTGCAAACAATGCTGAGCATTCATATGGGTTCTGACACTCATACTTTGCTTTACTTTACTTTTTTTTGTTTTTATGGAGCGTTAAACACTCTTTATGGCGCCCACGTGCGGAGCACGTGATGCGCTTAGCACTGAGCGCTAACCATTGAGTGCTAAGCTCTTCTTATTGAGCAGCGCCCACGTGAGGGGCACGTGAGGCGCTGAGCGCTGAGCGCCAACCATTGAGTTCTAAGCACTCTTTATTGAGCAGCGCCCCACGTGAGGGACAGATGAGGCGCTTGGCGCTGAGTGCCAACCATTGAGTGCTAAGCACTCTTTATTGAGCAGCGCCCACGTGAGGGACCCGTGAGGTGCTTGGCGCTATGTTTTCTTCGTGTATTCTGTTCTGAAGAGTTGAATTATCTGTTCTTTCCTGGATCTTTAATCCCAAGAACAAGTTCATCCCTATGAGAATTAAATTCTCATTTGTGGGAGACTTGTCTCATGGATCTCAGATCCAAGAAAAGAACTAAGTTCTTTTATAAGGGTTAAACCCTTGGATATGCAGATGAGATACTCTGATCTCTATTATTATTTTTATTTACCTCGAAGAGAGGTATTCTTTTTTCTTCCCTCTTAAAGCTTTCTTCTTGCTTGCTCTAAAGCTTATGGTTTTTTTTTTTGTACAAGACTTGAAATCTTGGGTCCTTTATATAGTAGAGGCAAGTTTGTTGATTTAGTTAAAGGAATCTCTCATTGAGAGATCTCTAATTGATTTGGGGATTTTATCCACCGTTGGATCTTTGATCTAAGGACTTATGTTTTACAGAAGATATCTTTCTTCTTTTTAACAACATTAGGGAAATATTTTCCCAAACATAATTTATTCTGCAGATAAGTGACTTTTTAATCACCATTGGATTTTTAATCCAACGGTGCTCTGTTTTATAGAGAGTAATCTTTCTTGTTTATAAAAATTTGAGGAATATTTCCTCAGCAGAACTTAATTCTGCACTTTGGTGATTTATCATCTCCGTTGGATGTTTGATCCAACGGCTCTATCTAATCAGAGAGCTTTTAGTTCTGACGTTGGCGCCCTCGTGCAAGGCACGTGAGGCGCTGCTTCGGAGTTCTTAACTCTTGGTGTCGGCGCCTTCGTGCAAGGCACGTGAGGCGCTGTCTTGGAGTTCTTAACTCTTGGCGTTGGCGCCTTCGTGCAAGGCATGTGAGGCGCTGCCTCTTTATTGAAGGTGTTTTTTTCGCCTTCTTTCTTTACTTTTCCTGAGTCAAAATTTTCTTTTCCAATGCTTGGAAATAGTTCCATCATGCACACTATTTTCTGTGCCTAGACTTAAATGTCTCACTTCATAATCTGAAGCAATGCTTCTCTTCTCTTTCACTTTCAGAGAATTATTTTAACAGAGAAGAGTTATGGCTTGTAATCGTCTAAATGATCACCGGCAGCCATGGGAGGTGTCTATTGAGGAAATTTTTTCTCGTTTTGCTGCCTGCTTGGTGAACCCTGCTCTTAAGGATGACCAATGTGATACGATGCTGCACGAGCTCTTGACTCGCAGAGGATCTCCTCTCCCCATCGGCTCCATTTGGCTTCGAATGGTCTTCTTGTCCGTGCTCGATGATATTCCCTCTCATCCAGCGGAGATGACTTCGGTGATACTCGACGCAGCGGAGGACAAGATCGAGTGATTTTATGAGGATCTTTTGATTACCACGGCTCTGAAGGATCGCTCTGTTCAGCTGCTAAGCCAGATATGGGCTCAGCGGGCCATCATGTTTGTCTTCGCTGATGGGCACGGTACTGACCGATGGGGAGCGACTCTTCGTGAAGATCGCCGCTTTGCCATGGTGGAGAAGGCAGAGAGCGAGTTAGAGAATTTTATCTATAGTTTTGTTAATTCTTGTACTTTCGATCCCATGTATGGTGATCTATTTCTTGTAGAATAAAATGTTCAATTAAATACTTTCTTTTTATCGTTGACCACCAAGTGCTCCCTTTCTAACATATGTTCTTCCTCTGATGTGTGTATGTGCGTATATGAATGAGCTCGATTTCACACATATCTGTAAATGAAACTTAAACCGGTGTAAACAGAAACAAATAGCTCTTGGCCGAAGATTTTGGCGGGAACAAATTCCCCCCACTACTTTGCCCACGTAAGTATGTACGTAGGTGAAGTAGTGCAGAGTTATGCATGGCCATGGAATTGAGGGCTTAGGAGACAAGGTTAGGGTCGTTGTAGCCTAAGACTTTTTTCGTCTTCATAAGCCGTAAGGGTCTCAAGAAGGTTATTTTTCCCTACGAGTCGAGAAGACTCCGTAGGTGTATTTTCTCCTTAGGAGTCGTGAGGATTCCTAAGTGTGTTTTCTCTTGAAAGTCGTAAGGATCTCACAAGAGAATTTTCCCCCTTTACAAGTTCAGAGGACTCGTAAGTGATTTTTTTCCCTCCTTGTCGATATTCGACTTTGGAGAGTGTGGCCCGTGGATAGTATACAATAGTCCATCTTGGACCTACCTGCAGGGCCCCAGTGCTTAGGAAACAGGTTGATATCCCCGTTGCCTAAGGCTTTTTCCCTACGAGTCGAGACGAGTCGAGAAGTTCTCGCAGGAACATTAATTTCCCTACGAGTCGAGACGAATCGAGAAGTTCTCGCAAAAATGTCCTAACGTCATAGTTAACCTCTGCCGATAGAAGTCCGTTAGGGTCTGTGGTACTAAGGTTTTTGTCCGTCGTACCGTCGCGTTGGCCGATGTATTCCCCGATATGCAATCTTGCTATTCGAGTAGCCCCACGACTGACGTGTCTCTGATCCCTTCGGGGGCTGGACAAGACGTCTTCAAGTAATCTCCCAGGTCATATTACCGTTGGAAGAGCAAGCATTAGGGATTTTCCATGCCGCTTTTTACTTGAGGCTAGGCTCAATTTAGGAGCACCGATGAGTCATGACCACTCCACGCTGGTGTGGGATGATCTCCGATAGTCTTTCAGGTTTTATTTGAGTTACCGTCAAGACCCTGAAGCTAAGGATCTTCCTTTGCTTCATTTTTTGACATTGTGCCTGCTATATTGTGACAAATGTCGAGATTGTCTCTAGGTTGTCTGTGAACTGTCGAGGCTTGGAACTAGGGACTTTGCCATGGTTCCGTTGTTTTAACCTTGGGATCGGTTGTTGGCGTTGCATCTGCATCCTGTTGGAGTGAGAAAGAACGCCGTTGTTGATCTCTTGGCTGTAGATGTTGCCGTCGAGACTAGAAACTAGGGACTTTGCCATGGCTCCGAGGTAGTCTCTAGGTTGTTGGTGAAGCGTCGAGGCTTGGAACTAGGGACTTTGCCATAGCTTTGTTGTTTTGACCATGGGTCAGTTGTTGACATTGCATCTACATCCTGCTGGAGTGAGAAGAAATGCCGTTGTTGATCTCTAGGCTGTCTATGAACCGTCGAGACCTGGCTCTCCTTCTGATGGAGCTTGGTGGGAAAATGTGGTTTTCCCTTTACATTTGTGCCCATGGATTGTATACAGGGGTCAGTATGGACTCACCTGCATGGCAGAAGTTTCATTTTTTTTCCACGATACTCTATCATTTCAGCTTTTTATATCGCTAAAGTCGCGATTGCCCAATCATTTCGGCTATTTTTCACGGTGCCCAATCATTTCGGCTGTTTTTTTCTTTTTACTCGCTGCTTTTTATTGCGAGTTGCCCAAACATTTCGGCTGTTTTTATATGCACATATTTTGCTCACTGATTTTTATTGCGAGTTGCCCCATCATTTCGGCTATTTCATATGCATTTTTAGCTCGCTGATTTTTGTTGCGAGTATAGAACTTGAGATCTGATACCAATCTTAGCATCAGCATCGCTGCGATTGGAATATGGTCAGGAGCGAATCATCATTTGCCTTGAGAGGGCTTGGAATTTGCTACCAATTTAAGCATCAGCATCGCTGCCACTGAAATGTTGCAAGGAGCGAATCATCATGTGCCTTTGCTGGTCTGAAAAAAGATGACTTAGTAAGCAGGGTTAGGATCCTGTCGACCAAGGCATTTGACTTTATGAGCCGTAAGGGTCTCACAAAGTTATTTCTCCCTATGGATCGTAAGGATCTTGTAGGTGTATGTTCTCCTTAGAAGTCGTGAGGACTTCTAAGTGGTGTTTCCTCTTTTAAGTCGTATGGATCTTCCAAGAGTGTTTTCTCCTTACAAGTTGAGAGGACTTATAAGTGTCGTTCACCATATGGGTAAACTTCCCACCAGTGGCAGAACTTGATGAGGGGATATTTATTTGTGCCCGTGGATTGTATACAAGGGTCAATATTAGAGCGCCTGTAGGGCAACTTGGGGAGTGTGATGGCTTAAGAACAGGTTCAGGTCCTTGTATCTTAAGGCTTTTGAATCCCATGAGCCGTGAGGGTCTCACAGGGGGGAATTCTCCTTACTAGTCGTGAGAATCTCGTAAGTGTAATTTCTCCTTAGGAATCGTGGGGATCCCTAAGTGTGTTGCTCCATTTGTGAGTCGTAAGGATCTCACGAAGGCGTTTTCTCTTCATAAGGTCGAGAGGACCTTGCAGGTGTCTTTATTTTAACAAGGTTGCGCCCTTTCGGGTTTTTACAAACTCACCAATAGCCCTGCTGTTTTAACTCACGGCGCCCTTTCGGGTTTTCATCCGTGCCCATTTCACTTGTGGACGTACCTTTTTTTTGGAACATATAGAAGACTTCTCCATCGGGGCAGCTGCGCGGCCAGCGGAACTTAAGTTGCAGTCCTCGCCGCTGGGACTTGTGGACTTGAATTCCACTATCGCCGTGTTTGAGGCGATGCATTTAGTTTAGGGACATCTCGGTCCGTTGTTAGTTTAGGGAAATCTCGGTCCATAGCTAGTTTTGAGGCGAAGTTTTGCCGGATACTACTTATAGAGTTTAGACTCAGGAAGACAGCGAGCGGACACGAGCGTCGTCATCTATCATTAACCTGAGTTGTAACTTGTCAAGCATAGTATTTCTTAAGGAACCGGCCGTTTATTGGCCGGAAGGGTCTTTCGCCATGCATATTCATGAGCAAGTAGGCCCCATCTTGGTAGACCTTGTCTATGATGTACGGACCCTTATAGTTCGGCTCGAATTTCCCCGCTTTGCACGGTTGGGAATCATAGGTCTTTTTACGACTAGCACGAGTTCGTCATGGTGGAATGTTCTCGGCCTGGTCAGTCTTTCGTATGAGCGCGTCATCCATGCTTTGTAAGCTTTCAGGTTTTGCTGCGCCATAAGACGAGTTTCATCGAGGGCATCGAGCTCCTCAAGTCGAAGATGGGCATTTTCTTCGTCCGTTAACTCATAACGAATCACTACTCGCAGAGAGGGTAGCTCTGTCTCCAAGGGGAGTACCGCTTCCATACCGAATACCAATGCGAACGGCGATGTATTTGTGGCCATTTTGAACGCAGTACGATACGCCCAGAGAGCTTCATGCAGTCTCTCGTGCCAGTCCCTTTTATTTCTGGACACTATTTTCTTTATGATCTTCGTCAAGGTCTTGTTGAAAGCCTCAGCTAGACCGTTAGCTCAGAGATTATAGACTGAAGAGTATGTCCAATATATATTATGCTGCTGTGCGAAGCGGCTAATCTTATGGCTTCTGTAGGCCGACCTATTATTCTAGATGATTCGTCGCGAAGTGCCGAGCCAGTAGATGACGTGTGTCCTGAAGAAAGGGAGGATGTTCTCCGACTTCACTTCCTTTAGCGGTACTGTTTCTTCCCACTTAGAGAAATAATCGGTCGCTGCCAGTATGAACCGATGTCCCTTAGACGATGCCGGCTCGATGGGCCTGATTATATCGGTTCCCCACATTTCGAACGGCCAGCTGGCTACCGTTGGGTATAGCGGATTTGGATGTTGGAGGATGAATTCCCCGTGAATTTGGCACGAGTGACACTGTTTCGCATATTCTAGGCAGTCCTGAATCATCGTGGGCCAATAGTAACCCATTCTCTTGATCTTCAACTTCATCTTCGGTCCGGCTTGATGGGAATCGCAGAGTTTGTCGTGAGTTTCTTGGACGACGCTCTTTGCTTCTTCTGGCCCCAAATATCTCAGCCACAGGCAGTCGAATGATCTCTTATAAAGATTATCATTGACGAAGGCGAAAGACAGGGTTCGCCACATGAGCTGATGTCTTGACGATGCGTCTTTGGGTGTTCGATGGGATTTGAAGTAGTCTATGAAAACTTTTCTCCAATCCTTAGCCTTTTCTTCGTCCTCTACTTGGAAGGCCTCTTGTTTGGTCGCTTCCTCTTCTTCAGACGTCTCCGGAGATATCTTTGCCGGCGCGAGAATCCGGCGGCTTTGCACAATGATCCTTACGTCATCGAGGTTTTCGTCGGCTGGTTCTTTAGCGAGCTTGGCTAATGCATCCGCCTTGATATTTTTCGCATGCGGTATGCTTTCCAGGATGTAGGAGAGGAATTATGTCAACAATTGTTGCACTCTCTCGCCATATTTTACCAACTCGGGTTTACATGTCTGATAGTCGCCATTTACTTGGCTAACGACCAGCTGGGAGTCTCCATATATGAAGAGGTTTTTGATCCCCATGTCGACAGCGATCTCAAGACCCTCTATCAAAGCTCCATATTCCGCTTCGTTGTTTGTTCTTGGTACCATTAAGGAAAGGGCAAACCGCATTATCCCTCCTTGTGGAGTCACAAAGATAAGGCCTACTCCGGCTTTGATTATGAGGGTGTTTTTCTTTCGCTTCTTCATGGAAGACGCTCCGTCGAAGTAGAGTTCCCATTGGACATTATTTTCCTCTATCTCCCCTTCGATTGTGTCGAACGCGTGTTCGTCTGGCAATTCACAATTTAAGGGAGAATCAGCTGATATCAGATGCTCAGCGAGAAAGCCGGCGATGGCTTGGCCTTTTACTGCCTTGAGGGGTCGGTATATTATCGAGAACTCCATCAAGAGGAGGGCCTATTTGGCAAGCCTTCCTGTTAGTATGGCTCTTGACATCAAATATTTGAGAAGATCCACTTTTGATATGAGATGGACCTCATGTGCCAAGGAATAATGTTGAAGCTTCATTATCGCGAAAATCAGTGCCAGGCAATGCTTTTCTATGGGAGGGTAGTTGTTTTCTGCCCCCAGGAGAACTCGACTCAAATAGTAGAGAGCTCTCTCTTTTCCTTGATCGTTCTCATGTGCCCATAGCGCGTCTAGAGAACCTTCAAGGGCTGTTGTATACAGGATAAGGGGTTTTCCCTTGACCGGAGCGGTCAGTACTGGTGGATTCTGCAGATATTGCTTGATTTCGTCCAATGCACTTTGGCATTTACGATCCCAAACGAACGAGGTCCCCTTCTTCATTAGATGGTTGTAGGGACGGCATTTGCCGGAGAGGTTGGCTATGAACCGCCAGATATACGCGAGCTTCCCTTGGAGAGACCGCAGTTATTTGAGAGTTCTTGGCGAGGGAATTTCCATAATCGCCTTGATCATTGATGGGTCTACTTCGATGCCTTGGTGTCGTACGATGAATCCTAGGAATTTGCCTGAGGAGACTCCAAAGGCGCATTTCAGAGGGTTCATCTTCAGATTATATTTCCGAAGACCTTGGAATACTATTTTCAAATGCTCCCAGTACTCCTCGTACGATTTGATTTTCACCACGAGGTCGTCGATATAACATTCAACAATCTCGTGTATGAGATCATCAAAGATTTTTGTCATGGCCCTCTGGTAGGTAGCGTCAGCGTTCTTCAAGCCGAAGGGCATCATCTTATAGCAGAATATGCCTAGCGGAGTCCGGAAGGCGGTGTGTTTTTGGTCTTCAGTATGCATTTTTATTTGATTATATCCTGAAGATCCATCCATGAAGGAGAAGACCTCATGAGTGGGCGTGCTATCGATCATCAACTCGGTAACAGGCACTGGGAAGTCATCCTTTGAGCAAGCTTTGTTGAGATCCCGAAAGTCCACGCAGATGCGTACTGTCCTATTTTTCTTCATCACTGGGACAATGTTGGCGATCCAGTCAGGATATTGAACTTCTTGGATGAATCCGGAGTCGATTAGTTTCTTGACTTCGGTATTGATACTCATCTCGAGTTCAAGGCGCATTCTTCTTGGCACTTGCTTGACTGGCTTAACATCCAGCGATATAGCCAGTTTATGCACTGCTATTTCTGGATCTAGTCCCGGGATCTCGGAATAGTTTCACGCGAAGCAGTCTTTATACTGCATAAACACGTATTTTAGCGTGGCCACCTGCTTTTCAGACAGTAGCTCACTGACGAACGTTGGCCTCGGCTCATTTTCTGTCCCCAAGTCGATTTTTCTCAGGTTGTCCGCTGTGGTATGTATCCCATCTTCCAGCTCTTTTGGCGCCGGTGGAAATTCTAAAACTACATCATCCTCATCCTCATCCTCATTTGTGAAGCACCGGGAAAGGTCATCCATATTCTCGTGCTCTCCTTTTTTTGATAGTGTTATCACGTGGCAGGTACGAGCTCGTTTCCAAGCTCGATGCTGATCTAGACTTTCCCTCGCAATCACTACTAAAATAGGGGGTTGCCCCTACGGATAATAGCATCTGTAGGGGCAGATTTCGTTTGGCCCTACGGATTAATCCGTAGGTCTAAACGGTTGCCCCTACGGTCCTTCCATATTTATTTAAAAATTATTAAATCTTAAAGTGTTGTTTGCCCCTACGGAGCCGCAAACCAAGCACCTACGGGTATATCTGTAGGGGCATCTAAATAGAGATTTAAGTGATCGATCCCTACGCTAATTATTTCTTATTCCCTTATCAGTTGCGCGCGAACCCAAATCCCCAAACCCTCGTTCCCGCCGATCGCCATTCTCGTCGTCACCGTTCTCGTCGTCGCCAGCGCCGGCCGAATCGTCGTCGCCACCGCCTGCTTCTTCCTCATCTCCGTTCATCGTCGCCATCGCCTGCTTCTTCAACCTACGGCCGATTCGTCGTCGCCACCGATTCGTCGTCGCCACCGCCTGCACAGGTTAGGAAATCTTAATTAAACAAATTTTTGAATGTTTTAGGTCTATGGTTCAGGGTTTGGGTAGGCATCGGTTGGGGTTAGCGTTAGGGTTAGGGGTGGGGCTGGGGGCTGCTGTTGCGGTTGGGGTTGGGGTTCGGCAGGGGGTAGCGGTTGGGGTTGGGGTTGGGGTTGGGGTTGTGTGTCCCTGAGCACTTCTTGATTGGGGCTGGGGCTGCAGCTAGGGCTGTGGTTGGGGTTAGGGCTCGGGCTGCGGTTAGCGTTAGGGTTGGGGCTGGGGCTGGGGCTCGGGCTCGAGCTGCGGTTGGGTTGGGGTTCGGCAAGGGGTTGCTGTTGGGGTTGGGGTTGGGGTTGGGGTTTTGGATTTCAGTGTCTAACTAGTTAATTTCCATTCTAATTAGCATTAAGCTCGTTAATTGAAATGTTGATGATGATCATAAGAGGAAAATGTGTCTAGTTTGAGAAGGTGTTGGAAACTGGACTAATAATGTGGGTAAAGCCCAGTTTAATTAATAATTTTATTTGTCATTCTCAAATTTTCTTGGAAACGGAGACTGTTTTTTTGAACTTTTAGACGTTGGGCATGTTGGGTTGAATTTGTTTGCTAATTGCATAAGATGCTCATAAGATTCTGGATTTTGAGGATGTGCCGTTGTAATTGGAAATGCTTAGAATTATAGGAACTTCTTTGTTTTAGCTATATATAATTGCAAAAAAAAAGACACATTTCTGATTTGAAGAAAAGGAAGGGCAAGATAGGGATTTAGTTATGGATTTTACTTGGGCGTCTCCTCTTTTAATACATGTCAATCTTTACAAAAATATCGTGTCACATATTCGGTTTTAGCATCTGTACGCAACTGCTTTGATTATCATCATGTTATTAACATCTTTAACTTCTATCATTTTTCTAATATGTTTCATAGTTAATATAATAATCCTTTGTTTATATTTGTTGACAGTGGCCTTTCTTTTGGATGAACATGTTTTTTGATGTATGTTTCAGTCATGTGAATTCATATGTTGCGTATAACGCTTTATGATATCAGTATCCTATATTTGTAGTTTTAATTGTTGATTGTTATAGATGAATGCCATTGCAATAATAGTTTTTGGTAGATGAATGCCATTGCAATGTAGGATGATCAGTTCTATCAATCTTGATCTCAATGGTTTAAAATCATGTTACACATACAACACGAATGCACAACAAACGCATCATTAAAGAGTGATTCAAGATGTTCAAGTTAAAACCAATATATGATATTTGATGATAATATGAAACCTTCATATTCTCATCGATACTCATATATGAAACTAAAAGCGCCACTTAGTCCCCGTCTATCGGTTAACATACGTGCGATAATTTATTCTTTTCAATGACAAACGCACACACAAAGCATATACACGGATTTTATCCTTTGTCAGTAACTATCCCGTTCTTATATTTCTCAATATAGTCAGCATAACCTACAATTTATATGTTATACAGTCTAACATGGCATATGAGTACATCAAAGTTAAGGACTGGATGTATGTGGATTGGAAACAACGTATGCAACCTAAGTTTGTCGCAGGAGTTGCTGCTTTCCTTGAATTTGCACGCGCATATAATAATATCATAATAGAGAAGATTCTCTGTCCGTGCGATAGATGTGGCAATAAGTATTGGCAGAAGGTAGAATTGGCAGAGCTTCATATTGTAAAACATGGGTTTACTAGACTTTATACAACTTAGAAATATCACGGGGAAGGAGAAGAATGCAGTACTGCGGCAGATGAAATAGAACACGATAATGCGGCAGGAGAAGAAGAAGAATTCGGTAATGCGGCAGAAGGAGAAGGCGGTAATTTATTTCCATCAGAAGAAATGGAGGATATGGTAGAGGCTGCCCTAGGTGAATCTATTCGTACCGAAGATGACATTCCTTCCGGTCAAGGACCCCGTGCGGATAAATATGAAAATTTCATGAATGATGCTAGGAAACCAATTTATGAGAATACAAAGTATTCCACCCTCTCATGGTTCGTCCAACTTTTCCAGATTAAGTGCCTAAATGGATGGAGCAACAAGTCATTCACAATGCTTCTTTCGTTCTTGAAAGATTCTATGCCTCCGGGAAATAATGTGCCCGACAGCTGGTACGAAGCCCAGAAGATGATGTCTGATTTGGGTCTAAAATGCGAGAAGATTCAAGCATGTCCTAAAAATTGCGTGTTGTACCGGAAAGAAAATTCAGATTTGAAAGAGTGTCCAACATGCGGAGAGGCCAGGTATAAGCCGAAAGATTCTGATAAGAAGCCTGATATACCTGTGAAGATAGCACGATACTTTCCCATAACACAGAGGCTACAGAGGCTATTCAGGTGCAAGAAAACAGCCGAGGCAATGATTTGGCATCACCGTGCTCCTCCAAGCGAAGATGGAAAAATGAGTCATCCAAGAGATTCACCGGCATGGAAGGATTTCGATAAGAGGCACGCAATATTCAGTAGCGATCCTCGCAATGTCCGGCTCGGACTGGCTACTGATGGCTTCTGCCCATTCAACTATATGGCTGGAAGTCACAGCACATGGCCCGTTGTAATGATAATTTATAATCTGTCGTCTTGGTTGGCTATGGACCAATCATACTTTATGATGCCTCTTCTTATCGACGGACCAAACTCACCGAGAAACAATATCGACGTCTATCTCCAACCTCTGATCGAGGAGTTGAAATCTTTGTTCATTGATGGTGTAGAGACATATGATGCAAACACAAATACAACCTTCATATTGCGTGCAGCTTTAATGTGGACAATTAATGACTTTCCTGCATATGGAATGCTATCAGGTTGGTCCGTACATGGTCACAAAGTATGTCCTCATTGCCATGAACACACAACATCGAAATTCTTGAATTTTAGCAGGAAGGTTTGTTATTGCGGCCATCGACGTTTCCTGCCTCCAGACCACCCCTATAGGTTAGACACGGTTCACTTTGATAGTCATCAGGAGCTTCTTGGACCTCCATCCCCATTGTCCGGAGAGGACGTGACTGCTAAATGGGATGGTTACAATAACGTGACCTTCGGGATGGATCCGACGAAACAGGTCAAACCACAATATTGGAACAAGTTAAGCATTTTCTTCGAGCTTCCGTACTGGTCTACAAATTCAGTGCGTCATTGTCTGGACGTCATGCATATAGAGAAGGGAGTATCAGAGTACATACTTAACTTGCTTCTTTGTAAAGACGGGAAATCGAAAGACAACATGAATGCTCGGATGGATCTACAAGAGTGGGGAATAAGAAGTGAATTGCACCCTAGACCGGTAGCGGGTAAACCGGGCAAGTTTGTACTTCCCAATGCCGCTTATTATATGTCACAACCGGAGAAGAAAAGATTCATGCAGGTGTTACATGATTTGAAAGTCCCCACGGGTTTCTCAGAATCATTCAGCAAGAAAATAAAAATTGTGAAGGGCAAGATCGATGGGCTGAAAAGTCATGATCACCATGTTATCGTGGAGCACCTTCTTCCATTAGCCCTCAGGACTTCTCTCCCCGACTCGGCTGGTCTAGTAATCAACGACCTATGTTGTTTTTTCAGGGAGTTGTGTGCTAAAACACTGGAGGTTGCGACGCTGGATAAACTAGAAAATTCTATTGCGTTGATACTTTGCAAGTTTGAGCGTATTTTCCCACCGTCATTCTTCGATATCATAATACACTTGACGGTTCATCTTGCAACTGAAGCGCAGTTAGCCGGACCGATACAATATCGATGGATGTATCCCGTCGAGAGGTACGTGTAATTTTTCGTTTCGCGCAATTTATAAATTTATTGTTGTCCTGTATGCCCGTATTTATTTATTCAACATATTCTCATTAGGTACCTCTATACTCTTAAGAAGTATATTCGCAATAAAAATCGACCAGAGGGTTCTATCATGCAAGATTATCTTCTTGATGAAGCAACCACATTTTGTTCCCGCTATCTGGACGAGAACATTGAGACAAGGCTTAACCGACCATGAAGAATTCAAGACGGGCCATATGGTAAAGCCGAGTATAAGAGGGTAGACACTATGTTTATCAACAAGATATACCGGTTTATCTTGCTTAATTGCGCATGTCTTGAACAAATTAGAGAGTAAGTTTTTTTGGATTAATTGTTATATCTGTGTTTGTGTGCGTATGAAATGATATAATATTAATGTCACAATTATTTGTCGAAAACAGAATTCATTTTAACGAGGTACGTGAGGGGCATCCTGATTGGAACGAAGAACGTTTGGAAAAATACCATCAGGATAATTTTTGTGATTGGGTCACAGATCATGTAAGTTATTCGAATAACATTTTATTGCTATCAGTTTTAATCTAAACTTGTATCGTTATGTATTTGTCGTAAAATTTGTTTTGTTAGATCCACGATCCGAACTTGTCTGCATCATTTGAGAGTGATTCAAGATGTTTAGCTCAATTTCCTAGTATGGAGGTTGCATATTACAAAGGATTTGGTGTCCTTGGATACAAATTCGAAGTTAAGGACATAGAAACATCTAGAACCACTAAGAATAGTGTGATTGCGACGGTAGGATCAGACGGTGTGATTTGCTATGGATACTTAAATTGTATACACGGCATCCACTATCCCGGACGATAAGAACCCTTTTATATATTCCAGTGTACTTGGTACGATCCGCGAACCGATACGGACAGGTGGAGAAGCAATATTGGGACTTGGAAAGATGAATATGGATTGACCAGTGTGAACACACTTCGATTTTACGGTCATGAAGATCCGTTTATCTTTCCGAACCAAGCATTCCAAGTATACTACTCATAGTGTTTGAAGCATCCGGGATGGAGTGTTGTATGCCGATGGAAACCCAGAGATGTCTACGATGTCCCAGAATTCGAGGACAGCGATGAGGACAAAGAAGAAAGAAGGCTTAAAGTGCTCCGACCGTCAGTTTCGAAGGACGGGTTGTCTTCGACCGATCATGAAGTTACGTGGGTTAGAAATGACATCGACGATGAAATCCAAGTAGATATGTATAATGCGCCCACGAAACGAAAAAGGTTATCAGTAATGTTATATTATTACTTCACATTTTACGCTCTATACATATATAGTCAATACTTTTAATGATTGTCTAATGTGTCCACGAACCGTTTATCTAGATTTAATGACGATGTCGGGAGCAGCGAGGGACGGCAGGAGCTCTAGCCGCGGCAGAAGCAGAGGCATAGCGGTTCTGCCGCCCGGAGAGCTCCGTAGGGAGCTTCAGAGGGTCGGTCTTGCACCCAGATCGGAGACCCCTTCGGATGCCTCCTTCCGGGTGGATTTTTCCACACCTCCAGGTATACTGCACGCATATCCATTTTGAATGTAATATTACAGATATTCATGCCTGTTTATGTCAAAATTACTTATACTGTCAATGTTTGATTGTCTAGTTGTTGGTGATGCGTCCATATCTGGGACAGAGACCACTCCCGCTCCTCCAGGTATGTTTATATATCATATAGTGCATGTATATTGATTTAGAATGCTATATCATAAATACACACATTCCTTTTGCTCTTACTTAGCAATTTTTATTATTGTCTAGCTGTAGGTGGTGACACCACCGCACCTGCGGGTATGTTTATATATCCTATAGTGCATGCATATTGATTTAGAACGTTATATTATTGATCTACACATTCTTTTTGCAATTACTTATATAATCTATTTTTAATTGTCTAATTATAGGTGGTGCGTCCACATCTTCCGCAGGGGCCACTCCTGCCGTTTCCATACCCTCCGTATCGTTTGCAGGTTAGTATGAATAAATTTAAAATATTTATTCATTTTACATATGCTCTATAGAATAAATATGAATTTCATGGAAATTTAGCGTCGATGTTTATTTTCTAGTTAGAGGGGATGCGTCCGCATCCGGGACCCCGGTTGTTCCTCACCGGAGGAACTATCGTCCCGCTCGTGCTGCTGCCCGGGCCCAGGCTCGTGCGATAGTCACCGAAGGTATATATCACACTTGAATTTTCGTTTAACCTTGATTTCTTAATACAACTTTGTCTTAATATTGATTGTCTTGATATTTCGTGCAGACGCAGGGCCTCCCCATCCCCAGAGGGGGACTCGAGGCCCGAATCAGTCCCATAGGCTGAGGCCTACAGAGCTAGGGGGAGGCAGCATTCCCCCCTTTTTTTACCCTTGACTATCGCTATACTGGTCCTCATGCCGAGAGGTTCGGCCGGTATATGGGGGACGAGAGCCGGCTCGTGAAGAACTATCCACTTCACGTTGAGTGGGGCGAGCCGCACCAGCGCTCATTCGCCCTCTTCTTTGATCAGGCTCGGGTACGTATTAATATATATTTTCAGTTGATCTATCCGCTTATCATATTTATTATTAACACTTGCAATTTAATAACAATGTTTTTTTTGTATTTTCAGTTGGATTACGATTTTCAGCCTGTAGCCGACCCTGATCATCCGGGGAGGGTGCTCGACCTTCATGCTCTGTACAATGGCCTGATGAAGAACATGTAGGCCAAGGTCCGATACAACAGGAATGAGCTGAAGGCCGACTGCTACTCCCTGTGGATGGCGACCCCCGAGGCAGAGAGAGCGGCCCTCCTATCTACTCCGGCGTTTGCGAGAGTTGACGTAGAGACATGGCCTTTATTGTGCGAATATTTCGACTCCCAGCGCAAACAGGTATGTATTTTAAATGTAATTCATTGTTTATGATATAATTTATTTTTTGTGTTCCTTAATTAGAAAACTAAATGTTAATGCGTTGTACAGAAACAGTCCGCTCAGAATACAGAGAACAGGAAGTCGGCGAAGAGGAGTCGCCCTACTTACACAGGTGACTCGAGGAATATTACTCGAGCCATGGAGTTATCGGTAAATTACAATAGACCGACCTTTGTGATATTCTGCAATATTAAGAGTTATTTTCTAATATTTCTAATATTAAGAGTTATTTTCTAATATTGCAGACAGCTCGGACCGTGGAGTCAGGTGGTACACCGAGCGTGCTGTCTGCATATCTTGCCGTCCACGGCACCTCGACAGATCCCGCCACGGGCGAGCTTCGATATCCCGACGTCGCTACCCTGGAGTATTGCGTAAGTGTTAATATTTTTTCTACCCAAATTTGAAATTTTAGTTTTGGAAGGTTCAAGTTTAAATTTTATACTTATACTTTACTGCTTAATGTGGGTGTAGGAGCGGGTGGTTGAGCAGGCCGAGGCCTCGGGGATCGATTTTATCGGACAGAGCGATCCGAGGCTGCTGACCCCAGTTCTGGACGCCGCACACGGAGGGCACCACGGAGGTTAGGTGAGAGGACGGGGACTGGGCCCTAGCAGGGCCCATATGAGGTTGGACTCCACCCCGGCGGTTACTTCCTCCGTCTCCAGTGACCGACGTGTCCATCAGGAACTGGAGAGCTTGAGGGCCACCGTTCAGGAGTTGAAGGAGATGCTGGTATGTATACTACTTTATAGTAAAATATCATATCATATTATATAGATATCAACATATCCATAATTAGTACGTAGCTTGAGTTTATTTGGTTTTAGACTTAAGTTTGATTAATCATACATACATATGTAATTAAATTAAACAACGGTTTTCCAAACTAGATATCCAAACGGGGTTTCGAAATAACTTAATAATGATACGAATTCGAATAATACACAGTTCTTACACGCTTATTACACACGTTAGGTCCAGACGCGACAGGGTACATCGGCCGAGCCTCCACATGCATCTCCTTCGGCTGCTGCTCCGCAAGCCACTACATCTACTGCGGTTCCGCAGACAGCTCCTATAGCTCCACCGCCCGCTCAGACTCCCGCAGCCGCGGCTCCGCAAGCGACTACCTCGACGGCGGCTGCGCAGACCACATCGCCAGCTCCACAGGCCGCTCAGACTCCCGCTCGAGCCGAATTGCAGAATTTATTGACCGAGGAGCAGGCGTGCGTTATTCTATCGTTATTCAGAGGTGGAGCTGGATCGAGCTAGGGTAGCTTTTTGGTTCTTATTTTTTGAAACATGTATTTATTTATATCATACATATTGTACTACATTTTGAAACGATATTGATATTGGTTTATATTTATATCATATTCAGTTTTTGGGTTTCTTTTGTATATTATATGCGTGAGATGTGATTATGAATACTGCGATATATGTTGTATGATGATTAATTTTATATTTTATTGTTTTATATATTATTGTGCACAGGACGGGAAAAAATCAGGAAGCCCTTTTTTTTTAAAAAAATACAGATAATGTGTACCTACGGATTAATCCGTAGGTACACATGTTGCCCCTACGGCTATAACCGTAGGGGCAAAATATCTGCAGTAACTGATATTTCCCCCCTGATCTCAGTACCAGGGGGGTTGGGAGTGCCCCTACGGACATATCCGTAGGGGCCATTGCTTCGCCCCTACGGATAAGTACCTACGCAGATATCCGCAGGGGATAGTACGTGGCCCTACGGCTATATCCGTAGGTACAGTTAATATATTTAAAAAAACCGTAAATAATATAACTTTTTTTACCCTACGGCCTACTCCGTAGGTGAAACAGGACCTACACAGAAATCTGTAGGGGCAAGTTCAGGGCTTCAACTTGCACCTACGGCTTTTGCACCTACGGGGTCTTTTTTCGTCCCTACGCACATCTCCGTAGGGGCAGTGGGTTGCCCCTACCGATAAATCCGTAGGGGCAACCCTTATTTGTAGTAGTGAATGTAGGTTGCTTTTGGCTCATGCTTTCGTGGTGGGGCTACCCTCCAACTGTCGGATAGAGCAAACTTGTCTCGCTGATATTGGTGTTCGACCTAGTCTTTGAAGGTGAAGCAGTCTTCAAGAGGATGTCATATTGCTCGATGATAGGAGCAATAAGCCGGATGATGGACCTCGTTTATTTGCTCGGGGTACCGAGACTCCGGGAGTGTCATCATTTGATGCTTCATGACAAGGTTGAATATTTTCCTTGTCTTGTCTTGAGGGAAAGAGTATTCCCGACCCATATTTTTCATAAAAGACGGCTTCCATCTAACTTTTTCTCGATCGCGTGGCTTCTTGGATCCACTTAGCTGTTTTTGAACGTCATTCCCGTCCTTCACCTTGTTGTTGCTTCTGCGTCAGGCTTTTTTTCTTGCCACGAGAGCGTACAGCGGGCTGAGGGTGAAGGGCATCGTCGTCTTCTCTTTCTGTAGCCTGCTGAATGAGACGTTGCGTTCTGGATTTCTCGTAAATGGCCATTTCACGACTGTGGTCATCCTGAACCTTTTGACCCACTTCCCTTATTAGCTTGTCAATCTGTTCTTCGAATGGAGGACTTTGTATTCTCACGGCGGGATCTCGCTCTGGTTCGACATCAGCGCTATCTGGAAATGCATTCGCTTCTCCACCGGAGTTATTTATGACATGGCAGCCATGGAATCGCTCCCGTTTCTTGGACTGAACATATCCAAGTCCCGTCGTCTCTATCCTCGCGCTGGGCATTTTTCTCCGAGTCCCGGGAACGTCCCAAATCTTGTTGTAGAACTGGGCTTGTCGAGCGGTTTGTTTGAAGGGTACGCCTTGGCATCTTAACAGCCTTTTCAATCACTCTGCGTAATATCTGGGCAGACGGATTGGTTGGAGCCTATCGAGCGCAAAATCAGCACCAAGCCAGACTTCTTTTTCCACTTTAGTCTCCTTAGATTGGTAGAAGAGATCGCCTTTTCACCTTTTTGCCTAGGAGGAATGTAGAAGGTCTGCAGGTCTTGTACGCCGTATGTATCAAGCGTATCAAGTTCCTTATAATGCTGCTGCGGAGCCATGGTGATTTGCAAACTCTGATCAGCTCCAATGAAGGTTTGTATTGATGGACGAACAGAGAACACTACGTTGACATCGTCTTCAGATTCGCTGTCAAAGACCAAAATAGGAGTAGATGGTCCTGGCCTGCTGTCTTGGGGTTGCCCCGAAAAGACTATCTCTTCATCCTCCTCGGTATTGCTCCCAAAGTTCGGGATGGTGGCGAAGGCTTTTTGTTTATTCTCCAGTTTACGACATCTTTCCGTATCTTCGAAGTTTGGTAAGAAGTACTTAGTGTCCTCATACTTGCGGACTTCATTTACGGAGAATGGGTTTAACTCCCCTGTAACTGTGTACTCAAGGCCGTCTTTGAAGTACTTCATACACTGATGTTGCATAGAAGGGATGATGTTGTACTTATGTAACCAAGGCCTGCCGAGCAGAGCGTTGTAGCAAGTCTTAGCATCGATGAAATGAAACTTGATATCAGTGATGAGCATCCCGAAGCATAATGTCAGTATTACGGACCCAAGCGTCTGTGATGACTGCGAGTCGAACCCAGAGATAGTAATTTTGTCCCGGGCCAGGTGCTGAACATTCATGCAGATTTCCTTTACCACCTTCACGTTGAGAAGGTTGAAGGAAGACCCGTTGTCAACCAGAATCTTCCCTATCTTGATGTCGTGGCAGTACCTGGTGACATATAGAGGACGGTTGTGCTCGCACGTTCCGAGGAGGAGATCTTCATCGCCGAATGTGATGTCATCTGTATGAACCTCTGCCAGCTCGTCCTTCATCTTTTCTTCTGCAAAGAAAGCTTGGAACCGATCAGGCTCTTGTAGCGCCTTGATTAAAGAATCTCATGCCTCTTTGTATATGAGGAGAGCATCCAATATGTTCAGTTGTGAGGGTATCTTCCTTAGATGTGCCAGAACATTGTAATCCACCTTGTTTTTCCTAGGCGGTTCCTTGGCTGCGAGCTCTTTAACGACTCTATCATCGAGGGCAATTTCCTCAGGGACTTTTTCCTTCCCCTTGTCTCTTTTGCTCGAACCTTTGTTTATAGGCCCGAGGTTCTTCTCAGGCAGTGTACGGTTACGCAGCTGAATGTTCTCACAGTTCTTCACCTCTTCTTCATTTCCAGAGGTGGATTCCTTGAAGAGAGGGCCAAGGGCTATTTCTTCGTCAGAATCGCTCCCGAAAGTAAGAACTTAAGATTTTTCTTTTGTCAAAATGACATCAACCATATAACATTTGCCAGTCATTTTTCCACGCTCATCTGTTGCACTTTTCGCTATCGATGAGCTTTACGCTTCATCCTCTTGAAGTGTTGTCGGTGGGAAATATATCCCTGCCACCACTTCTTGAAGGCATTGCACCCTTCGGTGGGGGGTGTAACCTTTCGATGGTATGAGCAGTAGTTCAGGTGTACATCCGCTTCGTCAAGGCACGTACTCTCGGGAGTATTTCCTTCGAAAGGTGGCAGCTTCATTCCAATTGACAGGGCTTTGGCGAACCGTTCCCCCGTCTTAAACTTGCTTTTGTTTGCCGTGGGTGTGCTTCGATCCAGTTGGAGTACTTTGTGACTCTTCCTTACCGTAGCTTCCCCATCCTGACGCCGACACTTGGCCTTTTCGTATATAGACGTTTCACATTCTCGGTCGGCTTTGCTCTTTTGAAGGGTTTCGTTTAGCAACCTGTCAATCAATTAGTCTGACGGCTCCAGGGATTTTTGCACCGGTCTTGCCCCCAGTTCCTCTGTGTTGCTTTCCAACGCCGAGGGAGTTTCTTCATCTTTTAACGACGAGTGAGAGACCATGTGGCAACTCACTACATAATCCTATGGTTCTTCTGACGAGTCATTTCCCTCATCGATGTCATTGTCTCCATTCTGAAGGATATGGTTGAGAAACTCTTCGAGAGTGACTGGGGTCCGCACCTTCTGGTTGTATTCCTCCAGCGCGTCAATGTACTTTTGCAGGTCTGTACGCTCGTTATCAGGCTGTACGGGCTTCCTGGTCTTCTTCTTTTTCTTCGAAAACTTTGAAGGCTTGACCTGGATGTTTTGCCCATCGCTACAAGCTTTCGGTGTTGAGCGCGGTTTAAGCATCCCCTCAATGATCTCAGGCTCTAGCGGGCTTTTCCATTTGATCGCCGGGCATGCTTGAAGATCCTTCAGCATTCTTTTAGTTTTAGCCCAAACGAAAATTTCCCACGGAGCTTCTTCTATAAATGAGCATGATGCATGTTCATCTCAGAAAAATGCATCTTAATACCACTCATTCATTATATATTTTGTAATATATCGGTGCTATTAACCAGTGTCTGCTCAGTAAATACAGATTACAGATATCCATGACACAATACTGCAAACACACTCAAAATTATGGATATAACGTTTGTGAACCGACACTACAACCGGAACTGCAAACCGATAAATGACCAAAGAGTTCTTTTGCAAATAAATGTGTACACACAATTTTGGTCCAACACAATACAAGTGTGCACATGCTCTTTGGCACATGGACCATAGTGGGGCTGCCCATGGCACAAGTGAGGTGATGTGTTATAAATGCATAAAGATGTGATGTGATATAAAGCTACAAGTTTCCCTCCAAATCCCTGAATGCAGACCAGGTTCATATAGAGAAATCAAACAGCACCAGTAGGATTATGGAGATCACACAATATCACATAACCAACACGAGCCAAATAGCTTGGACCTAGCCCGGCAAGACCCCACCAAAACCCGGTGCCGCCGGTTTTATCATATCCATTCGTCCATAATTTTCTTCTGTCCATCCCTTGCTGTCACATCATCTTATTTTTATTGTTTGTTTAATCTTATTTTGAGCCTATAAATACAGATCAGCGAGTAAGGGAATGGAGGTGATACTTTATATAGCATATATACTTGGATACACAACTCTTTTTCATTTTCCTTTTTGTTTTAGTTCTTGTACACAGCTAGTTCACCTTGAGCTCTTTGCCTTCTCTTGATCTTGCAAGCTCTTCATTGAGCTTGCAAATTTAAGTTTTGGTTATTGAACTCAAGATTTATATCATCACTTGAAGTTAATAAAGCTTTCATTTTTGGGTTCTTAGTATTGTCTATCTATTTTACTTGTAGTTTATTCCTCGCCATTTACTTTCTTGCAATGTTGTTTTATTCTTTTCTTTTATTATTTCATGTGCTCTTTCTTTTTGTTGTTTTGATGGGTTGTGAATAATGGTGTTGTTAGGAAAAAGAATGGAATTGTAAGTTAAGGTTTCTTTTCTCATTTCCTTTGCCCGATATTTTCCAATTGAACTCCGTCCAAACCTTACACAAGCGCTCCGTTAGGCATCCTGCCCAACCAAGGTATCGGTGATCCCTAACCGTGACCGGTTGCGTTCGGTTTGGCCGGAGGCGAAAGTTAAGAGACAAGAACAGACGGACAAGGGTCAATAAGCCGAATTTTACAAATACCGTGCTTAAGAACCCTAATCTACGTTGTTGCCGATTGCTCTAGCTTCAATGGTCAAGCTCGGTACAAAGGATTGAGTACGGACTTTCCTAACTTACACTAACCTATCTATTCCTAACAAACTTATACTTTGCATATACAAACACATAGGTTAGAAACGAACCGTTCCGACCCTTGCATTAACTCGTGATAACAAGAACGTAAAATGCACCGTCTCCCTGCGGACGACCCGTACCCATCGCGGCTAGCTACACGCGACGCCGTCTTGATTGCGGTTAACTTTAAAACTTAAAACGACATGCCAAAAGCGTGCCAATCAAATGGCGCCATTGCCGGAGAGATGGTAACATTTTTATTCTTGTTATTTCAGGTTAATCTCTGTTGTAACACCCTAGTTCATTTATACCAGTTCTGTTTTAGGTATTTATTTAATTATGCTTATTTCTTGATTTATTGTTGTTTGGGTGTGAATAGTATAATTGGCATCTGTATTTGCATCCGACCCGACCCGCATACTGGAAACCCGTCTTGATTTCTGTTTATGATTTATCCCGGCTTATTACGTGGATCCGTGCACTTTTACATTTTATATACTGCATTCTGGTATTATATCTGGCATCTGTATTTTTTTAATATAACAAATATAATCAAATAATATATTTTAAAAATACCTAGCATGATTTGTATCATACCCCTGACCCTGTGGTTCCATTCGTACATCGTATTCTTGTTCCGTTTATTGAAACGGACTCGTCTGGATCGCTACGTGCATTTTACGTGCATCCGTTCTTGGGGGTATACATTTTTATCAACCGGACATCGCATTATGGTTTTAACTTATCCGTATATTCTTTATATTTAAAAACTAGATTTTTAGACATAACCCAGAAATTTTTCGGAGTACTTTTGTTTTAGCCTAAAAGCCCAAGTTTATATATTATTATATTTCTAAACTAATTTTCCTGTTTATTACTGTTCACTTATCGTTTTATATATATTATATTATATATATTATTATAATATTATATTATATTATAAATATTATTATAATATTATATTATATTATATATTATAAAAAAAATTACTTCTCTCTCTCCCCGTTCTCTCTCCAATCTCATATCTCTCTCTCTCTTACATATATAAATATATATATTATTTAATCATATCCTAACAATCAATCTGTCTCTCTTTCTCTTCTATCGTTCTTTTCTCACTCTCTCAATCCACGCCTACAATCTCGCATGTCCCTCTCTCGCTTTTTTTTTCTTTCTTCCACCAACCTACTCCGCCAATCACTCTCGCTCTCTGTCTCTCTCCTCCGCCTGATCTCTCCATCTCTCTCTTCTCTATATATATATTTAACCCTCACTTCCTATACCTCACATCTCTCTCTCCTCATCCTTCTTCTTTTCTTTTTCTTTTCCACGCCAGCCTTCGCCTCCTGCAAACCCATGCGAGAGCCGTCACCCTCACCGCCGTACACATCCGTTTTGCGATCCGTTCAGGCAAGTTTACCTTGCTACATGCTATTCTAATACATTTATTTTCCTATGAATAAAATATCACATGTTTACTGCATTGCATCCCATGTTACAGTTTTACAATTTTGATACCCGTACGTATCTATACCGTTATTTACATATCTAGTCACATGCAAGTAAAACTTGCTACATACTATTTAAATTATTTTATACCTAGTTAAATATAGATTATACCTGTAGTGTACATTTAGTACCACATGTTTCATTTTATCACGTTTCGATGTTCCATTTGCATTCGCTTATATCATTTTAGATCTTGTTCATGAAAATAATCTTGTTACATAGTAGATTACCCATTTGCATCCATACTAATATTTATATCACATAATGCTTATGTGTACAGCCCATAGTACCATTTTTAGTTTATAACTTTTCGGACACCTATTTGCATCCACCTCGTCATATATATATACAATTGCATCCATAAATCATATTAATACCTAATAATGTAATATTAGCATTCCATATTTGATAAAGTGTATTTTAATTAGTGTTAGAACTATAACTTTAACCCTAATCGATAACTGTGCATCCATATGTTCTAATCTATACCTATTTTGAATACTACATCACATTATTCCATTATATTGTTACATTAGTACCCCATACTTGTTCTGTGTACCAATGCTTAGTATAGTTTGATTTTTGAGCACCCACGTGATACTTGGGCACCCCTGACATGACTTGATACACTACTACTTGATACGACTTGATACCTGAGCACTTCTTGACATGATTGGATTTGTATACACTACCTGACTTGACCTGATGTACCTTAGCATGACATGTTACCTGATCTTGTTACTAATGCCAACAACCTTGATATGTTGTCCCTACGGACATTTCCTGTTGTCTATCCAGACAAACCTGTAACTGCTTGATCCTGTGTTGGCATTAGCTTCAGATTTATCAATACCTGACTTGAACATATAACTTGGGGGTATGGGGAAATCAATGATGAAACCTGACTTGTAACGCGACAGTTCGATGCCTTTACTGATCAGTCTTACGGGCTAGGCCAGCCCCGGAATGATGCTACTGACATCATTTGTCTTTACATACTACCTTTTACTGCCTTGCGGCACGTCTCGGATTCAGCCCGAGAGTCTTGATTGTGGTCCCGGGCACGCACGGGATACTATTGAGTTACATCGATGATTCGTCAAATTGATTTCAAAGACTTAAGAGTAGATAAGCCGGTAGACTAGTTTAGATTACTCACTGCACACTACCCCCCACTATCCTCACTTATATTACTGTTATACCTGCTTACCATTTATGATCATACATGCATGTCTTGCTACCCCTGTTTATATATTATTGCTTGATGTTATAACGCACTGACATCTGGGTTTTGCATGGCCCAGATTCTTTACCTGCGCTACAGGCCGAGCAGGAGTACTTCAGTCAGCTGGCTGAGCACTTGTCAGTAGTTAGTTCTTTTATTTTCAGTACTTTCATTCCTGATGTGAGCCCACATTATGAGACATACATTCCAGTTGTACTTGTATTAGATCTTTTGCTTCCACATTATTTTATTCTTGACTCGTTTTATTATGGCTATGGACATGTATTAGACAGTTTTCTATTGTTCTTGATATGTCTACAGCCGTAATGTGACTGTGGAGGGATGTTTCCTAGCCACAGGTAGCATGGTTGGCTCTGTCACGTGTCGATCTTAGCGCACTCTGGGAAGCGGGGCGTGACAGGGTTTGTTTGGTATCGGAGACATAGGTTATAGGTTAATCGAGTTTGATTCTTTTTGTAGTTGGGTATTAGACCCAATACACGAATCAGAATACTCGTGATTAGGAACATGTCCTGCCACCTTGTTATCGTGATTCTTGAATCATATCTTCTTTTATCCTTCGCCTTGATGATATGCAAACCACTTTGCATCTTGACTTGAAACCTTTTTGGTCCTCTATTGTCTCTCCCTGTTTCTTGATTCTGATACTAGGATTTGGACGACTTGAGTGAAGTTATGTAATTGTACCCATGAACTGCAGCATGGTTACAATGCGGTACTCTATTTAAGTAACTTAGAGTCCTGGTCTTGATTCACTTCCTTGTTCCGTGATCGTTATATTACCTTGCTTCTCTTGGTTTCATAGCTTACCAGTTCTTGTTTTATCGCCTGCTTGAATCATGTTTACCGTGCTTAATCCTTTTCAGTATCTTGACTTCGGATGAAGTCATCTCGGTATCTTACTTGTTCATGTCTTCCCCGCATGAGAATTATTCAATTATGGTGCATCCCTTCGTTTATTGTTGTCTTGGGAATGGATTTTCTCGACACTTTCCACACTCATAATGATTGTAAGGAAAGGAAAGTGATTTTCCAGATTCCCGGACATCCGGAGTTTGTTTTGCTGGAGGAAGCAGTCCTGTCGGGCCAGTCGAGTTTAGGGCTACGCCGACAAACAATGTTCTTTCGTCGATGGAATTTAATAAGGAGGAAGCGCCATCTATAGTTCGAGAGTTCATGGATTTATTCGAAGACATCTCGGGTTTATCGCCAAAACGAGATATGGAGTTTGCGATCGATTTTGTTCCTGGTGCAGCGCCAATCTCAAAAGCGTACTATCCAATGGCACCAGTGGAGTTGGAAGAAGTCAAGAAGCAGGTTACTGAATTACTTGAGAAGGGTTGGATTCGCAGCAGTAACTCGCCTTAGGGAGCTCCGGTTCTTTTAGTAAAGAAGAAAGATGGCACAAGGAGGATGTGCATCGATTATCGAGAATTAAACCGGGTAACTATTAAGAACAAGTACCCGATCCCTCGCATTGGCGAATTGTTCGAGCAGCATAGTGGCGCGAGAGTATTTTCAAAGCTGGATTTACGATCCGGATATCATCAGGTCCGAGTTAAAACAGAAGATATTTGCAAGACGGCGTTCCGAACTCGGTATGGACATTACGAGTATTTAGTGATGCCCTTCGGAGTAACGAATACACCGGCGATATTTATGGACTTGATGAACCGAGTCTTTTCACCATTCTTAGACCAGTTCATAGTGGTGTTCATCGACGATATTCTGGTCTACTCGAGGAGCCTAGAAGAGCATGCAGAGCACTTAAAAACCGCACTGCAAACGTTGAGGCAAGAAAGATTATATGCGAAGATGAGCAAGTGCGAGTTTTGGCTCGAAGAAGTGAAGTTTTTGGGGCACGTCGTATCCGGAGATGGAATCGCTGTTGATTCTGAAAAGATTGCAGCAGTTCAATATTGGCCGATTCCAAAGAACGTAACAGAGATCAGAAGTTTTCTTGGACTTGCCGGATATTACAGAAGGTTCGTGGAGAATTTTGCTCGTTTAGCTGAGCCTTTGACCAAGCTTACGCTAAAAGAGATACCGTTCGTATGGATGGATAGATGCGCGTTAGCTTTTGAGGCGCTGAAGCAAAGGTTGATAATCGCTACTATTTTGACCATACCAGACAGTTCCGGAGGATTGGTGATTCACAGCGACGCATCTGGAAAAGGATCGGGATGTGTTTTGATGCAGCATGGAAATGTTATAGCTTACACATCGAGACAGTTTAAGATCCATGAGAAGAATTACCCAACTCATGATTTGGAGCTAGCATCTGTGATTTTCGCTTTGAAGATTTGGAGACACTACTTATTGGACAAAAGGGTCGAAGTATTCACCGATCACAAAATCCTGAAGTATGTGTTCATACAGAAGGAGCTTAACATGAGACAGCGTAGATGGTTGGAGCTGATGGCTGACTATGATCTTGATATAAAATACCATCCGGGGAAAGTTAATATAGTGCCAGATGCGCTTAGTCGGTTGCTAGCAATTCGGATGTTGACAGCACAGAAAGAGCTTATCGATGATTTTCGAAGATTCGAGTTGGAGATCCTGCTACCACATTTTTCGGGACAGTTGATGCAGCTGCAAGTACAGCCGTCGTTGATCGATAATATTAAGGCAGCGCAATCACAGGATCTAAGATTGCAGAAGTTTCGAGAACAGGTTGAAGCGGGACTTCGAATGGATTTGTTGATTCACGAAGGTGGTTCGTTGCGATATGGTAGTCGTTTGTGTGTGCCGAAAGGGGGTATTCATGAAGAAGTTATGAAGGAGGCACACGGTTCCGCATATTCCGTACATCCAGGAGGCACGAAAATGTACCATGATATACGACAGCATTTCTGGTGGGAAGGTATGAAAAGGGAGATTGCCCACTTTGTAGCGAAGTGCTTGGTGTGTCAGCAAGTTAAGGCTGAACATCAAAGGGTAGCTGGTTTATTGCAACCACTTACGATTCCTCAGTGGAAGTGGGAACATATAACTATGGATTTCGTGACAGCTCTACCACGGAGTCCAAAGGGCAACAATACAGTTTGGGTAATTGTTGATCGATTGACCAAGGCAGCTCATTTCATTCCGTTTCGAGTTGGTCAATCGACGGAAGCGTTGGCAGAACGGTACATGCAGGAGATTGTGAGATTGCATGGAGTACCTGTGAGCATCGTTTCCGACCGTGATACCCGATTTTTATCGCACTTCTGGAGGAGCTTACAGGAAAGTCTGGGGACGCGATTGAAGTTTAGCACCACTTACCATCCACAGACAGATGGCCAGTCAGAAAGAACGATCCAAACTCTTGAAAATACGTTGCGAGCTTGCATGTTGGACTTCAAGGGTTCATGGGAGGATCATCTACACTTGGTGGAATTTTCATACAATAATAGCTTCCATACGACTATTCAGATGGCTCCATTTGAAGCGTTATATAGTCGCAAGTGTCGCTCACCCGTTTGCTGGGACGATGTTGGAGAGCGAAGGTTATTGGGACCAGATCTTATTGTGCAAACCGTGGAGAAAGTTAATACGATCCGGAATCACATGAAGACAGCACAAGATCGGCAGAAGAGTTGGGCCGATACATCCAGAAGACCTCTAGAGTTCGCCGTTGGTGATCTCGTATTCTTGAAGATATCATCAACTAGAGAAGTGATTCGTTTTGGGAGTCGAGGCAAGCTCAGCCCTCGATTCGTGGGGTCTTTCGATATTATTGAGCGCGTTGGAGAAGTAACTTACCGATTGGTTTTACCACCATCTTTGGCGAGTATTCATGACGTGTTTCATGTATCTCAACTTCGTTAGTGTGTTCGAGATGAAACACACGTGCTAGATCATTCGGCGCTGACAGTAAGGGAGGACTTGACCTATAAAGAACGACCGATGTCGATTGTTGATCGAAGAGAAAAGATTCTTAAGAACAAAGTTATCCCTATTGTACTTGTTTCTTGGGGAATCGCTCGCACGGAGAATCAACTTGGGAACGAGAAGATAAAATCCGGCAGAACTTTCCACATCTGTTCTCGTGGTGTGTTGTTGATCCATCATTTCTTGTTCTTGGAATTTCGAGGACGAAATTCTATTTGTGGTAGGGTATAATGTAACACCCTAGTTCATTTATACCAGTTCTGTTTTAGGTATTTATTTAATTATGGTTATTTCTTGATTTATTGTTGTTTGGGTGTAAATAGTATAATTGGCATCTGTATTTGCATCCGACCCGACCCGCATACTGGAAACCCGTCTTGATTCCTGTTTATGATTTATCCCGGCTTGTTACGTGGATCCGTGCACTTTCACATTTTATATACTGCATTCTGGTATTATATCTGGCATCTGCATTTTTTTAATATAATCAAATAATATATTTTAAAAATACCTAGCATGACCTGTATCATACCCCTGACCCTGTGGTTCCATTCGTACATCGTGTTCTTGTTCCGTTTATTGAAACGGACTCGTCTGGATCGCTACGTGCATTTTACGTACATCCGTTCTTGGGGGTATACATTTTTATCAACCGGACATCGCATTATGGTTTTAACTTATCCGTATATTCTTTATATTTTAAAACTAGATTTTTAGACACGACCCGGGAATTTTTCGGAGTACTTTTGTTTTAGCCTAAAAGCCCAAGTTTACATATTATTATATTTCTAAACTAATTTTAGTGTTTATTACTTTCAATTGGATTTTATATATATTATATTATATTATATATATTATTAAAATATTATATTATATTATAAATATTATTACAATATTATATTATATTATATAATATAAAAAAAATTTACTTCTCTCTCTCTCCCCGTTCTCTCTCTAATCTCATATCTCTCTCTCTTATATATATAGATATATATATATATTAATTAATCCTATCCAAACAATTAATCTGTCTTTCTTTCTCTTCTCTCGTTCTTTTCTCACTCTCTCAATCCACGCCTACAATCTCGCCTGTCCCTCTCTCGCTTTTTTTTCTTTCTTCCACCAACCCACTCCGCCAATCACTCTTGCTTTCTGTTTCTCTCCTCCCCCTGATCTCTCTATCACTCTCTTCTCTATATATATATTTGACCTCCCACCTTCCTATACCTCACGTCTCTCTCCTCTTCCTTCTTCTTTTCTTTTTCTTTTCCACGCCAGCCTTCGCCTCCTGCAAACCCACGTGAGAGCCGTCTCCCTCATCGCCGTACACATCTGTTGTGCGATCCGTTCAGGCAAGTTTACCTTGCTACATGCTATTCTAATACATTTATTTTCCTATGAATAAAATATCACATGTTTACTGCATTGCATCCCATGTTACAGTTTTACAATTTTGATACCCGTACGTATCTATACCGTTATTTACATATCTAGTCACATGCAAGTAAAACTTGCTACATGCTATTTAAATTATTTTATACCTAGTTAAATATAGATTATACCTGTAGTGTACATTTAGTACCACATGTTTCATTTTATCACGTTTCGATGTTCCATTTGCATTCGCTTATATCATTTTAGATCTAGTTCATGAAAATAATCTTGTTACATAGTAGATTACCCATTTGCATTCATACTAATATTTATATCACATAATGCTTATGTGTACAGCCCATAGTACCATTTTTAGTTTATAACTTTTCGGACACCTATTTGCATCCACCTCATCATATATATATATATATATATATATATATATATATATATATATATATATATATATATATATATATATATATACATACATACATATACATACACAATTGTATCCATAGATCATATTAATACCTAATAATGTAATATTAACATTCCATATTTGATAAAGTGTATTTTAATTAGTGTTAGAATTATAAATTTAACCCTAATCGATAACCGTGCATCCATATGTTTTAATCTATACCTATTTTGCATACTACATCACATTATTCCATTCTATTGTTACATTAGTATCCCATACTTATTCTGTGTACCCATGCTTAGTATAGTTTGATTTTTGAGCACCCACATGATACTTGGGCACCCCTGACATGACTTGATACACTACTACTTGATACGACTTGATACCTGAGCACTTCTTGACATAATTGGATTTGCATACACTACCCGACTTGACCTGATGTACCATAGCTTGACCTGTTACCTGATCTTGTTACTAATGCCAACAACCTTGACATGTTGTCCCTACGGACATTTCCTGTTGTTTATCCAGACAAAGTTGTACTTGTTTGATCCTGTGTTGGCATTAGCTCCAGATTTATCAATACCTGACTTGAACATATAACTTGGGGGTATGGGGAAATCAATGATGAAAGCTGACTTGTAACTCGACAGTTCGATACCTTTACTAATCAGTCTTACGGGCTAGGCCAGCCCCGGAATGATGCTACTGACATCATTCGTTTTTACATGCTATCTTTTACTGCCTTGCGGCACGTCTCGGATTCAGCCCGAGAGTCTTGACCGTGGACCCGGGCACGCATGGGATACTATTGAGTTACATCGATGATTCGTCAAATTGATTTCAAAGAATTAAGAGTAGATAAGCCGGTAGACTAGTTTAGATTACTCACTGCACACTACCCTCCACTATCCTCACTTATATTACTGGTATACCTGTTTACCATTTATGATCATACCTGCATATCTTGCTACCCCTGTTTATATATTATTGCTTGATATTATGACGCACTGACGTCTGGGTTTTGCACGGCCCAGATTCTTTACCTGCGCTACAGGCCGAGCAGGAGTACTTCAGTCAGCTGGCTGAGCACTTGTTAGTAGTTAGTTCTTTTATTTTCGGTACTTTCATTCCTAATGTGAGCCCGCATTATGGGACATACATTCCAGTTGTACTTATATTAGATCTTTTGCTTCCGCATTATTTTATTCTTGACTCATTTTATTCTGGCTATGGACATGTATTAGACAGTTTATTATTGTTCTTGATATCTCTACAGCCGTAATGTGACTGTGGAGGGATGTTTTCTAACCACAGGTAGCATGGTTGGCTCTGTCACGTGCCAATCTTATCGCACTCTGGGAAGCGGGGCGTGACATCTGTACATCTTGTTTATAAATCTAACACCATTCTTAAAACTAACTAAAATTGAAAAATTTAAATAAAAAAAAACCAAAACTAAAATTAACAACTCTAACTTTTTGCTCTATGGATTTTTGACCTGCTAACACTCTGAGACTAAATAAAAAAGTTAAGCAATACCATTGAGACACTAGTAAAATACTGTGACATCAGAAGAAATTTGGAGTCCCAACTCTAAAGGAAGACCGGCGAGATCCCACTAAACCCCGGCGCCGCCGTATTTTTATTCCCCATTTGCTCCAAAACTTTTTTCTGTGCTCCAGTATTCTAATTTTGTCCCAATTTTATTTTTTGATTTTTATAATTTTGGGTATGCAGCTATTTGGGGTATTCATATCGCTTTTTCGCACTAAAAATCCATTTTTCTGACATTTTCAGATTTTGACGGATTTGCGAACTGCGATCGTGTGGAGCAAAGTGTACTCAAAGTTAAGGTGATTGCGAAGTACGGTGCCAAAGATCCGGATAGTTTGACCCGCACAAGCGAACTTTTCAAGCTAACCGGATTCACTTCAACAGGGGTTTCTTAACCCGAAAACTTATCGGTACGTATTTCCTAACACATTCTTTCTCAAATCCGACGCATCCAATATACTATCTTTGCAGGATTCTTTGCAAATTCGCTGTCAAACGCTAAAAAAGACTAATTCGTATTTGTTGCAGTGTGTTCATACCATAATTTTTCATTATTATATTCCCCATTCTTATTCATTTTACAAATAAATAGGTGCTTTTGATCCATGTCTGCTATATAGTTGCAGGTTACAGGTTCTCGAAATAAAAACAGTAAAAACGATGAAAAGATGATACAAAAGTGAGACTACGACCAACAAATGGAAAGATCTTGATCATGCCTACAGTTTGAAGACTAAACGAAGAACAATGGTCGATTTCACAAAGAACAAAGGCAGCGCAAGGTTCAAGACTTCAACACGAAGCAAGCGGTAAAAGTCCACGACTTTATTCACTGTGGAAATCTGGAAGAAATCTAGAAGACAATCTGAGAAACCAAATGAATAAACGCAAAGCAAAATGCAACCAGAATCAACCCAAGAAAACTCAGCCATCAAGACCTCTATATGGCCGCGGAACCGCGGCCAAACAGGGCATTTGGCCGCGGATCCACGGCCGTGCTAAGCCCGTATCGGTGGAAAATTTATGGAGGCTGGCGGTGCGTTGACTAGGTTTCTTAGGGTGTAAAATTGTAAATGCAGACGTGAATCGATTATAACCCTAGGGTTTCTATGATCTATAAATAGAAACCTTAAACCTCTTTTTGAGGTATTCCTCTTCTTGTGCCTCATTGTATCTATCAAAATTCAGAATTCAATTCCTGTAAATGTTGGAAGAGAGCATCAAATAAAAATTAGAGTAAGTTTTCTTTTCATTGCCCTAGTTAATTTTATTATCTACCCTAGTATAACTTTTATTATCTGCCATAATTAATTAGTTTAGAACATGTTAATCAATTCCCTAATGAGTGAGTAGTTCCTCACTTGTTAGGGTTAGGAATAGGGAGGGTTTGAGAGATGAAAATCTCTCATCCCTTTCTTGCCCATCACATGTTTTTATAGGACTCCATGCATACATACACACACCGCTCCCTACGGCACTCTATCCCAAGAGGTAGCGATGATACCGTAGTATAAACGACCGATTATGCATGTTTTCCATGGAGGTTGGGTAAGAATTAAGAAAGGAAGGACAAGAACCTAGAGGAAGAAACCTAGTTTCTTCCCGATGGTACCAATCCACTTTATTAATTATTACCATAACACCTAATAGATCTTAATTAGGACATAGAAAGCGGTGAGGAATATTGACTTTCCAAATTTAACCTAAATCTAACCCTAACAAGATTTTAATCCTAGTCTAGATCAACTTAGTTTTTAGCGATAATCAATTCAACAGCGTTTGGAATTAACTTGTCAGAACAAATTGAGAATACACAAAATCCCTGTGGACCGACCCGTACTCACTGGCTAACTACCAAGCGATGCCGTTCTTGATTGCGGTTAACTCAATTCTTTGACAAACAAATCAAATGGCGCCGTTGCCGGGGATGGCGTTGTTATTTTCTTTTTGTAATTTCGGGTTAATATAAAATTGAAAAAATCATAAAAACTGAAAAATATAAAAAAATATAAAAAAAATTTATCATTTTGTTATTTTGTGAAGGGTATTTCGTTTGAATTTTGCAGGACCGACGAACGAATTCATATCTGGAATAATCCAGAGAGCGAAACAGAAAACAGCAGATCTGAACAACCGAGGAGTACCATAACAGAGCAACAGAAAAGATTTGGAGATCCGAACAGACCTACTGACCGCAGAACCACCGCGTTTACCCCTCTTTGACCGCGGATCCGCCGCGGTATGGTGACATCAGAAAAAAAAAACTCTGTAAGCTCCCTTTCTCCTTCTCTACAACCCCTGATATCTCCTCTGTAAAATTTTCCTGTAGGATTATTTGCGCCAAAAATTTCTCCCCCTTCCAATAATTGATCTTGTGCAGGATTCTTTGCGCCGCGCTAAAATAATTTTTTTTTTGCAAGTGATTGTGTTTACTGCTTTGCATATTTTAAATTGACTTTAAGAGGCTTGAACACCAATCCAGATTGGGTAGGGATTTCATTACCCTTCCCAGGACCCCAAAAATCACATAAGGTATATTGCATTGACCATCAATTAATTAAAAAAAGATTAGACTCAACACTAAGAACTTCGCGCTCAATAGGACAAAAGACTAGTTGTAGGCATCAACCGTTGATCCTAACCTGACTTTGTGGTGCCTAGGCTAGACAGGTAGTGAAAGGTAACTTTAAAAGGCCCGTCTCACGGTGATTCATGAGCGGATCCTTCCTTTCTCTACTTGTGCTTACCTGGCCATAATTGGCGGTGAAGAGGCGGTTTGAGGTCCTATTTCTTACCCTTTGGAACAGTTAGGAGCTGTCTAGCTGACCTAGGTGACCCTAGATCTAGGCTTGATTGTGCATTTGTGATTGATTGAACGTGTGTCTAAGCCTTTTATTGAAAATCTTTTTGCAAAAAGCTCCACATATAAAAAAACACAAAAAGAAAAAAAGAATTTTTTTTTACAAAAACTTGCAACTTGTCGCTAAGAAATCCGTGCACCCCACTTACACCCGCTTGCACCCACATTCTTTTTCTTCTCCTTCTTACATCATGAGTACCCCACCTCCCAAAACTCTTGCCGAACTTTGGTACCCTCATCCAAACATTGCTTCTTACGCGAATTGTTTTGGTCGAATTACGGACGATCCCTCCATGCCCAAAATTTCTTTGAAAGATCGAATAGAAGCGTCTAGGAGAAACGGTTCGACTCTGCAATCCACTTTGTATCAACCATTTCAACCTTCACCACCTTCTTACGTTGATACTCCTTTTTCGAGTCCTGTTGTAACTCCGAAACCCATGTCTATAGCTGAACATATTGGACACTCTCGTAACCGGTCTTTCACTCCTTTCAACACATCCAGTTCTTGGGATCAACAAGTCTATTCACCTTTTTATCCAAATGTTGATCCTACTCCTGTCCAACCATTCAATTCCTATCAGTCCTACCCGACTTTCACACCTTCCCTAAACATTGCTTCTACGCAACCATTTGGGAGTTTCACGTATCCAAACAATTTTGAATCTTTTAATGAAACCACTTCACAACCCATGTCTAGTCTAGAACAGTCGTTGGAAGCTTATATTGTAGCGACAAACAAACAGATGAGGAATTTGGATGCGTCCATTGCCGCCATTAATTCATCAAGACAACCTAGTGAACCGGTAGCTAGTTTCCAACTAGCTCCAAATCTTCCAATGTATGATGAGGCGGTTGGACAGAGTGAGAATTCGAGTGGCGAGAGTGAGCTGTACACACTTCCAAATCAAACATACCCATACCCAATTGAATCCCACAACTCCGGTTTTCAATCAAGTGTCCCAAATGATTCACCGGTTGAAGATAAAATGTGTAATGAGTTGTGCGACTTTGTAGTGTTTGATTTACCTGATTGTGAAGAGCCCTTTTCGAGTGAAACAATCACCAATCTTTTTGACATCTACACCTCCACTCTAGAACCTGAATTGATAAATATTCATGCTTTTGATGAGGTGTCTAAAAAAATTGATTTTCACTTGATTGAGGATATTGACGCTGGGAATATTTTGGATGATGAACCCATAGATTTGACTGAATTTTTCTCTCCAATTCATCATCCCGAGTCATTAAATGTTTCTCCCGAACTTCATATGCGTCTTGATTTTGATGATAATTGCATGGATGGGATAACTTTTGAGGAGAATTATGAGGATAGTATTAAGGAGAGTATTGAGGATAGCATTGAGGATGAACCAGTTTTGTTTGATGTGACGAATTTTCCAATTCATCCTCCTAAACCTTTAATTGTTACCCTTCCTAAATCACTCCCCTTCGTCCTTTCCATCGTTCTGACCGCGCAAGAATCCGTTAAGCTTTCATCTCCAATGTCTGGTTTACCAAGTTCGACGTACCCATGTTTGCTCACGAATCTTGAGGGATTTGACATCATTTCTCAGTGGGTTGATAGATTAGCACAATCGATTTTTACACATCGGTCATTACAAATTGTGCTAATTTATACACTCCATCCCCACCCTCAAGTTCGTATTCCCACTTTCTTTGGTTCTTCTTCTAATCTTCTTTTAATAATACCGAGTGTTAATAAATCACAATCCGATATTTTGAGTTCGATAATTCTAGAAAAACAACTTGATTTAGTCTCTTTTGAAAATAAGGTAAATGAGCCTTACGACTATCCTACCTTCATAATTTTTGAAAAATCAAGTGTGTTGAATTCTGGCGTGACACTTATTGACATTGAAACGTTCAATCGGACCTTCGATGAAAGTTTCGAAGATATTTTCGCTGATAAACTCTCATTCTTAAACGACACGGATTTTGTGATTAATCAACCTCCACCCGAAGAAATCGAACCACCATCACCATTTCTTTTTTCCTTCCGCCATTCTTCTCCTCCACCGGGACCGTATACTGCTTCTATCTCCACACGGTCTCGTGTGCTTCTCATCTCCTCTCTCTACACTCCATTCTTTCACCAACCACACCATTATAACGATAAAATTTTTGAATGGTTGGTGCTAACCTTTGGCCTGTGTAAGGCCTTGTATAATTTGATTTTTCTCCTCCCTAACTCTGAACTTTAACGCTTAAAACAGTGGAAACACTGTTTCACTTAAGTTTGGGGGGAAACTTTTTATATATATATTTTTTGTTTTTCTTTTAACAATAAAAAATAAAAAATATATAAATATATAAATAAATAAACAGGGGAGTGCCGACATTTTGACTCTCTTGGTGTAGCCTGACAGTGAGGACACTGTCAAGTTTAAGTTTGGGGGTGTGCTCGGTAAGCCTTCTTCCTTCGTATTCATATGTATATTTTTGCATTTGCATACTTATTTTAAAACCCATAAAAATTGAAAAATTTGAAAAATTATAAAAATTAAAACATTCAATTTTGGCCTTAATTGACTTGAGTTTGACAAATAGGTTAACTAGTTAGAAACAACTAGATCTTAGACTTAATAAATTAAAAATCCTAAAAATAACCTTTCTTAAAGTTTAACGGTAGAAAGTATATGTCTTTGTAGTTTATTTAGAAATAGGCAAATTTTGAGTTCACTTCTTGGGCTAAGTCAAAATAAGGGAAGAGTATTAATGTTTTTATTAAAGTGTAAGTCTGAAAAATAATTCCCAAGTTTAAGTCTAAATTCTGAAAATATATACCCTACAAATTGCACAAACACGAACCTTGAAACTTGGAATAGTAGAAGAGATCTTGAAATGCTCTTATCTAAAGTCCTTAGTATGAAGGAAAATAAAATAAAAAATACAAGTGTGAATAAAGAGATAAAAAAATGAACACTGGTTTTGTAATTACTTAAGGCTGCGTAAAATAGAAAAAATATTTAGCGAGGATGCTTTATCACCTTGTACCTTAGAACAACTGGTTTGGGAGTCACTGCGAAAGCCTTAGGTGTTATAAGACGAGGAATTACGCCTTAATGCGCAAACACATTTTGTAATCGGTCATTAGTACCTCAAGAAGTATTAACGGTCGCATGAAGAATGTGTGAGCAATTTCATCTAAAAATTCACTAATTGAAAAGTACTTTGGACGATGGACAAGAGTATAATAGCTTGATTTGAATTTCCAAGTGTAGGGGTGATATATACACACACGTAGGGGTATGTGACTGGGGTTTAGATAAGAGATAGGAATGAAGAATAGGACTTATATCTTTAATAGAGATGATAAAAATTCCTAAGTTGAGATAGAACCCTAGAAGGAAAACTTAAAAGATGCTAAAAGCTAAGTAGGTCAACAGAACATATATAATCTTAAGTTAAATAATAAGGAAGCGTGAAAAATACGGGTGGATAATTTCTGAGTCGAAGATAATAGAGTTTCTTGTTAGAAAACCTAATTGGAGAATAAAAGTCAATAGGCCGAATTGATCGGATTTTATGGGTGGTATCCGCTGAAAACCCTCAGGAGACAACACTCTACCTACTAGGGACACCTAGAGCTTTAACGGCTTGTTGCACGAGCTCAGTGCAATCGCTTTTCCCTGCGAAAGTGGGGCTAGGTCTTTTTCGAGAATAAAACTAGGTTTGCTCGAGGACGAGCAAAAGATAAGTTTGGGGGTATTTGTTCATACCATAATTTTGCATTATTATATTCCCCATTCTTATTCATTTTACAAATAAACAGGTGCTTTTGATCCATGTCTGCTACATAGTTGCAGGTTACAGGTTCTCGGAACAAAAACAGTGAAAACGATGAAAAGATGATACAAAGGTGAGACTACGACCAACAAATGGAAAGATCTTGATCATGCCTACAGTTTGAAGACTAAACAAAGATCAATGGACGATTTCACAAAGAACAAAGGCAGCGCAAGGTTCAAGACTTCAACACGAAGCAAGCGGTAAAAGTCCACGACTTTATTCACTGTGGAAATCTGGAAGAAATCTAGAAGGCAATCTGAGAAACCAAGTGAAGAAACGTGAAGCAAAATGCAACCAGAATCAACCCAAGAAAACATAGCCAACAAGACCCCTATTTGGCCGCGGAACCGCGGCCAAACAGGGCATTTGGCCGCGGATCCGCGGCCGTGCTAAGCCCGTATCGGTGGAAAATTTATAGTGGCTGGCGGTGCGTTGACTAGGTTTCTTAGGGTGTAAAATTGTAAATGCAGACGTGAATCGATTGTAACCCTAGGGTTTTTATGATCTATAAATAGAAACCCTAAATCTCTTTTTGAGGTATGCCACTTCTTGTGCCTCATTGTATCTATCAAAATTCAGAATTCAATTCCTGTAAATGTTGGAAGAGAGCATCAAATAAAAATTAGAGTAAGTTTTCTTTTCATTGCCCTAGTTAATTTTATTATCTACCCTAATATAACTTTTATTATATGCCCTAGTTAATTAGTGTAGAACATGTTAATCAATTCCCTAATGAGTGAGTAGTTCCTCACTTGTTAGGGTTAGGAATAGGGAAGGTTTGAGAGATGAAAATCTCTCACCCCTTTCTTGCCCATCACACGTTTTTATAGGACTCCATGCATACATACATACATCGCTCCCTACGGCACCCTATCCCAAGAGGTAGCAGTGATACCGTAGTATAAACGACCGGTTGTGCATGTTTTCCATAGAGGTTAGATAAGAATTAAGAAAGGAAGGACAAGAACCTAGAGGAAGAAACCTAGTTTCTTCCCGATGGTACTAATCCACTTTATCAATTATTACCATAACACCTAATAGATCTTAATTAGGGCATAGAAAGTGGTGAGGAATATTGACTTTCCAAACTTAACCTAAACCTAACCCTAGCAAGATTTTAATCTTAGTGTAGATCAACTTAGTTTTTAGCGATAATCAATCCAACACCGTTTGGAATTAACTCGTCAGAACAAATTGAGAATACACAAAATCCCTGTGGACCGACCCGTACTCACCGGCTAGCTACCAAGCGACGCCGTTCTTGATTGCGGTTAACTTAATTCTTTGACAAACAAATCACAGTGCTGTGCATAAACATAAAAAACAATGTTTGATACTTTGAATAACTTTTCATTGATTTGCGCATTGCATCCATTAATACGTACTTCAGGGCAAGCGAACCCCACAACATACGGTAAAGGATTTCATCACCTTTTCGGTGGCCTACAAATCACGAAATTGAGCATAACGTTTACCCACACAAATTTTAAAAGAAACTAAACTTTAAGCCTTAAGGACTTTGCGCTCATTAGGAGAAGTTAATTGTGTTTAGAACACCGCTTAACGGTATATCGTTCACGGGGTGTCTAAGAAAGTGTTCACGGCGAAACCGCCAAAAGAGAAAGGTTTATTCTAATTAAGAAAATTTGCGAAAGCGTTGGAAAACCTCCCCTTATCTCTGCACTTATCTGGCCTCGTGATCAGTATATCTTGTGCCCGTTTTTCGACACAGTTTTACTTCGACAATAAAGTTCTTGAGCAGGTCTAGTTGACCTAGGTGAACTCTAGACCGATCAGGTGTGTTGTATTGTGTCGTGATTATTTTTTTTTTTCTTTTTGTGTGTGTATATTTCATACTTTTGTTGATAACTAACATAAATAATTTTTTTAAAAAACCCATTATTTTTCCTCTCCTTTTCTTCATTTTTCTTCTCTTTATATCATGGGTACCCCACATAAACCAGCTCTTGCCGAACTTTGGTACCCACAACCAGACATTACTTCCTACGGTTCTTTCTTTGGTCGAACTTCGAACGATCCCTCCATGCCCAAATTTTTTTTGAAAGATCGAATAGACGCATCTAGGACAAACAACTGGACTCCGCAATCTACTTTGTATCAACCGTTTCAACCTCCCCCACCTTCTTACTTTGATACCCCTTTTGAGATTCATGTCGCGACTCCGAAAACCATGTCCATTGCAGACAGAATCGAACAATCTCGTAGCCGATCTTTCACTCCTTTCACCACTTCCAATTCTTTTGATCAACAATTCCAATCACCTCCTTATCATAACGTTGATTTTTTTCCTGTCCAACCATTCGATTCTTACCACTCCTGCCCAACTTTTGTACATTTCCTAGGCATTACTTCTACACAGCCATTTGGAAATTTCACGTATCCAAACGAATTTGAATCTTTTACTAAAATCCCTTCACAACCCATGTCTAGTCTTGAGCGAACTTTGGAAGAATTTCGGGCAGCGTCGTGCCAACAGATGGTGGATTTGAATGCTTCCATGGCCGCCCTCATACAACCTAACGAACCGGCAGCTAGTTTCCAACTAACTCCGAATTTTCCAATGTATGATGAGGCGATTGGACGGTTTGCGGATTTGAGTCGTGAGATTGAACGGTACACCATTCCAAATCAAACCTACCCATTGCAAATTAAATTCCACAACTCCGGTTTTGAAAGTCTATCGTGTGTCCTAAACGATTCACCGATTGAAGATAAAACGTTTGATGAGTTGTGCGGTCTTGTAGTGTTTGATTTACCCGATTGTGAAGGAACCTTGTCAAGTAAAACCACACCCAATCCCTTTGACCTCTACACCTCCATCCTAGAACCAAAATTGATTGAAATCCATGCTTTTGATGAGGTGTTTGAGAAATTTGATTTTCACTTGATTGAGGATATCGACGCTGGAAATATTTTGGATGATGAACCCATAGTTTTGGATGAGTTTTTCTCACCAATTCATCATGTCCTTTCACTTCCGTGTGGACATCATCCCGAGTCATTAACTGTTTTTTCCGAACCCCATATGCGTCTAAATTTTGATGATGATAAATACATGGATAAGCTAATTTTTTAGGAGAATTTTGAGGATATTTTTTAGGATGAACCAGTTTTACTTGATGAGTTGGATTTTCCAATTCCTCCTATCCCTTCCACCGACTGTGCACACCCTCCAGAACCTTTAACCGATACCATTCCTCAATCACTTCCCTCCATCATTTCCATCATTCCAACTTCGCAAGCCACCGTATCACTTTCATTTCCTGTGTCTGGTTTACCAAGTTCGGTCTACCCATGTTTTCTCACGAATTTTGGAAGGTTTGACCCCATTTCTTAACGGGTTGATAGATTAGTACAATCGCTTTTTACACATCGGTCATTACAAATTATACTAATTTATTCACTCAATTTCCACTCTTAAGTTCGTATTCCATTTCTTTTTCCCTTCCGCCATTCTTCTCCTCATATACCAGGACCATATACCACTTCTATCCACGCACGGTCTCGCGTATTCTCCATTTCTTTCTCTCCATATTCTTCCACCAACCGTGATCGTACCATGATAGAATTTTTGAATGGTTGGTGCTAACTTTTGGCATGTCTAAGGCCTCATATAGATTAATACTGTTCTCTCTCCCTAACGCTGAACATTAACATTTAAACAGTGGCAACACTGTTTTACTTTAAGTTTGGGAGGGACTTTTTTGTGTATATATATTTTTGGTTTGTTTTTTCTTTTATGTATATAAAAAGAAAAAAACAGGGGAGCGCCGGCAGTTTTGACCCTCTTGGTGTAGCCTGACAGTGAGGGCACTGTCAAATTTAAGTTTGGGGGTATGCTCGGTAAGCTTTCTACCTTCGCATTCATGTGTATATTTTTCAATTGCATACTTATTTAAAAACCCATAAAATCCGGAAACTTTTACAAAAATATAAAACTTTGTCGTCAAATTAGCTAATATGATAACTTAGATTTTTATTCCGAAAGTTTAGTTGATACGTTAGAAATAACTAAATCCTAGACTTAGGTATTGAAAACCCTAAAAATAACTCTCCTTCTGTTTAAACTTGGTAATTATACGTCTTTGCAGTTTTTTTAGAAGTAGGTAATCTTGAGTTCAGTTCTTGGGTTAAGTCGAGATGAAAGTAAAGTATTGAATGCTTTACTGAAGGATAAGTCTGAAAAATAGTTTCTATTCTTGAGTCCAAATTTAGAAAGTATATACCCTATAAACTGCACATACACACATCATGAAACTTAGGATAGTAGAGAATACCGAGAAATACTCTTGCCTGAAAACCTAGTATGAAAGAAAAAACGGTATTTAAAACTAACCACAAAAAGAGTATCATTGAAAAATATATCCGGTCTTGAAAAAGAAAAATAAAGAAGAAAGAAAAAAAAGAAATAAAGTCAAGACCTGGAAACTGCTATTTACGCTTTAAGCTCATACATTCATTAATCGGCTGTTAGTGCCTCAAGAAGCATTAATAGTCGCTTGAAAGGTGTGTGAGCAAAACCGTCCATCATTAACAAAAAGAAGTAGTATAAAGTATTAGGTCAAGAGTACTATAGCTTGAATTGAATTCTTAAGTGTAAGGGTGAAATTTTACACACACGTAGGGGAATACAATCGATGTTTGGAGGAAAGACAGGAATAAAAAATAAGATTTATGTTTTCCGTAAAGATGATAAAAATTCCTGATTGGAGACCGCACTTTAGAAGGAAAACTTAAGCGAAATCGAGATCTTTCTAAAACTGTAAAAACGTATAGGATCTGAGATTGAATAAATAGGAGGCGTGAAACATAAGGGTCGAATATTTCTAACTTAGGTTGATAGAATTTCTAACCTAGATACTAAACTGTAGAAGCAGAATCGACGTTAACTTATGAAACTAGCTTGATGGGATTTTGTGGGTATAATCCGCTAAGAACCCTCAAGAGACAACACTCCACCTACTAGGGACACCTAGAGGTTTAACAGCTTGTTGCACGAGCTCAGTGCAATCGCGTTCCCTGCAAAAGTGAGGTAGGATTTTTTTTTGCTCGAGACAAGCAAAAGATAAGTTTGGGGGTATTTGTTCATCTCAGAAAACTGCATCTTAATACCACTCATTCATTATCTATTTTGTTATATATCGGTGCTATTGACCAGTGTCTGCTCAATAAATACAGATTACAGTTATCCATGACACAATACTGCAAATACACTCAAAATCACGGATATAATGTTTGTGAGCCGACACTGCAACCGGAACTGCAAACTGATCAATGACCGAAGAGTTCTTTTGTAAATAAATGTGTACACACAATTTTGGTCCAACACAATGCAAGTGTGCACATGCTCTTTGGCTCATGGACCATGGTGGGGCTGCCCATGGCACAAGTGAGGTGATGTGTTATAAATGCATAAAGATGTGATGTGATATAAAGTTACAAGTTTCCCTCCAAATCCCTGAATGCAGACCCATATAGAGAAATCAAACAGCACTAGTAGGATTATGGAGAGCACACAACATCACATAACCAACACGAGCCAAATAGCTCGGACCTAGCCCGACGAGACCTCACCAAAACCCAGTGCCGGCGGTTTTATCATGTCCATTCATCCCCTATTTTCTTCAGTCCATCCCTTGCTGTCACATCATCTTATTTTTATTGTTTATTTAATCTTATTTTGAGCCTATAAATACATATCAGTGAGCAAGGGAATGGAGGTGATACTTTATATAGCATATATACTTGGATACACAACTCTTTTTCATTTTCCTTTTTGTTTTAGTTCTTGTACATAGCTAGTTCATCTTGAGTTCTTTACCTTCTCTTGATCTTGCAACCTCTTCATTGAGGTTGCAAGTTTAAGTTTTGGGTATTGAACTCAAGGTTTGTATCATCACTTGATATTAATAAAGCTTTCATTTTTGGGTTCTTAGTATTGTCTATCTCTTTTACTTACTTGCATTTTATTCCTCGCCATTTACTTACTTGCAATGTTGTTTTATTATTTTCTTTTATCATTTCATTTGCTCTTTCTTTTTGTTGTTTTGATGGGTTGTGAATAATGGTGTTGTTAGGAAAAAGAATGGAATTGTAAGTTAAGGTTTCTTTTCTCATTTTCTTTGCCCGATATTTTCCAATTGAACTCTGCCCAAACTTTACGCAAGCGCTCCGTTAGGCACCCTACCCAATCAAGGTATCGGTGATCCCTAACCGTGACCGGTTGCGTTCGGTTTGTCCGGAGGCGAAAGTCAAGAGACAAGAACGGACGGATAAGGGTCAATAAGCCGAATTTCACAAATACCGTGCTTAAGCACCCTAATCCACGTTGTTGCCGATTGCTCTAGCTTCAATGGTCAAGCTCGGCACAAAGGATTGGGTACGGACTTCCCTAACTTATACTAACCTATCTATTCCTAACAAACTTATACTTTGCATATACAAACACATAGGTTAGAAATGAACCGTTCCGACCCTTGTATTAACTCGTGATAACAAGAACGTAAAACACACCGTCTCCCTGCGGACGACCCGTACTCATCGCGGCTAGCTACACGCGATGCCGTCTTGATTGCGGTTAACTTTAGAACTTAAAATAACACGCCAAAAGCGTGCCAATCAATGCCCCCGACGTGTCCACCTTTTTAGGAGCGTGCTGCTGTGGCGGGTTTTCCTTCCAGTTTTCGAACAATGCGAACTTGCCTAGTTGGTACGGGTCCTCAACCCAGTTTTTGAAAACGTTGCAATCTTTAATTAGGTGGCTCATTACTCTGTGGTAGGGGCAGTAGTTGGGACTATTGACATCACCAGGCTACAGTGGGCATCTTGGATCCGGTAGAGTGATAAGCATGTTGCGCACTGCCAGTTCGAACAGTCTCCTCGTTTTATCCCGGGCAAATGAGTAAGGACGTCTCAACTTCTTTTCGAAGGATCGTGGTTTGTTGCTTTGGTGAGCAACCGGCTTCGAGTCACTCGGTTGTTGATGAGCGTTGGAAACAAAGATCGCTTTCTCTTTGCCCTTTTCATTCCGGGGATCTGTTTTTGAAGAGGACGGCTTATGGCCCATCTGGTCCATTTGGACCAACTTGTCGATCAAGGCCTGGAAGGTGGTCAGCTTGAAGAACATCATAAATTGGGATTTAGTCACCTGAGGATCAAAGGTCCCTATGAACATACCCACGGCAGGAGCTTCTTCTATGCGTTGTTCGCATTTTGACCATACATTCCACCACCGAATTGCGTATTGAACCCAGGTCTCTCCTGGCTTCACCCTGGCATTGATTAATGTCGTGATTGGGGTGCACTCACTTGCGCTTGCGAACCGCTGTGTGAATAATAATTCCATCTCCGTGAATATTATGATAGAATCATTTAGGAGCTCAGAGTACCATTCAAATACCGTCTCCGACAAGCTGCCAACAAACTGGCGAAGCAACTGTTTGTCGTCGCCTCCAGTATTACCGCACAAAACTCTGAATTGAGCAATGTGCTGGTGTGGATTGCCCGTCCCCTTATACACATGGAACTTAGAGATCGTATATACTGGAGAGTACTTGATTTGATCGTACCAGCCTATATAAGGTCGCCCAGTTCTTACGACTTGGCTAGCCGCTTCACTCGCTTGATGAGCTCGTATTTGTTGAGCTATGTAGTTATCAAGGGCAGCCTTGGAAATTGTCTTTTCTTGGGCTACTGAGACAGCCGGAGTAGGGTTTGACGTTTCCCCTCTGTCGTCTTCGATGATTATCGGAGGGTCTTCAGCTGGAGGTTCCGGCTGGATCATCATTGTTCATACCAGAATATTGCATTTTATACCGCCCATTCTTATGCTCGTGTGTTTATAGGTAGGTGCTTGTAATCCGTGTTTGTTACATATTTACAGAATACAGGTTTCCAGTACAAATATTGCAAATCAAGACAAAATCTCCACAGTTACACCAAATACAGAACATCTGTTGACAGCAGATAAAAGCCGAGTTCCGGTCATCCATATCCGTCCAGTGCTGCGTACCGGTCCCAGGGACAAGACATATGACAGTGGTCATTCGTGTCTCGGACATGCACAAAGCACGAGAGGGGCTGCACAAGAATCAATGGGTGCGCGGAGCTCGAGAGAGATAAAGTCAAAAGTAAAGAGAAGTGTGCAATCTTGGACAAGGAATTCTGCTGATATTCTGGATGACTTCTGTGAAGTATGAAGATTTCAAACACGAGGAAAAAGTGTACCAGGGAAAGCCCCAAAAGTTGACGACCTGACTCCACCACATGGCCGCGTTTCCGTGGCCAATAGGGGGTATTGGCCGCGGAAACGCGGCCGTACTGTGTCCTCTCTCTGTGAAATTTTGGGGTCTGTTTGGTAATTGTGTCTATGGTCTGATGGTTGCCCTAGATTTCTATTCTCCAGCCTATAAATACAGCAGAACTGAGCTCAACCAAGGGTCCAATTTTGTGTCCACTCTTTTGTAGTTTTTTGTATAGTTCTTCTTCTTCTTCTTCATTCTTTTTCCATGAAATTGTAGTGAGAGCTTTTGAGTGGGAGATCAATGAAGATGAGGGTTTTGTATCATTCTCTTGTGTTTCTTCTTCCCCTTGAGATTCTTGCTTTCTCTTGATCATTCAACCTCTTCATTGAGCTTGAATGGTTAAGGGTTAGTTATTGATCTCAAGGGTCGTATTTTCTTACGGAATTAGCGCTTCAATTCACATGCGTTCTCTACCCTTCTCTTGATCTTGCAACCTCTTGATTGAGCTTGCAAGTTTAAGGGTTGGCTATTGATCACATGCTTGTCTTGAGTTCTTGTTCTTGTTCTTTTTATCGCTTATTTATTACTTGCTTTTTATTACCTTGTCTTTAATTACTTGCAATTTATTTCATGCACTTTCTTTCTTGTAATCTTTTCTTTTCTTTGTTCTTTTCTTTTTGTTCTCTCTTTTGTTCTTTTTTGTGAATGTTGTAATTATTATTGTTAAGAAGAAATACGGTATTGTAAGTTAACACTTCTTTTCTCTTTTCCTTTTCCCGTTATTTTCCATTTGAACTCCACCCAAACGTTACGCAAGCGCTCCGTTAGGCACCCTACCCTGACAAGGTAACGGTGATTCCTAACCGCGACCGGTTGCGTTCGGTTTGGCCGGAGGCGAAAGCAAGAGACAAGAACGGAAGGACAAGGGTAAATAAGCCGGATTCCACGAATACCGCGCTTAAATCCCCTAATCCACGTTGTTGCCGATTGCTCTAGCTTCAATTGGTCAAGACTCGGCTCAAAGGTTTTGAGTACGGATTTCTTAGCTTACAATCTCGTATCTTTTCTTAACAACTTTATACTTGCAAATAAACACATAGGTTAGAATCAAACAACATACAATTCCTTATTGACTCGTCTAAGACAAGAAGGTAAGATACCACCATCTCCCTGTGGACCGACCCGTGCTCAACCGGCTAGCTGCAAAGCGACACCGTCCTGATCGCGGTTATACTTTAATTCTTTGAACATCCGACACGCCAAAAGCGTGCGATCAATCATCCCAACCATGTCTTGGAACAGAAGCGCCATCTGCTTTATATTAGCAGCCTGTTCCGCGGCCTCCTTATCCTTTCTTTCTATCACCCTCCGCAGGAACTCTGTATCGGTCTCCTGATCTTGGCGCTATTCAGATGATACTTTCGGGCTTTCTTTCTGCCCAGTGAGTGCGACCATCTTTATCAGCATTTCCTGGAGCTTTTGTTGTTGCTCCTGAGCTTTTTTCATAGACCGTGTAAGTGGTCTATGACCCGTAGAAGTAAGGCTTTCCTCTTTCCTGGAAGCTATATACACCGTGTGTACTACCATGCCCCTAGACTTGGGGCGCTTGCGTCCACTGCCTTTGAAATTTACCGCAGGCATGGGGATATTCTCCGGCCTTCTCCATTTGTGGGAAGTCAAAGTTGGGGTCGTTGCAGCAGGCACCCATGCAAACTTCCGTGGTACGACGGAGGGATGGTCCTCCTCTTACCGAGCCTTCGTTTTCTTCAGCCAGTGAGAGTAGTCTTTGTCAATCACAGAATCATGGACCTTCTGCCAGACCCTGTGGATTTTGGAGGACAGACGCTGATGGGGATGCTTCGGCTTCACCTGTGTCATGTTTTCAACAGGCGGAGGAGACTTCTTTAATACAGCGGTTGGAGAGTTCTTGCGCACCTTCTTGAGCAGCTCGATACTGTTCCCAGATGGAACAGCAGCATCAATTTCCACCATTGGAGCTGGTAGGGTAAGTCTGGAGGGGGAACTGCCCCCAGCTTTCCTCACTCGACGCCAATGGCGATGTCGAGCGTGACGTGCAGACAAGATTTCCTCAGTTGTGGAAGCGGCTTCATCATGCCCCCTGCTCTGATGAAGGGCTACTGCTGGTGTCAGCCTATTGAAGACTGACGTCCATTGAGAGGGGATGGTCAATCTTTCGAAGGCCGACCTTTTGGTAGAGGAAGCAGTCTTGATGACTTCACCGGAAGCAGGATTTGGAATGGCGGGTCCTTTAGCAGGAGAATCCCCTCTGATGACTTCACCTGCCGGAACTGGAATGGCTATCCGCTTCGGTATAACCCCTTCAGATATTGCGGGCCTCTTTGCAGGCCTACAGGATCTTTAGCTCAGTCTGTTAAAGACTGAGGTAGAATACTTGGACGACCCGTTGAGGGGGGTCGTGGTGGCTGCAAGTCGATCGAAGACCGACTTCTTCGGAGCTTCCTGTGATGGCACCAGGGTGCTGAAGCTTGCTGGCGGAATCATGGTGCTAAAGAATAGTCCAGTGGTCGCTTGAGTCACCTGCTCCGCTGGCATTGCAAAGATGGAGGCCGCTTGGGGCCCATAAGTCACTCCTCCATTTGGGGTGGAGCGAGAGTTGCTGTTGCAGGTGCAGTTAGAAGCCATCGATTTCTCTTCTCTTCTGCATAGGAGCAAGACACCAAATCTTAGTACCTCGAATCCAGGGTCAACCATAGCAAACATGACATACGAAGTGTGGAGTGAAAAGAGGAAAATGTCCCACCGGGCCTGCCAGAATCTGCTCACCGCCGAAAATGGAAGACGGATCTGGGATGGATCGTCTTGCCTGAATTTAGGGGAAGATGCTATTTGGATTTATCTGTCAACCTCTCCGAAGATGCCAAGTTGACTTATGGCATCGTATATCGGAGGTCTGGACAGATGCGGCCATTGTAGCAGACTTCGTCAGATTCCCCCTCGTTTGCGAGGGTTTTTTTTATTGTGGGGATACTCTTCCCTGCAGGCGCAAGCCCCTGCAGTTAATTACTTTATCGCGTAGTGATAACCACTTTCTTTGGCTCCAGAAGTTCACTTCGTGTCGTATGTTTTTATTTTATTTTTAGTTGCCCATGGATTGTATACGGAGACTAATTTATGTTGTCGCCCGTAGGGCGTGGATTAGTCCAAATCCGTATATTCTTAGATTTGGGTTTAGGTTGATTTAATGATCGTTAACCTCGTTTGAGATTAAGATCGACTTAAATGTTTGTTGAGGATACGTTAGTCTAATTTTAGACTAAGATCTATTCAACAGGATTTATGATCATTTAGACCCAACAAAAGAGCCTTTGGGCTCCATTATGTTAGTTTAAGGACGTTGCGGTCTATTGCTGGTTTAAGGGCGTTGCGGTCCGTAGCTAGTTTAAGGACGTTGCGGTCCGTATTGGGATGTGCCCATCAATTTGGGAGTGCTCCAAAGAGTTGTTGGTTATCGGGACCCACCGCCTCTCTGAAGACGCTGAAGAATTACAACGACATGTATCAGAGGTGTGAGGAGATATATCTTTGAACCAATGTCCGTTGGAAGATCAGTAGTCGTGTTTGGAAATAAGGATAATTTTGAAAATTATGAGCACATGGGCTCGGTTGATCTGAATTAGGGATTTGGTCAACTTGGACTCAGCCCACCCAGTCTTTGAATAAAGTGTTAAACACTTTCTTAGGCTCAGCCCTTTTTCTGTACAAACAATGTTGAGCATTCATATGGATTCTGACACTCATACTTTGTTTTACTTTCCCTTTTTTTTGTTTTTATGGAGCGTTAATCACTCTTTATGGCGCCCATGTGCGGAGCACATGAGGCGCTTGGCTCTGAGCGCCAACCACTGAGTATTAAGCACTCATTATTGAGCAGCGCCCACGTGAAGGGCACATGAGACGCTTGGCACTGAGCGCCAACCATTGAGTGCTAAGCACTCTTTATTGAGCAGCACCCACGTGAGGGACATGTGAGACTCTTTGTGCTGAGTGACAACCATTGAGTGCTAAGCACTCTTTATTGAACAGCGCCCACGTGAGGGACCCGTGAGGCGCTTGGCGCTAGGTTTTCTTCGTGTATTTTGTTATGAAGAGTTCAATTCTCTGTTCTTTTCTGGATCTTTGATCCCCAAGAACAAGTTCATCCCTATGAGAATTAAATTCTTATTTGTAGGAGACTTGTCACATGGATCTCAGATCCAGGAAAAGAACTAAGTTCTTTTATAAGGGTTAAACCCCTGGATATGCAGATGAGATACTTTGATCTCTATTATTATTTTTATTTATCTCGAAGAGAGGTATTCTTCTTTCTTCCCTCTTAAAGCTTTCTTCTTGCTTGCTCTAAAGCTTATGGGAGGGTTTCTCTGTATAAGACTTGAAGTCTTAGATCCTTTATATAGTAGAGGCAAGTTTGTTGATTTAGTTAAAGGAATCTCTAATTGAGAGATCTCTAATTGATTTGGGAATTTTATCCACCGTTGGATCTTTGTTCCAAGAACTTCTGTTTTACAGAAGATATCTTTCTTGTTTTTACCAAGATTAGGAAATATTTTCCCATACAGAATTTATTCTGCAGATAGGTAATTTTTTTAATCACCATTAGATTTTTTAATCCAAAGATGCTCTATTTTACAGAGAGTAATCTTTCTTGTTTAGAAAGATTTGAGGAATATTTTCTCAGCAGAACTTAATTCTGCACTTTGGTGATTTATCACCTCCGTTGGATCTTTGATCCAACGACTCTGTCTAATCAGAGAGCTTTTAGTTCTGGCACTGGCGCCCTCATGCAAGGCATGTGAGGCGCTGCCTCAGAGTTCTTAATTCTTGGCGCTGACGCCTTCGTGCAAGGCATGTGAGGCGCTGCCTCTTTACTGAAAGTGTATTTTCGCCTTCTTTCTTTGCTTTTCCTGAATCAAAATTTTCTTTTCCAATGCTTGGAAATAGTTCCATTAAGCACAACATTTTTTGTTCCTAGACTTAAATGTCTCCTTTCATAATTTGAAACAATGCTTCTCTTCTCTTTCACATTCATAGAATTATTTTAACAGAGAAGAGCTATGGCTTGTAATCGTCCACATGCTCACCGGCAGCCATGGGAGATGCCTATTGAGGAAATTGTTCCTCGTTTTGCTGCCCGCTTAGTGAACCATGCTCTTATGGATGACCAATGCGATACGGTGCTGCACGAGCTCTTGACTTGCAGAGGATCTTCTCTCCCCATCGACTCCATTTGTCTCCGGATGGTCTTCTTGTCCGTGCTCGATGATATTCCCTCTCATCCAGCGGAGATGACTCTGGCGATACTCGACGCAGTGGAGGATAAGATCGAGTGCTTTCATGAGGCACTTTTGATTACCATGGCTCTGAGGGATCGCTCTGTTCAGCTGCTAAGCCAGATACTGGCTCAGCGGGCCATCATGCCTGTCTTCACTGATAGGCACGGTGCTGACCAATGGGGAGCGACTCTTCGTGAAGATCGCCGCTTTTCCATGGTAGAGAAGGCAGAGAGGGAGTTAAAGAATTTTATCCATAGTTTTGTGAATCCCTATACTTTCAATCCCATGTATGGTGATCTATTTCCTGTAGAATAAAATGTTCAATTAAATGCTTTCTTTTTGTCATTGACCACCAAGTGCTCCCTTTCTAACACATGTTCTTCCTCTGATGTGTGTATGTGCATATATGAATGAGCCCGATTTTACACATATCTGTAAACGAAACTTAAACCGGTGTAAACAGTAACAAATAGCTCTTGGCCGAAGATTTTGGCGGGAACAATGACTATCCGTTATATATCCTTATCCGTTTACATGAACAATTAATAACATAGTTTCGGCAAGTCTTATATTTACAAACCACTGCAAGTCAATACAATAAACATTATGGGGTTTTTAAAGGGGTAGATTGGAACGAAATGTGTTAAAAGTGACACGAGACGGTCACTTTAATACACCTAACCTGAACATCCATTGTCGTTGTCCCGTAGGTTTTGACGGGGCCTTGTACTCCTTATACCATAGTCTACGGGTTAAGTTGGACTCCTCTCGTATACACTGGCATATTCTGTACCAAGCTACAAAAAACCGCGTTAACAAAATAATCATACATTATACCAGATATATCATCCTTACCTTTTCAGTCTATTTCTATCTCTCTTTGGGACTTACCGAGCGATTTTTCGCTGACGACATTCCTTTTCTATTCTTTCTTTCGAATGTTGTCAGGAGGACCCGACTCTCTGGAGATCGAGCCTAGCTCAGAAGACTTAGAGCAGTTCTCAGAAAACCCAGAGCTTAAGTCACCTGTATATACTTTTGCTTTTAGTTCATGCCATTGTTTAGGCATTGCTTTTCATATTGTAATTACTTTTCAGTTGCATTGTAAAGAATGTTTAATAAATAAAAAGTTGTTGTTCATTTATATCCCATGTCTTTCTTGTGTACATTTATATTATATTGCTTATTTACGCTTAGCATGTTTACTTTTGAGTAAATACACGCGGGCCATGTCACGTCTCCTTATCGTACACTGGGAAGCGGGGCATGACAGGGGGAATCTGTAATGCGCCTGACAAGCGACACGTATTTCCCATCTCAATGGGGTGATGAAAAACACTCTACAGATTCTGGCACACCCGGTGGGACCTTCTCTCCCTTCCCATATTTCGGGTTAAACGTTCATATGAACTCAATCAACATACATATCGATATTTATACTAAAATAATGCTCTTTCATGCGGGATTTCAAGCGATCAAGGCTCAACAATGTCTCCAAGGACAAGTTCGGCTCTCGACACAACTCCCATCTCCTACACGATGAAGATGGACGCCAAAACGATTCTCACGGCCAGTCTCATGCGACAGTGGGAGGAGCCGCCGCTACTATTTAGCTCTATTCTGTTTGTGCCAACTAACACCATCCCAGCTTCTCAAGCTCTAGTAACAGACAGACCGGCCTCAAAAGGCAGGAAGACAAATGTGGTGATCTCGAGGGCACCACTACCCAAGCACAAATCCGTTTCCAAACGACTCTCTATTGCTCCAATTGGGGGTAAGGCCAACGACACCAACAAAGCAATAAGGCATCTCGGGCAAGCTCCAGCTGTGCCCCTAACAACTGCTCAATCGGGTATCTTCTCTAAGCTCCTCGTCAATCGACTCACGATGGCTTCCTGGATAACGGATGCTCGCCAAGCTCTCAAAATCGAGAAGCTAAGACAGAAAAGGCTCAGATACAGAGCCAACAAAAGGGCTAGGGCTCCTACTAGTTTGAACTTCGTGGGGTTCCAAGAACTAGGTTACCCCGCAACAACTGCTGAGTCAGCTATAAAGTTCGCTAACTCTTTTGAATCACTGAAATTGATCCAAAAGAATGCCATGACCGCAAGAGTCAAGAAAGCTGCGATCCGGACAGCGCCACCTAAGGACCCAGTCAGACCAACCGTCTTCAGTCGCCTGTTCTTTCCAGAAGAGGAAGGGCCACGACGATGGTCCGAAATATCAGCCGCCAAAGATAAAGAGATGACTGGATATGTGGTCCATACTGTTTACATGGTGGACACACGCAGCAAGACCAAGGATGGGGACATCGCATCTCAAATTCAATCTGGTGTGAATGTGGCTGCCACTTCCCAAAACCAGCCTCCTCTGGAAGGTAATGAAAACCCTTCCAATGAGGCTGATAAGCAGAGAGATCCCTCGGTTCATGAGGAATCAGGCTCGAAAAGCGAAGAGGAGCCAATCTTCCGTCCCAAGACTGCAGAGCAGCAACTTCTCCAAGAGCTCCAGAAGCAGCTCAGAAACAAAGACAAGGAGATGGACAAGCTCTATTCAAAGATTGATGAATTGACAAACGTCGTCTTACGGCTCACGGCCCAAGTTGCCTCTCAGCTACACAATCAAGCGCATGGCCTTGCTCATGAACCGGGAAACGGTGTCCCGAGGCAGCCGATGCCTATTCCCTCAAATCCAAAGGTAGGCGAGCCGTATGAAAGTCGGCCGCATCCTATCTCGGGAAATGTCTTGACTACCGATGACAGCAACCCGCTAACGCAAGATCAAATCATGGATTTGGTCGGAAACAAAGTCAAAACATTGGTAACCGAAGCCGAAGCACAAAAAGATATCAGCAGTAGTGGGAGACCATATCCGGCTCGGTATGATCTGGTAGAGTTTCTTGGTGGCTATGTCATCCCCAAATTCGGAAGATTCGATAGGATGGGAAATGCGAATCAGCACATCGCCCACTTTAAAGCCTCATGCGGGAATACTGGGGGCAATGATACGCTTCTCTTCCGCCGGTTCGTTAATAGCTTAACCAATGTCGCTTTCGATTGGTACGCGAGCATACCGGATGGCTCCATCACAACTTTCGTCCAAATGGAATCTCTGTTTCGACAAAGGTTCATGAGTATCAGCGATAAGATCACCATCTCCGACCTTATAAAGACCAAGCCAAAGAACAATGAAAGCAGCACGGATTTTATAACCCGATGGTGCAATCTCTCCGTCAAATGTGAACTGCCGATAGAGCAGGATCAATCTGTCAGTCTCCTCGTCGGAAATCTCAACAATTGGATGGCCCCATTTCTATGCACCGTGGGTCTCAAAACATTCCAAGAGCTGACCAGGAAAGTTCAGATGTTGAAGCGTTCAAAGCAGGAGTTCTGCTCTGATTCCCAAAATAACAATAGGTCCTGGAGAAACCGAAATGACGATAATCGCAAAGGCGGAAATTCCGAAGATGTTGAATCTTTTAACACTTCGGCTAACCGAAATAAGTGAGAGATGAACGAGCCTAATGCAATCCAGCCTCAGAAGCCAGTGTTCGGAGAGGGAGGAGAATCTCCACTGAAATAGGAGCTGGATAAGGTCTATACTTTCAGAAGGGAAAAAATCTGTAAAATATTCAGGGATGCCCTAAGAAACGGTCTACAATTGCCAGAATCAAAAAGACCTCAAGAAGAGAATATGACCAACGACCCCAAATATTGCCCCTATCGCAGAGTGATAAGTCATGACATTGAGCACTGCTTCGTCTTCAAAAATTGGGTCGAAAAATAATACAAGGCAGGAGAGGTAGAACTTTCTAAAGGCGTGTTAGCAAACAATCAAGTTGCGACCGCCTATTTCATACAAACAGCGACCGAAGCCCTTCGGGAACCTGCTTCTCTCAGTCATTTGCCCTTCTCCGAAAAGAGTGGACCAAGGCAACAAGCCAAAAGTCAAACGAACAGCATTACCAATGAAGAAGCGGTAGATGGATACACAACCCATACGGTCTATATGGTGGAGCCTAGAGGAACAAGTCTCCTACGCCTTATAGCCATGACAATGATGTAGCTTTTGCTACCCAACATCGGCTCGGTCTAAATGATGAAGAGCCCGCTCAGGCCATTAAGCCAAAGGAACCCGTGGTTCTTGCTGAATCAAGCTCAGGCGGTAAGGATGATCCCGTTATCATACCCGAAACTATAGACAAGTATTATTCCAATGGCTTCAAAGGCAGCTTCAGGACAGGGACGAGAAGATGGCCATGGTCCATTCCAAAGTCGACGAAATGGCAAACGTCGTGGCAAAGCTCACGACCCAAGTCGCCCGATTGCAATTACAGCAAAATCAAAATTTGGTTTATGAGCCGGGGATTGATATCCTGAAGCAGCCAACCGATACTCCCTCCTGCCCAAGAGCGGAACACCTTTGCGAAAAACGTCCGCGATCAGCTTTCAGTCCCTCCGATACGCACACAGAACGGGTTAAGCGGACAGCAGGCGAACCAAGAACTGATCAGCCTCAAAGACCAGCATCAAGAAAGGCTGTTCATCTCAGAAAACTGCATTTTAATACCACTCATTCATTATCAATTTTTTGTATATATCGGTACTATTAACAGTGTCTGCTCAGTAATTACAAATTACAGGTATCCGTGACAAAATACTGGAAATACATTCAAAATCACAGATATAACGTTTGTGAGCCGACACTGCAACCAGAATTGGAAACCGACCGATGTCTCATAAGTTTATTTTTGCAACATGCATGTGTACACACTTTTTATTTAAATGGTCCAACACATACAAGTGTGTAGACTGGCTTATTGGTTCATGGACCTAGAGAGGGGGCTGCCTAAGGCACTCAACTTGTGCAAGTGAGGTGATGTGTGTTTAATGCAAAAAGATATGATGTGATGTGTAGCATCAAGTTTCCCTCCAAATTCCTGAGTGCATCCCATGCCTCTATTGAGAAATCTAGTAGCACAAGTGGACTTGTCGAGAAAACACAAGACTACACAAAAAGCACGAGCCCAAGACTCATCAACAGGACCGGCCACATTCCCATTTTGGCCGAGCTGGCCGGCCCCTTGCTCCAAAAACCCCCAGTTTTTTGTTGTCCCTCCCTTACTGCCACGTCATCTTATTTTTATTGCTTGTTTATTTTTCTTTTTTGCCTATAAAAGCATACCAGTGAGCAAGGGAGAGGGGGTCATTCATTGTCTTACATTGTCTTACATTGTCTCATTCTTTACACTTCATACTCTTTTGTTTTCATTTTGTTTTTGTACATGACTAGTTTCCCTTGAGCTCCTTACCTTCTCTTGATCTTGCAACCTCTTCAATGAGCTTGCAAGTTTAAGATTAGCTTATTGAACTCAAGGTTGTATTACTTGGACATAATAAAGATCTCATTTTGTTCTATGGTTCTTAGTATTTCATTCGTGCTCTTTTACTTACCTGCTCTTTCATTACTTGCTCTTTACTTACTTGCAATTTAATTACCATGTCATTTACTTACTTGTATTGCTTTTCTTTTCTTTTCTTTGCTCTTTTCTTTTGCTCTTTTTGTTTGTTGTTGAGATGGTTGTGAATATATTGTTGTTAGGAAAGAAACCGATATTTTAAGTTAAGATTTCCTTTCTCATTTCCTTTTCTCGATCGTTTCCATTAAACTCCGTCCAATCTTACACAAGCGCTCTGTTAGGCATCCTATCCTACTAAGGTATCGGTGATTCCTAACCGTGATCGGTTGCGTTCGGATTGGCCGAAGGCAAAAGCAAGCGACAAGAACGAACGTACAAAAGTCAATAAGACGGATTTCACAAATACCGTGCTTAAGCACCCTAATCTACGTTGTTGCCGATTGCTCTAGCTTTAGTAGTCAAGCTCGGCTCAAAGGATTGAGTATGGATTTCCTTAACTTACACTATCCTATCTAATCCTAACAAGCGTTTACTTTGCATATAAACACATAGGGTAAATACGAACATTCCGCCACACGCATTAACTCGTCACAACAAGAACTTAAAACGCTCCGTCTCCCTGCGGATGACCCGTACTCATCGCGGCTAGCTGCAAAGCGATACCGTCCTGATTGCGGTTAACTTTAGAACTTTAAAACTCTACACGCCAAAAGCATGCAATCAAAGGCACTGGCTCTAATAGAGAGCAGGAAGAAAGCATACTCCTTCAAGAGGGACGAGGTCCACAAAATATTCATGGACGCCTTGGACAACGGCTTGCAACTGCCTATTCCAAAAAGGCCATATGAAATGAACATGACCGGCAATCCCATATACTGCCCATATCAGAGAATGGTGAGTCATACCATTGAAGACTGCTATGTTTTCAAAGATTGGATGGAGAACCAATACAAGCTTGGGAAAACCTCATAGTCGTCAAATGTACCGGTAAGCCACAGAGCTACGGTCATTAACACGCCTCCGCCAAGATCAAAGTTCAAGGTGCTAGGATAAGCAAACACAGTCAACCACCAAGTCGTTAAACTGAGAACAACTGACCACCATGTCGTTAAACTGGGAACACACAACTCCTAAGTCGTTAAACTGGGAATGTAAAAGAAAAAGTGCAAAAAAAAAGCGGAAACGATGGGGCAACTCGCAAAAAAAATCACCGAGTAGAATAAAAATGAAAATAAAGCTGAAATGATGGGGCAACGGTGAATAAATAGATGAAATGATAGAGCAATCACGACCTTTGCGATAAGAAAATCTGAAATGATAGATCAATCGCTGTAAAAAAAGAAAAAGAAAAAGAAAAAAAAACTCTAAACGGCGAATGATAAGTCGCTCCTGGTACCATATTCCGGTGCACAATACAGACGCCAACCAAAATTTCAAATCTCTGAATGTCCCAACGGCGAATGATGAGTCGCTCCTGGTACCATATGCTGGGTTAGCTTAGCACCCCCGCTGCGTTTCGGCACGCATCAAGTATGCTATTTCAAAAAATCTAGGGTGCCGAATGAGCCCGACCAAGGATCTAACTAGATAATTAGGGTTTTTATTGCATGTAAACAAACTTTACACCAAGTGAAATAGGAATACAACCTTTGTAGACCGGTCCTTCACTTCTAAAACTCCGTGTAGTAGTCCCTTAGCTCCAATTAGTGGTGTCCCGGACTCTCCTTAGGCTCCATTAGATGAAAGGAACGAGCTTGCTCAAGGATCTTCGAGGCCGAAGATGATCTACGTCGAAGAATCGCTAACTCAAGCTACCTTTTCACTAATTGATGGATTAGTAAAGTAAACAAGCTATACTAAATGGCTAGTTTGGTATAAATTGATGAAGTAGGAATTTTTCTCACTTTAGAATTATTCTTCTCTTTTTCTTTTTCACCTCACTAGAAAGCTAGAAAGCAAAGAAGGAGATGAAGAAGAAGCTCAACTTATCAAGTTATGAACCATGGGTAAGAAAAATATCTCATATAATCTCTTATAGAGACTTAACCATGGCTAAAGATAATGGTTAGGTTAATAAATATCTAGAGTAAAACCAAATTAATGGACTAAGTCAAGGTTTCTACATGCTTCCACAAGTATCTTAAACCATGTCAATTTCCACCTAATTTTGATTTATCTCTTAATAATTAATCACCCAAATTATCTTTAGTTAGGTATGAGTCTCATACACCCAAGTCCAATGTATCATCTAGCATGACACATAAATAAATACATTAATATATATCACATATATATTTAAATGTATTTGGAGAAAAGAAATTCTTAAGTGAGCTAATATTAGTCAATATACATTAATATATCAAATATATATAATTATATATTAAATTCTTAAATCAACACTTGATTTAATAATCCGGTTATATCAAATACAACCGACTAATATCATTTATATATATATCAAATATACATATAACAAATTATTGAATCAACACTTGATTCAATAATCTGGTTATATCACATATAACCTATATCGCGAGATTAAAATACTGTATCACATAAAAGTATCAATTTCGGTCCTACACATATCACATGTGTGCCCTACTTCGTTTCGCTTGAGCCAGGAAACCTCTGTGTAGGACTTTAAAGACTCGTCAATACGCCAGCAGTAGGTGATGATCATATCAGTCACCTACAAGCCGTCAATGGTATTAGCTGGACGTAACGGCTGCCCAGGTATTGAGCGATCAGAAGATCAACAAGTAAGCTTGTCCATACTCCCGTGAATCCAATAAGTAACACTACCATACAGTCCGGTCTCTTCGTCTGATATGTCGCATATCGAGTCTGAGGGTGGTAAACGTCAGACCCCAATAACTTGATAAGTCATGCCGATGTGAGGCTCATAACCGGTCGAGAAAATACTGATAACACTTACTAATAAATCTCAGTATCAGCCCAGGCCAGGGACTTCTTGTTATGGCCAATCGAGTATAGCACAATATCAACCCCCAATACCGGGAGAGACAAAACCCCTCCTATCTCTCATTGCCTCCATGTGACTCGGGACTGTACCCAAAATCCACCCGTTTGCACGCTCTCTTGAATGTAGTAGGGAGGAAATAAAAGCATGGTGGGAATCACATAAGACTCTATAACGATCTCGGATCTACAGACTAAGCTGTATCAGTGTCACCAGAGAACTGCTATCTGACGTTAGGTATAATACCATTTAGGAGTTCTCGGCGAGTCCCGTTCGGTGTACCCATTCTCTAATGAGCACATGTGTACAATCTTTGATTTCATACACCAATGGCTGTGGGATCAACCATCGCCCCATACAGGGTCAAGAAACGTACACACCAGTCTACTCTGGAATATTGATGCCTTGTCTTGATACTCCCTCGACTAGGAATAATTAAAGGATGAACTTGTGGACTACCTTGACCCCACTAGTATGATTTGCATCATAATCCTGGTAGTCAAGTATACATCCTAAGGGCTTTACCAACATATGAGAGCAAGACAGTATCACAATACTAGTCTACATGTTAAGATAAAAAGCAACCAGATAGCATACTATCATGTCGAGCAAGAAAGTCCTCTCTATATATGTCCAAGCATCCATTATAATATACAATCATGTACAATAATGGCCTCTAGGGCATACATATAACCAACACCATATTCCAGTGCAGCGATACAGAAGCCAACCAAATTTCAAATCTTTGAATGTCCCAACGGCGAATGATGAGTCGCTCCTGGTACCATATTCCAGTGCAGCGATGCAGACGCCAACAAAGTCCCAAAATTCTCCCAGCCCTACGGTTGGTCCCCAAGTTAACTACCGTATACAATCCACGGGCTTAAATAATTCTCATCACACTCATACCCCACCGCAATCACCGGTCACGCGGCCGGTCTCCGCCATCGGAATTATGCTCCATTTGGGAAGACCCACTCATGTGTCTTCACGATAGATGAGGAGAACAAAATTTATGGGATCCTCACAGCTCGTAAGAAAATGCTTTCGTGGGATCCTTACGACTCACAAAGAAAAAACACACTTGGGAGTCTCCACGACTCCTAAGGAGAAAGTACACCTACGAGATCCTTTTGACTCGTAGGGAGAAAATGCTTTTATGGGACCCTTACGGCTTATAAAATTGAAAAGTCATAGGTGATAGGGACCTAAATCTGTCTTCTAAGCCATCAATCCTTAATAGGCAAAGGAAAATGATGAATTGCTCCTGGCACCTGAGCTTCAGTGTTAGCAACGATGATGCCGACCCAACCCCGAAATTCCAAATCGATCCAATAGACCCCTTAGTCGTTAAACTGTGAACAGATGACCTCTAAGTCGTTAAACTGGGAACAGATGACCTCTAAGTCGTTAAACTGGGAACAAATAACCCCGAACAGATGACCCCTAAGTCGTTAAACTGGGAACGAGGGAAATCCTCTCACAGCAAATGATAATTCGCACTTGGTACCATATTCCAGTATAGCGGTGCTGATGCCAAACCAAAACCAAAACCCCCAAATACTCTCATGGCAAATGATGATTCACTCCTGGTACCATATTCCAGTGTAGCGATGCTGATGTCAACCCAAATCATATCAAGTCAGCAAGACAGCCAATGACCTCCCTGGCGGAATCAAGCTCTACCTCGGAAACAAGTCGAACCCTGACACCGCAGAAAGCGCAGCAAGTCAACTTCAACTCTGACACCGTAGAAAGCGGAGCAAGTCAAATCCAATCCCCGACACCGTAGAAAGCGGAGCAAGTCAAATCCAATCCCGACACCGTAGAAAGCGGAGCAAGTCAATTTCAACCTTGACACCGCAGAAAGCGGAGCAAGTCAAATCCAATCTCAACACCTCAAAAAGCGGAGCAAGTCAAGTTCAACCATGACACCGCAGAAAGCGGAGCAAGTCAAATCCAATCCCTGGCACCGCAGAAAGCGGAGCAAGTCAAATCCAATCTCGACACTGCAGAAAGCGGAGCAAGTCAAGTTCAACCCTGACACTGCAGAAAGCGTAGCAAGTCAAATCCAATCCCTGACACCGCAAGAAGCAAGCAAGTCAAATCAAGAACTGACCGTCTAAGTCGCAAAAAGGGTAGCACCGACCGTCCACATCGCTAAAATGGCAGCACCGACAAAAAAGGGCAGCAATGACCTCCCCATCGGAATTATGTTTCGACTCGGGATAAATTCAACCAATGACCTCACCGTCGGAATTTTGTTTCAACTCGGGATCAAGTCAACCAATGACCTCCCCGTTGGAATTATGCTTCGACTCGGGATCAAGTCAACCAAAGACCTCCCCGTTGGAATCAAGCTCTGCCTTGGGATCAAGTCAACCAATGGCCTCCCTATCGGAATTATGCTTCGACTCGGAATCAAGTCAACCGATGACCTCCATGTCGGAATTACGTCCATCTCAGAATCAAGTCAACTAATGACCTCCCCATCGGAATTATGGTTCGACTCGGAATCAAGTCAACCAACGACCTCCCCGTCGGAATTATGCTTCAACTCGGAATCAAGTCAACCAATGACCTCCCCGTCGGAATTATACTCCGTCTCAGAATCAAGTCAGCCAACAAGCTTTGCGGCGAAATCATGCTTCGTCTCAGAATGTACCCTGTGTCGAAATCATGTTTCGCCTCAGAGTATCTGCCTTCACTGTCGGAATTATGTTTCGACTCGGAATCAATCTCTGCGTCGGAGCTATACTTCGTTCAGAATGTTTGCCTTATGCTAGAACTAAGCTTCTTCTCAGGATACACCTGTCCCTTGTCGAAATTATGCTTCGTCCCGGAACCCTACGCCAAAACTATGCTTTGTCTCAGAATATACCCTCTCCCTGGGAATCATGCGCCGCTCATTGGAATTATGCTCTTATCCATGGAATCATGCTCCGCTCTTCGGAATGATGCTTCGATCCCGGAATGATGATCTGATCCCGGAATTATGCTCCGATCCCCAGAATTATGCTTTCGGAATAATGCTTCGCTCTCGGAATGTTGTTCCACCTCGAAGTCCAACTCCAATATCCATCAATTTCATGCACACAACTCATATACGTGGTGTGCATTTATTGATGGGGGGCACTTTGTTGGGGTCAAAAATTACACCCTGGTTGATCAAGTCAAAGTCAAAGTCAACCCCAAGTAAGCGGACCTAAGCCTACGTCAAGTGGACCCATACCCAAGTCGAGCCCCGCGGCCGGCCTCTCCCATGCCAAAATGAAAATCATATAATAAATAATTTTGATATAATTTTTATGGATAAATGTAAGAAAAATAGGTATAAAGCCAAATTTTTGTAAAGTCCGTGGCTCATGTGCAAAAGAAATGAGCACATGAGGTATGGGATGGGAAAAATGCCATTTTGTAAAAGCCAAGGAGCTATGTGTAAATTTGTAAGCTTATAAAATGCAACATGATGATGAAATAAAAAAATAATTCATTCCCCTCAAAATCAAGGGTTTTTCTGCCTCCTTCTCCTTTCTCAAGGTTCTAAACCTTCTTCCCCTTTTTAAAATTAAATCAAGAGTTTAACTCTTATTTTTCTAAAAGAAATCGTTTTTCACCATAAAACCTTTGAAGGGGAACTCAGATCTCCCATCAAATCCCCAAAAGGGGTGATTTTTTAAGCCCCACCTTCCTTTTCCTCCAAGATCCAGCCAACAGAGAGGAGGAAGAAGGAGACTCATCTCTAAAAATCCCACTTTGATAAAGATCCAAGACTCAAGAGAAAACCCAGGGCTCAAGGAAGAAGAAAGGGGTCCCCTTCCATCATCTCCGAAAATCTCTTAGGATTTTAACTCCACAATATATATATATAATAAATCTTTCTTTTAAGAGTTCAACTCCAAAAGTCAATCGGGAGTACAACTCTCGGTGCAGGGGCTAGGCCCCTTTGTCCTTTTCGTTTAGGAGTTTAACTCCAAAAGTCAATTGGGAGTACAACTCTTAGTATAAGGACAAAGCTCCTTTTTCCCGCTGACGCCCAGCACCCGCGTACCAAGCACGTGAGGCGCTGGAGCACAGCGCCCGCATGCCAAGCACGTGAGGCGCTGGCACCCACGCATCCTTTGGACACTTTTTTCCATTTTTTTATATATACACACTCCACAACACTTTCCCCCTTTAGAAAAAATTTCTAACGGGGCGCCACCCCGCAAGGGAGCTACTTGCCCCCTTGACCCCCAGCCCGCTATTCGGGTAGCGGGATCCTCGTAAACTCTACGAGGCCCCCGATATACCCAAGACCTCTCAAAACACAACACGCGCATACTGCACATTAAGTTCGCATGACCAGTTTGACCCGTCAATCGGAGGTTCCTTCGCTCCAAAGGCGAGGGGTAATTAAAGGCAGCTTAGTCCGTGGTTGCTAGAGATTCGAATCCCTACAATCAATAAACCCCGGCCTACCTTAGGCAGGGAGAATCTGTAATGCGCCTGACAAGCGACGCGTATTTCCCATCTCAATGGAGTGAAGAAAAATACCCTACACTTGTTTTGTGGGGAAATCGTTCGCATGGAGAATCTACTTGGGAACGTGAAGACGAGATTCGACAAAAGTTTCCTCATCTCTTTCCTTAGATCCGTATCTTTTTATCTTTTTCTATCTCATGAATTTCGAGGACGAAATTCTTTTGTAGTTGGGTATAATGTCACTCTAGTATGGTTATACGACATTAATTGGTATTTTAACACTTGCTTTCTATTTCTTCTATTCTATCTATTGGGTCGCGAATGATTCGAATAGTAGTAGTCGTTATCCGACCCGGCCCGCAAGTTTAGAACCCAATATAGTGCAAGATTGTATCTGAGATTTACCAGTAAAGTGTATCTATGTGAATCTAGTATAATACCAACATTATATTTTTAGATCTTTATATATCATATATCTAGATCGTCATATATCTTTTAATAGCCATAAGTTAAGAATAAATTATATTTTGTTAACTGTCATCATATGGTTGCCATCACATATCTTATTTTGCTTTTATTTTTTACGTTTAAATCTCAAGATATCTAATATTGAATATTTACTAAATCTAAATATATTTTTAGAATACTTTTAAATCTTAAATTAGGAATATGAGTTATTTAAAATATATTCTTGCATTATGATTGAGAAGTTTACATATGTGAATTATTTTTCCAAAATATATATTTTTGATGAGATTTTGGTGGAGATTGGTTGTAGTTTGATATTATCTATATATATTAAAACTAATATATATTTATATCCTAATTTAAACTATACTATATATATTTATATTAATTACAAAACCTCTCTCTCTCTCTATCTATCTCTCTCCACACATAACATATCTCTCCCTCATCAATTTATATATTCTCCTTCTTCGTTCTTCAAGCCCACATCCATTCTCGCCGACGCAACTCCAGCGGCATCCTAGAATTTTAACCAAGCCATCAAAACTTGGTGTTGATTTATATAATGACATGCTACATGTTTCCGTTCATCACGTTTGTTTCGAGGCAAGTTTACAACTTGTTACCTACTATACTTTATATAATTTACTTATATGTTGTCGTACTACTATTATTATTATTATCATATAGCTATATTTATATAATTTATACACCGTAGTTATTTAACGTTAATGAGTTTTATAATATATAATGTATGCAAGTTTACAACTTGCGACATGCTATAATTATATCTATAAATATATATATCGTTGTAATATTTCTTATTATTATCATTAATTAGTTTATAATCTGAATTTTATAATGTTATACAAAATATAGTTTGAAAATATTATAGTTTACACATGAAACGTTCTCGCAAAGCAGATACAGATCTGAAATTTACTGTACACTTTACCTTATAAAATTTATTATAAATCATAGAAAAATCATTAGAATACGTTCTTTAGTTCATTACGAAGCTAACTCATAATACTATAACCCTGTGAAATATTTACTTGCAAAATAAATTGTTTAAATAACATAAACTGTAAATGAAACTACCTCTGAACTGCTGTCCAGGGAAATTTCAGCAGCAAATTTTCAACTACGAATGTTTATAAATTTTTGTAGAAACAATCTGATATACTTTAACTTATGAAAATGAAATTTTATTAACTTAGCTTTGTTTTGGTATATGACATGTCCCTTTTGGAGAACATTTGTTATTTTTAAGCTATTTTACAAATCAGGGTGACGCTTAATTTCTGAACGGAACTTTCTTGTGCATGTTAATCAATACCACCATTATAGTTATTAATTGAATTGAATATATTATCCCTGTTAATGTTATTATATCAATATCTATTTAATAAATAATAGTGCATGTTTTATAATATTCAGCAAACATTACCGATATACAGTTTTATAGCATCTGTCTCTATCTGTATTCGTACCGATAATAGCTTATCTAGTTGCGTGCCGGAACGTCACAACGTTATCATACTACTATATTAGTTCAATATATTATCTACATTGCATCATACATGGTAATGGACGTATAATGGTTATTGCAGATAGATACATATTCATCCTGGCATTAGTCGTGTTCCGATATTGATTACAGTTTCACATTTGGTATCCATTTTGGGTTAATATATATTATATGGCATGTTCACGACCCGCTACCAGACTTGTTACTTGGATCTTATTACTAATACCAACAATCCTGATTGTTGTCCTGACGGACGTGACTTGTTGTCTGCATAGACAAAACATGTACCTGCATGATCCTGTGTTGGCATGAGACTTACATCATCAATACCTGACTTGAACACATAACTTTAGAGGTGAGGGGAAATCAATAATGAAATTTGACTTGTAACTCAACAGTTCGATATTTATACTGATCAGTCTTTACAGGCTCGGCCAGCCTCGGGATGATACTGCTAACATCATTCATCTGTACATGTTACCTGTTTACTGCCTAGCGCCACGTCTCGGATTCAGCCCGAGAATCTTGACAGTGGTCCCGGACACGCACAGGATACTATTGAGTTACATCGACGATTCCATTAAATTGATTTCAAAGACTTCTAGAATAGATAACCTAGAGGCACAGACTTTAGGATACAAATCACATACCTATATCTCATTGTTTTACACCTGTGTTATTTATTTACACTCATGTTTAATCATACCATCCTATCCTGATTATTACTATTATTTTGATATTTATGACGCACTGACGTCTGGATTTTGCATGGCCCAGATACTTGATATAGCATGCAAGTATTCGACATGATCATCGATCAGTGAGGACCACCTCATTGATATAGCTCTTATGCGGGTTAGTTATTCCTTGGTTCTTTATTACTTCCGCTATCTTTTCCGGTTATTGTTCTTGTGGCTATTGGACATATGATAAATAGATTTCTTAGTTTACTATTCTTGATATCTGATTGACAGCCATAATATGACTATTGAATGATCTTTCCTCGCCATAGGTAGCATGGTTGGCTCTGTCACGTACCGTGTTTATGTATTTTGGGAAGCGGGGCGTGATAGAAAATGAGGTTCGTGCCCTTTTATTTCTATGTTCTTTGCCGGAGAGTTAGGAGAACCTCGTAATGGCATTTAGTAACTCTATCTCAGGGACTCTCGCATTTAATAATGCACCGAGTTGCATATTAAGTGATGAGATGCGAAGAAAAGCTGCAAATGGGGATTCAGGAACTTCTGCTCTTGCAGTGAAGAATCGCGGCAGAACGATGGAAAGGGGAAAAGGGAAAAATGGTAAGTCTAAAAGCCAAGAAAAATCCAAGGCGTCTATTGGAATTGCGAAAAGAAGGGTCACAGGAAAAGTGACTGCAAACTTCCAAATAAAGGCTCAGATGAGAAGGCGGAAGAAAAGGAAGTGAATGTAATGTCTACACAAGAATAAGGGGAACAAGGCCTTTTTCTATCGGCGAGCGAGAATACAGAGGCGGATACTTGGTTCCTACATTCGGGGGCTTCTTTTCATTGCACTTCAGACCGGCATCACTTCAACGAATATGTTTACGACGATCTTGGATATAGACGGTGGGAAACGAAAATCGTGCAAGATTGTTGGAAAAGAGACGATTATATTGCAACCGTCAGGAGGAGGTCAATTAGAGATGAAATCATTAGATATATTACAGATTTGAAGAAGATCCTGATTTCTACTGGTCAGCTTGACAATTAAGGTTTTATTACGATATTTAGGAATTCGCAGTGGAAGATTACCAAGGGGTCGTTGGTAGTCAAGGGTTATGCACAAAAGTAAGGTATTGATTATCAAGAGATATTTTTCCCATTTATAAAGATAACATCTAATCGGATGATTCTTAGTATCGTAAAGGTAAAGGACTTGCATTTAGAGCAGCTGGATGTCAAGACTGTATTATTTCATGGAGATTTGGAGGAGGAGATCTATATGACACGGCCACTAGGACACGAAGTGAAGGGAAATGAAACTATGGTGTGTAAACTGTGAAAGAGTTTGTATGGCCTCAAGCAAGCTCCAAAGCAGTGGTATTTTAAATTCAATCAGTTCATGCTAGAGGGATTTGTGATATGTGAATCAGATCATTGCATCTACGTTCAGAATTTTAAAGACGGCGATTGTATTATTCTATCACTGTACGTGGATGATATGCTATTGGCGGGTACGAATTTCGAGAAGATTCAAAATCTGAAGAAGACGATGGCTGAAAATTTCTTCATGAAGGATTTAGGAGTGGCAAAGCAAATGTTGGGCATGAATATTGTAAGAGATAGGAAGCAGCGGAAGCTGTGGTTATCGCAATGGGACTACATTGAGAAGGTTTTGAAGCGGTTCAGTATGGACAAGTCAAAGCCGGTGAGTACACCCTTAACGAAGCATTTCAAACTCAGCGAGAAGTTGTACCCGACAACTAAAGAGCAGATAGATGAGAAGGCAAGCGTGCCTTATGAATCTGCGGTAGGGAGCTTGATATATGCGATGGTGAGCATGAGACCAGATATTGCACATGCAGTGGGAGTTGTAAGTAGGTATATGCAAAACCCGAGAAAGAAGCATTGAAATACGGTGAAGTTGATGTTGAGATATCTAAAGGGTACGTCAAGTCATTGCTTATGTTTCAGTGGTGACTCTTTAAAGATGTAAGGGTACGTTGATGCGGACTATTCAGGAGATCGAGATAGTGGTAAGAGCACAATAGGGGTACGTATTCATGATTAGGGAAACAGCAGTGAGTTGGGTCCCTCAATTATAAAAAGTGGTGGTATTGTCGATTACGAAGGCGGAGTACGTTGCGATCAAGGAAGTCAGTAAGGAGATGATATGGTTGCAAGGGTTACTTGAAGAATTAGGTTAGAAGCAAGACTTCAACATCGTATGGAGCGATAGCTAAAGTGTGATACATTTGGCAAAGAATCGGCATATCACTCTCAGATGAAGCACATCAAAGTGCGATATCACTTCATTCATAAAGCGATTGAAGAGGAGGAGTTGACATTGCAAAAGATCGATGTAGAAAAGAATACGACGGATATGTTCACCAAGATTATAGAAAGAGAGAAGCTAAATCTCTGTTGCAGGTTGGTGAAACTCTCCATAAAAATCTGATGAGGAGAGAGTAGAGCGGAGTCGTGTAAAGTCTACTGGCACTGGGAATCAAGGATGAAATATCTCCAAGTGAGAGATTGTTGAAATTATGTAGAAATTTCAAACACAGGTCATATCAAATTTTACCAAAACCAAGATTTCTTAATTAAGAGATATCTTATGGCGGTTTCTTACTTAAGAAAGTTTCTTAATTAAGGAGATGATAGAGTCTTGGTTGGAATAGGAGGAGTGTCTTATGACAGTTTCTTAACTATGACAGTTACTTAATTAAGAAATTGGTTTGTGTATAAATAAGGACCTCTCATATGTATTTTGTACACCAATGAAAATTGAAGAGAGATCATTGTATGAGAGGGTGATGGCATAGAGAGATTAGAGAGAAATCTCCCAGGATTGCTCGTGGTGTACTTGATTCGAGATTAGAGTAGACGTTTGCAGATTCCGCTCTGTCGGAGACTAGCAATACGATGGGTGGACCTCGTTAACAAATTCTTTGTCTCTTTCTGTGATTGATTCTTATATAACTCCTAAACCTTTATTTATTGTTTGTTCTTTCGTAATGATTGTATGGTTTTTTTGTTACAAGTATTGTTCTGTCTATCAGTTTCTTCCATCCCCAACATGACTGTTGCATTGACTAACAACGAGACTTGGAAGGTCACCAAATTTGAAGAAAAGAACAATCATATCTTAACCATACCGTCAAAAACTGCTAAATATCGTTCTCATAAGGTAATCCATCGAAACCCCGATGTAAGAGATATGGTGACAAAACTGCATTATGGATGGCTTAAAAATAAAGATGTAGCATTGTCAATTAATGCAATCGATAATACCCAACATGATATCATCATGCCACAACAAGTTCAGGATCACATGAGAGTTGAAAGAAATTCACAGTCGATAATACCCAATCCGTTCGCGTCGGCACCGCAGACCACCGCCTCGCTACCTCCCACGACCGCAGATCTCCCGGGCCGATACGTTCTGAGACTTGCTGGGCACCCCATAGTTCGACACCGAGGTCCGTCGCCAGAGCACCTCGCCCCGAGATCCTCCGCGCACCTTTCCTTCCCGAGGAGATGTCTGTCAGCTCACCTGTTACCAGGCATGACCGACACCCCCTCCCTCGACGGGGTTGCACGGACGGAACTCGCCGCGGCGGTTCGAGGGCCACCTCGCCGGGGATCTAAGGAACCTCATTGAGAGGAACTGGAGCCGCGGCCAAACGCAGGCCTCCAACAGCAGAGGTCGGGGATCAGAATGCGCCGAGTCGTCAGGATACCACGACCGACTCGACGCCCTCTAGAAGAAGATCGAGGGTATGCACCGGGAAGGACACCATTCGAGCGATGGGGCTAAGTACGCCGCCGACTCACTCACAAAACCGTTCACCGAGGATCTGCTCGCTGTCCACGTCTCCTCCCGCAATAAGCCCCCAAAGGTCTCCCTCTTCGACGGCAAATCTGACCTAAAAGACCACTTGGATGCATTCACCGCGGGAATGAGCTTCCAAGACAACTCCGATGCCGCCCAGTGCCGAGATTTCCCGACCACTCTTATCCGCTCTGGGCGAGACTGGTTCTGAGGACTCGAACCGCACTCGATCTCAACCTTCGACGAGCTGGCCACACAATTCCTCGGCTACTTCGTCGGGAACAGGAGACAGAAACGCACAGTCGACCATCTCTTCACGATCAAGAGTGTGGACAAGGAGACGTTCAAAACATACGTCGCCCGCTTCTACAGCGCCCTTCTTGAGGTCCCAGAGCACCGGGACGAGACGGTCATCACGGCTCTGAGGTCTGGTCTTAGGCACAAGGAGTGGTTATGCTCCTTTGCATTAGCGCAACCTAAAACCATGGCCGAGGTAAAAGCCTGAACCGAGCACGAGGTCCAGCTCGAATCCGAGGTGAATGCAAATCTCCCCTGGGCAAAGCAAACCGACCAAAAGAAGAGGGCAAGGAGGAGAGAAGGGGACCTGAGCGGCAAAAACCCTACCTCCCAAAATTCCAGGAGTACACCCCGCTCGACGTCTCCCGGACGGTGCTATTAGAGGAGGCTAAGGGCAAGGGGTTCTTCAAGCTTCCCCCGGTCTCGCGAATGGCCTCAAAGAGAACCTGGGGCCCCTACTACGGTTTTCACAGATCGCTGGGCCACTCCACGGAGAGCTGCAAACAACTCCGAGACTATATTGAAGAGTTCATCCGTTCGGGGCACCTCGCAGCGTACTTAAGGGACAAGCGACAAGCTGACCGCGAGCAAGAGCAGCGTCCCCTCCCGCCGAGCTGACCATCGGCCAGATCATGGTAGTGTCAGCAGAGGATAAGCCTGGTACCCATGAAGCTCGGTACCCTGTGTCGGGCATAGATACCAACAGACATCCGGGGGGCTCAAGCTGCATGAATAAGAACATCTACTAGCATGTATTTTCTTTTCAGAGCGATGTACATTTTTCTTGAGATCTTTTGTTTATATAATAAAGGGATCAATAAAGCATTGCAGAAAAGAAAAAGAATCTTATTCGTTTAAGAGGTACTATAGGCTCCTCAGCCATACATAAAAATATATATTACAACAGTGGAGGAATGGGGTACAGAGAGCACTGTTCATGGTACTCTGAAGATATTCCCGCCAGCCGAGCCCTCACGGCGTTTAACCTCTCCCTTCGATGACCCCCGCTAGCGTCGGCATCGAGCCTCAAGTGGTAGCACTCAAGGACGAGCGCCTCCGAGCGATTTAGCCGGCTCGCACAGATCAGGCCGAAACACCTCAGAGACCTCAGCTTGCCAATGGCCTCGTCTTTTAGCTGCTCGGATAAGGGGTTGTAGTGCCCCGGCGACGCCCTCCAGATGGAGTACATCAGCAGCTGGAGGAGGGAGGAACGCCGGGGGAGCAATCGGCCGAAGTGGTCCTCGATCCTGCCTATAACCAACAACACCATGTCCTCAGTGCAGTACGGGTCATAGAGATAGACATCCTCGAAGTTTATGATGTCTTCGATGGTGAAGGGGAAGTCCTGCATTTTTGCGTTTCGGGTGTGAGGAGGAAGTAAAATACACCCCCTCAGTTTTATAGCCCCCAAAACGCCCCCCGGAGTTCAACGGTCGCCAGTTTCACCCATGACAGTGTCGCCATGTAGCAGAAGTCGCGCCGCTCGATGCGAAACCGAAACGACACTCCGTCGCTTCGTGTTCCCCACACAATCACGACACGTGTCGCCAGCGACCGTACCTCTCCCCGGTGCGCCGACTGGCTATCAAAGTTAAAGCCCTCACCAAGAGGCAGCCGAGCGGCTACCCTGCTCGGCTATCCCTGGCTGGTATCTCCCTACCCCACAACGCCAGGGATCAAAGCCCTCACCAAGAGGCAACTGAGCAGCTTCACTGCTCGGTCAATCCTTAGCAGGCCTCCCATGGACCCTCCAGCGCTAAGGATCAAAGCCCTCACCAAGAGGCGGCCGAGCGGCTACCCTGCTCGGCTATCCCTGGCTGGTAGGTCCCTACCCCATAATGCCAGGGATCAAAGCCCTTACCAAGAGGCAACTGAGCAACTTCACTGCTCGGTCAATCCTTACCAGGCCTCCCATGGCCCCTCCAGCGCTAAGGATCAAAGCCCTCGCCAAGAGGCAACTGAGCAGCTTCACTGCTCGGTCAATCCTTAGCAGGCCTCCCATGGCCCCTCCGGCGATAAGGATCTAAGCCCTCACCAAGAGGCAGCCAAGCGGCTACCCTGCTCGGCTATCCCTGGCTGGTAGCTCCCCTACTCCACAACGCCAGGGATCCAAGCCCTCACCAAGAGACAGCCGAGCGGCTACCCTGCTCGGCTATCCCTGGCTGGTAGCTCCCCTACTCCGCAACGCCAGGGATCAAAGCCCTCACCAAGAGGCGGCCGAGTGGCTACCCTGCTCGGCTATCCCTGGCTGGTAGCTCCCTACCCCCACAATGCCAGGGATGAAAGCCCTCGCCAAGAGGCAGCCAAGCTGCTACCCTGCTCGGCTATCCCTGGCTGGTAGCTTCCCTACCCCCACAATGCCAGGGATCAAAGCCCTCGCCAAGAGGCACCAGGCAGCAAACCTGCTCGGTCATCCTTAAGGACCAAAAGCCCTCGCCAAGAGGCACCGAACAACAACCCTGCTCGGCCATCCTTAGTAGGCCACGTACGACCCCTCCCGCGCTAAGGATGAAAAGCCCTCGCAAGAGGCAACCGAACCCGCCCTTGTTCGGTTATCCCTGGCCGGTATCCCCCTACCACAACAAACCAGGGATCAAAGTACTCATAGAGGCAACCGGACCCGCCCTTGTTCGGTTATCCCTGGCTGGTAGCTCCCTACCAAACCAGGGATCAAAGCTCTCACCAAGAGGCACGGGACCGCAACCCTGCTCGGCCCGTCCTTAAGGATCAAAGCCCTCGCAAGAGGCAACCGAGCCCGCCCTTGGTCGGTTATCCCTGGCTAGTATCTCCCTACCCCGACTAACTAGGGATCAAAGCCCTCGCCAAGAGGCACCGGGCAGCTACCCTGCTCGGCACCATCCTTAGTTGGCTAATTACGGCCCCTCCAAAAACTAAGGATCAAGCCCTCGCCAAGAGGCACCGAGCAGCTACCCTGCTCAGCACCATCCTTAGTTAGGCAATTACGGCCCCTCCAATAACTAAGGATCAAAGCCCTCGCCATGAGGCACCGAGCAGTTACCCTGATCGGCACCATCCTTAATAGGCCACTTACGGCCCCTCCAACACCTAAGGAACACGAACTCAACAAGAGGCATCCAGTCTATCAACGTCTGAGCGATCTCCACCTCGACTTCGGGGCCATGGAGATACCGTCTTCCCGCCGATCCTCGCACACTCGGCGAATGATCAGATTCAAGTCGACGAGTAATCGCTAGATGAGGAACATGCCGAACATAAAAGCAGTACTGTGCAAATACAAGTGTCTACCAACAAAAAGAAATACGATCACAAACACTACTGCAAAAACAAAAATTTTTATTCAAAAAGTCAAAGCTTTTACAAGGGTATTATGGGCTCTCCAGCCTTACAAAATGCCCAGTGGCCCACAAAACAACGAGGCAATAAAAGAAAAAACAAAGAGAAGATGAGGGGCTTCAGACCTCAGGGCCGGGCATGATACCGATGAGCTTTACGGACACCGCGACAGGGGATGCGTCCGTCACAGGAGCCTCAGCATCGCCCTCGCCGAGAGTCCCTTCCCCGGCAGTGCTTCCGAGGGCATCCCCCTGCTCGTCATCCCCACGGGGATATTCTGCTCGGAGCTCTTCATCAGCGAACTCCGGCACCCGGGCCTTGACGGCGTCGAGAGCCTCGTGCCAGATGAGGGTGGTAGCCGAGGCTAGGACGGTGTAGAACTGCTCCGACTTCTGGAAGTTCTCCACCGCCTCCGCCGCCCTGAGGTCGGCTCGCTTCGCCGTCTCTACCGCAGCCCCCAACTCCTTTCGGAGGGTGCTCACTGACTTCTTCATGGTGCCGACGAGCACCATGGAGTCCTGAAGCATAGCCTCGGTGGCCTGGGCGGCCTCGCGGAACCTGGCCACCTCTTGCTTCGAGGCCGCCGCCTCTTGCTTCACGGCCGCCGCCTCTTGCTTCGCGGCCGCTGCCTCGCCCTCAAGGGCAGTGACCCTCGCCATCGCTGCCTCAAGCTCCCGCTTCGAGCTCTCCCCCAGCAAGGAGAGCTCGCCCGCGACTCGCATCGCTGGGGCTATCTCCCCCTCCTCCATCCGGGCGACGATAGCGACGTGCTGGAGGACCAGAAGAAATCGAAGAGGGGGATCAGAAAGAAAAAGGGGCACCTAATCTCGTAAATGATGAGACTATGTACGAACACTCACCTGAACGACCTCTTGGGCGATGGACGCCATTTGCGCCTTCAGCGTCGCCCCAGGGACCCGGCCCCTGGCCGACCTCTCTATGTCGTGCAGCAAGCTGTCAGTGACGGAGATCCCCGAGGGCAACTCAAAGTGGAGCTCCCCCTCGTCCACCAAGATCGGAGAGGCCGGGGTCCGCGGAACTATTCGGAGGAACTTCTTGAGAGACGACGGCGGAGAGCTCGTCTCCACCTCTGAAGCATGGGCGTCCTTTCCCCGGGCCCTTTTTCTGCTCGGCGCCTGGCTGGGCTTCGGGGCACGGTCCGCACTCGAGCGCTGGGGCGAGACGGCTGCTGGGGGAGCTGGGAACGGCGTCTGACGAGAAGAGCTGGCCCCCCAGCCTCCGGCCCTTTCTTCGGCTTGCGCATGGCTGCTCGGAGGAAGCCCGCGTCCATGGTTTCTGCACAAGACCAGATATAATGGAATCAGCGACACAAACAAAGTAAAAACAAATACAAGCTCCTAACTTACCGACGATCTGGTCGGGGCTGAGCCCGGCCCAACTGAGGGCCCGCTTAGAAAGCAGCACATCAGCCCGAGGAATAGGCTCCTATGCTGCCACTTTCGCCGTGTCGGGGTCATTGGACGGATTTCCCTGCCAGCACCTATCCCTAGACCATTGGATGGGTACGGGCCAGTCCTCACCCTCTAGAGGCCCGACAAAGAAAAATTTCTTCTTCCAATCGTGGATGGAAGAAGTCAAGACGACAACTCCTGACCCGGCTACGCTCCCCCGCTGCTTCCTAAAGGAGAGGTAAACCTACCTCGGGTCGTCCGCACGAGTTCCGGGGTGACTTTTGTAAATAAGGGAGGAGGCAAGTATAGACAGACTAAAGGGGATCATCTACAACTTCAGTCGGACCAGGAACCCAAGGAGAATCCTCCAGGAGTTTGGCACTAGCTGGCCCGGGGCTAACCCAAAGTAATTTAGCGCAACTACAACCTCGGGAGAGAAAGGCAGGCGCATTCTAGCCTAAAGGGCTTCCAAGCACAAGGAGATCTCTCTACCCCTCAGCTGATCTGCCCTCTCTCCTTCTTCGGCCAATCGTAGCGTGTAGCTAGAAAGAATATAGAAACGAGCCTGAGCGGTGACAAGCTCGTCCTCATATCTCACTGAGGACGACGCACCAGGAGCGTCTGCCGCCACCGCTCCGGGAACCGCCCCAGACGCGCGCCCCCGGGAAGAGGATCTGAACCTAACTTCCCGGAGACGCTCCAACCCAGGGGAAGAATCCCTAGAACCTACCCCTACGACATCCACAAACTCCTCAAAACAAGACATCTAACCTGATGGAAAAAAGTCCTCGAGAAGAGAAAACGCAAGATCCAACCTAAAAGAGGAGCGCCGAGCAAATAAGACTCAGAATGAGAAAAATGTGAAGAGAGAGAGATCCTGAATCAGGCTTCCTCCCTATTTATGCTACCGGTGTCCTCATCCAGCGGCGGCGGTCGACTCCCTCCAAAACGATTCAGTGCACTCGACGGCCACGATCGCCCCACCTGTCGCAAGCGCATTGTCGGTGTCCCATCGGACGCCAGAAGCCTGCGACACGTCACATCAACCAACCGGCACCCGACACGTGGTCTGTCGCTTCAGCAAAAGTGCACACGACCCGGCGCACCCTCTTTAATGTGAAGGATCTCGTCCCGATTCACTGGCCTCATCTAGAAAAGACAACCAATTTCCCAGAGACATGCTCGACGTATCTTCAGAAAGGAGCTCACCTTGGGTGATCCGGCAAACCACTCTCGACCCGACCCGTCAGCTGGTCGGGACGAGAGTGGGGGGCTAATGATGATGCTCGATATCGGTAATCTCCCAGATCAGGATACGTAGCAGATGACGTGTCCCAGAGCATGCAAGAAATGACCTACAGTGGCCGACCAGACCACACCTACGCTCGTCCTACCGAGCGAACGCTGGCTCACCTCCGAGCCCCCTGCACAACTAGCCTCCTCAACCTCACAGCTCGTCTCCGAGCTACCGCAGAACCAAGATACCTCGGCTCTCCCGCTCCTCTGTGAGCTCTCCCGCTCCTCTGCAAGCTCTCCCGCCGAGGTCATCTTCCTCGGTCTCATCGACCGACCAACAACACCGCTTGCAGGCGTAACCGCCAAATCTCGCCATGCGCGAGATCTCCGCCGGCCACATCCCACGTTCCACGCAACCACGATCCCCCATTAACGAGCCTGTCTCGCCATTAATGGGAGGTCCCGCTCATCACGCGAACGTGACGTCGGGAGTGTAACGGTCGGCGTGATTCTCGCGTCTACTCTGCCTGCTGCCACCGCTATATAAACCCCTTCTTCAGACGGTCCAAGTAAGCCATTTTTTACTCCACTAAGCCGTTACTCTGCTCAGATCTCTAGTCTAACTTGACCGTCGGAGGGTCCTCGGTGGTACAACCACCCCGGGACTTCCTTGCAGATAGCTCGGCAACCACAACCTCAAACCCATTGAGATCCACACGCTTCAGGAGCGATAGCCTCCAGATCCAATCTCAGCCACCCATCGCCGCCATCAGCAGATCAACGGAAGGTAATATCTTGGCGCGATCTAGGTCGCGTCACTACCATTTGCTCCTTTCACCAGCATCAATCATCATCGGCAGTCTACATTATTTGACTGCGAACTCTTACACATTTGTTTGGTTGTTTCAACAATGACTTAAATGTATGGGTGGCATAATACCTGGTGCAATTATTACTGATCAGGATGCCGCTATTGGAAATGCTATAGCGAGAGCTTTTCCAAATACGAAACTTCCTTTTTGTGATTGGCATTTAGATAGAAACTCAAAAGGAGCATATGATTCATCTAACAAAAGAGCATGGCATGTAGTTCAAAGAAGATTTTATTACGGTTGAAAAATGGTGAAGTGTAGAAGAAGCTGAGCAATGCTGGGAAGATATGAAGAAAAAATATACAACGACACAACGAGAATGGTTGCCGAAGTTGTGGGACCGAGGACATTGTTCCTTGCTTTCTAAAGGATACATTTTTTGGCGGCGTAAGAACAAATCAACGGGCAGAAAGTATAAATGCTTTCTTTGATGGTTATGTGCACACAAGTACTCCACTAGCTGAATTTATTCTTCAGAATGATAGAGCTATAAAATGCCGTCGAAGAGAAGAGGAGGAAGAAGATTTTAAGACCATGAACTCAAATGCCCGATTATTAACATAATGGCCAACCGAAAAGCGGACTGGAAAATTATATACAAGAAAATTATTTAAATTGCTTTCTCATGAGGTAAAAAAATGGTATTCTAAACTACATAAAAAGTTAGGCAAAGAGGGATCATTGACTACATATCTTGAAGGACGATTGAATTCGGAAGAAAGTACTTGGAAATTCTTTAGTTATGATTCAGAGGAGCATCTAGTTTCATGTCATACGATGTTCGAATCTACTAGTATTTTGTGTAGACATGCATTGAACATTATGCGGAAGAAAAATGTAACAGAAATTCCTTACCTGTATATCCTTAAGTGATGGACGATCGAATCTCGACATCGAAATGTCTCGTGTGCCAATAATGCAACGCAAGCAACTGGCAGGCATAAATGGTGGGAAATTCGATCATTATGCAAAATCGTTATCGAAGAAGCTTGCCGTTCAGACTTAATTTATGAAGAATTTCGGACATATTTATCAACCAAAGCTGCAGAAATTGAAGAGCAAAGATCGAAGGAGATTGAACCATGTGTTATATCGTTAGAAGATGACTGTGAAGAAAGGTCTTCTAGACCTATTATTTCAAGTTTGGAGCCAGATATCGAAATTATGATTCATGACCCAAAAAACCTAAAACTAACAAAGGTTGATCACGAGGAGCAAAAAGAATACAAAGTGGTATAAACCTTTCACAAAAGAAAAGGCAACAAACACAAAGGAATTGCGGTTTTTGGGTAGTGAAGGGTCATTATCGAACTGGGTGCGGAAAATACAAGGTACAGAAAATACAAGGTATTGTTTTACATAGCTTTTTATTATTATTATAGCTAGAATCCAATGTATTTTAGGTGTCATAATCTTCTTTGTTAAAGTGAAATTTAAAAAGAAAGAACAGAAAATCTTTGAATGATACTTCATACCCAAATGACTGGCTATATATGTCCACCAGATGAGAAGAAAATACCCCTCACCTGCCCCCACTCCCTATTTGCTTCGGATTAGAACTTCTCTAAATTTATTTCTTCCATTAATCTTGCAAATGTTGATGACCGTTGTTAATAAATTGTCCAGAGAAAGAGAATAGAGAGTTATATAAATTGATTTGTTGGCAATGATTTATAGATTAATTCCACAATACATGTGCAATTAACAGTTTAATATAATTATAGAATTATTTACATTATAATTTTTTTTCCAGGCTGATGTTGCTGCTGGAATAATATCAAGATATTTTGGCTATTAGCATCAGTTATCATGCTATAGATACATCTTATTTTATTTACAATAAATTTGTGAATTGTGGTGAAGTTCATTTCTTTTTTTCGCTTGCAATCTTAGGTACTTGACAACCATTTGAGGGTAAAGGAAGTGGATGCCAAATATCAACTCCGGAGGATATGCACATTACAAATATCAGTTCATGATGACGCTCGATATTGGCGACCTCCAAGATCATGACATGTGGCAGATGACGTGTCCCAAGGCTCAGAAGAAAGGGCCCACAGGGGCCGATCAGGTCCCCTGTGCCCGACCTGCAAGCGCAAACTGGCCCTCCTCGGGGCCCCCTGCAAATTAGCCTCCTCGGCCCCTCAGCTCGCCCGAGCTGCCACAGGACAAAGACTCCTCGGTCTCCTCGCTCGTCCCCAAGCCCTCAGCCGAGGCCGTCTTCCTCGTCCCTCCGACCAACTCCACCACTCACAGGCGTAACCACCGCTCCGCGAATCTCGCCATGCGCAGATTCTACGCCAACAACATCCCACGTTCCACGCCCTCACGATCCCCATTAATGGGCGATCCGCTCTCTGCGCGGGCGTGACGTCGGGAGCGTAACTGCCGACGAGATTCTCGCACCTGCCGCTGTGTGCCACCACCGCTATATAAACCCCCATCACAGAGGGGTCGGGTAAGCCATTCTTCACACTTACGCCGTTACTCTGCTCGGACCTCATCACTAACTTGAGCGTCGGAGGGTCCTCGGTGGTACCAAACCACCCCGGGACTTCTTTGCAGGTACTCGGCGACAGCCTCCTCACCCCACCTTCTCCTTTCAAAACCCATTGAGACCCACACACAACGAAGGACAATCGGTCAAGTTCATCTCGAGATCAACGGAAGACAACATCTGACGGAGGCCCGAGAAGGAGCCCCATCAGTTGGCGCCGTCTGTGGGAAACGTTAAACTCCACAAAATACAAAGTTGGCCTTCCTATCTCCTCTCTCATGGCAGACGACCATCCTGGGGATCCAAGTACCAGCCGCCGCCTTCCGCTTACCGAAGGCGGAGATGAACCTCCCCCATGACCGTCATCAACGCCCTCGCAGGCCGGATAGATCGCCTGCAATCCCTGGTGGAGGCCCTCGTCCGCATCCAATCGACCGCGCCCGGGCCCCAGATCGTTGCTCATCCGCCTCCAGAAGACTCTGTCCCTATCTGGACGGCCAACCACCAGCAAGCTGCATCCCCTCGCCACCGGTCCCTCGAACCGGTGCCCCCTGAGGCCCGCTGGGCGCCCCAGGGCTCCACGCCAAGATCCGCCGCCAGGGAGCCTCACCCCGAGCCTCCTCGCGACCCTTACCCCCTGAGGAAATGTCGGTCACCTCTCGTATCCACGAGTGTGGCCGACCCCACCATGATCGGCGAGAACGCACAGAATGGGTCCGCCCCGGCAACTCAAGGGCTACCCCATCTCGGGACCTGAGACACCTTATCGAGAGAAATCGGGGCCGCTCCCAGACGCAGTCCACCCGCAGTGGGTCCCGGGAATCCCGAGGCGCCAATTCCTCAAGGTACCACGGTCGACCCGACGCCCTCGAGAAGCAGATCGAGAGCATGCGCCGAGAAGCTAACTTCTCAAGTGACGGGGCTAAGTACGCCTCCGACTCGCTCACGAAGCCATCCACCGAGGGACTACTCGCTGTGCGCGTCTCCTCACATAATAAGCCCCCGAAGGTCTCTCTGTTCGACGGGAAAACCGACCCGAAGGACCACTTGGACGCTTTCACCGCGGGAATGAGCTTCTAAGATCACTCCGACGCCACCCAGTGCAGGGCCTTCCCGGCCACCCTCATCCGTGCGGGCCGGGACTGGTTCCGGGGGCTCGAGCCCCGCTCAATTTCGACCTTCGACGAGCTGGCCACCCAGTTCCTCGGCCATTTCGTGGGAAACCGTCGATAGAAGCGCACGGTCGTCTACCTCTTCACGATTAAGAGCGGGGATAAGGAAACGTTCAAGGCCTACATTACCCGCTTCTACAACGACTTCCTCGAGGTGCCCGAGCACCGGGACGAGACAGTCATAACGGCACTCAGATCTGGTCTGAGGCACAAAGAATGGTTGCGCTCCTTCGCGCTGGCTCAACCTAAGACCGTGGCCGAAGTCAAGGCATGGACCGAGCGCGAGGTCCATCTAGAATCCGAAGTGAATACTAACCTTCCCCGGGCGGACCGGCCCGACCAGAAGAAAAGGACTCGGGAGGATAGGCCAGAGCGTCAGCAGCCCTACCACTCGAAGTTCCAGGAGTATACCCCCCTCAACGTCTCCCTCACGGTGTTGCTAGAGGAGGCCCAGAATGAGGGGTTCTTCAAGTTCCTCCCGGTCCCACGTCAGGCCGCTAAGCGAACCCGGGGCCCCTACTGCGCTTTCCACCGGGTGTTGGACCACGCCACGGAGGACTGCAAACAACTGAGGGACTATATCGAGGAGCTCATACGGTCCGGGCACCTCGCCACCTACTTAAGGGACAAACGGCAGACCGACCGCGAGCAGGAGCAGCCTCGCCCAACCACCGACCTGACCATCGGCCAGATCATGCTCGTTTCGTCGGACAGCCAGCCCGGGGCTCAGGGAGCTCCATGCCTTATGCCAAGCGCGGGGGCCGGCAGCCCTTCAGGGGGCTCGGCCCGAACCAACAAGTCATCCTTTAGCCTGTACCTGTTCTTTTTTTTAAGCAATGTAAATTCTTCCTAGAATCTACTGTTGACTAAATAAGGATTAATGGAACATTGCAAAAAAGAAAGAAAATCTTTGTTTATTCAAAAGGTATTATGGGCTCCTCAGCTGTACATGCAAAAAAAACTGCCAAGTTACAATAGCGGGGATAAGGGGTGCAGCGAGCACTGCTCGTGGTACTCGGCGAAGATCTCTGCCAACCGGGGCCGCGCAAGTTCCAGCCTCTGCTCCCGATTCCCCCTGCGGGCGCTGACCTCGAGCCTCAGCTCGTAGCATTCATGGACGAGCGCCTCCGAATGCGCCAGCCGGTTCGCCGAGATCAAGCCGAAGCGCCTCAACGACCGTAGCTTGCCCACGGCCTCGTCGAAGAGCTGCTCCGACAGGGGGTTGTAAAGCCCCGGCGATGCCCTCCAGATGGAGTACATCAGCAGCTGCAGCAGGGAGGAGCGCCTGGGGAGCAGCCGACCAAAGTGCTCCTCAATGCGAGCAACAACCAACTGCACCGTGTCCTCGGTGCGATCGCGGTCATAAAGGTACATATCCGCAGAACTGATGATTTCAGGGATAGTGAACGGGAAATCCTCCATTTTCGATGGCTTATCTGCGAAGGGGGAAGAACCGGTACTCCTTATATAGCCCGCTCTGCAGCCCAACGGCCGCCACGCGGCGTCCATCGATCGTTACCCGGTGGAAACGAAGGGACGCTGCACGCGGCATCCTTCAACGTTACTCGGCGGAAACGAAGCGACGCGCCCCTGTCACTTCGCCTCCCCCCGCATTCAATGCACTAGATGCACGCGCCACTGCCCTGACCGTTCCCATTCCCCACACCAACAGCCGAACGACCAGGCTGCACCTCGTCAAAGGTTCAAACCAGCAGCCGCCCTGCTCAAACATCCCCAGCCGACAGCTTCCCTGCCACACTTCGGGGATCAGAAAGCCCTCCCAGAGGCAGTCGAGGCCAGAGATTCCCTCGCTCGGCTATCCCCCGCGGGAAGCTTCCCTGCCACGACGTCGGGGATCCAAAATCCCTCCCAGAGGCAGTCGAGGCCAGAGGTTCCCTCACTCGGCTATCTTTCAGGACAAAAGCCCTCGCCAAGAGGCACCGGGAAGTAACCCTGCCCGGCCAAAGGTCCTTGGTGGGCTTCCTACAGCCTTATAGCTTTCCTCGCGCCAAAGGCCAAAGTCCTCCCAGAGGCAGTCAGGTCCTTGTCCGGCTATCCCCGGCTGGTAGCCTCCTACCATAACCGACAGGGATCAAAGTCCTCGCCAAGAGGCACCAGGCAGTAAGCCTGCTCGTTCCCCGTCCTGTAGGATCTGAAAGCCTTCCCAGAGGCAGCCGAGCCCGAGGTTATCTCGCTCGGCTATCCCCGGCGAGCAGCTCCCCTGCCACACGCCGGAGATCAAAATTCCTCCCCGAGGATGTCAGGCCCTTGCCTGGCCACCAACAGCTGGTAGCTTCCTACCACCGTCCTTAAGGATCAAAAGCCTTCATACAGGGGACCCGAGCAGCTACCCTGCTTGGTCAAACTCCGGTTCCTACCATCTACGCCAGGAATCAAATCCCTCACAAAAGCATCGGAGCGGCTACCCCGCTCAACCCCCCAAGGCTGGTAGTCGCCTACCAACAACTCTAAAGAACCAAGCCCTGAAAAGAGGCGACCGAGCAGCTACCCTGCTCGGCCACCCCTGGCGGGTAACCCACCTAACGCCGCAACAGATGCGTGAAGCCTTAGCGGGAAATGACGGCGCAGCTACCCTTCCCGGTCAACCCCGGATGATAGCCGATACTCTAAATCAGAAACAAATGCCAAGTCTTCCCAAGCCTAAACGATCGCCCACTCGACCTCGAGGCCCCAGGAGATACCTCCTCGGAGACACTCGTCGGCAAACAACTGCAGTCAGCTCGACGGATGATCGTTGGACAGAGAGCCAACCTGACATGAAAGCTCAACGGCGCAAGTAAAAATATCCCAAAGCGAGTATTCTTCACAAACAGATGGTAGAAAGGAAAACTTTATCACAGCCGAAGAAGAAAAATTTTATTACTACTGAACATAAGTTTTTTACAAAAGGTATTTTCTGGCTCCTCAGCCTTACAAAATTCAAAGGAAAACAAAATGAAGATAGGAGAGCGGGGGCTCTACACCTCGGGCCCGGGCACGACCTCAAGATCCTCAACCTCCACCACTGGGGGCGCTGGTTCCTCGGCCCCCTTCTCGTCGGCAGCCTCTCCCCCTTGCTTGTCAACACCCACGAGGGGGAACTCGGCCCGCAGATTCGCGTCGTCGAACTCCGGCATCCGAGACTTGACGGAATCAAGGGCGTCGTGCCAAATGCGAGTCGTGGCCACGGCCAGATCGTCATAAAATCCCCTCGACCACTTGTAGCTCGCCACGGCCCTCGATTCCACCGACTTATAGGCCTCGGCCGCCACCCCCAGCTCCTTCCGGAGGGTCTTCACCGTCTTCTTGAGGTTGCCGGCGAGCACCTGGGAGCCCTCGAACTTGCCATCGGCGATTGCGGCGGCCTCGCAAGCCGGGTGACCTCCCTCTTCCCGGCATTCACCACGCCCTCCAGGGCGGCGATCCTCGCCGACATCGCCTCCTGCTCCTGTCTGGAGCTCTCTTGCAACACGGCGAGCTGGCCCGCGACCTCCACCGCCAGTGCTAGCACCTCGGTCTCCATACAAAGGGCGAGGGCCACGTGCTGGAGAATCTGGGAAGGCATAAAAAGGAGAAGGATCAGATAGTATGAAGAAAAACACTAAATCTCACCGTGCACTGGGGGCTTACCTGCACGGCTTCCTGGGCGATCGACGCCAGCTGAGCCTTGAGGGTTCCCCCGGGAACCCGACCCCCGGCCGAGGTCTCTATCTCGTGGAGGACGCTATCCTCGACCGACAGCTCGGACGGCACCGTGAACTGGAGCCCCCCTTCCTCCACCATGGTCAGCGAAGACCAGCCCCGAGAAGGTCTCCGGGAACTCCTCTTGAGCGTCTCTGGGGGGAGCCGATCTCCTCTTCCGAGGCCGTGTCCTCCACAATCAGGGCCCGCTTCCGGCCCGACACTCTATTGGGGCCCGGGGCGGGATCCACCACCGAGCGTCCTCGGAGCACCGCCACCGGGGCGGTAGGAGCGGGGGCAGCCTGCGCCCGGGAAGATCTGGCGCCCCCAGCCCTAGCAAGCTGCCTCAGTTGGCGCATAGCATCTCGGAGAACGCCGAAGTCCATGGATCCTGCACAAAACAAACACCCCACTTATCAGCAACGCGAGTAAAACATAAACTTAGAAAGCAAGCCTAACTTACCAACGAACTCGACGGGACTAAGCCCGGCCCAGATCAAAACCCTCTCAGACAACAGCACGTCGTATCGAGGGATGGGTTCCCACGACGCCACTCTCACCGCGGCGGGGTCGTCGGACAGGTTCCCCAGCAGACTCTGCTCCCTCGACCACTTGGTGGGCACCGGCCAGTCCTCGCCCGCGGGAGGGGATACGAAGAAAAACTTCTTCTTCCAGTCGTGAATGGAGGAGGGCAAGGCCACGACCGCAGCCCCGGCGGTGACCCCGGGCCGCTTCCTAAAAGTAAAATAAACCCAATTCGGGTCGCCAGCTCGACCGCCGGGGTGACTCTTAAAAGCAAGGGAGGAATCGAGAAGGGAAAGGCTGAAAGGAATTGCCTGCAGCCTCAGGCGGATCAGGAACCCAAGGAGGATCCTCCATACGTTCGGCACTAACTGGCCGGGAGCCAAGCCGAAGAAATTCAGAGCGGCGACGACCTCAGGAGAGAAAGGCAAGCGCATTCCGCCCCAAAAAGCTTCCAGATACAGGGCAATCTCCCTGCCCCGTACCTGGTCTGCCCTTTCTCCTTCCTCAGCCAGACGAAGCGTGTAGCGCGGGGGAATGTGGAAGCGAGCTCGAGCATTGACGAGCTCGTCCTCACGCTTCACCCAGCATGGGGTGCTGGGGGCTATATCTACCGCCTCCTCCCTGGAGGCGGCCCCCGCCTCACGGCCTCGGGGAGAGGGCCCAGCCCCTGCTCCCCGAGGGGACTCGGACACATCTAAAGGAACCCTATCATCTACTCCTACGGCGTGTACTGATTCTACAGGGGAAGACATCTAACCTGAGAAGGAAACTCTTCAAAGGTGGGGAACGAGAGAGGGGAGACGAGCGCCGAGCAGCTGGGGCTTGAGAATGAGGAATATGAGAGAGTAAGGGCCCTAAGGCGGGCCCCACCCGTATTTATTACTGCATACGGCCTCATCCAATGGCGCCCATCGTCTCCCGCCGAAACGGCCCCTTGCGCCCAGCGGCTCCGATCGCTCCACGTGGCAGCCCAGCGATTGGCCGCGTCCCGTCAGACGCAGCAGACCTGCGCACGTCACATCAGCCAGTGGGCGCTCGACACGTGGACCGTCGCTTCGACTGCAGAGTGCACGAACCAGCGCACCCTCCTTAAATGCAAAGATCTCGCCTCGATTCGCTAGCGGAAAAGACAACCGACGGCTCGAGAACTCATCCCGGCATAACCCTGAGAAGGAGCTCATCTCGGAGGGCCCGGCAGTCCACTCCTGACCCGACCCGCTAGCTGGACGGGGCAAGAGTGGGGGGCTAATGATGACGCTTGATATTGGCGACCTCCAAGATCATGACACGTGGCAGATGACGTGTCCCAAGGCTCAGAAGAAAGGGCCCACAGGGGCCGATCAGGTCCCCTGTGCCCGACCTGCAAGCGCAAACTGGCCCTCCTCGGGGCCCCCTGCAAATTAGGCTCCTTGGCCCCTCAGCTCGCCCGAATTGCCACAGGACAAAGACTCTTCGGCCTCCTCGCTCGTCCCCGAGCCCTCAACCGAGGCCGTCTTCCTCGTCCCTCCAACCAACTCCACCACTCACAGGCATAACCGCCGCTCCGCGAATCTCGCCATGCGCAAATTCTACGCCAACAACATCCCACGTTCCACGTCCTCACGATTCCCATTAATGGGCGATCCGCTCTCTGCGCGGGCGTGACGTCGGGAGCGTAACTGCCGGCGAGATTCTCGCACCTGCCGCTGCGTGCCACCACCGTTATATAAACCTCCATCACAGAGGGTTCGGGTAAGCCATTCTTCACACTTACGCCGTTACTCTGCTCGAACCTCATCACTAACTTGAGCGTCGGAGGGTCCTCGGTGGTGCCAAACTACCCCGGGACTTTTTTGCAGGTACTCGGCGACAACCTCCTCATCCCACCTTCTCCTTTCAAAACCCATTGAGACCCACACGCAACGAAGGACAATCGGTCAAGTTCATCTCGAGATCAACAGAAAACAACATCTGACGGAGACCCGAGAAAGAGCCCCATCAGTTCAACTTGCCGAGAAGAACTGCTTTTGATTAGAGAAATTTCTATTTATGTATTAGAGAATATATTTTTAATGGGAGATGCGATAGGATTCCAATCTCGTATTTTTCTTTTCTATGAGTTACAGGCATGTTGATTGAGAAGAAGCTCCTCCATTTTTTTTATTGATTTTTTGTATATCCGAATTGTATACAGTTTCAACAATTTTTTTTATAGATAAGTTTGAGTTCTTTTGCCCTACAGGATTGAAAAACATTTTTTTTTGAGACAATAGATGAGATAAATTAGCCATCCCTCTGGATACGACTCGAACCTAGATAGACTCCATGGGCTACTACAAGCCTTTTGAAAAACATAATTTTATTATTTTCAAACATAATTTTATTATCAATCATCGATCTTTTTCATTGATTTCCTTGAATTCGAGCAGCAGCTATGAAATCATCTCAAAACAAAGAGTATATAATGTGGTGGTAAGCAGAACAAAGAAAATCATACATTCCTTATAGTTAAAATCAATCTCTCTCTCTCTCTCTCTTTCTCAAGAGAGGCCAAAGGAGGGGATTTCCTTCTATGGCGTCGAAAAAATACACCCTTCCTTATTTTTTCCGACGATCGGCACCCACCATCTTCATCATTATCATCTAAGATGTGGATATACCAAATTTCATGTGATTCTACAACCTTTTCACCGTTGATTTAGTGGGTTCAAAATTAACGGTAGACAATAGAGCTTTTTACATTGCTAAATCAACGATGAAAAGGTTGTAGAATCACATGAAATTTGGTATACCCGTATCTTAGATGATAACGATGAATATGATGGATGCCGATCGGCGGAAAAATTGAGGAAGGGTATATATTTTCGACGCCATAGGAGAAAATTCCCTCCTATGGTATCTTTCCTCCATTTTATATATATATATATATATATATATATACACACACACACACACACTTACTCATAAAGCTAAAATCTTGCTACTCATAAAGTTAAAATCTCATGCAAAGGTTGACTAATTTTGGATTATTACTATAAAATGTGGATATGGTTCCTAATTTGATGTTGAGAAGGATTACGCCATGCGTCCTTGGAGCTAACTTGACCTATGAGTCTCCAAAAAGGGCGGAAAATGACAGGATCATATCATAATTATGATAAGAAAATCATACATTCGTTACATATGCAACAACATAAGAAGATAAAAAAATCGATCTAATTTATTAAACAAAGACGCGCATGGAATATGAATGCACCCTCGTGACTCAAAGAGCTAGATCGGTGCTATTTAACCAATTTTGTTCCGGATCTTAATTAACACATCGCATCATCTAAGCTTTAAAACCACTCTTGTGTAATTAATTATGTCGTCTTGATAGTTACAACTTACATACTAATGGTAACCTTATCTTTTCTAAAATTTCGGATGCCAAAATTTCCACAAAGGTAGCCTTGTTTCATTAACATCATCCTAAATTGTATGCATGCCTTTGTCATCAAAATTGGATTGGGTAATAATGAAAAAGGATAGTATTCCACGAACAATTTTAGTTGTCATCAAAATAAAAAGAAAATCCCACAAATGGGCAGAACAATTCTAGTTGGTTGACATGTGACCACTTAGATTTGGATATCGGTAGGTAGATAGAGCATTGTTTTACTCTGTCATTTTAACAGCGAACCAGCGATAGTCAGAATTTTGAAACTTAGAAAAGTGTACATTTGATTATTTGAAGTATTTGAAGAGATACATTTGGTGTTCCATTTTATCTATTTCTTATTCTTATAGGTTAGGGTGCAACCAATTGATAAATATTATTCTGGAATTTAAATTAGTAACATGGAGCAATATCATTATTGAAATTTTTGAAAGACGGCTCTTGGATAAAGATATTCCGATAGTATATGGAGAAATTGTTCTTTATGATTACACCTAGGCTGAGGATGAGAAAGACGGAGGAATTTCAGAAAACCTTAGGCAAAGTATGGGACTCTTGTTTCTATCTCTTCTCTTCTTTGTCTTGATATATACGGCCGGCATATGAATTAATTTTTCTAGTTTATGAGATATAAACTCCAAGAAATCTATGCATATTACTACTATTTTGGTCTTGGAATTAATTCAATGGTTTACCTTTTTATTTTTATTTCATGAGAGATTGAAGACAGTAGTATAAGGAAACATTTGAAGGGAAATTTTGCAAAATTTATCACATAATTTTGCAAAATCTACCATTTTGTCTTATGCAAAAAAGGAGAATAGTTGGATATCCCAAAAGATTTGAAATTTGTGTGAAATGCAAATTTAATGGGATAATTTTGGTTTTTGTTATTTTTTTATTTTAAAATAAAAATATCATATTAGAAAAACAAAAACAACAAATAAACTAGGTTTGCATGTTATAAGATTTTAGAATAAGTTTCTTCCAAATAAAAAGCTATTAAAAATAATATATCAATTCAAGTTACCGTATAATCTAGACTTGATTTAATCACTTATTCATGGAACATAATTTTATTTTAGATATAAATTTTAAATTGTAGCTTTTAAGGTAGTTAAATTTAAAGTTTTGCAATTACATTGAAATTGTAAGAAGAGAAAAAGGTGAATGCATTGATGCATCATGATTTTACCAAAAAAAAATTTAAAAAAAAAAGAATATGCTTTGCTTGGACCCTCCAAGAAAAGTTTTCCGGCTTTAAAAAAAATTTTAAAAAAAAAGAATATGCTTTGCTTGGACCCTCCAAGAAAAGTTTTCTGGCTTTGCCGATATAAGATACTATCACAAAGTTTTATTTTGAAATGAACAAATTTTAGATCCGAAAATTAATTTTTTTTTAAAGGGCAGTATATTTTGCAGAGTTCTATTTTTCTTTACCAATTTCCCTGGTTGCTAGGATTGTACACTTATGAATTTTACACATTGTTAGCGAAATTCAGTTCCCATTTTGAGACCATAAATCTCATGTTGCAGAAGATCCAGAAAGAAATGGATGAAGAAGACAACAGGGATCAAAGCTGCAGACAGAATGTTCGATGAGATGTACCGTGGTTTAACTCCTCTTAATTATCTTCTTATTTATAAATTCTACCGACAGTTTATAAGAAATATTTTTAAAAATTTTGGAAATGTTTTAAAAATTTTGGAAATTTTGGGTTTGGATTCTCCATGAAATCTCGTTTAATTTACCATATTACTTATTTTCTTACAAACTTATATTTGATTTCTTCCAACATGTCAAATGGTTTATTAATGTAACAACCGGTTCCGTTTGTACGTTTGTACATTCCGTATTTTAATAAAATCTTATTTCCAAAAATTTTCCCATATCTTTTCCTATTCTTTTCTATTTTTTTTTTCCAAACTATACCTTAATCCTTGACCAGGCCCTTCCTCCCTCTCTACTTGTTAATTTTTTCCAAGCCGTGGGCCGACCCAACAACCCAAGCCTCTGGCCCGTTTTCTTTTTCCCTTCCTTTTTCACCGTTCGTTCTTTTGAAACCAAGCTCTCCTTCTACCTCGGTTCTTCTCCCCATGATCGCGTCAGCTTCGCCCCACGACCGCGTCTCAACCCCTCTCCTTCTCCCTCTCTCTAAATCTCTCTCTCTCACTCTCTAAAACTCCCTAACACCTTCAAGTTCTCTCTCTTTTCCCGAGCTCCGCTGCCACCGCCAACACAACCGCTGCCGACCAATTCCTCCGGTGATCACCACAACCATCACCACCGTCCTCTCCTCCTCCACCAACTACAACACCACAAATCCCAACTCCTCAACTCACACTCGAGCCCCATTGCACACCTCCACCGCCTGCTCCAGCCAATTCCCAGCACCGCCGTAAACCACGACAACACCACCACCAACTACTCCACTCTCTTCCTCCTCCCTGCACCCGAGTCCCAAGCTTCAAGCAAATCCCCCAGTCATTTCATCGAACACCTGTTGCAGTTGCCGTCACCGCTGTCCCCTTCGCCATTGTCACCATCCAAGCCGCCACCTAGGACGCTGAAACAGTCACCGTCGTCAACACAGTCACCCTCGCACCAGCGCAAGTCCGCCGTAGCCCGCGTCGTGTTCAAGCCACACTCGCATCGCGCCGTCTCATGTGTCGAGACGAACGTCTGCCCGTTTGTCGCTTCTATATCAGCGACCTAACGCAAATGAAACCTCTCACTTGCTTTACATGTTATGATCATATTACATAAATTTATAAATTCTAATTATGCTTATATTAAAAAAATTGATACATTTTAATTATAGTTATATTAACATAACCATGCCATAAACCCTCATCATATTTTAATAGAAAACCATAGTGATTTAGTTGTGTTGGTTTAGATATGATCGGGTCTAATATTCCGCATTAATATTGTATGGAATTTGTAAGAATTAAATATCGTTTTAATGAGTTAGACGAAACCGACGTTCGATTGTTACACATGTATACCCTAAGTGTTCGATAAGTTTTTCCTAAATAAAATCCTTACTAGAAGTCCCCGGTTTTGTTGTCAATAGTTATGATCGCTTTTAACATGTAACGTAGAAATTTAGGATCGAAAAGATAAGAGATCGTACTTGAAATGATGCCCCGAGTGCCAACGACTAAATCTGGAATTACTGTATATGTCACGTTGCAAAATTAATAGTAAATTACATATAACTCGTAATGTGACGTTCTAGGGCTCGTATTGAATCCAATTAGATAACCTATAAAACTCTGTTAATTATTACTAAATATTGCCTTGTTACAATATTGCAAATTGGAGGGAAATACGGCTCTAGACTGCAGTTCAAAGTAGTATTTTCTATCGATACCTGTTTTTAAATCCCTATATATCCTTGTTTAAACATGAAAATATATGGATATCTATATAATTGCGTAGATAATTGAGTTGTCTGAGTTTTACTATTGGTTTCATGAAAATCCATTGTTGTTTGATATTTTTAAAGTAATTTATGCTATCAACATGTTCTGTTGTTTTTCTACAGTGACATTTATACGTATCAAAATTAAACTAAGCATAACTCCCTGTACACACCTTCTATTAACGTTCCGTCTATTGCGTTTGAAACCTAACTGAGAAATATAGATTTTATTGAACTGTAGCGACTCTTAATTCTGTACATAACAACCAGTAAAATGCATTAGAAGCTGGAATTCCAGTTCTGAAACTGGAATTTCAGCAGCATACACATGTTTTAAAATAAACATAACTCTCTAACCAAAATGTCTGATGAGATGAAAACAATTTTACTGTTTAGATAAACGAGTCTACTTTCTATGAATTTTATATTGTTTTATCTGATTCTGCACGTATAATTTATATAGAGTATTTTTCGTCATCCTATTGAGATAAACATGCTTGCGTTTGTCAGACGTTTACAGATTCTCCCTGCCAAAGGTAGACTGAGATTTATTGATTGTAGAGATCCAATTCTCCGGCAGCCGCGGAAAAAACCGCCGTTAATTACCCTTCGTTTTTAGGGGCGAAGAAACTTCTGATTAATGGGGTATGCGAAATCAATGTGATGTGTTGGTGCTTGAAAATAATACAAAAGGAGCATGTTCATTTCATTGTTTTTTATTAGACCAAAAACTGTGAGGAAAAGATTTGTTTATTCAAAGAAAAAAAAAGAATATTTCTTTACTAATTATTTTATTTACACACATTTTATTTATATATATTTTTATTTTTTATCTTGAAGATGAGAAGTGAGGTCCCCACGGCGCGTGCGCTTCACGTGGCCGTTGGGCGCCCGCGAGGCGCGTGCATGACACGTGCCCGCTGGGCACACACGGAACACCAACGGAAGAGTTTGGAGTTTAACTCCAAAAAAAGATTAGAGTTAAACTCCTCAAATATTTCGAACCGAAGGATTTGGAATTGGAATTAAATTCCCAAAAGATTTGAATTTGGAGTTAAAACTCCCAAAAAATTTATTTTGGAGTTAAACACCCAATCTGGATTTGGAGTTAAAACTCCCAAAAAATTTATTTTGGAATTAAACACCCAAAGGACCTGGATCTGGAGTTAAAATCCCTAAGGATTTGAGTTTAGAGGTAAACTCTTAAAAGATTTATTTTGGAGTTAAACTCCCAAAAGATCTGAATCTGGAGTTAAAATCCCAAAGAGTTTGAATTTGGAGTTAAACTCTTAAAATATTTATTTTGGAGTTAAACTCCTAAAGGATCTGAATCTTAGATGATAAAAAGAGCCCCCTTTTTTTCTTCTTCAAGCTTTGGATTTCCCCAAAAATGGTTTTAGGAAATTTCTCCTTTTTCCTCCTCTTCTCTTTTGAGAACTTGAAGAAAGAAGGGGTTGGGATTAAAAATCTTTTTTCTCTTGGATCGGTGGGTAGATCGTCTTTCTATTCAGTGGGTTTTATGATCAAAATCTACTTAGTTTTGAAAAAGAAAGATTAAATTTCTTTAAAAAATAAAGAAGAACCTTGAAAAGAAAGAAAATGCTCAAAATCCTAGAAAGATATAGAAGAGAATGAAATTAGTTATCATTTCATCATGATATCTTTATAGGCTTACAACTTTTACATATAACCACTTGGGTTTTACAAAATCACACTTGTGCCTTTCTCATACTTATGTGCTCATTTGTTTTTGCACATAAGCCATTGGATTTTACAAAATTGGCTTCTTGCCTTTTTTTTTACATTTCAACAAATTGCATTTAGATTTATTTATTGTATAATCCTTCTTTCTTTGGCATGGGCCGGCCCTTTCCCTTACTTGGGTTTGACTTAGATTTGGGCCCGCTTGCTTGGGTTTGGACCTATTAATGATATATGCCCTAAAGACCATTATTGTATATTACTATATTGTACATTACATTTTCGAAGCTTGGGATATACACAGATATTATAACAATCTTGCTCTACATGATAGTATGTAATCTGGTTTGTTTCTATCTCAACATGTGTATATGTTTCTTTTAACGTATCGCTAATACATGTTGGTAGAGACCTTAGGATCTTTGCTTGACTACCAACATTGTGATGGCAGTCACACTTGTGGGAGCAGGGTAGTCGATAAGCACATCTTTAAATGTCCCTAGTCGTGGGAGGATTGAGATTGGGTATCGGTACTCCGGAGTAGACTAGTGTATACATATCTAGACCCTGATGAGGGGCGATGGATTGGTCCCGCGGCCATTGGTGAGGTGCACCTAAGATTGTATACGGATGCTCACTAGGGGTGAGTACACCGGACGGACTTGCCGAGCATTGGCTAGATGGTATTATACCTAGCATCAGATAACAGTTCTCTGGTGACATGAGTGTAGATAGTCTGTCAACCTGAGGTCGTCATTCATCTTGTGTGAGTTCCCACTGTGCTTTGATTACTACCCTACCACGGCTCTACTGAATAATGCAAACAGGTTTTAGTTGGGTACAATCCCGAGCCACATGGAGGCAGTGAGCGAATGTTGGGGATTCGTCTCTCCCGGTATATGGAGTCGATGTCGCGCTGTGATCGGTTGGTCAACACCATAAGTCTCTAGCCAAGGCGGATTGAGAATTACTGGTGGTTGGACCAGTAGATTCTCGAATGGTCTTGAACCATACCGACACGACTTGTCTGGTTATTAGGGGCTTGACGTTGTCAACCCCCTAGACCTTGCATGCGATACTCTCAAACGAACAGACCGGACTGCACGGAGATTGTCACAGACAGGCTCAGTAGGAGTTCAGACGAGTTTGCTCGTCGGACTTCTTTTCGACATGTACCTGGGTAGCCGTTACGTACAGCTAGTGCCACCGACGTGCATATGGTTAAACCCATTGCCAGCGTACTATCGAGTCTTTAGAGTCCCACACAGAGGGTTTCCCTGGTTCAGGCGAAACGATATAGAGGCCGTATGGTTTTACGTGCAGGGTTTCGATCATATACGTGTACAGGTTATACGTATTTTTGATCGGACGGATAATACTAGCAGGTTTAGGATTAAGCCGCATTCTAGTATTATAGTATTGGATTATTATCGTCTCTTGGTATTTGTGGTACGAATACGGGTATGTATATACGGTGAGGGGCATTCTTGTAATTTTCACAAGAGAGTTTCTAGAAGAAGACACCTCATTTATGCTTTAATCCATTTGTTTAAATGGATAATGAGGTGGAGGTATGAGGTGTTATAGATCATAAATGAAGCATGGATACTTTGGTGACTCGCCTTGATGACTATGAAGCATGGTTGATATTATTATTATTCTATGCTTGATAATTATCTAGAGCTAGCCATCTTCATATCATGATCTCTTCAACACACTCTCTCCTCTTTAGCTTTCTTCTTCTCCCTCAACCATAAACACTCTCATGAGTTGAGAAACCTAGGGGTTTTGAGACATATTAATCCATAATCATTCTCTACATCACTTAAACTACCTAGATTAGCATACTAGGTACTTTAGTTATTTCATATTAGAGGTAAGAGCTTGAACTACAAACTCTCGGGTGGATCTTCTTTGACATCAAGGAAACCGATTACCAAGCTCGATCCATACACTCAAGGAGCATGAGAAGAGAATTAGAAGACCCGAAGGACTTGGACACAAACGTATAAATCTCTTCATAGTAGATTACAACCTTCTTTAGTCATGCTAGTTAGGGTTTATGAAAAGATCCGGGTTTTAGGTCGATGTTGCTTGCTAATAAAATCGTTGTTTATTAATTCCACCTCCTCACGAACCTTGTGTGGTGTGCGACATCGACTTACATGGTATCAGAGCCTAACTAAACATTAACTAGCAGTTTAGACGATGTATAAAATTACGAAACCAAAATAACTCCGAAACAACGAAACCGAAATCCAAGTTTCTGTCAATTTTTTTAGAGGCTCTAAAAATTATTTAAACATTTGCAGAGCGCTCTTCATGTTGCCACTAGAACACCATAGAAATACGAGCCCAGAATTCCACTTTTTGGCCGGCCAAAACATCAAAATTCCCGGCCTGGCCAGCCCAATGTAGGAATTTAGTCTCGTGTTTTGAATGGTGTTCTGGAGTCTTGGATTTAAGGTTTCAGGTGCTGTTTGATTTTTCCAAGATTGCATGTACTGTTATCTTTGTGTTGTGGAAATACGGAGTATTTCAAAGTCGCGATTTTAACATCGTTTACTTGTTTCAGTTTGTATATATGTTTCGAAACGTCCACTAATTGCAATATGTCGATTAGTAGGGGTTGCACATATTGGTATCTTTGTGATGGTTTGTGTATATGAAGTATTGGATCATCGTGGATGAATAGTCGGGGGATGCGAGAAGAGTCTTTTCTTTTCTTTCATTCATGTATATTTGTAAAGTGATGTAATATTATTTTGCGGGGCACATCCGGGTTGAGGTTGTAGCCACCGTTGTATTATTTCATTTATTTTTTCTTGCACCTAGAATAGACCCAAGGTGGGGTGCACAAACTACCGGGTTCTTGAAATGCCGAGCGGCCTACTCATTTCATTGAGAGAGGTTGCTTCACTTCGGGAATTTGGCGGTAGTTTGCTGCACCCGTAGGGGTCTAGGGTGGGGTTTGGCTATTCATCACGACCGTGGAAACCGTCTTTCGTTCTAGGCTAAAACGAAATACGGATATCCTAGTATATCCAATATATTCAACTGTGTTGTTGTGTTCTGTGATCTAGAATGCCTATTATTGCGTAAGACGAATGGATATATATATTTTATATAATAAACGCTGCTTATGTTTTGCACCCGCGCTAGTCCAGCCCCTGCTCTGCCGTTAGTTAAATAACCTAACGGTGCATGACGGGGCCCCATGGCGAATGCGGATGGCATAAGCGTACGTTCTATTTTCGTTTTTTCTGCAATGATAGGGTTAAATGATGGAACAGCATTAATATTGATTAATGCAAAGGAAACAAACCTAAAATCTGAAGTCGTTGAAACAATTAAAAAACCACTCGGTTTTCTTCAAAAACAACTTTTAAAAGCGGAGCTTAAACCACTCCTTTTCAAAAGCTATCCGGTTCCTTCGACTATATCAAGTTCATTACGTTAACGGTTTTCGCTAAAACCAGTCGTAGCCCTCCGTCATTTCAGATAGGTATCTACTAGTATTCATGCTATGTGTTTTGACCTTCGCCAAGGTATAGTGTTTGGTAGCTAGTGGGTGCTTATCTGTAGTATAGATAGATGCATTAGTCTAGGACAGGCGTACAGCTGTTTTGGCCTTCGTCAAGGGCTTGTACGAATTGGTCTCTGGATAATGACGGGTTGAACTTGACTTATGATGTTTTGACCTTCGTCAAGGTTATAAGCGCTCGGGGAAAAAATCACATCGGGAGTTTCAAATATAAAAGAAACTTGCTAATGTTGCATACCTTCTGGAGTGTGGTGTTTTTGGTAGGCTTCCTTCAAAATTATCACACAATGATAGTTGGGTCCTGATCTTACTGTGAGTATCCGCTACTCTTCGAGAAATTTTTTCACTTAACAATCAATGTTATAAACCAAGTAGGTGCCTAGAAAGGTGTTAACGGGGCTACGCCTCTAGGAAAACAAGGTTATTTAATTGGGTCCGTGCGAAAGCATGGAGGGCCTCCCTCCAAAGTACCGACATTAGCCTAACCGAAAGGTTAAGCAAGTATTGTGACGTGCGATTAATCCTTACTAATTCTTCTTTTATGGTTTGAAGAAGAATTCGAGAAAACAGTGAAAGCCATCCTGTTTAGATAAACTAATAACCAATCTAAACTTGCAAAAGTATATGCTGAGTGTTTTTTTTCTCTCTCTCCTAATTGCAGCGACCATGACTGGACTTAAGCTTATACTAGATAAAAACAAACTCACTGGGCCAAACTATAAAGACTGGCTAAGAAATGTCAATATGGTCCTTACATATGATAAAGTCGCATATGTCCTTACGGCGAAAACTCCCCCGTTTCCCGGTCCAGAATTCTCAGTTGCAGACATTGAGGTCCAAAAGACCTGGGATCTTGATTGCGCGAAAGCCAAGTGTCTCATGCTAGCCTCCATGGATAATGAACATTAGAGGCGTCACGAGAAGATGGACCTTGCTTCCATCTTCCTGCACACTAAAGAATTATATGGAGAGCAATATCGTATTGCAAGATTTGAGAGCTCTAAGAAATTATTTCAAGCGAGATTGACTATCGGGTCATATGTTGGGGACGATGTCCTAACAATGATTTCTCTCATAGAAGAGCTCGCGGATCTGGGAACCACGTTGGAAAATGAGTTGTATATCGACTTGGTCCTACAATCCCTTCCCTCCACCTATGCCCAGTTCATATTGAATTTCAATATGAATAGTATGGAAGTTTCACTTCCTGAGCTCCTCAACATATTGAGAATGGCAGAGGGACCTTGAAGAAATCCATGGAAACACTCGCTCTTTTTGTTGGGGAATCTTCTTCTACTAGATCCAAGGCTAAGGCTAAGGGAAAGAAGAAGAAGGCCCCCACCAAACCGAAGGGAGGTATGCAAAAGGTGCAGGGAAAGAGAAAGCAAAAGATCGGGGGAACAGCCACAAAGGATGAATGCTTCTATTGTCGGAAGAGGGGACATTGGAAGAAGGACTGTCGTGCCCTAAAGGCCAAGAATCAGGACACGAAGCAAGTTGTAGCTTCGGCTTCAGGTGTGTTCGTGATTGAAAACTGTTTCTCTATAAACTCTACTTCCTGGATATTGGATATCGGATCAGGATCTTACATCTGTAATTCATTGCAAGCGCTGAGAAGCCGTAGGGTTTTGAGGAAAGGTGATATGACCCTCAGGGTTAGCAACGGAACCAGTGTGGACGCTGTTGTAGTAGGAGAATATCTCCTTGGATTGGCAAGTGGACATATTTTAATATTGCGTAACTACTTTTGTGTACCCAGTATGGTGTGTAATATTATATCTGTATCTTTGTTATCTAACGAAGGATATAATTTTGCACTTGTAAACAATGTTATCAATATTCACCTGAAACATGAAATGGTTGGGTCGGGTACACTTAGTAACGGAATATACATTCTTAATCAACATCAACTTTTCAACGTCCAAAACACACTAAAAAGAAAAGCTTCAGAATCAAACCAAGCTTTCTTATGGCATTGTAGACTTGGTCATATCAATGAAACATGACTGACTAAGTTACATAAAGAAGGATACTTAGATCCATTTGAGTATCAATCATATGCAACTTGTCAATCATGTATCAGAGAGAAGATGACAAAAACTTCATTCACTGGACACGGAGGAAGAGCTACTGAGCTCCTGGGACTCATACACAGCAACGTGTGTGGGCCAATGTCTACGCATGCAAGAAGTGGCTATTCCTACTTCATTACTTTCACAAATGATTTATCAAGATATGGACATGTATTCTTAATGAAACATAAATCCGAGACCTTTGAGAAATTCTAGGGTTATAAGAATGAAGTGGAAAAGCAAACCGGAAAAAGTATCAAGATGCTACGATCCGATCGGGGCGGTGAATACTTAAGTGCCAAGTTCCTGGAATATCTAAAAGAGAATGGAATTCTCTCTCAGCTTACTCCTCCATACACACCACAACACAACGGTGTATCAGAAAGACGGAATCGCACCCTGCTTGATATGGTGCGTTCCATGATGAGTAATGCAGAGGTGCCACCCTCCTTCTGGGATTATGCACTAGAATCTGCTGCATACCTATTGAATAAGGTTCCAACTAAGTATGTGCCTACCACTGCATATGAAATGTGGAGTGGGAAGAAACCTTGTCTTAAGTATCTAAAGATATGGGGTTGTCCTGCCTTTATCAAAAAGGTTCATTCAGACAAACTCGAGGCACGTTCAGTATTGTGTAAGTTTGTGGGATACCCTAGGAATTCTAGGGGGTATTACTTCTATTGCGCTGAGAAACAAAAGGTCTTTGTTTCTCATCATACCCGCTTCATGGAAACTCTATTTCTCGAAAAAGAGATAAGTGGGAGCGCAGTAGAGCTGGAAGAAATTCCAGAACCACAAACTATTACTGAAAACTTAGTAGAACCTGATATTTCAATAAAACAAGACGTACCTATTGTTGGGTTACGGCAGCACCCCGGTCGTCAATCCGAGGCCAAATGCGGAACAAAAACTTTTCAAAACTTGGCGCTACCATAACCTTTACCCGGATTGTACCATTAACACTAAACTAGCTAACTACAAGATGTTAGAATGGATATACCGATCGATCCGTGTCGTTCGGTCTTTAGCCACCATCTCTAGCTCCTCGCGGCATCTCCGATCTCGCTCGATCTCCAGTCTCCTCGTCGAAAAGGGCACCACATCAAGAAGTCTTTTTACGGGCTCCCGCTTCAAACCGAAGCAACTCGGACATGAAATTTGCTAGCCGGCATATCCAAGGTGAAGTAGAGAATGTGTGTAATAACTTTATCTCAAGCATCCATTGATTCTCAACTCATGAGATTGTATGGATGGAGGTTGAAGATGAAGCCATTGATGAGGAGATGGTGAGCTCAAGAGAAGAAAAAAAGAACAAGAAGAGCTTGCTATTGTGTGGAATAAATTGTGAGAGCTAGAATGATATCTCAAGAGCAAACCCCTCACTAGTGGCTGCCCTCTCTCTCTCCACCCATCAATTCCACACAATAAACAAACATGAAAATGGTCATGGCACAAGAAAACACACCATGAGTTATCACCCATGCACATGCCACATTTAATGCTCTTCATGATATCTTGAGCTCACCATTTCCACCTAATTAAACATTTAAACCAAAATGTTTAATCCATCAAAAATATATGGCATCAACTAAAGTAAACTCGTGACGGATCACAAGAATACCCCTCACCTGTAAATACATACCTGCGCCCGCATTCCGACTGAATACGAATGTAATGAGACGAAAGCAATCCAACAAATCTAATACTAGAATCCGACTTAAACCAAAACCCACTAGTATGATCCGTCCGATCATGATCCGTGCACGAGTGCACGTATATGATCGAACCCTGCCATAAAACCATATGGCCTCTACAACGTTTCGTCCGAACCTTGGGAAACTATCTGTGGGGGACTCTAAATACTCGTCGATACGCTGGCAGTGGATTTAACCACAAGCACGTCAGTGGTACTAGCTGTACATAACGGCCGCCCAGGTATTGACCAAAAGGGAAGACGATGAGCGAACTCATCCTGGAACCCTACTGAGCCTGTCAGTGACAATACCCATACAGTCCGGTCCGTTCGTCTATGAGTATCGCATGTCGGGCCTAGGGGGCTGGTAAACGTCAGACCCCCAAAAGCGGTACAAGTCGTGTCGGAGTGTAGCCCAGAACACCCTGAGATACTACTGAAATACCTACCAGTAAATCTCACTTGCCTTGGCCAAGGACTTCATGTAATGGCTCTCCTAAATACAGCGCGATCTCACCCCCAATACCGGGAGAGACGAAACCCTTGCTGATCCACTCACTGCCTCCATATGGCTCGGGACTGTACCCAACTAAAACCTGTTTGCACGACTCCTTTGATCCGTGGTAGGGTAGTAATCAAAGCACAGTGGGAACTCACACGAGACAAATGACGATCTCAGGTCGATGAACTAACCTGTACACATCTCACCAGAGAATTGCTATCTGACGCTAGGTATAATACCAACTAGTATGTTCCCGGCGAGTCCTGTCCGGTGTACTCATAACCCAATGAGCATCTGTATACGTCTTAGGTGAACCAACTGACACCAATGGCTTGTGAGACCAGCCTCCGCCCCTCGTCGTGATCTCGATCGTATACACTAGTCTACTATCGGAGTATCGATGCCCAGTCTCGAAACTCCCACGACTAGGGACACTTTAAGGATGTGCTTATAGACTACCCAACTCTCACGTATATGATTGCCATCATACTGCTGGTAGTCAAGCAAGAATCCTAAGGACTCTATCAACGTGTAATAGTGACCTGTAATGTCACCTAAACCATGTACACGATGATAAAGATAAACCAGATAGCATACTATCATTTTGAGTAAGACTGTCCTACCGGCATAGGTCCTCCCTCAATCATTGAAATCACGTGCCTGCGATCCAATAATTGACTTGAGGGCACTATATCCAACAATCTCCTACTTGCACTTAAGGCTAATTATTGCGATATCGCATACTCACAACCCGTGTGATACCGAACACCCAACTCCTCTACTGATCAGTCTAACAAAGCCCGTTTGTGAAACTATTGCGTTCGAGGAATAGCCTCAGTGAGTGGATCCACCCTGATGTTTCTTTCTATGTTTCTTTTTATCTCAAGTTCGCGGAGAAAGCCATCTCCCGAAATGAGCAATACCTGTTTTAGAGTATATCTGGATATCTGATGGGACCCAGTTCACAACTGAACTCCAAATCCAAACTTCTTAGACTGTATCATCAACTGAACCTAATCAGTATCCTGCACCATGCCTCCCACAGTATCCGCTTGGACCACCTGTCCAAACTATTGTCCCTCGTTAGAGGGAAAACTATAACTCTAACAATCACTCTGTCATCCATGTCACCTTGGAAGCCTGGAATGATAACTTTCTCCCGAAGGAGGTTGTCGTTATCAAATCCTTAGAACATCCACTTATGTTCTAAAACTGCTTCCGAACGTTTCTTCAGGATTGGATTAATATCAACTTATTGCAACTAGTGAAAAAAACAACATCTGGTGTGGTACTTGACATCTCATGATTGACTCAATTACCTAAGCAAGTGTATGCCAATCATGCGCATCCCTCTCCTCTTTAGTCTGTAAGACACCTTTAGAGAGGGTGACTCCATCACCTGCAGGTACACCACCATGCTAGGAGTCGTCCATTCTAAATACCTTTAGAATACTGTCTAAGTATCCAGATTGGGACACTTCCCAAATCTAGATCTAAAACCATAGATCTGGTAACCATAATGTCTGATATTATATCCATATCCTATGTGGAGAAACCACTGTATGATAACCACAGTATAACCAATCGTAGTATAGGAATTTCACTTCCTACTATGTGTATGTCATCCAAATACCAGGACATCACACCCTACTACCTTCTTAACAGATCCGTCCCATATTCTAATGAAGTCAAAGCCCATGACTGTCACATCAAAAATAGACGATCTATCTCCGCTATATCTGCTTTAGTCTATAAATAGACACAAGCTACTTGTCCACTATGCTTCCACTGCTCCCACTGACTATGACAACCCTCTGGCAGAGTCATATACACGTGCACTTCGAAAGCTAGTTTAGAACGATGTTATACTCATCCTCCTGCCGGGTCTCATGGTTTGGAACAGCAATAGTGTCAGGTCTGGGTAAACAAGAACCTCCCTGTCACCGTCTTTGAGGATACCGGAGTACCTTTCGGGTGCCTAAGGTTACCCACCATATCTGCGGAGTGGCTAATGGAATGTCAAACCTGATTGAATCTATAGGTCATATTAAACTTTCAGTAATCGTTTGCGGTTCTGGAATCACTTCCAGTCCTACCATACTCCCACTACTATTTTCTGAAAAAGTCCATTTTGCTAAAACTGTAGCGAGTCAAGAACAATATCTCTATTGATCTTCCAGATGGTAGAAAGTCAACCCTCGTCATAGCCCGGGTCAACCCACAAACAGCTATTACGGAAACGTGCCTTGAGTTATCCAGAGTTTGGTTTTAAGCATAAGCCGGACAACTCCATATACCTTAACATCGTTAAGATATGAGCCATTCTATATACAATATAGAAACAGAGGTACTGATTTAATTGGAACCAGATTCAAATCATGCAGCTGTCTCCAGTGCATGTCAACTAAATGGAGGGAGACCGATCAGCATTACTCAACTTAGGAGTGCATCCAAACATGAGTAACCTGAAAGAGAAACAAGTTTCTCAAAAACCATTACTATCAACTGAATACCAAATACAAGTATCTATATCTTCGATCACCTTGAGGAATCCCGATACTTGCAACGCGTGGTTCTCTACATTACTCTTATACCTATAACTTCTCAAAACTTAAACCTTGTATTTCTACGAAACACTTGTCTAAAAACTAGAGAAGTCATAACTAAACAAAATATAGTACGAGGACCAACCCCTTTGTCCTTATGGACACTGGACAACATACAATATTTTGTATAAGTCTCTTGAGTTGAATAACTCATACCCTGTGCGTCGTAGGTTGAAAACTGTAGTATGGTTATGAAGAATTACACCGCTGTTTAATGCTCCCTACCTAACCATCAACTGACATAGGTAAATGTCATAGACATAATTTCAAAAGGTTATCTCTCACTTTATAAAAATAAACGTACAGATATATCAGTTTGAAATTGGTGCATAACAACAGATATTCAAAACCAAATATTTGCCGTCCGACAAAAACCCAGGCGATTTCCTCAAATATCACCAATTACAACGAATCCCGATATAATGAGGATGATCACCTAATTCCCAAAAACTTACTCCCATTCATCATCTGTAAAACCATACAGATGTGAAAATCAAAACCTGGTAAATACATACCCTGAAATAAGGATCTAATTGGAAAATCAGTTTTCATTTAACAATGTATCGTGAAACTGAAACATGAAACTATTTCGAAGGGGTATCCGGGTATTCCTAGTAATGCCTCTTCCATTATCAGATTCATGACTGTAACCGTATATTTCCTTGCTATCTCTCCAAATCCCTTTATTTGTCTTTACTCATTACCTTCTGTACACCATCGTCAGGCTAAATGGCTTTCTTCCTTCCCTACCGTTCGGCACCAGTCTATGGTTTGAAAGAAGACTATCCAATAAGCGTAATAGGTATACTCTCCTAATCCTAGGAGTACTCGCAACCTAATAGAAGGTAAAGATAAAAGACAACTGAATAAACCTTATTCCTATTTCTCCTGAACCAGAATCCATCCTCGAACTGGAACAAGTTCCTTCGAGTTCGTATATAACCATACGATGGATTATCCAATAACTGTGGATCTTCGTAGTGATACGAGGTGTTCTGGAGAAATACAAAAGTGAAGTAGGAGTGGCGAAGAAATACTCGGTTTGGTCGTGAATGATAGCAGTTGCAATTTACTTTGCCCTCTTTCTAATCCCTTTATTTGTCTTTACTTATTACCTCCTGCACACTACACTTAGGCTAATTGGTTTTCTTCATTCCTTACCTTTCGGCACCTGCCTATGGTTTGGAAGAAGACTGTCCAATAAGCGTAATAGGTGTACCCTTCTCCTAATCCTAGGAGCCCTCACAACCTGAGAGAAGGTAAAAAGAAAAGACAACTGAATAATCTTATTCAATCTCTCCAGAACCAGAATCCATCCTCGAATCTGGAACATGTTCCTTCGAGTTCATATATAACCATACAATGGATTTATCCAATGGAAGTGGATGTTCGTAATGATACGGGGTGTTCTGGAGAAATGCAAAGGGTAAAAGAAGGAGTGGCAATGATGTATGCAACTCAGACAATCCAAAAGTCAGTGTTTTAAGAAGGTTCGGTTAACTTGGTCACTGAGTCATAGTTTAGGGTCGGGCCATAGTCACTGTCAAAGAGAGAGAGAATAGAAACACTCTGCGTGCACTCTAATCTAGATCAGAATGGTTATCAATTTATCTAATCAGGAATCCTCCCACTGTAACCTCAAATTCTTCTCCAAACCTGAAAGAAGAATTAGTCGGGATCATCTAAAATCACCCGAGGAGTAAACCAACTCATCAGTGGGAATAGGGATCCAACTCTCATCGCATGATAACGTGATGGAATCCACTCACGTTATCATACTCCAGAAGGTATACGCATGCCTGGCAAGTTTCCTGTATGTTTGAAACTCCCGATGTGTGTTTTTTACCCCAAGCGGCTTATGACCTTGACAGAGGTCAACATATCATAAGTCGCAAGTCAAGTTCAACCCGTCATTGTCTTTGATTAACTCAGACCCACCCGCACGTGCCCTTGACAGAGGTCAAAATGACCGTGCGGTTGTCCTAAATAATTACATATCTATGCAACAAACAAGTATTACCCAGCTACCAAGCACTGTGCCTTGACAGAGGTTAACATACACAGCATGAATACTAAGTAATACCTGTAAGAAATAACGGAGGGCTACGACTGGTTTTTGGCGAAAAACCTTTAACGTAATGAACTTGATATCGTTGAAAGAACCGCATATCATTTTCTAAATATATAGTGGCAAAAACCTTTGCTACGGAGGTCACTCCTGGTGAAGGGATCTCGGCTCTTTCCCCGTAGAATGAGGTGCAGGATATTCCAACTGAATACCACGATTCAAAGCAAAAAGTAATCGACTATAGCAAAGTTATTACCCTGACGCAAATTTCTGTCCAAGGGGTCACTCCCGATGAAAGGATCTCGGCCCTTGCCTCGTAGAATGAGGTGCTGGATATTCATAACCGAATATCACTGTGCAAAACAAAAAAGAACGTCTTTGTAATAACAGCTTTTTGAAAATTATTCCAACAATATCGAATAGGTCTGTTTTCCTTGCATTGATCTGAATCAACGCAATCTCATCAATTAATCACACAAAAAAGAACAAAAATATGATGTACGTATATGCCATTCGCATTTGCCACTGGGTCTCATCATCACCCGTTAGGTTACTTAACTAACGACAGAGCGGGGACTGGACTAGCGCTGATGCAAAACATATACAACATCTACTAGTATATATATCAATATATAATAATCGCTCCAGACGTGATAAATGCAACATCACAGAAAAGTAATAAGCATCACAGAACAATACAGATAATCTGGGATCCCCGGATTTCATTGAGCCACAACTAAAACCCGACGTTCCCCTGGTCGTGTGGATAGCCTGTGCAATGAAAACCTAGACCCCTACGGGTGCGGCAAGTTACCCGCTAAAACCTGAAGCGAGGCAGCCCCCTTCAGTAAAGTGAATGGACCACCCAGCACTTCACGAAATCCGGTAACTTGAGCATCCCTCCTTGGGTCAACCTATACCCCCTACGAGTGCGGCAAATTGCCCGCCAATTCTAGAATGAAGCCTCCTCCGTCTCAAAACCATGAGATGCGGGTTCGTTGCCCTCTAGAACCCGGCTATCCGTGCACCCTACCGCGGGGTAATCCTAGTACAGAAAAGAAAAATATGTACAACGGGTACATCAATCTCAACCCGGTCGTGCCCCAAAAGAATAATATACAAACAGGCAGTGACGGCAGTCCACATGTCGGACGCTCGCCCCGCGATATCAAATGTACAAATAAAACTAAAATGCACTACCATTGCATCCAGGCTATCCACCACGACAAATCCGCAAGATCACAGCACAACACAGAACATCAACGCGAATGTCACGTTCGCAAACCCGTCTAAAAGAGCTATAGCGATTAGATAAGATTTACCGATCAAATGACATTCACGGTCGCAGAAAGTAATGTAATGTACTGCTAACTTTAAACAATGTTAGAAAATATCGACTTTGAAATAACCCCCGAATAGCCCCAAGCAACCTGATAAAACTATATCCAAATTGGGCTAAACAAACAACACCACTGAACCAACTTCCCAGAGAGCAGACCACACCTAAAACATCAACCCCAAAAGCCTCCAATTGGCCGGCGACCTCGGATTTTGGGGGCTTGGGCTCGGCCAAAATCCGAGGGGTGGGGGTCGTCTTTGGGGTGTGGTCATGTGGTCTCCTGAGTAGTCTTCTGCACATATTTAAAAAAAATTTCGAGAACATTTCAAAAACAACAAAAACTGCAAATTCAGTGGCAGTGTTTGAGTTTTGTTTCAGTTTCGATACTTTAACATTGTCTAAACAAGCTAGTAAACTGTTAATGGCGTGGCTCTGATACCATGTTGGGTTATGGCAGCGCCTCGGCCGTCAATCCAAGGCCAAATGCGGAACAAAAACTTTTCAAAACTTGGCGCTACCATAACTTTTACCCGGATCGTACCATTAACACTAAACTAGCTAACTACAAGAAATTAGAATGGCTATACCGATTGATCCATGTCCGTCGGTCTTTAGCCACCATCTCTAGCTCCTCGCGGCATCTCCGATCTCGCTCGATCTCCGGTCTCCTCGTCGAAAAGGGCACCACATCAAGAAGTCTTTTTACGGTCTCCCGCTTCAAACTGAAGCAACTCGGACATGAAGTTTGCTAGCCGACATGTCCAAGGTGAAGTAGAGAATATGTGTAATAATTTTGTCTCAAGCATCTATTGATTCTCAACTCATGAGATTGTATGGATGGAGGTTGAAGATGAAGCCATTGATGAGGAGATGGTGAGCTCAAGAGAAGAAAAAAAGAACAAGAAGAGCTTGCTATTGTGTGGAATAAATTGTGAGAGCTAGAATGATATCTCAAGAGCAAACCCCTCACTAGTGGCTGCCTTCTCTCTCTCCACCCATCAATTCCACACAATAAACAAACATGAAAATGGTCATGGCATAAGAAAACACACCATGAGTCATCACCCATGCACATGCCACATTTAATGCTCTTCATGATGTCTTGAGCTCACCATTTCCACCTAAGTAAACATTCAAACCAAAATGTTTAATCTATCAAAAAGATATGGCATCAACTAAAGTAAACTCGTGACGGATCACAGGAATACCCCTCACCTGTAAATATATACATACACCCGCATTCCGACTGAATACGAATGTAATGAGACGAAAGCAATCCAACAAATTTAATACTAGGATTCGGCTTAAACCAAAACCCACTAGTATGATCCGTCCGATCATGATCCGTGCACGAGTGCACGTATATGATCGAAACCTGCCATAAAACCATACGGCCTCTACAACGTTTCGCCCGAACCTTAGGAAACTATCTGTGGAGGACTCTAAAGACTCGTCGATACGCTGGCAATGGATTTAACCACAAGCACGTCAGTGGTACTAGCTGTACGTAACGGCCGCCCAGGTATTGACCAAAAGGGAAGCCGATGAGCGAACTCATCCTGGAACCCTACTGATCCTGTCGGTGACAATATTCGTACAGTCCGGTCCGTTCGTCTATGAGTATCGCATGTCGGGCCTAGGAGGCTGGTAAACGTCAGACCCCCAAAAGCGGTACAAGTCGTGTCGGAGTGTAGCCTAGAACACCCTGAGATACTACTGGAATACCTACCAGTAAATCTCACTTGCCTTGGCCAAGAACTTCGTGTAATGGCTCTCCTAAACACAGTGCGATCTCACCCCCAATACCGGGAGAGACGAAACCCCTGCCGATCCGCTCACTGCCTCCATGTGGCTCGGGACTGTACCCAACTAAAACCTGTTTGCACGACTCCTTTGAGCCGTGGTAGGGTAGTAATCAAAGCACAGTAGGAACTCACACAAGACAAATGACGATCTCGGGTCGATGAACTAACCGTACACATGTCACCAAGGAACTGCTATCTGACGCTACGTATAATACCAACTAGCATGTTCCCGGCGAGTCATGTCCGGTGTACTCATAACCCAATGAGCATCTGTATACGTCTTAGGTGAACCAACTGACACCAATGGCTTGTGAGACCAGCCACCGCCCCTCGTCGGGGTCTCGATCGTAACACTAGTCTACTATCGGAGTATCGATGCCCAGTCTCGAAACTCCCACGACTAGGGACACTTTAAGGATGTGCTTATAGACTACCCAATTCTCACGTATATGATCGCCATCATACTGCTGGTAGTCAAGCAAGAATCCTGAGAGCTCTATCAACATGTAATAGTGACCTGTAATGTCACCTAAAGCATGTACACGATGATAAAAATAAACCAGATAGTATACTATCATTTTGAGTAAGACTGTCCTACCGGCATAGGCCCTCCCTCAATCATTGCAATCATGTGCCTGCGATCCAATAATTGACTTGAGGGCACTATATCCAACACCTATGCCACTCCGTAGATCTAGTAGGCAGTCTCATCTGCCCGAGAGATACTAGGGTTTTCTCATAGACAGAGATCGAGAGGATTGCATCATCGACGATGATGAGCCGACTAGTTTTCAGCAAGCCATCACAAGTAGAGACTCGGTGAAGTGGCTGGATACTATGCGATCCGAGATGGAATCCATGTACACAAACCAAGTATGGACTTTGGATTTTGCTCCTGCTGGGGTAAAACCCATAGGATGCAAATGAATCTTCAAAAAGAAGATTGGTGTAGATGGTCAGGTAGAAACCTACAAAGCTAGACTTGTTGCTAAAGGTTTTCGTCAAAGACCAGGATTAGGTTATGACGAAACTTTTTCACCAGTGGCCATGCTTAAATCCATTCGGATCCTACTTACCATTGCTGCCTTCCATGACTATGACATTTGGCAGATGGATGTCAAAACCACATTTCTACATGAAAGTTTAGAAAAGTGTGTTTTCATGGATCAACCAGAGGGTTTCATAAACAGTGGGAGCAGCGGAAAGATGTGCAAGTTGCTCAAATCCATTTATGGATTAAAGCAGGCATCGCGGAGTTGGAACATCTGCTTTGATGAGACGGTCAAGGAATTCGACTTTATCAAAAAAGCAGATAAACCTTGTATAGAAGATTGCAGGGAGAACTATGGTATTCCTCGTTTTATACGTAGATGACATTCTCCTGATAGAAAATGATATTCCTATGTTACAATCAGCCAAGCTGTTCTTGTCACGGAAGTTCTCTATGAAAGACCTGGGTGATGCCTCGTACATTATGGGGATTAAGATCTATCATGACTGATCTAAAAGAATGTTGGGACTTTCACAGTCGAGGTACATAGACACCGTACTAAAGAGGTTTAGTATGGAAGATTCTAAGCGCGGTAATTTACCCGCTTGTCACGGAATCACCCTCTCCAAAGAGATGTCTTCTAAGACTAATGAGGAGAGGGCTCGCATGAGCATAGTATCCTACGCTTCGGCGGTAGGGTCGATAATGTATGCGGTATTATGTACCAGACCAGATCTAGCTTACGCACTTAGCGTGGTAAACAGGTATCAGTCTAAACCAGGTGAGAAACATTGGATAGCAGTAAAGAACATTCTTAAGTACCTGAAAAGGACTAAAGAGATGTTCCATGGTGTATGTAATACCCAGTCTCTATAAATAATTACTGTACTTTAATAAATAAATTTCCAAATATTTTTCTACAAATTTTCTATGTTTTTCCAATTAATTTAATTATAATTATCTTTCCCTAATTTAATCTAATCCCTTTAAATTTTTCCTAAACTAAACCCAACTCAGCCCATCCATTTCCAATCTCTTTTAAATCCCTTTTTATTTCCCTCAACCCAAGGCCCGGCCCAACTTCCCCCCAACCCGACCCGCTTCCTCCCTTTCTTCCTCCCTCGTTTTCACGTTCCCGCCCTTTTCCCCCTCCTCGCCCCCGCTTCTCTCACGCCCATGACCCGTGCCCCCGCTTCTCTCGCGCCCATGACCCGCGCCCGTTCACCCGCTCCTCGCGCGCTTCTCTCGCCCAACCTCAACTCCTCCGCGTCGAGCTCCCCCTCTTCGCCCAACAAACCCCCATGACTCGCTCCCTCCTCACAACATCCTTCTCCCCGCTCCCCGAGCCCACTCACCCACATACACACACCCTCTACTCTTCCCCTCACTCTCGTTCTCCCTGTTCACTCACTCTCTCTCTCTCTTATTATCTCTATCTCCCTAACCGAACCCTTCACTGACCCACCGCCGGCACTACCATCGACCTCGCTGCAACCTCCACCAACGAGCAACTCCGTACCCCCGACCTCCACCACTCCCTTCACTCGCTACCTCAACCTTCCACCATCACCCTCCTCAAGCAACCCAAGACCCCCTCACCATCTGCATCACCACCACCACAGGTCATTGCCTCCGTCGACGACCACCCTTGAGCACGGACGGCCGCCTCTCTCTCAACCCAACACCAGCAACTTTCTCCAACCTCACCAACCTCTTCAAAGTCGTCAGTGCCATCACCCATCATCATCGTCTCTGCCGAAGCTCAACTTGATTGCCGCCGCCGAAGCTCCTCGATCGTCACCCACAGTCGCTGTCATCGTCAATGATCGCCACCATCGACTCCATCTTCAGCTTCAACCTAACCCATCGAACCTCGTCGAGCCTCACTGCAAGCCCTTCGGTAAACCCCAGGCACCACTCCAGCACCACCCACAACCACTTCATCACTGATCACCCCCACCACTACACCACTAAAATCATCAACCACCATCAAGCACCCTCCACCAACAACCCACTCTAAACCTCCAGCTCCTTCTCTCTCACCCATCGCCACCTGAGCATCACCGCGGCCACCACCAGCGTGACCCTCGCCTACATCAGCCGACCTCGCCAGAGCCAGAGCCTATTGCCTCCAGCCGACGTCTAAGCTCGCTGTCGCCGCCTTGCTGTTGCCGTGCGATGCGTATGTCGCGATCGCGCCGTTGCCGCTCCCGTACCATCGTCGATACGTCGTCAGGCAAGTATAATGCTTGCTCCATGCTAATATTACCTACATCAATTCAATTTCAAATAAATTTCATATATACTTTTCGTGCGAACTAATGGAATACAAGTGTTCGATGCAAAACCCGAATTGAAAACCCCTGTTAAATTGACGGAAACTAATCACATAGGATGTCCCGAGTGATAACGAACGTTGTGTTATGATTTGGCTGAAAAATACGGTCTTTAATGACGTGATAGGTCTTTCCCATTTAGACCCGTTAAAACTAAAATTTTCTGTACATAAACCTTATAAAAATCACAGTTAATTGGTTACAAATAGGAATGTTGCGTTCGAGGGCTCATATCGAAGCCGACTCGACGAGCTAGAACCCATAAGAGTTTTAATCTGTTTCTACGCTAAAAAGGTGATGGGAACTGGTTCGGGGTGCGGCTCTGGACTGCAGTCCAGAGCAGCACTGGCTGTCGATTCTCGTTTTGTAATACTTTCACTCTGCTGTATGAAAATGTTATGATGCGGAACCCTATACCATAGCGAAGATAAACCTGTTATCTAACCATTGAAAGTGGTTTCATTCGTTTTTACTTTCGTTTACTACTTAAATTATATTTTAAATCAATAGAACACATAGCAGTCCCAAACAGGGACAGAACGTATACCCCTTTATTGTACAATGCATAACTTCCAGTACACCATGGATACTATCGATCCGTCTAGTGAGTTGGAAATCTAACTAGTAAACCTAAATTTTGTTCAACCATAACGTCGCCTAATTTCGATCCCAACTGGGATTAAAACGTGTTACGAAACGGACTTCCAGTTCTGAAACCGGATTTCCAGCAGTGAACACTTAAATTGAAATGGCCACAACTAGCAAACCTGAAACCCGATTGACGCGAAACCAATTTTGAAGGATAGATAATTAAACATACCGCTTACCCCTTTTACATTGTTTCGCTTAATTCCGCATGTATGATTTTTAGTAAATTATGCAAGTGATAGGACACTGGCCGATGATATTTTATTCATATCATAATTTTTGCATTCTCATCATATCATGTAGTGGTCATGAAACATCGGTAACCTAGTGATCATGTACATTACCCATTGTTAGAGATTAGTGTTTGGATTGTGGCAAGTACGTAGTGTTAAAGCGTGATTGAGTAATGAAAGTGACACGTACTTGTACACAATCAGCGGACCCGGTTGATTTATTGCATTGTCGACGTCTATAGAACATATGTAAGTGTAAATATAATTGGTATGGGACGATTATGGAAGCACTTATATTAGTGTCATGGGTAAGACGTCAAACATTGTCCATTTATCTCGGGTACCAGTCGAGACATGCTTGATGGAGATCCTGTCTCCAGTTCTCACGTAGACTTATCATTGACCGACTAGTATTTGGATTCATGGTTGGTATTTGATGTAGACCACGGGGTGTGGGGTAGTTTGAGTGTGAGTTCAACGGAATCTCGGGAGTCCCATTGCCGGCATATACAGCGATTCTGGGAGTCATACGGGTGATATTACTGATTATTAGCGAGTGAGTCGGGCCCGTGTTCCCTTACCCCTGGGGCTTTACCCTTGGGTGGGGATACTCCTGCGTGGTTGACTCTCATACTTGGACTGACGATAGGTTTAACGACCTGGAGCGTGAGACTTAGAGACTGATAGGGTTAGTGAAATTGAATGCATTGCTTACTGATTTGATATACCTACTTTACTGTTTACCTGTACCAATTGTTTCATGTGCGTCATCATTCTATATTTACTGCTTCATGTTCATCATCATTGCACGTGTTTACTTTTGCATTTATGTATATTGCTATTGTGTCGCTCTGACGACCTGAGTATGCATGCTCAGAGTGAGAAGTGGACTTAGCTCGGATCAGCACCTGTCGTACCTTGAAGATATTGCGGGCGTCTAGATCAGCGACGTCAGCGCCATCTTTCCTTGATCTCTATCTGGTTAGTTTTTGTATCTGATTTGATATAGTGACTGCATTTCTCATTACCTGTGCATTGATTACTGATTACCACGTAAAGCTAGAAGCCGAAGTGTGACTACGGCAGGGTGTTTCCTTGACCGTAGGAGCATGGCTGGCCTTGTCAACCCCTCATATTCCATATTTTGGGAAGCGGGGCGTGACATGGTTTTGTTGGTATCAGAGCCAGGTTTTGCTATGATTGGGATTGCAGTTTCCGAGTAGGGCTTGACAATCTAAGCCACCCTTTCGGTCTAGATTGTAAACTTGTTATTCTTGATCTTGATTCACATAGTGGGTTCTGTTGCATATTTTGATCCATCCACTAGAGTTTTGGGTGACTTAGTAGAGTTATATGATTGTAATTATGAACTGCAGCATAGTTACAATACTGTACTCTGTTTGAGTGACTTGGAGTTCTACATTTGATTTCCACTCGTTTGAGTTTCACCTCACCCGATATTCTTGTTTCGTTGTCTATTCTATATTTTATTCTGATTCTTGTATCTTGTACCTTATACCGTCCTAAAAGTGTTGTTTCAGGACCATGTCTTCCAACGACTCTTCTTCTATCTCCACTCCCCAAGGTCAAACTGTCGAGATTTTGGATGTACTACAAGGCTTGAAGGAAGCCCAGGAGCGAACGAACGATCGCTTAGCTAAAGGACTAAGAATGCAAATGGCTCAAGCACCAGCGGAAGCCTCCAATCGTAAGGGAATCCCTGTTAAACAAGGAAAAGAAGTGAAGATGAAGCGCCCATTTGTTCCTCAGCAACAGAAGCAACGGAGAACTCAATGTTGTGGATACTGTAAGAGACCAGGACACCTTCAGAGAGACTGTCGCAGCGCGAAAGGGCAGTGCTTGATTTGTAGATCCGACGAACATCTTGTCAACGGTTGCCCTAGAAGGAAGGAGCTGCAAGGTAGAGATTCGTCAACACCTTCCACATCTACTTGAGCGACTTGGGTGTTTCGTAGTTCGAGTTCGAGGACAAGATTCAGACTTATCTTACGAGATTGCAGAGATGGATATCGACGCAGAGTTATCGCCTTTTCTGTTTTCAATAAAAATATTGTCACTCTTTAGTAAATGTTTCATTTCGTTTAAAATCTTGTACCCGTTGAACTTTTTAGTTTGAATGCAATAAAATTGTGAGTTGTGATGTATGTATCGTCCCCTTGCCACTCATTTTCCTTATACTGCTTATTGCATCAGTATTCTAAATTTTGATTTTTCAGTCCTTACCTACCGTATATTTTCCTTGTGCTCCATAACCTTGGTTATTTTCTTGGTGTGTTCCACTGTCTGATCATGACTCTTTCTTTTTAGGCCATGGCCAATCCTGGAGCAGCGCCGCCTCTCGATGAGGTTACTCGGTCCTGCGTCTCTTTGGACTGCATGCTGGTGAGTTCAGATGACGAGATCGATGGCCCACAGGTTATTTTCGGCAACAGCGATTCCGAGGACGAGGGAGTCGCAGCCCCAGAAGTTGACATGATCAGCGACTTCGACGAAGAAGAAGAAGACTCTGAAGAGGACCCGATAGAGGAAGATCCCGAGGAAGACCCGGTAGAAGAAAATCCAGGAGAGGAAGACCCTGAGGAGGATCCAGTGGAAGAAAATCCCGTGGGAGAAGAACCCGAAAAAGAGGTGCCAGCCGAGGAAGAGTCGGAGAATAAAACCTCGAGTAAGGAGGAATTCGAGGCAGAAGAACCTCCAGTGGCAATCCCTGCGAGGCGTTATGGAAATGGACGCGCTTATCTTAGCGCGCGAGCTTACCGTAACCTACTGAACTTCCATAACCGCGACTGACGCGATTTATCTTTTGTTTCCTCTGGCCAAATAAATCTATGTATAGCGTAGGGCCACTTTTATCTTTCGAGTACACCTTATTTAAAATCTTTCTGGAAAAATAAATAATAATAAAGTTCATGAATGCGCACATCTTTTGAGTATTGATTCGCATGATGCATTGACTGTTTTCCCTCCCCAATAAATTTCTTTCTCTTCTGAGATTCATTATTCTTCACCCTTGCACCTTGTACTGACCTGACCCTTGTCTCTTCAACATTCAGATTAAAGTACCACACTCCGACCTTTTTGAATGGGCCATACTCTATTGAAATCCATACCCTGACTAGCCCTTATACATTAATAGTGCTTTCTTTTATTAGTATAATTACATTCAGTGGCGTCGTTATTCGAAATTTAGTCTTCATTATTTTTGTGTTTATCGAAGAATTGCGTGTTATTAACTACTTCCATTTTACTTATTTTAAACGCTTTACTATTCTTCACATTTTCAATGGCGCAAACATATATCACACATACTGTTTTATTTTATTATCTATTGTTTCGCCATATGGGTTTTCTCAAGTTATTTTAAATTGCTTGATCGATGTTTTACTAAAATACTTTTAGCTTATCAGCCAATCCTTCACTATTGTTTATTTTCACTTTCTCGTGTAATGTGTATATAGGTATCATTATAGATGGTTATGCCTGGTACTTCCTATGCCTATTCTTTTACTTGCGCTATTTCTTGTACATATATAGACCTTTGACCTTCGTCTAGCTGCTTCTGCGTAAATCGCTATATAATAGTATTTTGTTGCTTTTTGCATTACATTTTATAGCTTATTGTTTATTTTGAATTTCACGATGAAATTTTATGTAAGTGGGGTATGATGTAATACCCAGTCTCTATAAATAATTACTATACTTTAATAAATAAATTTCCAAATATTTTTCTATAAATTTTCTATGTTTTTCCAATTAATTTAATTATAATTATCTTACCCTAATTTAATCTAATCCCTTTAAATTTTTCTTAAACTAAACCCAACCAAACCCATCCATTTCCAATCTCTTTTAAATCCCTTTTTATTTCTCTCAGCCCACGGCCCGGCCCAACTTCCCCCCAACTCGACCCGCTTCCTCCCATTCTTCCTCCCTCGTTTTCACCTTCTCGCTCTTTTTCCCCTCCTCGCCCCCGCTTCTCTCACGCCCACGACCCGCGCCCGTTCACCCGCTCCTAGCGTGCTTCTCTCGCCCAACCTCAACTCCCCCGCGTCGAGCTCTCCCTCTTCGCCCAACAAACCCCCACGACTCGCTCCCTCCTCACAACATCCGTCTCCCCGCTCCCCGCGCCCACTCACCCACGTACACACACCCTCTCCTCTTTCCCTCACTCTCGTTCTCCCTGTTCACACACACTCTCTCTCTCATTATCTCTATCTCCCTAACTGAACCCTTCACTGCCCCGCCGCCGGCAATACCGTCGACCTCGCTGCAACCTCCACCAACGAGCAACTCCGTACCCCCAACCTCCACCACTCCCTTCACTCGCTACCTCAACCTCCCACCATCACCCTCCTCAAGAAACTCGAGACCCCCTCACCATCTGCATCACCACCACCGTAGCTCATTGCCTCCGTCGACGACCACCCTTGAGCACAGACGACCGCCTCTCTCTCAGCCCAACACCAGCAACGTTCTCCAACCTCACCAACCTCCTCAAAGTCGTCAGTGCCATCACCCATCATCATCGTCTCTGCCGAAGCTCAACTTGATTGCCGCCACCGAAGCTCCTCGATTGTCACCCATAGTCGCTGTCATCGCCAATGATCGCCGCCATCGACTCCATCTTCATCTTCAACCTAACCCATCAAACCTCGTCGAGCCTCACTGCAAGCCCTTCAGTAAACCCCAAGCACCACTCCAGCACCACCCATAACCACTTCATCACTAATCACCTCCACCACTACACCACTAAAATCATCAACCGCCATCAAGCACCCTCCACCAACAACCCACTCTAAACCTCCAGCTCCTTCTCTCTCACCCATCGCCACCCGAGCATCACCGCGGCCACTACACCCTTGCCTACATCAGCCAACCTCGCCAGAGCCAGAGCCCATTGCCTCCAGCCGACGTCCAAGCTCGCTGTCGCCGCCTTGCTGTAGCCGTGCCGCGCGTGTGTCACGATCGCGCCGTTTCCACTCCCGTACCGTCGTCAATACGTCGTCAGGCAAGTATAATGAATGCTTCACGCTAATATTACCTACATCAATTCAATTTCAAATAAATTTCATATATACTTTTCGTGCGAACTAATGGAATACAAGTGTTCGATGCAAAACCCGAATTGAAAACCCCCATTAAATTAACGGAAACTAATCACATAAGATGTCCCGAGTGATAACGAACGTTGTGTTGGCTGGAAAATACGGTCTTTAATGACGTGATAGGTCTTTCCCATTTAGACCCATTAAAACTGAAATTTTCCGTACCTGAACCTTGTAAAAATCACAGTTAATTGGTTACAAATCGGAATGTTGCGTTCGAGGGCTCATATCGAAGCCGACTCGACTACCTAGAACCCATAAGAGTTTTAATCTATTTCTATGCTAAAAAGGTGACGGGAACTGGTTCGGAGTGCGGCTCTGGACTGCAGTCCAGAGCAGCACTGGCTGTCGATTCTCGTTTTGTAATACTTTCACTCTGCTGTATGAAAATGTTATGATGCGGAACCCTATACCACAGAGAATATAAACCTGTTATATAACCATTGAAAGTGGTTTCATTAGTTTTTACTGTCGTTTACTACTTAAATTATATTTTAAATCAACAGAACACATAGCAGTCCCAAATAGGGACAGAACGTATACCCCTTTATTGTACAATGTACAACTTCCATTACACCATGGATTTTATCGATCCGTCTGGTGCGTTGGAAACTTAACTGGTAAAACTAAATTTTGTTCAACTATAACGTCGCCTAATTTCGATCCCAACTGGGATTAAAACGTGTTACGAAACGGACTTCCAGTTCTGAAACCGGATTTCCAGCAGTGAACATTTAAATTGAGATGGCCACAGCTTGCAAATCTGAAACACGATTGACGCGAAATCAATTTTTACGGATAGATAATTAAACATACCACTTACCCCTTTTACATTGTTTTGCTTAATTCCGCATGTATGATTTTTAGTAAATTATGCAAGTGGTAGGACACTGGCTGATGATATTTTATTCATAACATAATTATTGCATTCTCATCATATCATGTAGTGGTCATGAAACATCGGTAACCTAGTGATCGTGTACATTACCCAGTGTTAGATATTAGTGTTTGGATTGTGGCAAGTACGTAGTGTTAAAGCGTGATTGAGTAATGAAAGTGACACGTACTTGTACACAATCAGCGGACCCGGTTGATTTATTGCATTGTCGACGTCTATAGAACATATGTAAGTGTAAATATAATTGGTATGGGACGATTATGGAAGCACTTATATTAGTTTCATGGGTAAGACGTCAAACGCTGTCCATTTATCTCGGGTACCAGTCGAAACATGCTTGATGGAGATCCTGTCTCCAGTTCTCACGTAGACTTGTCATGGACCGACTAGTATTTGGATTCATGGTTGGTATTTGATGCAGACCATGGGGTGTGGGATAGTTTGAGTGTGAGTTCAACGGAATCTCGGGAGTCCCATTGTCGGCATATACAGCAATTCTGGGAGTCATACGGGTGATATTACTGATTATTAGCGAGCGATTTGGGCCCGTGTTCCCTTGCCTCTGGGGCCTTACCCTTGGGTGGGGATACTCCTGCGTGGTTGACTCTCATACTTGGACTGACAATAGATTTAGCGACCTGGACCGTGAGACTTAGAGACTGATAGGGTTAGTGACATTGACATGCATTGCTTACTGATTTGATATACCTACTTTACTGTTTACCTGCACCAATTGTTTCATGCGCGTCATCATTCTATATTTACTGCTTCATGTTCATCATCATTGCACGTGTTTACTTTTGCGTTTATATGTATTGCTATTGTGTCGCTCTGATGACCTGAGTATGGATGCTCAGAGTGAGAAGTGGAATTAGCTCGGATCAGCACATGTCGTACCTTGAAGATATTGCGGGCGTCTAGATCAGCGACGTCGGCGCCATCTATCCTTGATCTCTCTCTGGTTAGTTTTTATATCTGTTTTGATATAGTGACTACATTTCTCATTACCTGTGCATTGATTACTGATTACCACGTAAAGCTAGAAGCCGAAGTGTGACTACGGCAGGGTGTTTCCTTGACCGTAGGAGCATGGCTGGCCTTGTCAACCCCTCGTATTCCGTATTTTGGGAAGCGGGGCGTGACAGTGTACGGTAATGGGGACCTCCAGATTGAGGCTTTTACCGACTCGGGCTTCCAAAGTGAAAAGGATGACTCTAAATCCGTCTCGGGTTATGTGTTTACCCTCAATGGAAGGGCGGTCTGTTGGAAAAGTTCCGAACAGGACACCGTAGCAGACTCGACGATGGAGGCTGAGTACATCGCTGCCTGCGATGCCGCAAAAGAGGTAGTCTGGATGAGGAAGTTCATTTCTGAACTTCAGGGGGTTCCATCCTTTGCTAATCCAATACCTTTGTATTGCGATAATAATGGAGCCATGGCTTTGGCAAAGGAACCACGGTCCCATCAGAAATCAAGACATATCTTGAGGCGGTATCACCTTATCAGGGACATTGTGGATCGCCAGGAGATTGAGGTGCGAAGAGTAGGTATAAAGGACAACACGGCAGATCCATTCACGAAGGCCATCCCTCAAGTCCAGTTCGAGAGACTGTTCGAGATGTTGGGTATGCGGTACGCCAGCAACTGGCTCTAGTGCAGACGTTGGGTACTCAATACGCCAATAACAGGCCTTAGTGCAAGTAGGAAATTGTTAGTGATATATGCCCTAGAGGCCATTATTGTATATTACTGGATTGTACATTACATTTTGGAAGTTTGGGATATACACAGATATTATAACAGTCTTGCTCTACATGATAGTATGCTATCTGGTTTGTTTCTACCTCAACATGTGTATGTGTTTCTTTTAACGTATCGCTAATACATGTTGGTAGAGCCCTCAGGATCTTTGCTTGACTACCAGTGTTTTGATGGCATCACACTTGTGGGAGCTAGGTAGTCGATAAGCACATTCTTAAATGTCTCTAGTCGTGGAAGTATCGAGACTGGGCATCGGTACTCCGGAGTATACTCGTGTATACATATCTAGGCCCTGATGAGGGGCGATGGATTGGTCCCGCAGCCATTGGTGAGGTGCACATAAGATTGTATACGGGTGCTCACAAGGGGTGAGTACACCGGACGGACTCGCCGAGGACTGGCTAGGTGGTATTATATCTAGCGTCAGATAGCAGTTCTCTGGTGACATGAGTGTAGATAGTCTGTCGACCTGAGGTCGTCATTCGTCTCGTGTGAGTTCCCACTGTGCTTTGATTACTACCCTACCACGGCTCTACTAAGTCGTGCAAACAGATTAGTTGGGTACAGTCCCGAGCCACATGAAGGCAGTGAGCGACTGTTGGGGATTCGTCTCTCCCGGTATAGGGAGTCGATGTCGCGGTATGATCGGTTGGTCAACACCATAAGTCCCTGGCCAGGGTGGACTGAGAATTACTCATGGTTGGACCAGTAGATTCACAGATGGTCTTGAGCCACACCGACACGACTTGTCTGGTTATTAAGGGCCTGACATTGTCCACCCTCCTAGACCTTGCATATGATACTCTCAGACGAACAGACCAGATTGCACGGAGATTGTCACAGACAGGCTCGGTAGGAGTTCGAACGAGTTTGCTCGTCGGCCTTCTTTTCGACATATACCTGGGTAGCCGTTACGTACGGATAGTGCCACTGACGTGCTTGTGGTTAAACCCACTGCCAGCGTACTGTCGAGTCTTTAGAGTCTCACACAGACGATTTTCCTGGTTCAGGCAAAACGATGTAGATGTCGTATGGTTTTACGTGCAGGGTTTCGATCATATACGTGTACAGGCTACACGTATTTTTGATCGGATGGATAATACTAGCTGGTTTAGGATTAAGCCGTATTATAGTATTATAGTATTGGATTATTATCGTCTCTTAGTATTCGTGGTACGAATACGGGTATGTATATACAGTGAGGGGTATTCTTGTAATTTTCACAAGAGAGCTTCTAGAAGAAGACACCTCATTTGTGATTTAATTCATTTGTTTAAATGGATAATGAGATGGATGTATGAGGTGTTATAGATCATAAATGAAGCATGGCTACTTTTGTGACTCACCTTGATGACTATGAAGCATATAATAATAATCCATAATAATTAGATATTATTATTATCTAGAGCTAGCCATCTTCATATCATGATCTCTTCAACACTCTCTCTCCTCTTTAGCTTTCTTCTTCTCCTTCAACCCTAAACACTTTCATGAGTTGAGGAACCTAGGGTTTTTAAGACATATTAATCCATAATCATTCTCTACATCATCTAAGCTACCTAGATTAGCATACTAGGTACTTTAGTTATCTCATATTAGAGGTAAGAGCTTGAACTACAAACTCTTGGGTGGATCTTCTTTGACATCAGGGAGACCGATTACCAAGCTCGATCCATACACTCAAGGAGTGTGAGAAGAGGATTAGAAGACCCGAAGGACTTGGACACCAAGGTATAAATCTCTTCATAGTAGATTACAACCTTCTTTAGTCATGCTAGTTAGGGTTTATGAAAAGATCCGAGTTTTAGGTCGATATTGCTTGCTACTAAAATCGTTGTTTATTAATTCCGCCTCCTCACGAACCTTGTGAGGTGTGCGACATCGACTTACAGGACCCACTTACTTGGGTGTTGACTTTGAGTTTCAGTTGGTCAATGGGTTGTGATTTTTGACCCCAATAAAATACCCCCATCAATAAATGCAAATCACGTGTATGGGTTGTGTGCATAAAATTGATGGATCTTTTTTATATAGAGATTTGACTTAATTTGGTTCCTTTTTTACGACGTGGAAGCCGATACCGCCCTTTTCGCGACACGGACGGTCGATATTGTCATTTTTGCGATTTGGACGGTCGATACTGCCATTTCTGCGACTTGGACGGTCGATTCTTGATTTGACTTTCTCCTCTCCTTGCAGCGTCAGGGTTGAGTTGACTTACTCAGCTTCTTGCGATATCGCGGTTTGATTTGAATTGCTCCATTTCTTGCAGTGTCGGAATTTGATTTGACTTACTCGGAGCTTGATTCCACCGATGAGGTTGCGCCGAGAAGGTCATTGGTTGACTTGTTTCTAAGGTGGAGCTTGATTCTGCTGAGGAGGTCATTGGTTGATTTGTTTCCAAGGTGGAGCTTAATTCCTTCGAAGAGGTCATTGGTTTTGAGTCGGTTGATTTGGTTTGTTTTGGAGTTACTTGTCCGTTCTGTAGGACTTTTTGAGCTTGGAAGCACTGTCGGGTGGGATGTTGATTTGATTTGTTTGATTCCCGCTTTGTTTGGCGGAACCTTTGAGCTTGGAAGTACTTTCGATTAGGACATGAAATTTGGACTTTTGTTCGGCATTAGCATCGCTTCACGGGAATAGAGCCAGAAGCGACTTATCATTTCCCCTGGGGAATTTAGGATCTTGATTTTGGTTCGGCATCAGTATCGCTATACTGGAATAGTGCCAGGAATAACTCATCATTTGCCATGGAAAGACTTAGAATTTGGGTTTTGGGTTGGCATTAGCACCGTTAACACTGAAGTGTAATGTCAGGAGTGGCTCATCATTTGTCGTTACTCGTTGGGAGTGATGGTTTAGGAGATATGTTTAGGTCCTCATCACTTATGGCTTTTCAATTTTATGAGCCATAAGGGTCTCATAAAAGATTTTTCTCCTTATAAGTCGAGAGGAACTCATAGGTGTATTTTCTCCTTAAGAGTCGTGAGGACCCCTAAGTGTGTTTCTATAAGGACCATAGTGCTCGCGCCGCAAGACTCGTGGTGAAGACGGAAGCAAAAAAACAAAATTGTAAAGCAAGCAGTGGTGACTAATACTCAAGAATCGATTCCAAACACTAAACTATATATCATTATATTCAAGGTTTGGGGCGCTAGCTATCTTTGTAACGTGTCTGCACAATTGCGAAAGATCCCTACACCGCTCCAAGGACTCTAGCATGGCTTCGTAGTCGCCGGGAACAAGCTTGGATGCCAATCTTTCTCGTCGAAGATGATCGACCCAAGAGAATCCGAAACAAGCAATAGCTTCACATCAAATGATCAAGTGAAGCTACTCACACCTCAAGCTTGCTAGAAATGAAGCGTAAGTTTGATGTAGTGAAAAATATCTCAAGCTTTCTTTCTGTTTAATTTTTCTTTCAAAAATTAAAGTTAACCAAAAGAGTAGAGAAAAAGATAGCAAAAGGATGATGAATCAATCCTTAGCTTTTTCTCTCTTCATCTCTAGCTCTTATCCTAAATGAATAGATGAAAGTATCTGTGAGTCGCAACCATAACTCACCAACATGACTCACCTCTCCATTCATATCCTTAGCTTCCATGTAGAAAAGATGTGTGTATCAACACACACACACACACACACATAAATATACATAAATATGTATCAAAATACATATATCCATATTTGTATCAAAATACGAATACCGTATTCATATAAAAATATTGTAACAACTCCAATTTTAGTGTACAAAAATTTGTTTAAAAATTAATGTATACTTAGGTATTTGCAATTTCTATGAGTGCCATAAATATTTGTTTTGCTAATTAATAGCAAGAAAGAGTTTGTAGCTCATTGGTGATACCTTGCGCTGCTGAACCAGCTTATGCACGGTCACTTCAGGGGAGAGGCTAGGCATTTCTTTGTACGCCCACTTAAAGCAGTCGATGAACTCATGCAGCATGGCGACTATCTGCTTTTATTTCCTCTGGTAAAAGTGAACGGATATAGGTTGGCCTAGGGTTATCAGGCTTTCCCAAATTAATGTTGGTTAACTCGTCAAAAGTTGCTTGTCTTCCATCTTAGCGCTCTTGAGGAGCTTCTTTTGGCTCGGCTAGCTCATTGCCATCACTTGATTTTTGCTAGCTTCACCAACATGGATCATGTAGCATGCCTTGACATTAGATTGAATGAAATCTATACCCCGTTTATCTGGGACCCGCACATCGATGAGTGATCGGATCTGAGGCGGATGCCATGGCCCCTCATAAAACTTCGCTTCGAAGTCCGTTTGATATAACCGACATCCGCACTTTTTAAAATATTCAGGTGTCTCGGGAGTATAATATCTGGAGTTTAGGACAGCTCTTATTCTTCTTTCATAAGGAGGGCACGTGATGGACAAATCGTCCAGGTATATGACAAGTTTTGATCCATAAAACAGGATGCCCTTCTGTCCGCTCTCCCTTCCAGGGACGTAGAAGGTTTTCAGCTGGTCCATGGTGGAGACTAATAACACGTCAAGCTCTTTGCACATCTGCTTTGGTACCCTTGTGATAGCTAGGGGCATTTCTGTGACTTCAAAGGTTTCCCTTAGTTTTGCTTTCATATAGGCCCAATATGCACATCTGTTGCAAGACGGATCCTTTTCATCCAATTCTTCATTATCGCTGCCGAAGTGAAGGAGAATTTTACTGTCAGACGGGCCTTCAATATCAGACTCGTTCATATCTCCACCGAATCGAAGGTGAGTTTTACGGAAGGACAGACTTCCAGCGTCGGACTCATCATTGTCACTACCGAAACGTGGGCGCATTTGAGGGTTTTTACTTTTGAAGGTGACAGCCGGCTCAGATTTGCCTATGGAAATTTGGGCCATTTTTCCTTTAGTCAGTTGCGGCTCAGCGTCCTAGGGGTTCATAAAGTACCGAGAATCTTCATATCGGACTTCATGTACGCCAAACGGCTGTATATCTCCATCAATGCGTCTTTCTTTGCTATCTTTGGTATACTTCATGTATTGATGGAGTGTTGACGGAACGATACCACAATCGTGAAGCCACGGCCGTCCCAGGAGAATGTTATAGGACGTGTCGGCGTCAATCACGTATATCTTAGTTTTGGTTTGTAGATCCCCAAACCTGATGGGCAGGGTTATGGATCCCAGAACTTGCTGGCAGTTTTGATTGAAGCCTTGAATGACAATCATTTCTCTCGATAGGTGTCAGACATCCATTAATAAACTCTTTAGAGTTCGCAGGTTCATGATATTCATTGAGGACTCCGGATCAATCAAGATGCGATTAATCCAGTCTTCGTCGTTGTACCCTATCACGTAAAGTGGAAGGTTATGCTCAGTTGTTCCCAGTAGCATGTCTTCATCCTTAAATGTGACCGCAGCTATATATAGAGTGTACTGGGCTTCTTTCATATTGATTTTCGCGAAGCGAGCCTAGTACCGCTCGGGGTTTTGTACAGCGTGAATGAGAACATCTCTAAGCTCTTTGGATAGGACCAGAGCATCATAGATGTTTAGGATAGACGGAAGCTTCCGGAGATGAGCCAAGACATTGTAGTCTACTGGAGAAGAACTCGAGTCTTCATGAGCCAGCTCTCCACTATCCTCTTCATTCACAACTTGTTTTTCCTTCTCTTTTGGGATGTTGCCCTGTTTTGGCGACAGAACCTTACCGCTTCGGAGCTGGATTTGGTTGGCATTTGTGGTGAGATCCTCATCTTCTTCGGGAAAACATAGCTCTTCATCGGATTCGCTGCCGAGACGGATAGCAGGCCATGATAAGGACCTTACCATTAGCATCTTTTTCTAGCTCTTCCAGAATCTCAGCCGCTTCTATAGGGAAGAACTGCTTCAATTGAGTTAGGGTTCTTTCCTTTTGCTCATAGTCTGCAAAAGAATCAATATATTTTTGAATGGTAGATTTCCTCGCAAACCCCTTTTTGCGTTGAGCCGCACTTTTTATTTTCTTCTTCTTAAGCTTTTTGGAAGTTGGTCGTGATCGAGCTGAATTAGTAACCGGAACAATGGGCACTTTTTGCCCTTCCCATTCAATTTTGGACTCTTTCTGAAGCAGCTTCAACATCTTCTTCATCTTTTTGGATATGTGTACATTCCACGGAGGCTGCGATAAGTCGGAATCATTTCTTGGGACGGATAATTTAGCGGTCCATTCCCAGTAGGCTTCGACTTTTGTAAGTATAAAGTTGGCGGTTACAACTTGATTTTTCACCCACACGCTTTTGGACAGTTCGATTTCTCCGGTCTTGTATTGCTTCTCGATCCAGTCCTTGAAAATATAGCAATCCTCGATTGTATGGTTCATTACCCTATGGTATGAGCAATACAGAGGATTGTCGGTCATTTTTGCTTCATGGGGTCTCTTCGACTCCGGCAGTTGTAGACCGTTGTTCAGGACGTCCTTGAATATTTTACGGACTCTGTCCCTTCTGAAAGAGTAGATCTTATTCTTTTTCTCTTCTAGAGTCGATCCTTCTCCTCCCACTATTGGTTTTCGAGACCGGTTAGTCTTTGTCCCCCCCCCCCGCTCTTCGCTTGTCTTCATTGTTAGATGTATTGAAAGCATCGGTATTGTTGGAGCTCCCACATTTGCAATGGTCATCCTTCCGGTTCTTCCTGGATTTGTCATTTTGAGAATCCGGGATGGACCCTTACTTTGAGTGTTCCAATATTTGAACTTTCTTGGTCAGCTCCTGAAACGTTTTTAGACATGCGGTACATAGAAACGGGACCATCCAATTACTGAAATTCTCAATGAGGAGGCTGACGGATTGGTCTTGCTCTAACGACGGCTCACACTTGATGGTGAGATTGCGCCATCGGGTGATAAATTCCGTATTGCTTTCATTTTTCTCTGGCTTGGTCCTCACGAGGTCAGCAATGGTTATCTTGTCGCTGACACTCATGAATATTTATCAAAACAGAAATTTCATTTGGGCGAAAATAGTGACGGAGTCGTTCGGTATGCTTGCGTACCAGTCAAAAATAACATCGGTTAGGCTGTTGATGAACTGGCGAAGAAGAAGTACATCATCGCCCCCTGTATTTCTGCACTACGCTTTAAAGTGGGTAATGTGCTGATTCACATTTCCCGTCCCATCGAATCTTCCGAATTTAGGAATGACGTAACTACTAGGAAACTCGATAAGATCATACTGTGTGGGGTACGGCCTCCCACTATTGCCAATATCTTTCTGTGTATCGGCTTCGGCTACCAATGTTTTAATTTTGCTAGTGACCAAATCCATAATTCGATCATGCGTTAACGGAATACTGCTATCAGGGGCCAAGGCGTCCCCGGAAGTGGAATGTGTTCGACTTTCATGTAGCTCTCCCATATTTGGACCTAAAGGGACATGCATTCGCTGCTTCGGGTTGTTATCACACGGCTCATGAGTAGAGCCTTGTGCTTGATTGGGAGGTGCCCGAGCAACTTGAGCCATGATTTGCATCACGACATTCGTCAAGTCGTCAATTTTGGAGTAAAGTTTGGTCATCTCATTACCTTTACTTCGAAGCTGTTTTTTGGAGCTCTTAAAAGAGCTCCTGTTCTGCGGTCGTGGGGCGGAAAATCAGCTCTTCTTTGCTGTCCGGGCTTGATTCCACATGGACTGAGGGGTCCTTTTGTTTATTGGCCTCACCAAGAGAGTTTGCATTGTCCTGCATAGGAGGCTGATCTTAGAAAGCGATAGCCACATTCAAGCCAGATTGAGGTTGGGATGTGACGGCCCCATCCTTACTTTTGCTGTGAAGGTTATCACTGGAGGCGCCCGCCATATAAATCGTGTGGATCACACATCCGGACATCCTTTTATCACTGGCAGCTGATTTTGTGGATCGTTGTCGTGGCCCTTCCTCTTTGGGAAAGAACAATCGACTAAATACGGTTGGCCTGGCCGGGTTCTTGGATGGCGCTGATACCGCTTTTTTAGGTTTTCCCCGCTGCCTTCGAGAGGTATGAAGTGCTTGGTAGACTCCCGACGAGAGGGTGTCCCACTTTTTGTGTTGAGGCGTGGACACATCCCTTCGTAACACCATTCGAATTGCCGTCTTATTGATTTTAGCGGACTTGGCGTTTTTAAACCCGGTTTAAGGGTTTGAAAGAGTTGTGGATTTTTACAGCCAAGACGGTTGTCGTCGCGGGATAACTCGGTTCTTGAAATTTTACAAAATTTAACCTGGCCAGAGCCCGCGCCCTTTTGTTAGCTCTATACTTGAGCCGCTTCTGCCTTAGCTTTTATGTTTTGAGCATCTGGCGGGCTTCTGCTCTTCGATAAACCCCTTTAGGTCAGTTGATAGAGAGCTTTGAAAAGACATTCGATCGCACACCCATCGAAGGTATCGTCCAAGCTTGCCCGTGACGTTTGGTGATTTCTTTCGTTTCGACGACTTTACCCCTAGCTGGAGAAACGGAGAGTCGTTCAAACACCGACTTGCGCTTGAGTTGTGTTGCCTTCGTGATCACTACATTCAGCCTCCTGCCCCTTGAGGTTGGTTTAGCCACTTTTTCTGGTAAGGGCTCCGCAATAGAAGCGCTGCCAGCTGGGTAGATGACGACAGAGCCGAACTAGAGAGGCGGCTCCTCCTAGTGCCCTATGAGATTCGTGGGAGAACCACATGAGCGTTCATCTTGACAGTGTACGAAATTGGGGTTGTATAAGAGATCGAGTTCGTCTTAAGAGATATCTTTGTTACGTTTGAAATCGCGATTGAAAGCGGTTAACTTGCGCAAAGAAACATGATTTCAATATATATATATATATATATATTAATTGAGTTTCGTATAAACGTTTAACCTGAAATATGGGAGGGGAGATAAGGTCCCACCGGGCGTGCCAGAATCTGTAGAGTGTTTTTCGTTATCCTATTGAGATAGGAATGCACGCGCTTGTCAGGCGATTATAGATTCCCCCTGCCCGGGATAGGCTAAGATTTATTGATTGTGAAGATCCAAGTGTCCGGCAGCCGTGAACAAAACTGTCGTTAATTGCCCTTCGCTTTTGAGGGCGAGAGAACCTATGATTAACGGATTGAACGGGGCATGTGAACTCAATGTGAGGTGTTGGTGCTTGAAAATAATACAAAAGGGGCGTGTTCATTTTATTTTTTTGTTAGAGCAAAAACTGTGATGAAAAGATTTATTTATTCAAAGAAAAAAAGAAAATTTCTTCACTAATTATTTTATTTACACACATTTTATTTATTTATCTTGAAGATGAGAGGCGAGGGGTGCTCGCGGGGTGCGTGCGTGGCACGTGTCCGCTGGGCACCCGCGGGGGACGTGCACGGCACGTGACCGCTGGGCGCCCGCAGGGCCCCAACGGAAGAAGGAAGCTACGCCCCGGCTTTGGAGTTAAACTCCAAAAAAGGATTGGAGTTAAACTCACCAATCGTTTCGGATCGAAGGATTTGGATTTGAAGTTAAACTCCCAAAGGATTTGGATTTAGGGCTAAAACTCCCAAAAGATTTATTTTGAAGTTAAATTCCCAAAGACTCTGAATTTGGAGTTAAAATCCCAAAGGATTTGGGATTAGAGTTAAACTCTTAAAGAATTTATTTTGGAGTTAAACTCCTAAAGGATCTGGATCTTGGATGATAAAAAGAAATCCCTTTTCTTCTTCTTCAAGCCTTAGACTTCCCCAAAAATGGTTTTTTAGATGATTTCTCCTTCTTCCTCTTCTTCTTTTTTGGGACCTTGAAAAAAGAAGGGGATGTGATTGAAAGTATTTTTTCTTATATCAGAGGGTAGATCCTCTCTCTATTCGATGGGTTTTATGGTCAAAATTTACTTAATTTAGAAAAAAAGAGATTAAATCTTTAAAAAAAATTAAAAAGAACCTTGAAGAGAGAGAGAGCGGAGGCTCAAAATCCTAGAAAGATATGAAAGAGAATAAAGTTAGTTATCATTTCTTCATCATAATGCCTTTTATAGGCTTACAACTTTTACATTTAGCTCATTGAGCTTTACAAAATGTCACTTTGTCTTTCCCATGCTTATGTGCTCATTTCTTTTTACGCATAAGACATGGGCTTTTACAAAATTGGCTTCTTGTCTATCTTTTTTTACATTTTTACAAATTACATTTACATTTATTTTTTGCATAATCCTTTTTTCTTTGGCATGGGTCGGCCTTTCCCCTTACTTGGGTTTGATCGGGCCTGCTTGCTTGGGCTCAAGCCCGCTTGGCTCGGACTTGGGTATTGACTTTGACTTGGTCAACGAGGTGTGATTTTTTACCCCAACCATTTATTATGAATTTTTGCAAACTGAATGACACTGATTGTCCTTATTTGGTTGAACTTCATTTAATGTATTCCTAACATATCGTGTAATTGATTTACGCTCATTAATTAGTGACCGTTTATATTGATACCCTTGTGACTATTTTGCATTGTCGAGTGAAAAGTGTTATCGATTGGATTGTGACAAGTACGTTAGTGTACAAGCGATTAAAAGTGAGACTGACATACGTGAAAGTGTAATTGAATAATAGAAGTGATACGTACTTGTACACAACTAATCTGATACGTAAGCATATTTTAACCTGGGGTAATAGAGAAATCGAAGGTGGAATCGGACTCATATTTAGCGAGGTACAGCGTTTAGAGAATGATCATTCGACATTAGCGATATATATTAGGACATGTGCTTAGCGGCATGGCTGCAGAGTTATGTCCCGGGCAATAGCGGACCGTAGTCTCGAGCATACACGAAACCCTTATTAACTACGAGAACTTTTTTCCACCGATCGATTTCAATTGACATAATAACTGATAGGTTTAGTGACATGCATATTGCCTTGATTACTATCATGATTCACATGCTATACTGCTTGCCTGTTCATGTTATTCCACATTCTCGTGCTATTGCTTATTAGTTTCCAGTTTATGTTTATTGTTCTTGCAACACATTATACATTATCATATTATTATATTACGTTGCTCTGATGACATGGGTATGCATGCTCTGAGAAAGAAGAGAATCCAGCCCCAGAGTAGGACCTGCTTTATTTCGACGAGATCGAGGAGATTTAGACCAGCGACGTCAGCCTTATCTCTTCATTTGCTTTCAATAAAAAATATTTGTTATTATTGATTAGTTGGTTCTTTTGTTGCTTAAATTCTTGTACCTGTTGAACTTTTTTGTTTAAATATAATAAAATAGTGATTGTGATTTCTCTTTATTTTGTGTTGTGTTTACTGTTTACCATATAATACTAGAAGCCGAAATGTGACTACGACGGGATATTCCTTTACAGTGGGAGTATGGCTGGTCTAGTCACCCATCGTATTCCGTATTTTAGGAAGCGGAGCGTGACAATTAACAACTTCTGCTAGCATAAACATCAATATCTTAAAGAAAATGCTAAATGACAGGAAATACCCCTAACATTTACCCCAATAGCTGGAAATACCTCCGACTTTCTAAAACCAGCACTTTGCCCCTTTAACTTTAATTGATTCCTTAGATACCTTTCATTTAAATATTTAATTAAAATATTTATATCAAGGATTTTTTGAAATACCTCATAAAATTCTATGCAAATTTGATGTACCCCATTATCTTTCGATGTTATCTATCCCTTCCGAAATTCTTTAAGTTTTTTTTAAATACAACATCATTAAATGATGGTTAATTTTGACAGAAATCGGAAGGAAAATGTAAATATCCTCACAATTCCTTCTTATTTCTTGTATGCTTTCAAATTCCTAAAATAAAAATTGCTTGACCGAGTTAGCTTTTCTTATAAGATTTGATCTATTTAGCTATTCTATTTTGTGAGTGTTAATTGATTTGGTTTTTCTTTATATTAGGATTTGTATAATTATAGATTTCTTTTGGGTTAGAATTTTCTAAATTTTGGGTTCTTTTATTTCTGGGTTTCTTAATTTAGAAGTAAATAAGGAAGAAGAGTGGAGAAGAGAAGAAGAAACAAAGAAATTATAAGAACAAAGAGAATTAGAATGAATGACACTAAAAGATGAGAAAAGAGAAGAGAATTAGAATGAATGGCACTAAAAGATGAGATTATGATAAAGAAGATGAAGATGGTGTTTTGTCGGATTATGATAAAGAAAATGACGATGAGAGTAAAGTTAGTATTTGAAAAATAAATTAAATTGAAATAATAAACTTCATGGTCACTTAATAAGCTAGGGGTAATTAAAAAAAATTAAAGAATTTTGAAAGGTGTGGTAATATTGAAAAATAACGAGGGTATATAAGAAAGAGAGAAAAAGAAATATTTTTTAATTAAATATTTATATAAAAGCTATTTTGGAAATCAATTAAAATTGAGGGATAAAGTGCTGATTTTAGAAAATTAGAGTTATTTCCAGCTATTGGAAAAATGTTAGGGATATTTCTTGCCACTTAGCCTATAGAAAAACAAGAACAACAAAACTCAGGTAAAATATTGATTTTCTTTTAAGAACTGTAATTCAACATTCATACCTTTAAAGATGGAGCACCACACTATTTCACAGGCTAATGCCATGTAAAAATCGTGTATTTCCTCACTTAATCATGCATTTGTTTTCCCACATTTTCCCTTCATATTGATGGCTTTTTGGTTGTTATCTTCCTTTTTTATTCCCCTCTCTAAATCTTTTTCATTTTCTTTTGGGATGTGACCCCATTCAGGTGATTAACCCTAATCTCTCACTTTGGAAAGAAAGATTTACTGGGAAGAAAGATTTACGCAAAAGTTATGCTCGCAAACCATGAAAATCTTCATCTTCCAGTCTCATAATCAATGTCAATTAAGAATGTCTTGTAGAAATCCAAATAGAAAGAAGCTATACATGAATGCCAAACACCAAAAATTCAACATATTTCTCATTTGCCAATGGGCATCAATCAAATACATAAAATGGACCACATATTTTACATGTACCCTCAAAAATGGGAAAATCTGCAACAAATTTGGAACTAAAGTAACTACAACAAAGAACCAATGGGCAACATTCAGACTAAGAATACAATTTACAAGTAAAGAACCTCATATAATAGTCTGTTTCATACGAAAAATGTTATGAGCATCGCTATAATAAGAGCGTGATCAGTTCCAGGATACACAGTTAGTCGAAATTTATGTCTCGAATGGATTTTCTTCCCAAGCTTGTATAAGGGGTTTGTCTGCACAAAATAAGCACACCCAATTATTCTTGAGGACACATGCCCTGCAGACGCAAAACTGCAATGGTCTCTCACATGGGTCAGTGGGACCCACTGGTTATTTTACAGTTAAACCACTGGACCCCACTGGCCCGTGTGTGATCCGCTGCAGTTTTCGGCCCGTTTTCTCATTATCCTCTCGTGTTGAATGCATTCACGTTCTTATTTTAATTCATTCAGAAAAATAAACTCATGGAATAAGGAATTAGGAAAGAGGAAAGCGTTCAGTTTACACTCTTGATTTTACCTGTGCCTTGGAGCACAACACATTTTTATGTAAAACTATAATCTAGACTTTCTCCACAACCTATATAAATTCGAAGGACCTAAAAAATTGTTTCAAATTTTTTTTTGCAGCTGTTGCTTCATAATTAATCTCATTTTTATAAGAGAAAGCTTAGATGGTGACAAATACAATGAGAAACCAGACGATTTCATCTCCTTTCTCCCAAAAACAACAACAACAATAAAACAATAATATAGAGGGAGGGGGGGGACCCAAACACCAGCTTTCATACTATTTAAATTGCACCAACTTTAAATTATAAGAACAAATTATCGACGCAATAAAGTGAAATTACGACGCAAGTCAGTTACCTGAGCAACTATAGAAACCCCACTGTATATTGTGCAAGATCTTCGATATGGGCTGCCTTTTAATCTGAAACTTGGTCTCTTATCTTCAAGATCTGTGCCTGGTAAGAATATTTCTACTTCTGACTCAAATTGACCATCTGAAATTGTCTTTGTAGTGAACACCAAATCTCCACGTTCCGAGCCGTCCCCTTTGAGGCCTTGCCATCCATCCTACCAGACAAAGTATCAATATCTCAAAATATAAAATGAAAAATAGAGAAAATGCCTTTTATTCTTTTTTTATACACAATAGCTACTATTAGCTGTGCATCATAACAAAAGATGAAAATACAGGAATCATTGTGAGCGGAAATGCCCTTAAAAAGACAATTTCAATTGTTAAAAGATGCTTCTGATAGGTTGTAAAATGAGATGATCGAGTTGCATGATATCCACTCACTTGATGAATAATCAGAACTAGTAGATATGAACAAGTAATTCTAACTTTAAATACAATCTAGGAAACTATTTGCAAAAACAAATCTTATAACGTAAATATTTTCATACTAGCATGACTTGAGAAAGTTAACAAGAGAATCAAGGTAAATGTTAACCTATTGGCCTATATATATTGAAGCCAAAAAAATCAGAAACTAGATCGAAGTGTATCAGATGGTGGAAATCTCTTCATAACAACGGTAGCGGTGCAAGTTAAGATCAAATCTTTTTGAAGAAAATAAAGGTTAAGTCATGATACTTGGGGAGGCTACCTTTTTTTTGGGGGTGGGGTGGGGGGGTGGGGGGGAACTGGCCCCTTAACCCCGCCCAAGCACACCCACACCCACAAGCACTCAACACACACACGCACCTAGAGGACATACAAATTTGTCCCGAAAGCGTTAATTTGTGGGCATTTCCCTTCCTGGGTTTCGAACCCCGCACTCTCTCTAGAAAGGGAAGTAACATACCAACCGAGCTATTGCTTATTGGTAATGTGTGGCTAATGTTGATATTATAATACGTTATATGTATGCATATAATTTGATATTATAATATGTTATATGTATGCATATCTTAAAGAATAATGAAGGAAAGATATCTTGGATCGGAAATATCAGAATTTTTATCATTTGAGTAAATGAATTTTCAAAAAATATATATATTTTTAATATAAACAGTTAGAAACTAAACATAATTTAACATGTTTCTTAGTAATCAATGATGTTTAGAATGGTTTTTTAACATGTTGTAATGATGACTACCAACTTTTTGACATTTTATTAGTGAATATCGTAGTTATATAAACCAATAACCCATTAATAAACACACTAGCCGATTAAAAAGCTTAACGTTAAAACAGGAATAACTAATTGGTGAACCCAATACAAAAGTTTAAAATATTGGGATCGGTATCGGTAATGGAATTCAGATGGTCATTTTTTTTTATCGGAATTGGCTATCTCGGATCGGAATCGGCCAAGATTTCAAACCATGGTTTTGATCCTTTATCTTCCTATATGCCTCGTCTTCTAGTTCTTGAGCGAAGGTAGTTATTTTCGAATCTGACTAGGTACCACATTAGTCACTCATAGACTTGTTGCATGCAACCTCAAGTTTTCGAGTATGGTGAATTTTCAGTCACATATATACTGCTTCTGGTATTACTGAGCTAGTAGGGATCCTCGCCATCTACTCTGTTATGGTATCAAACAGGAAATCCTGCACGCTAACTAAGACACTTCATTTGTTTGTGCATGCAAATGTGTGTACACTTGGTTTAATTTTAAGTTCTTTGTTTAGCACATCAATGGAAGCTTAACATCAACCACCAATCATTTTCTATATGTATTTGATTTCTAAAATCTTGAATGCAAAACAAAAATGGATTTTATCGATTGGTTCAACAAGTGTTTTTTCGCCTATACCTTCATAGTAGAAAGGAGAATTGTCACTGTGAAGCAAAAAACCCATTAATTCATTCAAATGCCAAATCAAGCTGACCCTCGACTAGATACAGGACATACATTTCAACAAACTGCGACTTAGCTCAAACCAATTGAGCCAAAGCAATACCTTCATTGACCGTGGAATCAAAGTCTCTTCTGCTCCTAACTTTAGCAGCACATACTATTTTTTGCACATAATTGTCTCTTCGACACGTGTTTGTTGGACTGTCAGCCCATCTTTGGGGGATTATCAAGCCAAGTGTCTTGTATGCTCGCCATACGGAATTCCAATAAACCATAGGCTTCAATCCTTCTTGTCAGAACTAACCATTTCTTATGGCTTACGAATTTAACACATGCCCAAATAAGATGTGGGACAAAACCTAAATCAAGATGGGTTACTTAACAAGCTTCGCTTGTACCTTAATTGACCTAACAAAGGGTAAATTCTACAAAAATATCACGAACAATCACTGTTACGAGATAATTACAATGAGTTTCGTTAAGTATTTTAAAATTCCACAAGTATCAGCCACCAAAGGGGCACATGACTACAGTAATAACGGGCCATTAATTTATGCAAATTGGATACTTCCCTACATCCAATAGCATCTCAAATTCACATCCCAAAATTGTGGCTGTTATTTTTCACTTTGTAGGTTATAATGACATGACATTTGGTGCTAAAAAGGCTTTTGTAATTTGTTCTGTCACTGAGTTGTAAACTATGTTGTCATTTTTATTTTGGAAACTATGTTGTCATTGTTCAAGCTTCATCTTAATTGTTCTGTCATTTAACCTTGAGAACAATGTCGTGAGGGGGGAGTATTTACGAAATTGTGTGGAGGCTGTGATATTATTAGCGGGTTAGGAGTAACATCCTGCTGTTTTTTAGTGACAAAAAGAAAGAAAGCCAGCAAAGGTATGCAAATAAAGAAAGCCAGCCAAGGGGTTTTTTTGTCAAGAAGAAATAAGTGCTGCAATAGGTTAAAAGGGAGAGAAGCCGTTAATTCCAAAATTTTGTTCTCAAATGTAAAGGGGAAGAACAAGTGTTCCTCTCTTGAAAGAACAGTGGACTCTTCTTTAAAATCATAGCGATCTCTCAATAAATTCTACCTAGATATCCATAGCATTGTCTCTATTTGTGGTTAATTGCAGGTCAAATTCATGCCTTCAATATGAGAAGTGTACCAATGGTATCCAAGGCAAGTTTGACGTGTTCAAGACATGGTTTCAAAGTAAATGAACATTTACTGATGTAGTATTGATGGAAACCTTGTGGTCGTTATATAGAAACAAAAAATGGAGTTACGCGAGAAAATATCTTGACTGATACAAAAGAATATATAAAGAAAACAAAGCTGAAAGAGAAAAACCATAGCTATCTAGAATATTCTTTTTGAGCATCCTCCTTTATACTCACGGTGAATCAATTATAAGTTTGAATTGAAAATCTTGAGCTAGAATCTACAATCTGCAAAGGAGCAATGCCAGCATCATAGTCATTGACCTATTGAGCAAGGCAGAAGTGGGAGCTAGTACTCTCCTTTTTGCATGATAGAGGGCGAAGTAATGAAGTATGTAATCTCCAGAGGTAAGATGAACTCTTGCCTTAAAGCCACTTTCGCTTATAACGGGTTATGGGGAGAAAAAAGTCAAAAACTAATTAAAAAAAACAGTGTACACTTGCGGTAGCCGGAAAGAAAGAACCACGATAGAAGAGATGCGGCAAAAGTCGGATGAAGTCAAAATGTTTTCTGAAACACCAGCATGTGATTTGGGAAGCATGATTAGGAGCTAAGTTAAGTTGTAAGTCATCAATTAGCATAATCCGGAGTATAATACTTATGATGATGCAATGAATCATGGAAGGGGATTGGCGTAATCTTGGATGACCTTGACAATGTTGGTGTACGGAGATTGGATCTTGGGAAGGCCTTGTTGACACCAGATTGGAAAAAAGATGAGGTCCATTGCAGAGGGAATTTTCAATGAAAGTCATGTTGCCAAAAAGAGAAATACGGAAATACGAGATTGGTGATGGCAGCCTTGAAGGGTGATCACAGATGAAAAGGGTATAAGGTTGTGGATTGATGCAGTTTTTGATGACACGGTTTGGGATTTGGAGATGGTGATAATGATTACATCATCAGAGAGGAGCGCAGTTGCTGCTGCATGAATTTCAATCTATTAGATATTGAAATGGTGATGCAATGTTGATGATGATGTTATGATAATGGTGATGAAAAGGATAGTGGTGTTTTCTGATAGACAATGTTCACATGGTATTCAGAGATGATGTTTTATCTAATGAAGGTGGCATGGGAGACGGATGAATGTTTGTTGGATGATGATGTTGGCTTTTGTTTAATTCCTCATTATTTTTTCATCTACTTAAATCATTTTTTTCTTTAAAAAAAGGATAACATCGGTTGAATTTTAGATTTCAATACTTCTAATGGATCACGATCCTCCATCCAAAATTCTGATATTTTGTTAGATCACTTGCAGTGACGGGGCTAGGAGATCAAGTCAGGTAGGACGTAAAATTTAATGACCACAAAATGTCATAGCGAAGGAGCCATAAAATTTTTAATTTGAAAGAATAATTAAATTCATTATTGTTAACCGTTTTTAGTTTATTCACATAAGAATAGCTATTATTTATTTAAACTTCAACAAATATTTTCTATGACAAAAAGAGGAAAAGTAGTGAAATCCAAAGGTTATCCTTCAAAATCATTAGTTATTCTGCTCGAGTTATTTTTATTCAAATATAAACGAAAAAAGCCAATTAACTTCTTATTTATACAAATGTTGATCCTATACTTCACCGTATATATTTTTTAACTAAAATAAAACAAAATTATCAACTTTCCACTTTTATTTTATAACTTTCCATAAACAAAAGGCAACTTGGGTCATTATTGAAAAAGGATATTATAAAAATAAAATGATGCCCAGGAGCTTTGGAACTCAAGACCTTAGCTACATAAATTTCTTGCACCAGCCAACGAGCCATTTGGTAATTATAACAAGGAGATAAAGCATGTTATATATAAATCACTTATTAAGTGTTCATATCTGTGTCGATACCGCGGATCCAAGTAGGGTGGCCTCCTAGCCTCGGCACTATGTAGATCCACCCCTGATCACCAGTATACTCTCTCCTGTCTCTTATTAAGCACTTTTTTAATTAAAATTATAGCAAGTGTGTGTGTTCTTTCTGCTCTTAACACGGTCATTTCATCTGGCATCTTCTCAAAGAATGCCGAGACTTCAAGACAAGAATCCGCATATGGCGATCCTGATCCATCATGAGTTTGAGGGATGGCCTGAAGAAAGAATATACTAAATATTTTGCATACATATGATTTACAACCTCTCTCTTTAATACTTTCTTTCTTTCTGATAATATTCCTTTAAATCAAGATCTTTCTCCGTAGGGATTTCCTTAAAGGTTCACACTTGCATAATGAGCACAAGGCTCTCTCTTCAATAATATATCGACAATCATTGTCCCATTGATTGTCAAAACAATAAAAATCCCTAGGTGTTAGTGTGAAATTTCATTCATTTTCAGCCCTACAATTATCTCTGGTGCTCTACAAAATCAGTTTGTTAATTTGCAAGATTTCCAAATATTGGGAGCACGACATCAACATGAATGTGTGTGTGTGTGTGAGAGAGAGAGATCTCACAGGGGAGCTTACATCGGCATGGACGGCTGAGATCAACGGGTTTCCATCGGCGTCGAAGAGGGTCTTGATCGGACGGCCACGGATCCTGTAGGCTTCGTTGCCGTGGGCGTCGCGGACAGTGAGATCGTCCCTGATGAGGCCCAGGCGTGCTTTAGAAATCGTGAAGTCGATGGGGATCTGCCACGTGGAAGGGAAAAACGAAGCGGACATTGTTGTTCCAGGGGTTTGATCTTTGCTGAAGCAGGAAGAAGAGAAACATGAGGGATTGAATTAATTAATTAGTAAGGGTATAGTTGGTAAATATGATAGATTTCCAAGGGTAGATATTGAATTTGTTTGGGCTGGCTCATGGACCCTTGTATGTATGTATGTATGTACACTGGCACGGATCCCACGCGTGGAATCAAAACTCATCTAATATATATTTTGTATAAATTATAAAACCGAAAAAAAGTTATATGCACTTTATTACTTTATAAAAAATCAAAGGTATTAATCATTCTAACTAATAATCAATAAATAAGTATTAGTAATTTCTTTCGAAAAAAGCCTGCGATTTTTCAAATAAAAAATTCATGCAATTAAAAAAAGATTAACAAACGTAGAATCAAAGCTCTGATCTTTGAAGAAAATGTTAAACTTCCATGCCAAAAACATTTAGGAAACCGTAAAAATCTTCATACTCTCCAATTAGATCTCAGCCGAACTCAAAAACGGAATGTAATAAATGGCCAATATTTTCAAAAGCCTTTGTAAATAAATTATGTAGTCGCCTCTCACACCAAAGATTTCCCACCATCATCCCCCTTGTGACTTATGAATCAGCCTCTCACACCAAAGATTTCATCGCTTTAAATAAATTATCATGAAACCTTTTTCATGCAATTTGCTGCTTTCGGTATGGTGGGATTCCGCTTCACAAGTCATTACGCTTTACAGCCAGCTTCTCTCAACTCATTGATATAAATGATGCTTTATGTAGCCGCATGCATGACGCTTCAGATTTCGATTGGTTCAATGGAACTCTCGATGATAAAGAATAGAAAGTAATCAAGAGCCTTTTGTTTATAAAGAACTTGCTTTCAGCCGTCACTCATCATCATATGTGAGTCCTCTAGTTTTGTTTTGTTTTTGGATGAAGATTTGACAATATATACTATGTAGCATTAAAAAGAGATTTACAATATTAAAATGATACCGTCAAAAGTTTGGGCTTTATAGGAGTCGGGAGTATGATAAATTTTTTGCTTGTATAGAAATATGTTGACCATAGATGGTGTTGCTGTCTATATTATATCCAATCGGTATTTCTCATATAAACCAATTGATTCATGAGTACGATGACATGCGACCAAACAAATGATCTAGGGATCACCAAGAACAATTGTATTCCCATGAAGGCTATTTGACGCCTAACTCATGACGATCTCGACCAAACAAAAATATTTATAAATGAGGAATATGTTCGGTGTTGGCATTTATCATCTAAGACGGTAGTCTCTTGTTGATTTATATGGACAGTGCACGGTAAAGATGCGTTTTTTGCATTTCAGAAAATTTCCAAATAAGCATGGGAAGTTTTGTGATGGATCTAAATATCCAACTCGCCTGCTGGGAAATATGTTTAATTGAAAGTTATGGACGCTGCTAGATATGTCATTAACTACTACATGTTTCATGCTGTCATTTCAGTCCTGATGATAATTTTACACGGATAATCGTAAACAAATGTTAGAAGATATCTAGACCAATGGATTTAGGTTTCAAAATATTCAATGTGTTACATCAAAAAGAATCTGCCAACGGGACTTGGAGTTGGAGTAGCTCATTGGTGAGGTTTGGGATAGCCCAAGAGGGAAACCCGGTATTGAGTCCGGGCCTCTTATTTATGACGGGACAGCTGCTTATCCCGCCTATTATCTCCCAAAAAAAAAGAAGAATTTGCCAACACTCCAAGAAAACTCTTTGCCAAGCCATCAAATAAATCGGGCATCGATGGCCGCTGCGTAACTTGCGAAACTGCATAATTACGACTAGAACTGTTCATCACCCGATGGCTGTAAAATCTCATCTTAACCGTATAATATAATGAATATTCTGTGATGAGAAGATGACAGCGACTTTAACCTTATCCACCCCCACAATCAACGAAATTATTACTATAATATAGAAAAGGAAATGAAGATTGATGCCACGATAAGGTTATTAATTAAACAACGCATTAAATGAAGGGGTACGAAAATGATATGAAGTCTTGTAGGGTCCTTTGTAAAATCCTACGTTATAGTCGACTTCCCTTTTAAGTTTTGTCCCCTCACGATAACTTCTACATGAATTTTTTTTTGTGGCGGAATTCTACATGAGGTTTGAAAGAGGAAAAGGAATTATGTGAGTAAGCCCTTGACCGTTTTATATTTATATATACGTTTTGAATCCTTTGTTCCTAAAAATATTTTTAGTTTTGATAAAAGTTGAAAGGAAAATATATAAGGGGTCTGCAGGGATGCTGGAGGCCTATAAACGGACTGTAGTCCGGACACTGCGCGCTTATGGGACTGCAATATCTTTGTATATCTCGTTTCTTCTTATTATATACTAGTTAAAATATACAAAGATGGAGTCAGATCGTAATCTATTCAATTTTTTGCGTTGGGGAAAACAATGGTATTAAAAAACGTAAAGCCTGTGAGCTGGCATTTAGAGAAAATGACCTTGGGATTAGTTTTGGAGCTATTTACCAAAGATTATCACAGGGTTTAATCCTTTTACGAGAAAATGTTTTGTGCTTTTCCATCCACTAAAAAACATCCTGAAATACGCATCGTTAGCGAAAAACCACTCTTAAGTTCCAATAGCGCATACTTCCAAGTGTTATTTCGCCAAAACTTTCAAACCATAAGGTGTTTTTTGGTAAATATATCAATTTCCAGTTGTTAAAAATAATGGATAGAAATGTTATTTGATAACATACTTAGCGGCTGGTTGCTTTTGGGCAACAGTGCATTCCTAAGGATAGTTTTTCACCAATAAAAAATCAATAGGACGACTTCCTGTAAAAAGATCAAACGGTAGGATGGTTTTTGTTGAATATCCCTTAATTTTGGTCTTAATATTTTGAACACTCTTCTTATGATATGCTCAAAGATAATTTTCCCTCATTTTATGTGCAACAACTTTAAGCTTTCTGTACTGCATTTTTTCCAAATACAGAAAGGGACATCTGAGCCTGAGCACAAGTTATAAATTTGTTTTGCTTTTGAACAGTAAGAAAGTACTTGTAGTACATTGGTAAAGTCTTGCACCGCTGTGACGTAGCCCCTGTGATTGAATCCCCCCTGCTACATTATTTTTTTATTTAATTTTTTTTATAATCTTTTTAGAAGTCCAAGGGTTTATACGTGCATTACACGTAAACTGAAGAGATACAGAATAAACAAACACGTCCACGAGGGTATATGAGACGATAGAGACACGTGGCGAGAATCCCAGCCCCAACCCCACCAACTCGACCGGCGAGATTAGCTCAAAAACCGGTACCACCGCCCGCCCCCCCGGGGTCGGGAATGGTCTAAATTTTTGCCCCTGGCACCGTTTGGCCTACCGCACTTCCTCCATATTGTTTGTTTTTTTCCACATATTGGCAGAGGGATTAAAATCACCCCTTTTATTCTTTTAAATGCAAATTTTTAATTCTTCAATTCAATACACTAAACCCTAGTTTTCCTTATAAATACCGCACTCCATTTCACCCCTCCTCATTCAGAATTTCCCTACAAAAACTCTCTAAAATTTTCAAGTCCTAAGTTGTGCAAATGGATTAACAAAGGGCGAAGTTCCGAGAAAAATCCGGCGGCGAAACGACGCCCCGACGATCCCTAAAGCTTCTCCTACTTCCCCCCTTTCCTTGTAGCTAGTAAGTCCCCTCTCCCCCTCTCTTCTACTATCTTAAAAACTTTAAATTCTAAAACCCGACGGAAACGGAGTTAATCTGATTTCCGATTCGGTTTTTCTTTAAAGAGGTTATTTTTCTTAATCAATAAAATACCATACTCTCATATAATCTTTAACAAATATTAAAAAACACTTTAAAATAAGTTTCATCTCAAAATAATCTTTTATGCAAGTTTTATTGTATTTTTACGGTAAAATACCACATATTTTACATTTCGCCATATTTCACATAATACTTGTATTACCTTTAGATAACTCAGGAGGTAATGACCTATCTCATCACAACACACATCTTTGACATAGCACGATAGAAGTTTGGGACATTGGTTATGGGATAATACGACATTACAAATAAATACCATCAAACTTGCAAAACCATTTCTTTAAAAAGTGTATTAATCAATTCCTTACAATTGTGTCTCTACAACCCATTTTAGGGAACCCCGATCGGGATGGTGCGGATTATCACACGTCCTTGGGCCCAGTAGAGCGATATGCAGACCTCCGAAAGGAACATTCGATCTCGATGGAATTTTTAATGCATTTTTTTTAGAAAATGAGATTTCTACAAGAATAAATAAAAGTTATTTTTTAAAAATATATAACTATTATCAAAATATCTATTTTAATTATATTATATAAATATTTCAAGTTTTTCAAATCAAAGAAATCACCATTACATGAAAATACCATTCAAATACAAAACAATACCGATATTTCATTATAGTACCATATACTATGAAAACTAGGTTCTACTCTCTAGAAATTTCACTTTTATAAAATACACATCTATGACAACCCTAAAGACGATAATTAAATGCTTGAAGAGTATTTTGAAAATTATATCAAACCATTTTTACATAAAACCCCCTCAAGTTATACTAAATTATAATAAAGACCCTAATAAATATAGGTTTAAGCAGCACCAGTTCTCTTGAGTTTCAGAGAGCTGGAGAATATGGGTGCTTGCCTATGTAAGGTAGACAATCTAATAACGGTGTTATCAATACGGTAATTGTCTTTGAAAAAGACACAAATCCTGTCATTCATGTGCAGCAGTTGCCGATAACTCCAAAAGAATCAGGACTTCAATTCTGTTTAAAATTCTGACTCAGTTCGAGTCATGATCTGAAATCAATCTGACTTGAATCCAATTCAAGTATAACTACAATACAACATGAATCCGTCTATTCAATTTATATCAATCTATATTGACTGAATCGAACTATGAATATACTCCGTTTACATGACTCTCCATTTACAGCCATTCCATTTACTGATATCATGGTTTCGGCGAGTCTTCCATTTACTATAAGACAAGACAATATAACCAATACAATTAAAACAATAAGATATTACGGGGTTTATGAAGGGGTAGACTGGTACGGAACATGTTAAAGGTGGCACGAGGTGGTCACTTAAGACGTAATTAAATCCATGCCGTTGTTCCGTGGTATTTTCGACGGAGTCTTGTACTACGGGTTACCAAAGTCCACGGTGTAAGTTGAACTCCTCTCGTATATAATGACATCTTCTGTACCAAGCTACAAACAACTGCGGTAATATTATAATCCAAACATCACTAGTCATATCCTCTTTCTGTCTATCATATCTCTACTCACATTTGGGACTTACCGAGCGATTGTTCGCTGCCGATATTCATATTTCTCTTTTTCTTTGGAATGTTGTCAGGAGGACTCGGCTCTGAGGAGCTCGAGACCTGCCATGAGCACTTGAAGCAGCACACTGAAGACCCCGAGCTATAATCATTTGTACACATTTTCATTTCAGTTCATGCCATTGTTTAGGCATTGCTTTCCATCCATGTATTTGCATTTCCAGTTGTACCTGTAAAATAATGTTTAATAAATAAAGTTGCTGTTCATTTCATTTATTTTTCTTGTGTACATTTACTTTATATTACTTAGATACGCTTAGCGTATTTACTTCAGAGTAAATACACCGCGTGACCAGCCGCGTCCCCTTGTCCGTACACCGGGAAGCAGGACGTGACATTATGAGAGAAAAACCAAAGCATTTAAAAGACTTTAGCCTGTTTTTCTAAAAAAAAATATATATTGCCATTTCATTTGGTATATCAAATCTTCACCTTTTCACATTTACGTAATAAATAAAATCAGTGCATATATATAAAGTTTTTTTTATATATACCCTTTAAAAAATATATTTCCAAATATCTCCCAATCAAATTCAATATCCTAAACATCCTCGCTATAAATGCTCCGTTAATCAAAATACCCCTTCCGCAGCTCATTTCCAAAAAATGTCTAACTATATTTGGTTAGGGCTAACCAAGGTTGGGTTTTAAGATAAATTAAATGGTTTCCCTCCAACTCTGTCTTATTTTCTCTAAAAAACTCATTTTTCCAAAAATCAAACATCTCTCTCTTATTCTTCCTTCAATATGCTTAAAAAAATCCCAAGAAGACTGATGGAAATCGACATTGAAGATGAAGGAACCTCCAATCATACGTTAGAGGCTTTATCGGCATGGAAAAGGGTCTTGATTTTCTCTTCTCTCGTCTGCATTGCAGTTTGAATTCAATTTAATGGTTTTTTTGAGTTAAATGATATCAAATTATAGGATTTTGATAATTGAAGAGTAATAATTCTATTTGATTTTCAATTTCCTCAAATTTCTGATGTTAGGGTTTTCTTTTGTTAGAATCCAAGTAAGGACCCCAAAATCGAACCCATTCTCGGGCTCATGATTGCTGTAGTAAGAACCCAGGCTAACCTTTATCAATGAATCGATTTTCGAGTTAGAGGAAAATCCCCAATTTCATCTCTAAAAAAACCCTAATTTGAATCTATAAGAAATCCCAATTTTAGAGAAGAAGAGCTAATTGATGGTGGTTATTTCGGTCATTTATCTATCCCAAACCCTGGCTTGAAGCAATATTCCATGTAGATGGTAGGTTAAACTAACTACCAGAGTAATTTGGATAACTCAAAATTTTTATGGGAGATATGGAGTATAAAAGACCCCATATAAAAAATATCCAAAAGAAAAGAAAAAACAAAATCTTAAAGGTAAATTGCAATAAAGAGGAAAGAGAACAACTTAAATGCAAATCGTGGACAGGCAAGCAAAGAACAGAAAAGTTCGTTTTAATCGGACACTTGGAAGTTGTCCCTATCTTTAGCAATTCTCTTTGTTTGTCTTTTTAATCTCTCATAGCCCTATGGTTTCGTTAGATAATTTAAAGAGCTTTGAGCTCCTCTAGGGTTTCTCTCTGTTCTTTGTTCGACCCCAAAATCGAAGAGGAGAGCGATGGCGTCGACGTTGGCGACAGTTCGTGTGGAGAAGGCGACGAGCGATCTCTTGATCGGCCCCGATTGGACGATGAACATGGACATCTGCGACTCGATCAATTCCGAGCATTGGTGAGTGTTTTCCAAACGATTGAGCTCGAGTTCTTGATTCCTTTTATGTTTTGTTTGTAAAAAGCTTGATTTTGAGAGGTTTTTGTCTGAAATCCTTTTGATTTTGGTGGGAGTTGTTTCGATTTCGGTTGTTGATAAGGCGAGAAAGATTCTTTTTTCTTGCCTTTGTGATATAGGGGTAGGTGATTAGTTGCTAATTGAAGCGTATGATATAAATTTTGTGGATCATGATTAGTTATACTGTGTTGAATCATGGTTATTAAATGATTTGATAAGCTTGCAGTTAAGAATTTTGTGTTTTGAGGAGAATTTAATAGTATTTTATTTTTAAAAAATACCAAATTTATCATCATTTACTGTATCTCAGACTCTTCTTCTGTCTCGAAGAATTAGGAGGACGACAACTGGCCCTTTAGGATTAGAGGTTGCTGATTTAGTATCACATCCGCCTCTGTAAAATTTCATCAAATATATTTTGCCAACCGGCCGACCCCATTTTGGATGGGTACAAGGCATGGGTGAATGATGTGCTCTTTTTAGAGAAGAGTCGCACATGCATATACTCTTCTTATATTGTGAATACCATCTTCTATGATAAGATGAGACATAATCGACTGTCAGCAGATGTTTGATTAAATTGTGGTCAGCTTCGTTTACTTAAATAGTATGTTTAGATCAAGTGTATATTTCTTTTTTGAGAGAATTATTGTATATTGATAGATTTTTTCATTGTATAATTATTTTCCTTATATAGTAATTATTAATGTAAATCATCATCTTAAGTATACATATGAAGTGTTTATTAGCTGATTTCCTCTCATAGGTTTCTACACGATAATATAGAGCTAAATAATAATAAAAACAAAAAAAATTCTAGACATGTGAAACATACACGATCATTTGTGAGCCTAGATTTTTAGAAGTAGATGTGTCCAACACCTTTTTCTTAATATGATATTCCATGAGTGTAGTCAATTAGCGACATTTACCATAGGGCTGTTAGTGGTGTGTCATGACCGATTTCAACCCAATTAACCAAGTTTGGATCTTGAATGACCCAATCCAATTAAAAACCAGCACATCTTAATGATACTTTATGAGATCTTGAATGGCCCAAGAGAGTCACCGCTGGAACCTTTCCAGGTCCGCGAGACCACATGAGGGGGCAGTATTGAGTGTTATGTAAGTTTAGTAAACAGTTATCCACAACCCAAATAGCTTAATCTTTTGTGTATTGCGGTTCTTCACGGTAGGATCAAAATTTAAGGTTTGGCTCTTTGTATTTTTAAGATTCTGAAGGTAGGGGTCTTATGGAAACTTATGTAATCTTATAATTGTCATGAATTGGGATTGTCTTTAGTGATAGTAAAATTTCCGTTGCATTTGGTTTTAATACAAAAACTTTAATATTTATGTATTACTTCATATTCGAAAATTTATTCACTTATACGAGGTCGATGTTTCTAAGGAATAGTACATCAAGACTTCCATCCTAAAATGTGTTTCCTTCAAACTAATTTAAGTTTTGAAATTGAAAGTATACTTCAAGATAGACATTTAGTTATAATGTACTACTGGGTGGTTTATTCATTGATTTGCAAATGTCGGATATATGACTTCCTTCTTCCACCCTGAAATTGGAATTTAGACGGTCTGTAAAAATTCAGATTTTACATAACAATAGCGATATCAATATGATGAGTTTGGAGAAGATTAACATCAACAGCCAGACACTTTTAAATGACACACTAAGTAAGAAGGAATTGGATATAGACTTGGGACATGATATGAGTCGAATTCGCTGGTTTGCAATTTCCAAAAGCCTAGGGTACGATTCGTTGGGATATGCTATTCTTCATTATTCAAATATGTAAATAAAGTTTCCCTTGTAACAAATCTAAACTAAATATAGTAATAATTTGTTAGTATTCATTAATACTCTTCGTCATTGATACATGTTTTGATACGTCCAGAGTATAATTAAATTTTAGGATGTATCAAAAAGAGTCCCAGAAATAAAGTAGACAAGTACCCTTGACCAATCCTATAAAATCTAGTACGTATGCGGATCCAGTTCAAACGCAATATAGTTGTGTCTTCTCGACAGCATAGGTGACAAACGTCAAGGTGCTATGATGTCAATCTAGCATTTGCATCAATGATCTATATAAAAAAGAAATGCCTCCCTATTTTTTATGTTTCCTTTTTAATTCTCCTCTTGTCCCCACTTCCCAAAATTGTTGGAGAAGGACAGCAGTCATCAGTTTTTGTGATATGTGGTAATACCCTTCAACCTTTTAATGGAACAGGCTAAGATGATGATGTTTTAATGCTCTTTCCATTTGTTTGAGATTTGGACACGAGCATGGGCACATGATTGTATGCTCTTTTACCTCTCACATAAACTATATAGCTTTTATTTCTTTGACGAATGTGTTTCTCCTTCTCGTTATAGCTTTTTATACCGAACTTGCTTGATTTTGTCGTTAGAAGTTTCGTTGTGAAATCTTATATGATGAATCTGATTAGGCAAGCGAAGGATGTGGTTAAAGCAGTGAAGAAGCGCCTACAACATAAAAATCCGATGGTTCAATTTCTTGCATTGACGGTATGCTGTGTTAATAGATACAGGGGTACTTTGTTTCTAATGATGTTTTCATATGCTCGTAGACTTATATAATTATTTGTATTGAATGATACATGAAAGTAAACAGATGATTGGAATTGGTTGCCTTAGTGCTTTGTTACTCTCAGCAGCCAGAACTATTAAGCATAGGACTACTTGTCTGTGCCAACTGCCACATCTAACATTCTTGATACTTATTTTGTTTCATTGTCTTGTAAAAGTAAACAATTTTTTTTATTTGTTGGCCTACTTAAAAATTTTGATTGAGGTTGCAATAGATTTTTTTCAATATATTTATGCACTACTGCAGCTGCTAGAGACAATGATAAAGAACTGTGGTGATTATGTGCATTTTCAAGTTGTTGACCGTGGTATTCTACAAGAGATGATTAAAATCGTCAGGAAAAAGGTTAATTCTAATTTTCTTAGTTTTATTCATGATTTATAATTTGTAAACATTATTAAGGCGACAACGTACGTTGTATGATTCATGAATGTGCCTACCTTTGCTATTAATGAACTTTCTGTTTGCTTCTGCTTATTTTGCATGCAAGATATTTATCAGAAGGTAAATAGATGGAAATCATACTCCAACCTTTTCTTAGTTTAGTAGCCGTCTTTCAGTTATTCTTTGACATGAAATAAACAGAATGTGGATCCGAATCGGCAATATCCAAATTGGATTCCTCCGAAGAAACAAGATCTGCAACATTCAGTTCCTACCCATTCCCCCTATATTTCGCTAGGCTTTGTGGGGGTGGGGTGGGGGGGGGAGGCTTTTTTCTCAAATCAGCGAAGCCTCAAACCAATTCTATGATATGAAAAATGTGTATACTTTATGTTTGGTCCTCTGACTATTTCCTTTTATTGTATTCTACCGAAAAGTTCACTGAACCTCAATTGCATTATTAACGAGTTAATTCAATGCATGCGTCTCTTTATCTCTGTACACTCACACATACATAAGTATGTCTATATATATTTATGTCAATTTTTAACGAAAAGAATAAGACCTCCAAATGCCTTCTAATTTTTTTTTAAATGAAGCCCAAGGATATTGCTGTTAAGTAGAAACCAGGCACTAAAAGATCACTAATAGCAACCTTACCATGCTATTGGCCATGGTAAATTAGCTCCAGCTATGAAGATTAAGTTTCGTTGGTTGAATTTACACAGATAACTACCGAGAAAGTTTTATTAACTTAAAATTCTTTATATATCTTATAGCAGAACATTATCAGTGATTTCTTACATTATATTTGTTAAGAGCCGGATGAATGGAGAAAAAAATTTAAATATCATGTGAAGAAGAAGACGGAGTAGTGAATTTTTTTCTTTATAGGAAAATCAGAGGATGTAAAGCTGATAAATTTCCAATAAGCTGTTCGAGATGTAAGAGGAAGGATATATAACAAACAAAAGAAAGAAGATTTGGATTTGTTGAAGACTGTACACAGGCAGTTGTGGTTAAATTAATGGGCAGATTGGCTTGTGGATGATTATCAATATGCTCCCACAAGTTAATGTTTTGGTTGAATATTTTTGCCACTTAATTAAGACCCTGCATCATATATTTACAATCAATATGATGGAAGTAAAAGGGCTCTCTTCATCAAATTTTTGAGTGTCAAAAATGTGACTTAATACCTAATTATCATATATTATGAAGAACTTTTCTATTTGTTTTTTCATTGTGAAAATGCTCGGCGGCTAGTTTTTTTTCCATAGATTTGAAAATAAATTTAGAATTTTTGCAGACAGACATGCAAGTGAGGGACAAAATTTTGGTCCTGCTGGACTCTTGGCAAGAAGCTTTTGGAGGGCCTGGAGGAAAATACCCACAATACTACTTGGCTTATGTTGAATTAAAGGTATGCACAATTGGGAAAGCCTCACAAGAGTTAGTTTCTTTGTTTTTTTAGCTGTGAATAATTTATCCATGCTGTATAATATTAGATTTCATATTGAGTTTTTCTCTTCCCGGCTATAACTGTTGGAAAAGAGACCACCCTGAACCCCAAAGAGAAAACCCCCGCAAGAAATATAATTCATTTTTCTTTCTTCCATACTAACAAGAATTTTGAACTTATTGTTTGACTTCTAAGCATTTTATATATGTTAATTTCTCGTTCAATGACGATTAAGTAAGTTAATTGCTCTTACAAATGGTCCTAAGCCAAATTCAGTTGTCTTTTCTTCCTCCATTTGCCCTTTGTCTTTCTTATCAACTAAGTTATATTGCCTCATCCATTTTTACTATTTTCATTTTATCGCAATACTTCATATCCAATGATAATTCTGCCAGAAACCTTGATAGCTTTAATATGAGTGATATATCCATGATTAGGTTCTCTGCAATAATCTCTTTTGGCGTAGACATTAATAATTCTTAAGATATCAATAATTTTTTTTTATGTAGTTTGTAAAGTTTGCAATGGGAGTCCTACATACATAATCAGATTAAAAAGATAAAGCAAAAAAGCACAGTGACTTGGATGTAAACACATCTGTGAAATACTTGTCTGATACTTAAACGTCACAAGACCAGAAGACTTGTTTCATACTCTTTTGCTACGTTGAAATGTATTATAGACTGATCAAGACGTTTAAGCCACCAAGTTAGTAATGCGGTGCATGAATTACGGGGTATAATTGTATTTAATTTGTAATGGCACCATACATTCACAACTACATTTATAAAATATGATGATTGATTGGGTAGCTTTAAAAGCAGTTACATAGTATCGGGGTCATAGTATTTATTAAATAAGTTTAGTTATCTGGGTGCTTATCTTCGGTTGGCTGTGTTCCATATCCATATTTGCACCATCAGTAAATACCACAAATAACTCTACAGCATTGGAGGAAACAAAATCATGTGGATGTCATCTTAATTCTAATAAAATGGTCTTTGATCATTTAGTATTCCTTGGGGTAAAAATAACCTCCAGAGTTAAGTTTTTTGAAACTCACACAGATACACGCACGCATGCCACCAAACTATTGCACAGGTCTCGTGTGTATAAGAACCTTTCACTTGTATATTTGATTTATCACATATATCATATTTGTCCAGTCAATATTTCCTAAAGCAAAAACATATAGATAACGAAGAGGCATACACTTCAGACAACTAATATTGTTTAATTACCTTTATTTATTGTATTATATGATGACAGGTTCCTTGCTGCGAGAATCATACAAATAGTATGTTGCACGTGATCACGTTATGAAATTGATCCTGCTGAAAATTTAAAAAATTTCAAAAACAATTATTAAATCCAAAAACATTGCGATTGCAATTATATCCTAGTGGTAAAGCCTCTTTGCAGTTGGGTAAGAGGTCTAGCCGTCTAGGGGTTCGACTCGTGCCTGCATGAGGTAGCAAATCTTTACTATTAAAAGTGGAGGCAGTCTAAAATTTGAAATTGTCAATAATTCTTAGGATGAAATGTTGCACGGGAAATTCCTGTAATTTTAAAAAAATATTTAGTAAAATCATCACTAACTATTTGCATAGAAACAAATCTTTAATTCTCTACTAAAAGTAAAATAATCTATATTATCGTACCTAAAGTTCAACAAAACTTTGGTCATGATCTTAAAAAATACACATGCATGCTGGTTCGAAATGTTAGAAATGTAAAGATATAGGTTTTTTTTTTTTTTTATAAAAATCTTGATTATTTTTGAAAAAAATGGAGAACAATGCTATATGGAAAATGTCAAAAATAATTTCCAAATATATTATTGCCATGTCTCCCTCCTGAAACCTGAAAAGTCATTAATTCAGGAGGGAATTAAACCTCAATAAGAAAATTAATAAATCAATTAAAAGAAATAATCTTTATCCATTGGATTTGTTGAACATCCAGCATTATTTGATCCCCGCAACATAACAAAAACCTTTACTTCTTACCTCTGCCAACTCTTAGCCTTTTTGGTATAATAGCCCATTCAAAATCATATTTCGAAAGGCGTCTATCATCAACGTGTGACGTTGTTGACTTTGAAAGTGACAAAATCATCAAAAGCCTTAAACTCAATCAAAGCTAGAAATAACAAAAATTAGGTGCAAAAATCTGGATACAAAATTTTTAGAAAGAAAAATGTACCAAGTTAGAGATTTTGGCATTAATTTATTTTTTCAGTGGTGCATTCTTCGAACATACGTCTTCTCATGTGGAGCAAAAATTTGCAATCATTAAGAGAGGAGAGAAAGATATGATTACTATGATATCAAAAGAAAAGAGAGAAGAAGTAATTTGAAGTTTGGAAATTAATCTATTTTTCAATGTTTACTCGTTTGGTTGTGGGATAAGTAGTGGGTATGTTTTGATTTTGCAAAGAGGGGGCAGTTACCATTTGGAGAAGTTTTGTCAAAAAGTAGTTATGAATATGACATAAATCTATATTTTTTTTCTATTCTTTTTATAAAAGAAGAGGATGCCACCTAAATAACCAATATGGAATGATTAGACCCCTTTTTTGGCATTAAAATAGGAGAGATACTATATATGTTATATTGAATATATATCGTAACACTAATATTGTCCATGAATCCTCCCATTTCTAGAAATGTTTTCATTGTTCAATGTATTATGGTAGCTCCAGCCAACGTGTTCTTTTGTGCATCAATTAAACGAATACTTTTGCAGCATGGCCTATAAGTAGAAAAGAAAACGAAAATAAAGTGTAGAATATGATTCTTTGGCTCATGAAGTATGTTAGTCTGCAGAGATCGGGAGTGGAGTTCCCACAGCGTGACCCAGATTCTGCTCTAATATTTACTCCCTCCACACATTCTGCAGCAGCAGAACCGCCACCTCCTAGACTTCTTCGAATAGGTTATGGAATGCCAAGCAATTCTTCTTTGAGACTTGATGAAGCAATGGCATCAGAGATGGCCAATTTGAGGTAATTTGTTTTCTTATATTATCATTTATCCCCCCCTGTAGAGGTAATATTTCTTGTCTTCTAACATTCCTGGTCCCTTTTTTGTTTATATTTCAGTTTTTCGGACTTGGAAAGATTTCGTAGTGTTATGGATCTGTTAAGCGATATGTTAAAAGCAGTGAACCCAGGTGATCGCGAGGTATACATTTTCTTAGACCTTAATCTATAATTTGACAAGACGTGTACAGATTTTTCATGAAATTAGATTCAGAGTGGTTACATTACAATAATTGCTCTTATTTGGTGTTTATTTTCCTATAGGCTATTAAGGATGTAGTGACTGTTGGTCTTGTTGCTCAGTGCCAGTCCAACCAACAGAAGCTCATTTAGCTGCTTGTTTTGTGTTTTATTTTCTATTTTAGGCTGTCAAGGATGAAGTGATTGTTGATCTTGTTGCTCAGTGCCGTTCGAACCAAAAGAAGCTCATGCAATTGGTCAATTCAACTGGGTATGTCCCATTGCACTATAACCTATGTACAGCTTATCTTCATTTGAGTATAATGCCCTTGTGGGTGCCAGTTTTAATTTTCATTTATGCTAGGTCTATCACATTTGTTGCTAGTTATGGCAGGACTAATTTCTGGACATGCATTGCAACAGAAAAACGTTGGAGTTGGATAACTTTTTGATAGTTTTAATTTAATCTTATAATTGAAATCCTATTGTTTCTGAGGTTTATGTGCAAACAAGAAGTAGAATTATAGAATCATTTTTGTATAAAATGTTAGAATTGCAAATTTACAAATATAAATATTTGCATGAAAAGGGTAAACACGTTTCTGTTTCTTTTAGCAATGTACATGTTCTTTTATATTTTTATACAGAATGCAATCTGAATGGATAATTGCAGGCCATTCAAAGGGGAGCATCTGTGAAGTAAAATTGAATAAATAACCGCTATGACTTTGTACTATGATAGTAGAGATCTTTGTATATGTGCAGGAGTGTATCTTGATTCTTCTCAGAACCCGTATTTTTCTTTATTCTTTTCAGCTGTATTAGTATTGCCACATGGTAAGTACCGTATTATTTTCTTAGTCCTCTTCTTTCTATTAGTAGCAACACATGGCACCATTTGATTGTTTGCTTGTAAATCCAATTCAATGCAATTAGCTAAGGGCCTATTTGGGAGGGAGGAAATGAAAATTTACCTCTCTGACATGTCAGGAAAAGCATTTCATCAACTTTTTAGAAAGCAAAATTCGTGTTTGTTTCTTTGCAAAACTTACATTCATGTCCCCTTCATTTGCCTTTTGCTGTTTGTTTCAAGGTAAATGAGTGAGCTTTGGAATTAGAAAGTTGCCATGTGTCAATATTTAATTGCTTCTTCCCACATAAGAAATAAATTCCTCAATTATTTAATATTATCTTTGGCCAATTCCTTGCAAATTCAACCCATTTTTCGATGAAATGGTTTTCCCAAAAGTGAAGAAAAATGATGAGGTAGCATGACGAATTGGAGGGATTCTTGTCCCCTCAATTCATGCTAAACAAACAGGGTAAAACCAAGTTGCCAAAATCAACCGAGCATAAAAGCTGGGAACAGTGAATCCTCACCCATTTCCTTGAGTTTTACAGCAAAACAAACACCCCCTAATCCGTTGAAGGGTTTTGCATTGTAATAGAATGGATGATATGTTGTCAGCAGTTTATTCTTGATTTCAATAGCGTTATTCACTATGCGCGTAGCTCAAATTAGAAATTTACTATATGCAAGATTCACCTGTATCTCTCTAAATGGTATAAAATTGTTGGCAGGGATGAGGAACTCCTTGGACAAGGCCTTGCATTAAATGATGCCCTCCAAAGTCTTCTTGCTAAAAATGACGCCCTGATGTCCGGGTCTCCCTTGCCAGTTGAACCATCCGATTATATTCACCCTTTGCCAGCTGAATCCGAATCTATTCCCGTACCAATTACAAGTACTTCCATTGTCCCGGCAACTTCTATGACTAACCACTTCGAAGATGAGGAGGAAGAAGAAGATGAAGATGATTTTGCACAATTAGCTTGCAGGTTTGAAAAGCTAATTATCATCTAGGCCTAGTTTGGATACACAGTTTCAAAAACTACAGTTACGCGCAGGTTAAATGAAAATGGAGGATTGCATGCATTCAAATCCCAGTTTCTAATTCTGGGAGTAAGTTAGAGTTTGGAAGAATGAGATGTGAGAGCTGTAGTTTCACAAACTTGGGGAAAATCAAGCCCCATTGGATTTCCCAAACCATAGTTTCAATAACTTCGGGGTAAGAGCCTTCATAAGAATTGGGAAATTTGCTTCCCCTCCCCTTTAGCCATGGAGAATTAAGGAAAGAATTTGAGATACAATGACGAAGAAGAAAATAAATAGAGGGGAGCTAGAAAAGATTCAGTTAGAGTAAGAGTACTGGTTGACAATTATCACACATATCACACTCTCATTTATCCTATATTTATAGCTGTCAATACAATGAAAATACGAGGAAAACTAATTGTTAGCTATCAAATGAGGTGAGATTTGCTTGCCTAACAATCACTTCAAGTCCAATCAATTAACAGACTAGCGGGTATCCAATTGCCACACGATTTCTATATATTGGACAATATACAACATTTATACACTTAAACCCAAGCTCAACTGTTAGCAAAACTGTAATTCCCTGTCTTTTCTTTGCATAACAGTTCTTCTTCAACCTTAAGATCTCTATATCTTTATGTAGGGATTCAGTGGCTCTAACCATCGCCACTACTTGAAACTGTGTTAGATGAGTATTTAACGCTAATAGAGTTGGTAGTCCCTAATAATCGTGACTAGAAAATCACGAGTTAATAGACTTGCAACCGACAAGTTAATAGAGTTGGTAGTCCCTATTAATTGTGACTAGAAACTGTGTTAGATGAGTATCCAAACTCCGGTTAGAGTGACACTATCTCTTACAAAATCATGGTTTCAATCTGAAACCGTGCTGCGAAACTAGGTTTTAGCTGTTCAATTCTTTTCATATGATTGAAACAATCTCTAATCTATTGGCAGGAATTCAAAATATAAGACAGTCAACCAAACTGCTCCAGAAACAAAAGAAACTACAAGAAGTACACCAGGAGCCTCATCCTCCTCCATCGAAACCAACTCATTGGTTCTTCCTGATCCACCGTCCCCTATTAAGACATCCAATAAAGAAAAAGACATGATCGATCTTCTAAGCATCACCTCGGCACCAAACCCGTCACCTCCTCGCACCCCTGTCACACCTCTACCTGCTTCATTCCAGAATAGGCCGCCTGTGCTCGTGTCCCCCAATGGATCCGGGAGCCCTTACACTGTGCACCAAGGCTACAATATTCCATACAACAGTTATTCCGCTCCTTGGGTTCAATCACATCCTCAACCTCAGCCACCAGCGCCTCAGATTCCATCGAGCTACCCACCTCCACCATGGGAATCTACGTTGAGTTCTGACTCGAATCCTTTCCCAGCATCAGCCAATCAATTTCCTTCATACCCGCCAATGTATGCTTCTCAGCCTCAGCAGCCATTCAATTCATTTGGCTCCGGAGAAAATAACATACCCGGTGTTAAACCGTATATTCATTCAGACAAATTGTTTGATGATCTGATAGTTTATAGAAATGCCAAGCATAGCAGCACAACTCCAACGTTGTCGGGATCACCAAGCCAAGGATGATGGTAGAAAATAAAGGTATTGACATCTGATACCGTTGAAAGTTGCCTGCAATTTGGTTTAGATTTGTGATATTGCTTGTATATCTTAAGGACCTAAATTGTGTTTCCAATGAAATGTGTTGTCATCGATTGTGGTCTTACACAGAGGCATATTTGTACATAAAGTTTCTGCACATTGGGATCAAGTAGGATTATTTGGTAGATTTAGATCGAAGAAGTTCCAAGTCCAGTAGCATGTCGTCTCGAACGCTGTGGGGTTCACGAGGACAAGGCATGGTTTGTGGAAGAAAATAAATAATGTAGCATTTATAGTACTGAAATTAGTCTTCAATTTGGTTTAGATTTGTGATTTGGCTTGTATGTCACGAGGGCCTAAATCATTTTCCAATGGAATTGTGTTGTGGCATGGCTGTACATAAAATTTCTACATATTGGGAGCTGTGTGGTGTTAGCGTCAAGAATTTAGTTCTCATATGTTTTTATAACTTTCATGCTTTATGACAATCATTCTATCATTTCAAGCACACATTTTAGTATTTAAAAACACTCAGACCATATGAGCTATCTATTTTTATTATGACACCCGGAGAAAAAAAAAAATAAAGACGAGGGTTCTCAGATTAAATATCAGTTTTAATTTCAACACAACAGCATTGCAGGAAAATCGCCATAAATTTTAGGGTAAATTGTCAAAATATCCTAAGCACTTTTTTCTGTTGTCAAAAAACCCCGGTCTCGAAAAGATATAGTCAAAACCATCCTAAAGAAGTTTTTGGCTGATAAGGAACTCCTTATCTGTGATAGCTATTAGTTGCCTGTTATATCTAAACCGTTTCCTGTAATATCTAAATAGTTTGTATGAATTCGTTATATATAGCTGGCTACCGGCGGAAAAATTTTCAGGGCGTTTTAGACTATCTTTTTGAGGCCGGGGTTTTTGGCAGCAGAAAAAAGTGTTGGTTTTTTTTTGACAATTTATCCTAAATTTTAACCTTTAAGATCTTTTTTATATATTCAAATCAGTTCAAATCATTTAAATCTCTAGTGAATATTCAAAGATTTCTTTATTTTAACTAAAATCCTTTAATATAGATTGCGCAGGAAAATCCTTATTTTAATGATAGGATTCCTTAAAATTAAATCTGTACAAACCATTTAAATCTCTAGTAAATATATAAAGATCTCTTCCCTTTAACTAAGAAAATCATATTAATATACATAGCATTGCATCACAGCGTGCAAAAACTACTAATCGAAATACGTAGTGGGAGAAGTTAAGTCGTTAATAATTTTTCCTATTTTCTAATTGTTACACTGAATATATCTAAATATCGTTCTATTGAGTCATGAATGAACAATAGCTCAATTGGTATGGGCATTTCTCTTGTTGGGAAGATTGCCGGGGTCGAACCCCAGGAACCTCTCAAGAAGAGGAAATAGCCACAAATTAACATTTTTGGGCAAATTCGTGGGTCCCTTAGATGCGTGCTGTGTGATGTGTGCATGAGTGTGTTGTGTGCGTAGGTTAGAGCTTACGGACCTGTTCAAAAAAAATAAAAATTAAAAAATAAAATAAGCATTCAACTGAGTTTACAATCATTATAATTATATGATACATGCCCAAAAGGTAGTAAATAATTCCAATCACCTACGTTTCTTCGGAAAAGTCACCATTTCAACGACCTAATACATCAAATAACACAACATTTGGCGGAGTGGCAGGCAAGATACCTTTCCATGGCTGCACATGTATCACACCGGCAATGTCTGTTCTTACACTATTTGCGGCTTTCACATTTTTCTACTTTCTCTATCTGGATTGTCCCCGATATATGTATATCTTTGTAACCCTTCTTCTTTTTTATCAATAACACATCTGGGTCTTCTACCATTACCAAAAAAAAAAGAAGCTAGTCAATAATAGATATTATAATAAGGAAGGTTTGCAATTTAGAGGATTTAAGAAGTTTAAAATTGAGGCAAATAACATTCAGTATTTTCCAACTTAGAGAAAGGGGGAAAAGTGTTTCTTTCCAATCTTTCTTTTCTTTTCTTTTTGACCTTTTTAAAATATTTCTTCCCAATCTATCCACGTCACTTCTTGTTCAAACTTCAAACATATATCTATCTCAAAAAAATAATCCTGCACTAAACTATCACAACCTTCAAATTATGTAATAGAAAATTCAAATTTTAAATTATATGAAGGCTTTTTTCATGATAACACCTCTATAGTTAACCTCTTTTCTTAAAAGCCTACCAGAGCTTTTTCCGTTACGTGATGATCCCATAAAATTTCATTCCGTTACTAAATATCCCAGACAGCTAACCTCTTGAGAAAAACGATCTGAATAACCCTCCTTAAAACCAAAATTCATTCTTTTTATTCTCAAACACAAACCCACCTCCCGTTTGCATTAGGACACCCAAATTTCAAACCAACAAGAACCAGAAAGTAGTTGGGGAAAAAAAAAGAAACTCTGAGACATACATACCTAATTTTTGACTTTAAATTGGGAGAAAATGATAAAATTGATGCTCATAAACCCCGGATCAAGACACGTAGCGAATGATGTGTCATCCACGTAAGTCTGTTAGATTCCTGGGGGCTACGAAGCTGGAATAAGTATGATGCATTGGGGACATTTCTCGGGGCCTCGCCTCCGAGCTTGCACCCGACCTTTTGAAAGACCTTCCCGGAGTACGTTCCCCCTTTCGGCTGATCGCCAGCCAATAGCTCATCTTCGAGCTATCTTATAGCTGAGACTCCTCATTTCACTTGCTTGTCTCCGAGCTATCCTATATCTGGGATTTCTCAGCGTCCCTATTTGGTCGGGAGCACGGAGCCCGAGCGCCTTGTAATGGCTCTGTGTATCTCGCCATGACGAGATCTCCGCCGCTCCACGTCCCGCATCCCACTCTAGCATCTCTCGCTATTAATGAGCGTATCTTGCTGTTAATGGACGTATCCTGCCATCAACGCGAACGTGACACGAGCATAACAGACGGCAAGAGTCTCATATCGGCTCGCTCCATACGACCGCTATATAAACCCCTCTTCCAGACGACTAAGGTATCTCGAATTCATTCCAATACGTCGCTATTCTGCCATAATATTCCTTAGTACTTACTTGATAGTCGGAGGGTCCTATGGTGGTTTCCCACCCTGGAACTTCCCTTGCAGGCAGCTTGGCATCAACAACAACCAACAACACATTGAGATTCACACGCTCAACCCTCATCTCAAATCTCAATCGGTCAGCACTGCTGGCAACAAGATCGATGGAAGACAATATCTGAGAGAGATTCCGACCTCCATCAGTTGGCGCCGTCTGTGGGAACTATTTTCCACCCAAAAAAGTTAATCTTCTGCCTTCGATTCGATGACCAGCGATCATCGCAACGAAGATCCCAGCACAAGCCATCCCGTCCTCCGCAATGGAGGCGAGGGCGGTTCTACTCTGCCTTTCAACGTCGTCAAAGCCTTGTCTGCGCGGGTCGACAAACTCATGGCGATGGTGGACGCGCTCGCCCATGTCCAAACGGCCGACCACGCCCGCCAAACTGCTGCCCCTGCTCCCCGGAACGACGACGTGCACGAGGCGGCAGAGGGGCGTGTTCAAGTCCTCGGCCTCGCTTGTGCCAATCTCGACATCACGGAACACCGGCATGCTGATTCCGGCAGTCGCAACCTCCATACGAGGAATGGTTCTATGACTCGTTAGGCTCCGGAAAGTCCAACACCGAGATCTCGGGACCAACCAGATTATCGCTTCAATGCCCACCGTGTTTTCTCGCCCTCCGAAGAGACGTCCGTCAGGTCGGATTCCAGAGAAGACCGATGTCACCATACTCATTGAGGCCACACACACGGCGCACGTCGGGGCGAACCATGAAAGGTTCATCCCGAGAATCTGAGGAACATGATGGAGCGAAAATGAAGTCGCTCTATCGCGCAAGCCCGAAGTAGGGACAACAGGCATTCCGACTATGGAGAATTCTCGGGGTATTAATAGCGAATCGAGATCCTCGAGAAGAAAATTGAGGACATGCGGCTCGCTACCCGTTCGCCCGGAGGATCGGCAAAATACTCTGTGGATTCTCTCATGAGGCCCTTCACGAAGCAGTTACTAAGTGAGCGGGTCTTGTCTCGAAACAAACCGTCCAAGGTGGCCCTCTTCGACGGGATGTCCGACCCAAAGGACCACTTGAACGCGTTTACGGCGGGCATGAGCTTTCAAGATAACTCAGACGCAGCTCTGTGCCGAGCCTTCCCCACCACCCTCATCCAGGCCGGGCGACATTGGTTCCGCAGCCTTACTCTGCGTTCAATCTCAACCTTTGACGAGCTGGCTACTCAGTTTCTCGGTCATTTCGTCGGCAACCGACGACAGAAGAGGACGGTCAACTACCTGTTCACCATCAAGAGCGAGAACAGGGAATCTTTTAAATGTTACGTCACCTGATTCTACAATGCCCTCCTGGAGGTACCCGAGCACTAGGACGAGACAGTCATCACCGTCTTGAGATCCAGTCTTAGACACAGAGTGGCTCCGCTCTTTTTCATTAGCACAATCTAAGACCATGGCCGAGGTAAAAGTCTGGACCGAGTGGGAGATCCAATTCGAATATGAAGTGAACGCCAACCTTCCCCACGGAGACCGGACGGACCGAAAGAAATGGGACCGGGAGGAGAAGAAAAAGGCCGATCGTTCGAAACCTTATTCTCCGAGGTTTCACGAGTACACTCCTCTGAATTTCTCTCAGGCCGAGCTGCTAGAGGAGGCAAAGAGCGAGAGATTCTTCAAACTCTCCGAAAAAGACGTGATTAGTGGAACGGGTTTGTGCGTCTAAAGAAAGTGGATTAGGGGATCTTCGGAACCACTCTAAAATCCTTGTGTGCCTTGAGTTTGCAATTTCTCTATCTCTATCTTTTTATTACTTACATTTTATATTCTGCTTAATTGGTTTCTCGCAAGTATACTTAATTAGAAATTGCATGCTTGTCCGCTTGCTCTTTGCTCTTGCTTGATTGCTATTTGTCACTTGCTAGTTATATGCTACAGTTTCATAATTGCTATTTGTACTTAACTCGTATCTCTATTTGGTTATCTTTTGACTAAGTTTGCAATTGTGGTTTGTTTAGCAAGTGGTGATAGTTTAGAATTTTTAATTTAGGTATATTAGTAGCATAGTCCTATTCATCCCCCTCTAAAACAACTTTCAGTATCTTTTCCATAGGAGTCGTGAGGACTCCTAAGAGTCCGTCTTTTGTGATTCGTAAGGATCTCACAAGAGAATTTTCTTCTTACGAGTCGAGAGGACCCGTAAGTGGCTTCTTTTTCTCGCTGTTTGTGCTGGAATGATTTAGCTTAGCTTATTTACTTCTTCTGGAGCATTTAGTTTACCTTCCCGTTATGTGTAAAAAAACTCGACCTAACGTTAAACATACATGATCCCTTTTATCATAGGAGTCTGTTAGGTTTGTGGTTTTTGGTTCAGTCCGTCGTACCATTGCGTTAGCTAACTTTTTCTCGGTTTACGTTCCTTCAGAATGCAGTTTGAGCAGCTAGGCACTTGCTGTATTTCCAATCCCTTCTAAGGTAGGAATATAATGTCTCAAGTAATCTTTCTAGGCTGGGATGTCCATGTTGTTGTCGGAGGATTCAATGTTAGGCGTCACCGTGGCGTTTTACCTTGAGGTCAGACTTCATTCTTCGAGTCCTAGGGAAGTCATAACTGTACGCTTCTGAGATGAGATGATATCCAGTGGTCTTTATGCATTCACATGTCCTGCTATCAAGACCTGAAGTTAGGAATATACCGTCGCTCTGCTTTTTCTTTGATGATGTCATGCCGATTCTTCACTGAAGCAGGGTAGACATCCATATGGCCTCTAGGCTGTAAATATCGCCATTGAGATCTAGAGCTATGGATTTTCCATCACTCTAATTTTTCTTTGGCTCCTTAGAGCTTTGTTGACGCCACATCTATACTCTGCTGGAGTAAGAAAGACGTCCATATTGTTTCTAGGCTATATGTGTGCCGTTAAGACTAGGAACTATGAGATACTGTCACTCTACTTTAGTTTTGGCTTATCCACTTTATTGATGTTGCATCCCCACTCTATTGAATTTTGGGAAGTTGCAACTAAATCCTGCAGGGATGCAGTAGCTCTTGGTGGTCTTTGGGTTTGCATATGATGCCATTGAGATTTGAACCGTTGTCGACGAATTCTTTTGCTTGGTAGCTTTTGATGAAGCACATTTCTCAAATTCATTTGTGTAATACCCAGTATCCGTTATACAGTAAATTATGAATTTAAATGAACTTTATGTATTCTAATTTACTTAAATATGTTTTCCATCCTATTTCTATTGTTTTCCTGAGCTCAAAAGTCCAAAATCCCGCACCATATTTTTTCCGCACCATTTGAATCTTATTTAAATGTTTTAATGGTTATTTATTTTCTATTGATGACCATTAATTATGATGAATTGATATTTAATATGTTTAATTGTGATGTTTTGAAAACCAATGCAAAACCCATTTTCTTATCAAACCAACCCATTCCCTCATGTTATTGGTTTGGTGTTAATGGTGATCACTTTCTAGTTATTTTGTGTACATATGATTGCTGGATATTGTGATGAAAATTCCAAGCTATTTAAAATATTTATTTCCTTATAATAAATTGCTCCTTAAATCCTTTTTAATTAAGTATAGATTTTGTATTTAATCTCTTTATTTCCCTCTTAATTATTACCCACATTAATCCTCCTTAATCACACCTTATTCCTAATAATTTCCCTTTAATCCCTTATCCATTTGATTTTCCCCTTAATTTTAATTAATTCCCATATATTCCCTTTAACACCCAAATCAAATTCTCAATTAAATCCAATTAATTTCCACAATTAATTCACACTTAATTCAAATTCTCTCTCTCTCTCTCTAAACTCTCTCTTCCTCTCTGTTCACTCTCTCTCTCTCTATCCCTCGCTCACTCCTTCCTTCTCTTATCTCAATCTCCGTCTCCCCTTTGTTCCCTTCTCAAAACTTCACCTGAACCGTCGGTGCCGCCGCCATCAACTCCGACCGACTCCAATCGCCGACGACCTACCCATCACTACCCTTCTGGCCACCGCGAGCTCCTCTCTTCACCACCCTCGTCAACGGCGACTCAACCCCACTGCACTTAGGCCATTTTCTCTCATCAATGACGAGCTCATGACCTCCACCCCACTTCAACCTCCACCATCACCGCGACCACCACCGCTGCGCTGCCGCCGACTTCACACCACCTCCTACACACCAAGCCCCATCTCCACCACCTCCTTCTCCAAGTGACCGCATTTCTGCCGGCGGAGCACCATCGCATCACCACTCACTGTGCCGCCGCATCACTGCCAGACGTCACAACAGCCACCACCGGGCCCCCATCCCTCACCATCGCAACCTTCTTCTTCCTCTCCCCTCAACGCCGTCCACCGCCATCACCCGCTGGCCCCGAGCGCCTCCTCCACTGCTCTCGAGGCCACCTTGCTGCCCTATCATCTCGTCGGATTTTCCCCTAGCGCCGACGAGCCAAGCACCAAGCCACCCACTTGCTGCGTCATAGCGCACCATGACCGTGCCCGCTCGTATGCCCACCACGCACCATGACCGTGCCCCGCCTCGTGCTCACAGCGCACCACGACCGCACCCACTTGCGTGCCCAGACGTGCCATGATCTATGCCCAACACCGTGTTCAGTAGTGCCCAGTACTGTACCACGCTTGTGTCGCCACCGCACCACACCCGCACCATCTACATGCCCACTCCCGTGTCGCGCCGTATAGTAGCCAAGCCTCGTTGTGGCCGTACCTGTGCCATTGCTGTTGTCATTGTCAAGGCAAGTGAAAATTTTCACTTGTTTTCATGCTATAGTATAGGAAATCATATTAGAGCTGGATATACAAACAAAACAAACAAATGCAACTATATCGACATGCTTATATATATGTGTTTGAACGTGATATAACGAACCCTCGTGAAGCTGTAATTTGAGTAGATCCACACTAGGACTTATGAAAAGTCGATATCACATGTAAAAATTATAGATAACGACCTGTACGAGAAATCTATGAAAACGTGTGTTTTGTTGATACCGAATGCCTATATTAGGTATTCGATACATATCTTGTGCGAAAACCAAATCTAGTGTGGAGAAATTTATGGTTACTGGATTCTTTTAGAGACAATGGATGATACGTAGAAAGTTGGGTCGAAAATACGGACCTTAACACCGTGAAATGTCACCCCTATTTAGATCCACCAAATCTGAATTTCCATGTACACCTAATTTGTGAAAATCATAGTAATTTGAATACATGTTGGAATATTGTGTTCAAGGGCTCGTATCGAAGACAAATCGACCACCTAGAACCCCCTGTAATTTATATTTTTTTTCTTTTTTAAAACAATGACAAGAACAGTTTTGGAGTGCGGCTCTGGACTGCAGTTCAGAACAGTACTGCTTGTCGACACCTGGATTAAAATAATTTTATGACTCTGCATGAAAATGATATTGTGCGGAATCCTATACCGTTGCGAATATTATTCTGTTATCTAACTATTGGTGGTGGTTTCATTCATTTTTACTGTCATTGGCTATTTTAATTATATTTTAAATCATCGTTACGTACTGCAGTCCTAAGCAGGGACAAAACATATACCCTGATCTTAAACAGTACATATCTCCCAGCACACAGCAGATATCGTCAATCCGTCTAGTATGTTGGAAACCTAATTAATAGATATAAATATTACCCAACTGTAGTGTTGCCTAATTATGATCCCAACATGATGAAAACTGTGTTACGAAACGGACTTTCAGTTCAGGAACTGAATTTCCAGCAGAGAACACTTAAAAAGAAATGACCGTAATTCGCAAACCCAAAACCCGTTTGACTTGAAACCAATTTCGTTGAATTTATAATTAATTTTAATTGCTACCCCTTTTGTATCATTTTGCTTAATTCTAATCGTATGATATAATGTGATTTTTTTTGAATTCTTGAGGCGCGTAGTGACTTATATTGCATATGACTTGCGTAGCGGTATAATTCACAAATTAACCCGACTATGATACCTTTAGTGATAGTGAGCGCCCTTATTAATTCTTAGTATATATTGTATTGTCGAACGTGAGTGGTATCGGATTAGTTGAGTCGAGTACGCCAGTGAAAAGTGAGCGATTTGTGATAGTGAACAGTACAGTGACTAGCGAACAAAATAGTGTTATTGGTGCGTACTTATACACAACTAGCCCATACACACATTTATTGAAACCTGGGGAAAAGGGGGAATTCGAAGTTGAAAGGAACTTGTATTTAGCGAGATTAGTGATTTAGAGGATGATCATTCGAACATCGACTCTTATATATATTAGGTTTGGACTTAGCGGTCCGACTGGCAGGGTTATGTCCCGGGCAACAGTGGACCGTAGTCTCGGGTACGTATGAGACTCTCATTTAACATGATCACTCTTTTCCACAGTTCGATTTCAAATTGAACTAGTGACTAATAGGGACACGGATCATAGACTACATTGATTGTTGATACACTGATTACCCGCATTCACTGTTTTCTCTGTCATTGCCTTTTGTTTCATGCTTTATTATATTGCTATTATGTTGCTCTAACAACCTGAGTATGCATGTTCAGTGAAGGAAGTGGACCCGTCTGATTTCGAAGAGATCGTGGATATCTAGACCCGTGAGCCTGCCCTATCGTTTCTTTCATTATCACTGGTTAGTTATTTGTATTTGCTGCATTCAGTTTCCTTTCCACCTGATAGTTTAGTGACTGTATTATCTCATCATCTGTGGTAGATTACCGCTGCCATATACTTCCAGAAGCCGAAATGTGACTATGGTAGGATTATTCCTTGACCGTAGGAGTATGGCTGACCTAGTCACCCCTTGTATTCCGTATTTTGGGAAGCGGGACGTGACAATCTGTTTGTGCCCGTGGATTGCATACAAGAGTCAATATCGACCTACCTACAGGGAAAAAATTCCATAAATATTTCTTTTCATATATATATATATATTTATTTTTATCCGCGATTGCTCTACCATTTCAGCTTTTTATCGTGAAAATCGCGATTGCCAATCATTTCGGTTATTTATTCGCGGCGCCTAATCATTTTAGCTATATTATTTTTATTTTTGGTCGCTAATTTTTATTGTGAGTTGCCCAATCATTTCGACTGTTATATATATATATATATATTATTTGTTTTCCAGTTTAACGACACATGGATCGATAGCTTGAGGCTTGGAATTTTGGGTGTCGTTCGGCATCAGTATCGCTAATACTGAAGTGTAATGCCAAGAGCCACTCATCATTTGTCATTGTCCATTTAGACAAAGGTGTCTTAGAAAACAGGTGTAGATCCATGTAATCTAAGGCTTTTCAATCTTTATGAGCCGTGAGGATCTCATAAAGTTATTTTCTCCCTATGAATTGAAAGGATCTCATAGGTGTATTTTCTCAAGGGTCATGAAAACTCCTAAGTGGTATTTTCTCTTGTAAGTCGTAAGGATCTTACAAGAGTATTTTTTCCTAGCAAGTCGAGAGTACTTACAAGTGTCGTTCACCATATGGGAAGTATCGTTCGCCTTTGGTGGGACTTGGTTGAAACATATTTGTTTACGCCCATGGATTGTATACAAGAGTTGGTATTGAACTACTTGTAGGGCAACTTTAGGGATATGATGGTTTAAGCGACAAGTTTATATTCCCGTAATCTAAGGTTTTTGAATTCTATGAATCGTGAGGGTCTCATAGGGATATTTTCTCCTTACGAGTTGAGAGGATCTCGTAAGTGTATTTTCTTCTTAGGAATCATGGGGATTCCTAAGTGTGTTTCTCCTTTGTGAGTCGTAATGATCTCACGCAGGTATTTTCTCCTTGCAAGTCGTGAGGATCTCGCAAGTGCATTTTTCTTTCTTTTCACGAGTTTGCGTCCTTTTGGGTTTTCACAAGCTCACGGGTAGTCCTGCTGTTTACTCATGGAGCCTCTTTGGGTTTTCATCCGTGCCCATTTTGCTTGTAGACTTACCGTTTTTTTTGCAACACAACTTTTGAGCGGGTCTTCTCCTCATTGGTATTTTGGTTGGCCAATAGAGAAGGACTTGAATGCAACATTGTCGGTGGTAGTCCAACATAGTCTGCCGGTGGGACTTGAAGAACAACTTCGCTATGTGTAGCCGATGACACTTCGGGGCGATATAATTCGTTTATGCTCATGAATTGTGTACGGTGGTCAATATGGAGATCAACCGTAGGGCGGGATACCAAGTTTAAAGACATATCGGTCCATGGGAATATAAAGAACATATGTGCGGTATAGATTGTTTGTGCCCGTGAATTGTATACGGTTGGTTGTATGATCCATGCCGTAGGGCAAAATGCCATTTTAGGAATATAGTGGTCCATCTCGTTTGTTTCAGTCGGGGAGTTGCATAACTCGTCCTTTCTGCTGCTTTCTTACTTAGGCGTTGCTGCCCGGCCTTTTCATAAATGGTTATTTCACGCCTTAGACTATCTTCACCCTCTTGTACTGCTTCTTTTATCATCGTGTCAATCGGGTCATCTTGCGGAAAATACATAGCATTTTTTTACGGTACCTGCCCTCTGCTCATCAGTAGCAGCTTCCCATATGCTCCTTTTCTTTTTCTGCTGAGTTTTCTTCAACCTCAGCATTGCCATTTTCAAAAAGATGCTGAAGAAACTCTTCGAGTGTAATTGGCGATCATGCTTTCTGGTTATATTCCTCCAGCGCATCAATGCACTTCTGCAAATCCATACGGTTGTCCACATATTCGGCAGGCTGCACGGGTTTCTTGGTTTTTGTCCTCTTTTTCTTGGAAGAATTAACTTGACTTGGTGGCTTTTCTTCTTATCATCCGTTTTCGGAGTGGGACATGTCTTCTACATCCCTTCCATAATTTCTGGTTCGAACGGTCTTTTCCACTTGATTGTAGGACACGCTTGTAAGTCCTTTAATATCCTTTTTGTTTTTGATGAAATGACCATCTCCCATGGAGTTTCTGCGACTCGCGAGCAGGTTGCTTCCTGCGTATCATCTTTTTTAAGGATGTGTTTTTGTGGCGAATTCACCCTCTAGTTATCTGACAGTATGAACTTGCCCAGTTTATACTAGTTATCGATTTAGTTTTTAAAGACGTAACAGTTCTCGATCGGGTGGCTTACCACTCGATGATAGGGGCAGTAGTTGTCTCATTAACTGCACCGGCTTGTGCTGGTCGCCGTAGCTCGGGCAACGTCAGCATGCTGTTCTTCATGGCGAGCTCGAATAACTTCCTCGTCTTTGTCCCGGGGGGATGAGTATTTGTGTCCCAATCTTTTTTCAAGGATAGGACCCATGCGGTTGTTATTTTGACGGCCAGTTGCTTTAGGGCCCGATGGTTACTGCAATGCATTGATGGCAAACGCCGCCTTTCCTTTATTCTTATTGTTCTATTTTCTCCATCCTAAGAGGAAGAAGACTGTCCAATATGTTCCAGCTGAACCAGATTATTGATGATTTCTTGAAAGGTGGTCGGTTTTGCAAAAGCCAAGAATGGGTACAAATTTGATTGCCGATTGAGGGTACCTATCAGCATTCCCACAGCTGGTCCTTTTCGATGCGTTGTTCACACTTAGACCAGAGGTTCCTCCATCGAATGACGTATTGGACCATCGTCTCATTGGATTTCACCATTTCATTAACTAACGCAGAGACCGTAGTGCGTTCACTTGCACTAACGAACCTGTGCGTAAAGAGCACTTCCATTTTGGTGAAGGTCTTAACGGAGTCATTTGGGAGCTCCGAGTACCATTCAAAAGCGGTTCCTATCAGTCCACCGACGAATTGACAGAGAAGCAACGGGTCTTCACCACCGGTATTACTACACATAGCTCTAAACTGCGCGCGATATGTTGCTGGGGATTTCCTGTTCCATTGTAGATTTTGAACTTCGGGATTACATATCTCACAGGGTATTGCAGTTGGTTATACCATGCTAGATATGGATGACCATTCTTGACCAGCTTATTTGCCGCTTTGCTGGCCTGGTAAGTTTTAATTGGCCGGGCTATATATTCGTCCAGCTTTGCTTTTGTTAGCACCTCCTCTTTCGCCGTTGAAGGGGATTGGATAGGATTGGAAGTATCTCCGTTATCATCAATAAAGATTACCGGCGGTTCATCTGCTAGTGATTAAGATTGAGCCATCATTCCAGCCATATTCTTGATCAAGATGGCCATCTTGTTCATCTTAGAGGACATCTTTGTCGCTTCTTCATCTTTCTTCTCGAGAACGTGCTTCAGGAAGTCGGTATCTGACTCCTGCTTTATCCTATCTTTGGGTGGATCTCGGGGTTTGCCTTAGGCGGTGGACTAATGAGTTCTGCTACTTGAGCAAGTATCTCTTACATCTTTTCTTATTACTGCTGACCTTTCGTCAGAGACCGAGAAAGTGGTATATGACTAACAAAAGCACGACTTTCATCTTTGGAGTTCACCATATGGACTGTATGAACTACCATGCCCCCAAGACTTGAGGCGTTCGGAATCTCGGCCCTTAGAGTTTGCCTCGGGCGCTTGGAGCTTCTTCGGGCTCTTTCTTTTGTAAGAAGCCATTTTAGGTGGAACCATCATAACAGGGCCACCTTCGGATTAGTCCCCTTGTTTTCAGAAGGGGAGTTGTTAGTGTTTGGATGACGCTTCATTTGTTTGAGCTCAGAAGAAGAGTTGCGGAAAATGATAAAGTTCTTCACCTCCTTCAACACCTTATTTATAGACGAGGAAAGGCTTTTTGGAGAGCGAACTGGCTTCTGCTCTCCTTGGATCTCCATAGGCTATGGAGACTTCTTCAGTACTGCGGTGGGAGAATTTTGTCTGACCCTTCGCAACATTTCGAAACTGTTCTCAGTTGGAACAACAACATTCACCATTGGAGTTGGAGCAAGGGGAGTCAACCCTGATAGGGAAACTGCCTCTAGCTCGTCTTACTCGACGCCAGTGGTGACATTGGACATTTCTCGAGGCTGGTACTCCTTTTCTTTTGGGGTTTCTTTATCATGCCCCCTGCATAGCTTGGGACCATCGATAAGAGTCAGTCGGTGGAAGACCGACACCTTCGGCAGAGCTAAAGCTTGAGGAGCCAGCCTGTGGAAGACAGACTTCTTTTGGATTTCCTCCTTTGACACCGAGGCACCGAGGGTAGGAGGTGGGAGGATTGACCCTCAGAAAATCCATTCATTTCCTGAGGATCCAGAATGCAGAAAGTTGAGACTGCGAGTGACTTATACTTGACTCCACCGGATGTAATAGCGCCTGAATTGCAGTTAGCGCAAGTGAAAGCTATTGATCTCTACATAGAGACGAAACACCAGTTTCAGTATCCCACCACCCAAGGGCAACTATAAACATATATATCATGATTTTTTTTTTGAAAAATACGACACACGAAGTGTGGAGTTGTAACGCCCCACGCCCCAGTACAGATGGTATTGTCCGCTCTAGCCGAAACCACACAGTTTTGTCCTTTAGAGTGAACCAGATCAGACCAGTGAAAGTTGAGGCTGCGGGTGGCTTATACTTGACTCCACCGGATGTAATACCGTCTGAATTGCAGTTAGCGCAAGTGAAAGCCATTGACCTCATAGTTTTTTCCTTTAGAGCGAACCGGACCCGACCAGTGAAAGTTGAGGCTGCGAATGGCTTATACTTACTCCACCGGATGTAATAGCGCCTAAATTGCAGTTAACGCAAGTTAAAGCCATTGATCCCTGCATAGAGATGAAACACCGGCTTCAGTATCCCACCACCCAAGGGCAACTATAAACATATATATCGAGATTTTGTTTTCGAAAAACATGACACGAAGTGTGGAGTTGTAACGCCCCATGCCCCAGTACAGATGGTATTGTCGTATCCCACCACCCAAGGGCAACTATAAACATATATATCGCGATTTTGTTTTCGAAAAACATGACACGAAGTGTGGAGTTGTAACGCCCCATGCCCCAGTACAGATGGTATTGTCCGTTCTAGCCAAAACCACACGGTTTTGTCCTTTAGAGCGAACCGGACCCGACCAGGGGCCACTTCCCAGAAGGTCACCCATCCCAAGACTTCCCTGGCCCGAGCACGCTTAACTACAGAGTTCAAAATCTTCTGTAGTGCCGATTCACTTAAAAGGCGCATCTGTAATTGAGGGTGGTATCATTACATTTATAATGCAATTCGGTCTTCTTTTGGAATGTGTTCCGAAGATTCCCCATTGTTTTACAGTGGGTCCCACGGACTCAAGAGGTGGCCTCCGCCCCCTTAGCATGACAATTGGAGTGGCACCTTGTTCCATGTGGCACTTTGTTCCGTGAGTAAGAACCTGGTCCTGACATTCTCCCCACCTTTCAACAATGGTTCATCCTCGAACCATAAACCTACTACCGAGGCTCCTGCATGGGCCACCATAAATGTAATGCCCGACGTTCCAGTACAGATGGTATTGTCCGTTTTGGCCAAAACCGCACGGTTTTTTTCCTTTAGAGCGAACCGGACCGACCAGGGGCCACTTCCCAGGAGGTCACCCATCCCAAGACTTCCCTAGCCCGAACACGCTTAACTACGAAGTTCTCAAGCTCCTGTAGTGTCGATTCACTTAAAAGGCGCCTCTGTAATTGAGGGTGGCATCATTGCTTTTATAATGCAGTTCAGTCATATTTTGGAATGTGTTCCGAAAATTCCCCATTGTTCTACAGTGGGTTCCACGGATTTAAAAGATGGCCCCCGCCCCCTTAGCATGACAATTGTCGTGACACTTTGTTCCGTGTGGCATTTTGTTCCGTGAGCAAGAACCGGGTCCCGACATTCTCCTCCCCTTTGAACAATGGTTCGTCCTCGAACGACAAACCTACTACTTAGGAACCTGCATGGGTCACCATAAATGTAACGCCCGACTCCCCAGTACAGATGGTATTGTCCGCTTTGGCCGAAACTGTACGGTTTTGTCCTTTAGAGTGAACCGGACCGGACCATGGGCCACTTCCCAGGACGTCACCCATCCCAAGACTTCCCTGGCCCGAGCACGCTTAACTATGGAGTTCTCAAGCTCCCGTAGTGCCGATTCACTTAAAAGGCGCCTCTGTAATTGAGGGCGGCATCATTACATTTATAATGCAGTTCGCTCCTCTTTCGAAATGTGTTCCGAAAATTCCCATTGTTCTACAGTGGGTCCCACAGACTCAAGAGGTGACCCCCACGGATTCAAGAGGTGGCCCCAGCCCCTTTAGCATGACAATTGGCGTGGCACTTTGTTCCGTGAGCAAGAATCGGGTTCCAACAGAAGTGGAAAGAAAAAAGTCCCACCGGACGTGCCAGAATCTGTTTACCGCCAAAAAACGAGACGAACTGGGATAGAACGCCTTTTCTGAATTTGGGGGCAGATACTATATGGAACATATTCACCCACCTCTCTAAAGATACCGAGTTGATTTATGACACCGTATATTGGAGGTTTGGATGGATGCGACCGATATAGCTGAACTTTCAGATCCCCCCTCATTGATGAAGGGTTTATTGATTGTGGGGACACTTTTTCCTGCAGGCGCAAGCCCCTGCAGATAATTACGTAATCGCCAAATTATAACAACTTTCTATACTCCAAGTCGGCTAATTTATGTCGTCGCCCGTACGGCGCGGATTAGTCCAAATCCGTATATATTATATTTGGTGTTTGGATCCACTTTAGTAGTAGGGTTTACTAACGTTGGTGAATTTTAGGCAACGTTTCTCATATGAATGAGGTCCGTCAGCTCAAGGTATTTGATTTTGATCTAAGACTCATTAGTCGTATTTGGAACTAAGATCAACGTAGAAACAGTGAGCATATGGGCTCAATTAATCATATGTAAAGTTTTTGGGTAGGCTTTAATACCGGTGTAAGTGTATGGTGCTCCTTGCCATGACTACTATGGATTTGCGGAATCAAAAACTTTAAAAATCTTGAGCACAATACACTAAAACCCTAGAATACAAGCCCAAATACTACACTAAACTAACACTAACTAGAGTTTCAGCTACTAGGTTAGTGTAACAACTTTTGTAGATGGTCTTTCGGGTCTTAAAAGGTTCACTCCTCAAGCTTATAGATATTCAGATCGAGCTCTCGAAGTCGAACTTCCCACGTCAAAGACGATCCACCCAAGAATCCCGATTCAAGTGATAACTTCAACCGAAGCAACTAAAGATCAAGTCTTGCTAGGACAAGATACTTAGGAAAGTGTAGTTTATAAAATAAGATGCTCTCTTTTAATCCTCAAAACTCAAGAAGAGAAAATGAGGAAGAAGATAAAGGAGATGGCAACTAGAGAAATATCTTCACCTGATGAAAAATCAACCCTCACTAAAATATCTCTTACTCACTCTCACTTATCTTTTCAAAGCAAAAACAAAAAGAGTGGGTGGGCCAGTGACTCACAAGGGTGAGCCATAAGCCTACACACTTCTTCATTAATGATGAAGAAAAGAGTGAGAGAGTGTATCCACCTCACCATGATATACATACACATACAAATACTTGTATGTGTATAATCAAGTATACAAAAACCCGTACTTATAATAAATACGAATACCGTATTTCTACTAAAATACGAATACCGTATTTGTACCGAAAATACAAAATACGCGTATTCATATTTAGAAATAAATACATGTATTTGTATCAAAGCACAAATACCCATATTTATACAAATATACGTATTCATATAAATATCGTATTCGTGTTAAAATACAAATACCCAAAAAAGAGCAATATAATACCAGCATCAAAACTGGCTGTCTTTCAAACCTGCTAGTACTACTAAACCGTCTGATTAAAGCACGTGTATAAATACACGTGTTCAATCGAACACCCGAGCGTACTGAAATACGTAAACTCCACCGTTTCGCCTGAACTGGGAAACCCTCTGTGTGGGACTCTAAAAACTCGACAATACGCTGGCAGTGGGTTTATCCACAAGCATGTTAGTGTCACTAGCTCTACGTAACGGTTACACAGGTATCTGCCGAAAGGAAGATCGACAAGAGAACTTGTCTGAATCCGTGCTGAGCCTATAGGTGACATTTTCCGTACAGTCCGATTTTTTCGTCTAAGAGTATCGCATATCGGGCCTAGGGGGTGGTAAACGTCAGGCCCCTAATAGCGCGAAAAGTCATGTCGGTGTGGAGCCCAATACAACCTGAGAAACTACTGGTGTACCTACCAGTAAATCTCATTTGCCCTGACCAGGGACCTTTAGTATTGGCCAACCGTACACAGCACGATATTAATTCTCAATATCGGGAGAGACAAATCCCTTCTATTCCCTACTGCTTCCAAGTGCTTCGGGACTGTACCCAAGTACTACTTGTTTGCACGACTCATTAGGTAGGGTAGTAATCTAAGTACATTGGGAACACGCTCGAGACGAATAGTGATGCTAAGTCAACGGACTAACCTGTACTCATGTCACCGGAGAACTGCTATCCGACGATAAGTATAATACCAACCAGCAGTTCCCAGCGAGTCCGTCCAGTGTAAATCATAACCCAATGAGCACCTGTATACTATCTTTGGTACCGTATACCAATGGTTGCGGGATGTTCATCACAGAAAACTGCATTTTATACCGCCCATTCTTATGCTCGTTTGTTTATAGGCAGGTGCTTTTAATCCGTGTTTGCTACATATTTACAGGCTACAGGTTCCTAGTCTAAAATAACGCAAATAATACAAAATCTTTACTGTTACGCTAAAATCCAGGACATCTGTTGCCAGCAGAAAAAAGCCGGGTTCCGATCATCCGTATCCGTCCAGTGCCGCGTACCTGTTCCAGAGACAAGACAAATGACAGTGGTCATTCATGTCTCAGACAAGCACAAAGCACGAGAGGGGCAGCACAAAGCACGAGATGGTCAAACACAAAGCACGAGAGGGACAAGCACAGAGCACGAGAGGGAATGGTGCATTCAATGCATAAAGTGTTGATTCAAAAATTCAAAAATTCAAACTTCCCTCCAAATTTTGGATGCATTCAAATTCAAATTAAAGGAAATGTCTCTTTCTTTGCCTATAAAAGCAAACCAAGGGCAAAGAAGAAAGAAGTCCAATTTTGCCATACATTGTATCATTCTTTTGCTTAGCTTCCCCTTGAGGTCCTTGCCTTCTCTTGATCTTTCAACCTCTTCATTGAGCTTGAAGGTTTAAGGGTTGGTTATTGATCTCAAGGGTTGTATCATCTTGGAATCAATAAAGTCTTCTCTTTTGTGCTTCATTCACCATGAGTTCTTTGCCTCTTCTTGATCTTGCAACCTCTTAATTGAGCTTGCAAGTTTAAGATTTGGTTATTGAACCCATGTCTTGTATTTGGTTCTATGGTTCTTATTGTTATTTTCTTGCTTATTTATTTCTTGCTTTTTATTACTTGCAATTTATTTCATGCACTTAAATTCCTTGCACTTTAATTACTTGTAATCTTTTCTTTTCTTTTCTTTGTTCTTTTCTTTTGCTCTCTTTTGTTCATTTTGTGAATGAATGTAATTATTATTGTTAAGAAGAAATACGATATTATAAGTTAAAGATTTTCTTTTCTCTTTTCCTTTTCCCGTTATTTTCCATTGAACTCCGCCCACACCATACGCAAGCGCTCCGTTAGGCACCCTACCCTGACAAGGTAACGGTGATTCCTAACCGCGACCGGTTGCGTTCGGTTTGGCCGGAGGCGAAAGCAAGAGACAAGAACGGAAGGACAAGGGTAAATAAGCCGTATTCCACGAATACCGCGCTTAAATCCCCTAATCCACGTTGTTGCCGATTGCTTAGCTTCAGTTGGTCAAGACTCGGCTCAAAGGTTTTGAGTACGGATTTCTTTAGCTTATAATCTCGTATCTTTTCTTAACAACTTTATACTTGCAAATAAACACATAGGTTAGTCTGAACAAACATACTGATTCTTTATTGACTCGTCTAAGACAAGAAGGTAAGATACCACCATCTCCCTGTGGACCGACCCGTGCTCAACCGGCTAGCTGCAAAGCGACACCGTCCTGATCGCGGTTACACTTAAATTCTTTGAACATCCGACACGCCAAAAGCGTGCGATCACGGGACAGGCCATTTTCCTTGACGGGGATACGAAGTATATACACTAGTCTATTCTGGAGTATCGATACCCTGTCTCGATAATCCTACGACTAGGGACAAGGTTTAAGGATGTGCTTATAGACTACCCAGCCCCCACTAGCGTGACTACCATCACAACGCTGGTAGTCAAACAAAGATCCTAAGGACTCTATCAACATGTATTAGCGATACTTTAAAAGAAACATATATACATGTTAAGATAGACTCAAACCAGATAGCATACTATCATATTGAGCAAGACTGTTATATATCTATATATATCCTAAGCTTTCAAAATGTAATATACAATTCGGTACTATACAATAATGGACTCTAGGGCATATATCACTAACACAATCTTCCACCAGGATTGTCCTTGGTAACAACTCGTTAACTCGACCACCACCCGGTGACAGTCGACGGCAACCATCTACCAACAATCACTGTCAACAAACACCGGCCACTAATGACCGCTGTAGTCCGCCGATAACCATCACCAGTAATTGTTGGCCGACGATCGTCTGTCGATGACCGCCGTTGGCCACAGCCGGAAAGTGCTCACCATGTTAGGCAGCTGCCTAACCTCGCTTACAAGAATAAGGATTCACGCCGGTTTCATTTAACTTTTGCTTCAGGACTAACAATACTGATGTTAGAATATAAAAACATATCTTTGGCGCATCAATTCTCGTCACAATAAGTTTTGATGCATCGGTAAAGACATTTATGATATGGTTAGGTAAAACTCACCGGAGTACATTTAAAGGGTGCTGGTTGAATAAAATTAGTTTATTGCACATGCAGTGCAGAGGAGATAATAAAATATTGGATGGTTATTTTTCTTGGGCTCGATAAATATAGTTTATTAGTGTTGTACAAAACTCTAGAATGAAAATTATTTATTATTTTTGGGTTTGAATGTGAATTCTAAAAGTTAATTAGAATGGAGAGAAGTTGTATATATTTTTTATTTTGTCGGTTAGGATGACACGACATATTCTAATTCATTATAAATGATTATTTTTTAAATTTTTTTTATTTCTTTAAAAGGTTAATATGTGAGTGAGCAAAATGAATTTGGCATCACTTGAAAGTTGCAATCATTCATTATATTAACAGAAAGTGGTATCAAAACTGAAATTTTCAAATTTTCCACTTTTGCCCCCAATTTTCTATTAGTTTGGATGTATGGAAAAAATCAACAAGTTTGCAATTTTGTTATTTTTATTAAGTAGTAAGGAAAAAATTATAAATTTCTCACTTTATTTACAATTGTGCTATCAACCCAAAACTTCTCTTTATTTACTATTATGCCATCAGCTCAAAGCCTTTTTAGGCTTTCACTAAAATACCAAAAGCTTTCGACATTTTAAAGGTAAAATACCGTGAGCTTTGTTGTTTAAAAATCAAGGATTTCATTTATCACCGTTAGATTTTCGCTAAAATACCATGGATTTTCGACTTGTTTTCATATAAATACCATAGATTTCATTTATTGCAAATAAATACCATAGCTTTCATCATTTTCTAGATATATACCATGAACTTTATTTATTACAAATAAATACCAAGACTTCCGCCGTTTTCTAATTTAATGCCATAGGTTTTGTTTAGCATAAATAAATATCACGATCTTTCATCGTTTTCCGTATAAATATCATGGGCTTTTGTAACAACTCCAATTTCAATGTACATAAAATTGTTCAAAAATTAATGTACAATTGGGGTATTTGCAATACTGTGAATGCCATAAGAATCTGTTTTGCTTTTGAATAGCAATAAAACACTTGTAACTCATTAGTAAAGCCTTGCACTGCTGTGACGTAGCCCCTGTGTTCGAATCCCCTCAGCCACATATTCATTTTATTTAATTTTCTTTTAATCTTTTAGAAGCTCAAGGGTCAACACGTGCACTACACGTAAAAATGAAGAGACACAGGATAATCAAACATGTGCACTGAAGTATACCAATCGACTCCGACATGTGGCACCAAGACCAACCCCATCCGCTGGTAAAGACCCGGCGGAATTCCTTATTTGGACGGTATCGCTGGTCCCCCCGTCGCTAATGCCCTGAATTTTTCCCCCTGCAACCCTTTGGCCTACCCCACTCCCCTAGGCTGTTTATCTTCTCTGCAATTAACCAGAGAATTTAAAATATCTCTTTAATCCCATTTTTAATACAAATTTTAATTCACCCATTCAATACACTAGACCTTAATTTCCTCTATAAATACCACACCATATTTCATCCCTCCTTACTTAGAAATTTCCTATCAAAACTCTGCCAAATCCTTAAGTCCTTTATTGTACAAGTGGAGTTAGCAAAAGGGTGAAGTTCCGGCGACGATGTAAGGAGATTCCGGCGATGAAACGACGCCCCGAAGCATTCCCTAGCTTCCTCTCCCTATTCCCTTGATCTCAAGCTAGTAAGTCCCTTCTTTCCCACCCATCTCAAATTCTAAAACTTTCAAATTCTAAAACCCGACGGAAGTGGAGTTAATCCGACTTCCGATTCGGTTTTTCCTTAAAATTCTAACTTTTCCTAATCAAGAAAATACCGTACTCTCATATCATATTTAACAAATATTAACAAACCCATTAAAATAATATTTACCTCAAAAGAAACATCTATGCAACTTTTATCGTATTTTTACATTAAAATACTATATACTTTAGTTACGACACAAAACAAAATAATACCTGTATTACCTTTAGATAACTCACGAGGTAATGACCCACCTCATCACAACACATATCTCTAATATAACACGATGGAAATTTGGGAACATAGTTATGGGATAAAACGACTTTACAAATAAATACCTTTAACTTACAAAACCATTTCTATAAAAAGATGTATTAAACAATTCCTTACAATTACGCCTCTACAACCCACATTTGGGGACCCCGTTCGGGATGGTGCGGATTATCGCACGTCCTCGGGCCTAGTAGAGCGAGATGCAGACCTCCGAAAGGAGCATTCGATCTCGATGGAATTTTTATGCATTTTTCTTTAGAAAATGAGATTTCTACAAGAAAATAAATAAAATTATTTTCATTAAATATATATATATATCTATTATTAATATATCTATTTTAATTATATAAATATTCCAAGTTTTCTAAAGGAATCACTATTACATGAAAATACCATCTAAATACAACACAATTCCAATATTTCAAGAAAATACCTTATACTATGAAAATTAGGTTCCACTCACTAGAAATTTCACATTTATAAAATATACATCTATGAAAACCCTAAAGACAATAATTAAATGCTTGAGGTGTATTTTGAAATTATACAAAAACTATTTTTACATAAAACCCTCTCAAGTTATACTATATTACAATAAGGACCCTATTAAACATAGGTTTAAGCGGGACCACTCTCTTGAGTCTCGGGGAGCCGGAGATATGGGTGCTTGCCTATCTAAGCTAGACAATCTAATAAACGGTGTTACCAACACGGTAATTGTCTTAGAAAAAGACACAAATCCTGCCGTCCATGTGCAGCAGTTACCGATAACATCAAAAACTAATTCAGGATTTCAAGTTCTTTTCAAAAGTGTCTGACTCAGACTGAGTCTCAATCTGATCAATCTGATTTGAATATGATTCAATTATATAACTACAATACAACATGAATCAATGAATCCGTCTATTCAATCTATATCAATATTGACTGAACCGAGCCATGGATATACTACGTCTACATGACTCCCCATTTAAATGGTTTCGGTAAGTCATCCATCTATATAACAAAACAATACAAATAATATAATCAAGACATCACGGGGTTTATAAGGGGTAGATTGGTACGGAAGGTGTTAAAAGTGGCACGAGACTGTAACCATAATACACCTAACCTAAATATCCAAAGCCGTTGTACCGTGGCTGAACGGTTCCTTGTACTCCGTATATCGTAGTCTCCGGAATAGTGAGACTCCTCTCGTATACACTGGCGTTTTCTGTACCAAGCTACAAACAACAGCGTTAACAATATAATCAAACATTATAAGATATACTCTCTCTCTGTCTATTCTATCTCTATTCATCTTTGGGACTTACCGAGCGATTGTTCGCTGACGACATTCCTTTTCTTCTTTCTTTGGAATGTTGTCAGGTGGATCGGACTCACTGGAGATCGAGCCCAACAGTGAGGACTTGGAGCAACTAGCCTTTGACCCGGAGCTCTAGATTACTTGTACATATTTTCATTCCTGTTATGCCATTGTTTAGGCATTGCTTTCATTCCATGTATTTACTTTTCATTTGTATTGTAAAAAGAATGTTAAATAAATACAGTTTCTGTTCATTTATATCTTGTCTCTTGTGTTCATTTTACTTTATATTGCTTAGATACGCTTAGTGTGTTTACTTCAGATTAAATACGTCGCGTGACCCGTCGCGTCCTCTTGCCATACACCGGGAAGCGGGACGTGACAGGTTTTGTTGGCGGCCCATGTAGGTCAGCTCTGTATCGAATATAACCGACGAATCGACGCACCGGCGCCTCCTACCGTTCCCTATTCCTCTCTTCTGATATCTAAACCCATAAGTCCCACCTTCCTCTCTCCTTTGCTACTCTAAAAACATCTTTTAATAAAACCCGACGGAATCGGAGTCAAACCGATTTCCGATTCGGTTTCTTTCTAAAAATCCCACTTTTCTTATACACAACCCTATTAAACTATTACATGTTGACTATTAATCATTAACAAACATGTTGAACAAGTTTCATGACAATATAATTCATTTTGTAACTTTTATCATACTTTTTCACTAAAATACCATGTAGTTTCATTTCGACATTAAATCATCACAATCTTGCTATATCTTTAAGTATATCATGAGATAATGACCTATCTCCTTACAACACTCATTTGAAACATAGCACAATACTTTTTGTGAACATAGAATACGGGAAACGAACCTTTACATATAAATACCCTTTACTAATAAAACCATTTTTACATGATTTAGTATTTTTAAACGAATATTTGCAAAGCGCCGCTACAACCCATTCTGGGGAACCCGACTGGGATGGTGCGGATTATCGCACGTCCCTGGGCTTAGTAGTGCGAGATGCAGACCCCTGCAAGGGGCATTCGGTCTCGAAAGATTTACAAAATACAAAATCTTAAGAAAATGAGATTTCTAGAAATATAATATATATTAAATACTATATATATATATATGTATAATTAAAATATCTATTTTGTGATAATATAAATATTCCAAATTTTTCTAAAATCATAAGAGTCACTTCACATTAAAATACCATGAATTCCATACTAAGTACAATATTACAATTTAATACCCTATATTATGAAATTAGGTTAATCTCACTAGAAACATCACATATATAAAATCTAAATTTATTATAACTCTAAAGATGATAATTAAACACTTGGGGTGTATTTTGAAAGTTATACAAAAGTATTTTTACATAAAACCCCTCAAGTTCTATAAATTACCCTAAGGACCTTAGTAAACATAGGTTTAAGCGGGACTGGTCTCTTGAGCCTCAAGGAGCCGGAGATAAGGGTGCTTGCCTATCTAAGGTAGAAAATTTAACAAACGGTGTTATCAACACGGTAATCATCTTTGAAAAAGACACAAATTCTGCCGCCCATGTGCAACGGTTACCGATAACATCAAAACAATCAGGACTTCAATTTCTTTTCTAATTATTCTGACTCAGACTGAGTCTCATTAATAATCTGACTTGAATATGATTCAAGTATCCAAACTACAATTCAACATGAATCCATGAATCCATATATATTCAATCTATCAACCTATATAACTTGACTGAACCGAACCATGGATATACTTCCATTTACATGATTCTTCACTTACATCCATTTACATGATTCTCCAGTTACATCCATTTACTGATATCATAGTTTCGGAAAAGTCATCTATACAATTTTCAAGACAATACAATACAATACAATACCATCAGTGCAATCATTACTATCAATACAATAAATACACGGGGTATTGGGGTAGTTCATTCATGAATCCAACAGAATCTCAAGGGTCCCCCTAGATCATGAATCCATGTTTACTAACACAAGCAAGCTATTATGAGGGCCCGTGTTTCCATGCTCCTGGATTACAGCCTGTTGAGTTTGGAATACTTCGACGACGGTCGAAGTCCCGTTACTAACATTTGATTCGGGCCCGTGGTTCCCTACCCCTGGATTATAGCATGTTGGGTTTGAGAACACTCTTGAGATTGGTTGACATTCACTCTTGAACTTACGATAACAACAACATTAATACTACATACAATAATATAACAATATAATACAATTTTAAAAGCTACCTTCTCTTTCTGTCTATTCTAGTTCTCCTTTATCTTTGGGACTTACCGAGTGATTTGTTCGCTGACGACATTCTCTTCCTTCCTCTTTGAATGTCGTCAGGTGATTCGGATCTTCCAGAGATCGAAACCAGCGCTGAAGATTTGGACCTGTTTGCTGAAGACCCCGAGCTCTAGCTTCGTTGTACACATTTTTTTCCACTACTTTACATTCCGTTATGCCACTGTTTAGGCATCGCTTTATTCCATGTATTTACTTTTCCATGTATTATAAAAAGAATGTGAATAAATAAAGTTGCTGTTTATTATATCTTGTCTCTTGTGCCTTTATATTTATATTGCTTAGATACGCTTAGCGTATTTACTTCAGAGTAAATACGTAGCGGCCTCATCGCGTCCTCTGCCCGTACACTGGGAATGAGGCGTGACAGGTTTTGTTGGTGGCCCATGCAGGTTTGAGTTGTATGGAACCTTACCATACAGTTCTGTTCTGTGTGAACAACCTAAGCAATATAACACAAGAAACAACAATTAAAACATTCTTTACAATCCATACACCTTGAATCTTATTATTTCATATTCTTTGAATCATATAATTTGAATCTGTCCTAACCTAAATTTTTCTTTCAAGGTTATGGATTCCCCAAACAACACCAGCACCAACTTCAACAACACACCTCCACCACTACAAATTACACCTGCCGTAGCTGCTCCGATCAACAAGCAAACAGTTCTGCTTGAGGCAATCTACAGCCTCCTCGAGGGACAGCAGCAGCAGACTGCTCTTTTAATTTACCGTCCCGAGGCAGAAACACCTGGGGTGAAGCAATTCAGAGTTTTGCACCCCAAACAGTTTACAGGAAAAGAGAGCCCACTGGAAGCTGAGGAATGGGTTTAGAGCATCGAAGATGATTTGGCAGCCGGAGAAGCTGAGACGGTTGGCCAAGATAACCCTGATAATTCTCTTCAACCTTTTCAAACCCTGGTATCACTTTGCTATTTTTCATACACGATCAGTACTTCAGTCACCAAACTTTCCTTGAATCTGTTACACTTTCCTTTTACAAATTTCGAGGACGAAATTTTTATAAGGAGGGTAGAATGTAACAGCCCTATCTTTCTATACAACTTTCTGTACAATTTTATTTTTTTTTTCAAAATTAAAGAAATGGTTATTTTTGCCTGAGCACAGCTTATAAGTTTGTTTTGCTTTTTAATAGCAAGCAAGAGCTTGTAGCTCATTGGTAAGACTTTGTGCTGCTGAACTAAGCCACTAGAGTTCAAATCCCACACCCCACATTATTTTTAATATTGTTTTATTTTGAATTTTTAGAATACCAAGGGTTTACATGTGCATATCTCACAAAAACCCCACTACACCTTGTAAACTAATTGCACCAGTGAGATAACCAATCGACGGGGAACCAAATGCTCGCCGGGATCGGCCGGCGACTCGGCTGACTCGGGCCGGCGCCGCCGGCGGGACTCGGCCGGACCGCCGAGTCCCCAAAATGAAAATTTTGGCTTTTCACATCCTTTGTACCCCTGTATGGTTTAAATGTGCAGACCAGTACCAGAACCCTTTTGAAACACCAATTACTCTATTTTATTACATTTTATTATATTTTTTTCAATTAAACCTTTCACCTAACCCTAACCTTAGCCTTACCCTATAAATACAACCCCTAGACACACACCCCTCACTCTAAAATTCTGATCAAAACTCTCAAGAAAACTTTAGAAAATTTGTGTACAATTTAAGCTCGCAAAAGGCGAAAACTTCGGCGATATTCCGACGACGACTCTAGGAGCTCCCGGCGACGAATCGATGCACCGGCGACTCCTACCGTTCTCTCTTCCTCTCTTCTGATCTCTAAACCCATAAGTCCTACTCTCTCTCTTCTTTGCTACTCTAAAAACATCTTTTAATAAAACCCGACGGAATCGGAGTCAAACCGATTTCCGATTCGGTTTCTTTCTAAAAATCCCACTTTTCTTAAACACAACCCTATTAAACCATTACATGTTTACCATTATTCATTAACAAACATATTGAACAAGTTTCATGACAATCTAATTCATTTTGTAACTTTTATCGTACTTTTTCACTAAAATACCATGTAGTTTCATTTCGACATTAAATCATCACAATCTTTCTATACTTTTAAGTAGATCACGAGGTAATGACCTACCTCCTTACAACACTCATTTGAAACATAGCAAAATACTTTTTGTGAACATAGAATACGGGAAACGAACCTTTACATATAAATACCCTTTACTAATAAAACCATTTTTACAAGATTTAGTATTTTTAAACAAATCTTTGCAAAGCGTCGCTACAACCCATTCTGGGGAACCCGACTGGGATGGTGCAGATTATCGCACGTCCCTAGGCTTAGTAGTGCGAGATGCAGACCCCCGCAAGGGGCATTCGGTCTCGAAAGATTTACAAAATACAAAATCTTAAAAAATGAGATTTCTAGAAATATGATATATACTAAATACTATTTTTATATATATGTATAATTAAAATATCTATTTTATGATAATATAAATATTCCAACTTTTTCTAAAATCACAAGAGTCACTTTACATTAAAATACCATGAATTCCATACTAAGTACAATATTACAATTTAATACCCTATATTATGAAATTAGGTTAATCTCACTAGAAACATCACATATATAAAATCTACATTTATTACAACTCTAAAGACGATAATTAAACACTTGGGGTGTATTTTGAAATTTATACAAAAGTATTTTTACATAAAACCCCTCAAGTTCTATAAATTACCCTAAGGACCCTAGTAAACATAGGTTTAAGCGGGACCAGTCTCTTGAGCCTCAGGAAGCCGGAGATATGGGTGCTTGCCTATCTAAGATAGACAATTTAACAAACGGTGTTATCAACACGGTAATCGTTTTTGAAAATGACACAAATTCTGCCGCCCATGTGCAACGGTTACCGATAACACCAAAACAATCGGGACTTCAATTTCTTTTCTAATTATTCTGACACAGACCGAGTCTCATTAATAATCTGAATCGAATATGATTTAAGTATCCAAACTACAATTCAACATGAATCCATGAATCCATATATATTCAATCTATCAACCTATACAACTTGACTAAACCGAACCATGGATATACTTCCATTTACATGATTCTCCAGTTACATCCATTTACATGATTCTCCAGTTATATCCATTTACTGATATCATGGTTTCGGCAAAGTCATCTATACAATTTTCAAGACAATACAATACAATACAATACCATCAGTGCAATCATTACTATCAATACAATAAATACATGGGGTATTGGGGTAGTTCATTCGTGAATCCAATAGAATCTCAAGAGTCCCCCTAGATCATGAGTCCATGTCTACTGACACAAGCAAGCTATCATGAGGGCCCATGTTTCCATGCCCCTGGATTACATCCTGTTGAGTTTGGAATATTTCGACGACGGTCGAAGTCCCGTTACTAACATTTGATTCGGGCTCGTGGTTTCCTACCCCTGGATTACAGCCTGTTGGGTTTGAGAACACTCTTGAGATTGGTTGACATTCACCTTTGAACTTACGATAACAATAGTATTAATACTAAATACAACAGTATAATAATATAATACAACTTTAAAAGCTACCTTCTCTTTCTGTCTATTCTAGTTCTCATTTATCTTTGGGACTTACCGAGTGATTTGTTCGCCGACGACATTCTCTTCCTTCCTCTTTGAATGTCGTCAGGTGATTCGAATCTTCCAGAGATCGAGCCCAGCACTGAAGATTTGGACCAGTTTGCTGAAGACCCCGAGCTCTAGCTTCGTTGTACACATTTTTTTCCAGTACTTTACATTCTGTTATGCCACTGTTTAGGCATCGCTTTATTCCATGTATTTACTTTTCCATGTATTGTAAAAAGAATGTGAATAAATAAAGTTGCTGTTTTATTATATCTTGTCTCTTGTGCCTTTATATTTATATTTCTTAGATACGCTTAGCGTATTTACTTCAGAGTAAATACGTAGCGGTCTCGTCGCGTTCTCTGCCCGTACATTGGAAAGCGGGGCGTGACAGGTCATCTGCAGCAGAGAATTCTATGCTGACTTCAAGGTGCTGGACATACCGAACTTCGACGTCGTCTTGGGTATGGATTGGCTCGGAACATTTTATGCTACCATTGACCGTCGTCAAAGGAGGGTGGTATTTGAGATTCCAGAGCATCCGGTCGTCTATTTCAAAAGTGGAGATCGTACCTGGAGCCAAGTACATACAAGGCGAAACCAAAGAAGGCAGTGATTGCAGCAATTCAAGTGGAGGAAGGATCAAAGCCAGAAATAGTTCGAGAGTTCGACAATGTGTTGCCTGAAAACATATCAGGTTTGCCTCCTGATCGAGCTCTTGAATTCAGAATTGATTTAGTACCAGGAGCACAACCGGTGATCAAAGCATTGTATCGGTTAAGTCTGGAAGGTTTGAAGGAAGTCCGAACTCAGTTGGACGAATTATTGGCGAAAGGATGGATTCGTCCCAACACTTCAAGTTGGGGATCACCTGTTCTGCTTGTGAAGAAGAAGGAAGGTTCATACAGAATGTGCATTGATTATAGAGCCTTAAACGAAGTAACAATAAAGAACAAGTATCCACTCCCTCTCATCGACGATTTGTTCGATCAGCTAAGTGGATCCTTCATTTTCTCCAAGTTAGATCTTCGTTCGGGTTATCATCAGGTGAAGGTCAAAGAATCTGATATCCATAAAACGGCATTCAAAACTCGCTATGGTCATTACGAATTTATTGTGATGCCATTTGGAGTGACCCATGGACCAGGAATATTCATGAACCTAATGAATTAAGTTTTTCGGGAGTACTTAGATAGGTTTGTTGTCATCTTCATCGACGACATCCTGGTGTATTCAAAGAGTCGGAAAGAACTTGCCGAACACCTACGAATTGTCCTAGAAACTCTATGACAACATCAAATCTATGCCAAGTACAACAAATGCGAGTTTTGGCTAGACCAAGTTAGTTTTCTTGGACATATTGTATCAGGTGATGGAATCTTTGTGGATCCAGCGAAAGTTTCAGCAGTAAGCGAATGGTCGACACCAAAGTCAGTGAAGGACATTCGAAGTTTCTTGGGTCTAGCTGGATATTACAGAAGGTTCATTGAAGGATTTTCGAAGATAGCAACACCCCTGACCAAGCTCACACGTAAAGATAAGGAATTCGTGTGGTCAGAAGCATGCGAATACGCTTTTGTAGAACTCAAGTCAAGATTGACATCAACACCTATCCTTGTCATACCGGACCAATCTGAAGGTTTCGTAGTGCATTGTGATGCATCCGGTAAGGGATCAGGATGCGTTCTACATCAACATAGTAAGTTTATGGCTTATGCTTCAAGACAGATGAAGATTCATGAGCGCAATTATCCGACGCATGATTTGGAGTTGGTAGCCGTAATCTTTGCTCTTAAGATTTGGCGCCATTATCTTCTTGGTGAACGAGTGGACATATACACAGATCACAAGAGTCTGAAATATGTGTTTACTCAGAAAGAGCTTAATATGCGGCAGAGAAGATGGTTAGAACTTATGACGGACTTTGACATCAACCTGCAATATTACCCAGGGAAGGTGAATGCAGTACCTGATGCCCTTAGTCGCTAACCATTAGCATTGAATCTCGCCGCATAGTGGAAGCTTCAACAAGACTTGCATCAAATGGAGATTGAAGTAGTCATGCCAGGTAACGCTTTAAGTTTGATGAACTTACAAGTTCAATCTATCATTGTCAATCAGATCAAAGCAGCTCAAGCAAGTGATGCTAAGTTGCAAAAGATCAGAGAACAAGTAGAGAATGGACTTAGAACAGACTTCATCATCCATGAAGATGGATCTTTGAGATACGACAGTAGATTGTGTGTACTAAAAGGTTCTGTGCGAGAAGAGTTGATGAAAGAAGCTCACAGCTCTCCCTACTCAGTACACCCTAGAGTTACAAAGATGTACAAGGATCTATGTCAAAATTACCGGTGGCATGGAATGAAGCGTGAAGTAGCCAGAAGTATCGCTAAATGCTTGGTGTGTCAGCAAGTAAAGGATGAACATCACAGGACTGCTGGATTACTTCAACCATTACCTATTCCGGAATGGAAGTGGCAATACATCATAATGGATTTTGTGACTGCACTTCTTCGCAGCACAAAGGGTAATGATACAGTATGGGTTATTGTGGAACGACTCACAAAGTCGGCTCACTTCATCCAATTTCGAGTTGGCCAATCTACCGAGACTCTAGCAAAGAAGTACATAGAGGTAAGAATCTAAGTAAGATTTTAAACTCTTCAAATATGTACTATCTCTGATACCCATGAACTCATACAGGAAATCATGAGACTTCATGGAGTACCGGTCTGCATCGTCTCCGATCGTGACACTAGGTTCCGATCACATTTTTGGCAAAGTCTGCAAGCGAGCTTGGGAACAAGTATGAATTTCAGCACGGCTTATCATCCATAAACAGATGGTCAGTCTGAGCGAACTATTCAGATCTTAGAGGATATGCTCAGAGTGTGTATGCTAGACTTAGGAGGGTCGTGGGAAGATCACCTACATCTTGTGGAGTTTTCATACAATAACAGCTACCAAGCAAGCATAGGAATGACACCTTTTGCACCACTTTATGGAAGGAACTGTCGATCGCCATTAAGTTGGGACGACATCGGAGATAGAGAACTCCTTGGACCTGAGATGATAGTAGCAACTGTTAACGTAATTCGTACTATCAGGGAAAGAATGCGCATAGCCCATGATCGACAGAAGCACTGGGTTGATGCAAAGCGCCGTCACTTGGAGTTCCAACCGGGAAAACATGTATTTCTGAAGATATCTCTAAACTGTGGAGTGCTCCGTTTTGGAAGACGGGGTAAGCTTAGTCCAAGGTACATTGGACCGTTCGACATACTCGAACGAGTCGGTGAAGTGGCTTATCGTTTGGTACTTCCACCTTCATTGGAAGGAGTGCACGATGTGTTCCATATATCCCAACTCAGAAGGTATGTGAGTGACCCCAGCCATATTCTTGATCATTCCGAGCTCACTGTGCACCCAGACTTATCCTGTGAGCACTAACCTGTTGAGATCCTGGATAGAAAGGTGAAGTCACTTCAGAACAAGGAAGTCAACTTGGTCCGAGTGATGTGGAGAAAAGAAACCCCGGGATAATCAACATGGGAAAGGGAAGATGAGATGCGTGGAAGATATCCTCATTTATTTGTAAACTAGTCCTTAAAATAAATTGTAAATTTTGAGGACGAAATTTTTGTAAGGAGGGTAGACTGTAACAACTCCAATTTCAATGTACATAAAATTGTCTAAAAGTTAATGTACAATTAGGGTATTTGCAATCCTGTGCATGCTATATGAATTTGTTTTGCTTTTGAACAGCAAGAAAACACTTGTAGCTCATTGGTAAAGCCTTGCACTGCTGTGACGTAACCCTTGTGTTCGAATCCCCTCAGCCACATATTCTTTTTATTTAATCTTTTAGAAGCCCAAGGATCTACATGTGCACTACACGTAAAAATGAAGAGACACAGGATAATCAAACACGTGCACTGAAGTATACCAATCGACCCCGACACGTAGCACCAAGACCAACCCTATCCGCCGGTAAAGACCCGGCAAAATTCCTTATTTGGCCGGTACCGCCGGTCCCCCCGTTGCTAATGCCCTGAATTCTTTTCCCCCTGCAACCCTTTGGCCTACCCCACTCCCCCTAGGCTGTTTATCTTTTCTGCAATTAACCAGAGAATTTAAAATATCTCTTTAATCCCATTTTTAATACAAATTTTAATTCACCCATTCAATACACCAAACCCTAATTTCCCCTATAAATACCACACCATATTTCATCCCTCCTCACTCAGAAATTTCCTATCAAAACTCTACCAAATTCTCAAGTCCTTTATTGTACAAGTGGAGTTAGCAAAAGGGTGAAGTTCCGGCGACGATCCAAGGAGATTCCGGTGACGAAACGACGCCCTGAAGCCTTCCGTAGCTTCTTCTCCCTCTTCTCTTGATCTCAAGCCAGTAAGTCCCTTCTTTCCCTCTCATCTCAAATTCTAAAACTTTCAAATTCTAAAATCCAACGGAAGCAGAGTTAATCCGACTTCCGATTCGGTTTTTCCTTAAAATTCTAACTTTTCCTAATCAAGAAAATACTGTACTCTCATATCATGTTTGACAAACATTAAAAAACCCATTAAAACAAGATTTACCTCAAAAGAAACATCTATGCAACTTTTGTCGTATTTTTACATTAAAATACCATATACTTTAGTTACGACACAAAACAAAATAATACCTGTATTACCTTTAGATAACTCACGAGATAATGACCTACCTCATCACAACACACATCTCTAATATAGCACGATGGAAATTTGGGAACATAGTTATGGGATAAAATGACTTTACAAATAAATACCTTTAACTTATAAAACCATTTCTATAAAAAGATGTATTAAACAATTCTTTGCTATTAAGCATCTACAACCTACTTTTGGGGACCCCGTTTGGGATGGTGTGGATTATCGCACGTCCTCGGGCCTAGTAGAGCGAGATGCAGACATCCGAAAGGAGCATTCGATCTCGATGGAATTTCTATGCATTTTTCTTTAAAAAATGAGATTTCTACAAGAAAATAAATAAAATTATTTTCATTAAATATATATATATATATATATATTATCAATATATCTATTTTAATTATATAAATATTCCAAGTTTTCTAAAGGAATCACCATTACATGAAAATATCATTTAAATACAACACAATTCCAATATATCAAGAAAATATCATATACTATGAAAATTAAGTTCTACTCACTAGAAATTTCATATTTATAAAATATAAATCTATGAAAACCCTAAAGACGATAATTAAATACTTGAGGTGTATTTTGAAATTATACCAAAACTATTTTTACATAAAAACCTATGTCTACGACCGAAAGCCGGGAAGACAAAAGTCTTGCCTGAATTTGGGGGCAGATGCTATTTGGTTTTGTCCGTCCACCTCTCCGTAGATGCCAAGTTGATTTATGACACCGTGTATCGGAGGTTTGGACGGATGCGGCCGTTGTAGTAGATTTCGTCAGATTCCCCCTCGTTTGCTAGGGGTTTTTGATTGTGGGGACGCTCTTCCCTGCATGCGCAAGCCCCTGCAGTTAATTACGTTACCGCGTAGAGGTAAACACTTTCTTCTGCTCCAGAAGGTCACTTCGTGTCGTGTATGTTTTTTTATTTTTGGTTGCCTGTGGATTGTATACGGAGACTAATTTATGTTGTCGCCCGTAGGGCGTGGATTAGTCCAAATCCGTATATTCTTAGATTCGGGTTTTGTTTGATTTAAGGATCGTTAATCTCGTTCGAGATTAAGATCAACTTAAATATTTGTTAATGATACGTTAGTCCGATCTTGGACTAATATATACTTAACGGGGTTTATGATTATTTTTGATCCAACAAAAGAGTATTTGGGCTCTATCGTTTTAGTTTAGGGACGTTACGGTCCGTTGATCACCATTTTTGGGATGATGGTTTAGTTTAAGAACGTTGCAGTCCGTAGTTTAGTTTAATGACGTTGCGGTCCATTGCTAGTTTTAAGGACGCTGCGGTCCGTTGGGATGTGCCCGTCAATTTGGGAGTGCACCAAAGAGTTATTGGTTATCGGGACCCACCACCTCTCTGAAGATGCCGAAGAATTACAACGACATTTATCAGAGGTGTGAAGAGATGTACCCTTGACCCAATGTCTGTTGGAAGATCAGTAGTCGTGTTCAGGACTAAGACCAATTTGGAAAATGATGAGCACATGGGCTCGGTTGCTTAGGAGTTTGGCCAACTTGGGCTCAGCCCACTTATTCTTTGTCATTTCCTTCTTAAATAAAGTGTTAAACATTTGCTTGGGCCTCGTCTTTTTTCTGTGCAAATAATGCTGAGCATTTATGTGGGTTATGATACTCACACTTTACTTTACTTTTCCCCTTTTATTTTTTTATGGGGTGTTGAACACTCTTTATGGCGCTGGGCTTTATTTGATGAATGCAGAGCACTTTATGTTAAACAGCGCCTACGTGAGGGGCACGTGAGGCGTTTGGCACTGAGCGTCAACTATTGAGTGCTAAGCACTCTTCATTTCAGCAGCGCCCTTGTGAGGGGCGCGTGAGGCGCTTGGCGCTGAGCGCCAACCATTGAGTGCTAAGCACTCTTTATTTGAGCGGCACCTACGTGAGGGGCACGTGAGGCGCTTGGCGCTGTGCGCCAACCATTATGTGCTAAGTACTCTTTATTTGAGTAGCGCCCACGTGAGGGGCATGTGAGGCGCTTGGCGCTGTTTCTTTCTTTGTGCATTTTTCTGAAGAGTTCAATTCTCTGTTCTCCCCTGGATCTTCGATCCCTAAGAATAAATTCATCCCCACGAGAATTAAATTCTCATTTGTGGGGTACTTGTCTCATGGATCTCAGATCCAGGGGAAAGAACTATGTTTTTATGAGGGTTAAACCCTTAGATATGCAGATGAGATACCCTGATCTCTATTGCTTTTATTTAACTCGAAGAAAGTTCTTCTTCTTTCTTCTATCTTAAAACTTTCTCCTTTTTTGTCTGTTTTTCTTTTTGAACTTGAAGTTTATGGGGAGGTTCCTCTTTACAAGACTTGAAGTCTCAGGTCCTTTATATAGTAGAGGCAAGTTTGTTAGTTAAAGAAATTTCTTATTGAGAGATCTTAATTGATTTGGGGATTTTATCCACCGTTGGATTTTTGATCCAAGGACTTCTGTTTTACAAAAAATATTTTTCTTGTTTTTAACAAGATTGGGGGAATATTTTCCCATACAGAGCTTATTCTGTAGCTTGGTGATTTTTAATCACCATTGGATTTTTAATCCAACGGTACTCTGTTTTACAGAGAATAATCTTTCTCGTTTTAGAAAGATTTGAGGAATATTTTCTCAACAGAATTTAATTCTGTATTTCGATAATTTATCATCTCCGTTGGATCTTTGATCCAATGGCAGAGAACTTTTAGTTCTGGCGCCGGTGCTCTCGTGCAAGGCACGTGAGGCGCTGCCTCAGAGTTTTTAACTCTTGGCGCTGGAGCCCTCGTGCAAGGCACGTGAGGCGCTGCCTCAGAGTTTTTTAACTCTTGGAGCTGGAGCCCTCGTGCAAGGCACGTGAGGCGCTGCCTCAGAGTTTTTAACTCTTGGTGCTGGCGCCCTCGTGCAAGGCACGTGAGGCGCTGCCTCTTTCAAATTTTGAATAGAGCATTGCTATTTTATTGGGGGGAAACAAATGCCCCCCACCGTTGCACTCATGTGGCTTACACGTGATTGCGGCGGTGACAGCTTTTCCACCGTTGGATCTTCTTGGAAGTTGAATCGTCTTCCCATGCCTATAAGTAGGGCCTTTGGCCCTTGAGATGACTGCTGCTCATCTTCTTTTGTTCTTCCTTCTTCTGAGAATTTAATTCTCCTTTCAGAGCTTAGATCTCTGCCTAAAGAAATCTTTTCTAGAGTTAGAACTTTGCCCAAAATTTTGGTAAGGATCATAATCGAACCCATTAATCAGAGCTTTGCTCTTCTTAGATCACAGATCTTTAAGATGTATTTTTAGGGTTATTTAACCCATTAATTAGAACACTGTCCATCTTCCATGAAGAACTCTTAGAGTTTGTTTTGCAGATCTTAAAGATCTTGGGATTTTACTCTATAAAAAGCTTTGCTTTTAAGGGTTCTGGTAGATTATACCATTATTTTTACAGAGCATAGCTCTTTAGAAAAAATTTTGGGGAATTTTATTCCATTCCTAATTAAAATTGACAGATGTGACATCTGTTTGCAGAGTACAGCTCTTGAGGGAGTTTAACTCCTTGGCTCATTAAATGAGAATCCTCTTATGATTTCACTCTTAATTAGTGACTGCCCCATCAATGATGGAACGTCATCTTGATTTTGTGGGTCACCCTTTGTCCCTTTCTTTTGCATTGCATTGCGGTATAATTTTTTTTAAGTACCAAGTGTCAGAATTCGGAATATAGCGTTGACAACTACTCCTTCGTCTCTTTTCGTGCAGGTACTATGGCTCTCGACTCTTCCTTCCCTTTTGTACGTTCTGAGAGCGCCTTTACTGATGCGCCCATGGATCGGGAAGTCTTCATGCTCATTAAAGATCACGATCCGGAGCAGAAATCTCTTCATCTATGGGGGTCGTGGTACAATCAGATTATCCAAGGTCGGCGCAGTTTTTCTTGTGCAGTACCCTCAGAGAGCATTTCAGCAATTCACTATGCCGACTCGTCTCAAGTGAATTACGCTATAGAGGAAGTCAACTAGATCTCGGAGGGTCGCCTTCAGCCTTCTATGGCTTCAATACCCGTACAGCCGCCGATAGCTTTGGATATCTTAGGGTGACGCATATGTCAAGGCGAGTCGTGCCCTTGGGGACAAGTATATATGATTGGTTTGACTCCTCGCCATTCAGCCAGATACCTGCAGTGGGCTCGATACATCCCGTCGGCCAAGAAGTCGCTGTTGCTGAAGCTCGGGTTGTACCCCGCAATTTATGCGTCTCTTTTCCAGTATCCCGTGCCTCATGTATGGTGGGTAAAGGCTTTCCTGGAGCAATGGAACATCCCGACTCACACCTTTCTTCTATCGGACCGGGAAGTTTCGATTTCCTTGGAGGAGTTCGCGGAAATTTCGGGCCTACCCATCAGAGGGGAACATTACGAGGAGATACTTCCCCCTGACGGGTACATATTCGCCACCAAGTCAGTAGTGATGGGCCTTACCCCGAAGAATGCCGTTCAACATCGATTCCCGAGCCCAATCAAGGTGTTGAAAATTTACGAGAGTCTATTTCTAGAGTCTGGGGAGGGGGAATGGAGTCAGCTTCACAGATTTCATCGCTCGCTTCCTTCGCCCAGCAGTCTTGTCAAAACAAGACGCGAAATTCGCCAAGCTTGATGACCCATTCGGCTTTGGTTTGGATAACCAGTCGACGGCGGAAGCGGATTTAAAAAATTTCTTTATTCCAGACACCCCCGTTGTCCCTTTTGCAGAACTTGCCGCTCCAGACGTCGATGAAGAGACGTTTTTTCTGGGGTTCATCAGCCTGTGGTTGAAATGGTTTGCGCTTCCGATGAACCCTCGCTACATGAGTCCATCTGTCTTTTATCCAGCTCACCGCATGGTTGCAGGGACGCGCGTTGCCGTCGGGATTGCAGGGCTAGCTCATCTATATCACGGCCTGAGCTTAGCAGCGGATACTACTCAACCAGGGGTAAAACCTGTACATCTTCCGTTGCACTACTTCATGTCCTAGGTCGAGATGCACATGCTTGGTGCTTTCGGAGTCCACAAACGGCCCCGCTTCTACGACAGCTATAACTTTCCCAGGGTCATGTTTCTAGTTGACGCTTCCGCATTAGATCCGTCGCAGCGAGAGGCTCGACGTCTAGTCCTTCACCCGCGTATGGTCGGAGATAGTATGACTTTTGTCGATAGAGTCTTAATTATCGGTAAGGAATCTACCAAGGCAGTGCAACCGCTGCGTGATACTTTAAAAGACGGGGCTCCAACGTTGAAGGCTCGGGAGATCCTGCACTTATATTCGATTAGGTCAGGATTTCTGGTGTTCAGGCAAGGCGCCTCGACATTGTTCATGAGGTATAACCCGCACCGTTTCGCTCAACAGTTGGGTTACAATCAGGGTGTTCTGCTCGAGGCTTTCTTAGCCGAGCCGGTTGCTACAGAAGAAGGTATCCGCAGCACGCTGCACCAATTAATGCGGCTAAATACGGGGTCTAACTTTCTCATCAGCGAGTCGAGCTACGTGCCGAAAGCTTCGAATGCCTACGTGGCGTGGTATCAGCATGCAACGGGTGCTGTTATCAGGGAAGAGAGGCGGCTATTACTTGATCATAAGGATGCTGTCCCAGCTGGTAATCCGGCAGTTCCTTTGAAGCAAAGGACCGCCGTTCGTCCCTCTTTAAGAGAAGTCGCTGCGGTTGTGGTCCCGTGCGCTTTCCCTGAGAAGTCTCCACCCTGTGTTCCCGTAGAAGTGGTAGCTGTAGCGTTCCCGGAATCTGGTGTTGGTACAGAAATTGGGACCCGTCGCCCAAAAATGCCTGTCAAGCGCAAGCTCTTGTCATCAGCCGCTGGTGTCCGCTCGCAGAAGAAGAAGAAGTCACTATTTTCTGCTGATGCCATATTTGCCCACGAGCTGCATACTCCCTATAGCGAGGGTTTGTGCGAGTACGGGACCAATGATGGTTTATTCATCACTCCTGCAGATGATACTGATCTTCAGGCTGGTCTTGCGGCTTCCGAGTGACTGGCTCGCGATGAAGCGACGCTGATCACTATTGTAAAGTCAGGTATACTTCAGTTACATTCTTCCACGGCTATCTCCTTTTTATTATGCTTCTACTGACGCTTTCTTCTTCAACAGGTATTTTTTGCCGAAGAGGCTCTCGCGTCTTCCCTTAAGAAGTTCGAAGGGGAAGAGAGGCCCCGCGCTTCCTTGGGCCTTGGTATAATTCAGTTCATTATGCCTTTATTCTTTTTATTCATCCTCTGACCCTCTCCTTTACTTTATTGCAGGGACTATCTCGACTCAGATTATTCTAAGTGTAGTGCCGATCCCAAGTAGCGATGCGGCAAAACTTCTAGAGCTAGCTACTGTGGCCCCGGCTCTCCCAAAGTCACTGCAGGAGGCTTTGCTGAAGCAGCCGATGATGGACGCCGTAACGGCTCTAGAGGCAGAGCTCAGTTTGGACGACGACGTCCCCTTGTTAGAGAACTTGAGGAGGTCATCTCTTACTGCCCATACCGAAAGGAAACGCAGGAAGCGCGCGGCGAGGGAACGCGATGCCATTTTGGCCGTAGGTGCAGGCTCAAGCAGCATTCCGCTTGCTGATACTCCTTCGATGGATGTTCCTTCTGCCCTGTCTACCGCCCGTACACAGGTTGCACGCGCTACTCGGGAAGAAACTGAAAAGCCGCTCCAAGGTGGCGTAACGCCCAGTATTTTACTAGAACTTGATCCTCGAATTTTGACATATACATTTTCTGCAGGGCTAAGTCTTGGCGATGGGCTGACGGGTGAAACTCTGGCGGTTACAATGCCCGAAGTTGCTACTCTCTCTCGGGAATCTGGGACTGTCCAGACCGCTGCTCTTTCTCCCTGCGACTCCTTGGTATCGGCGGGCGTCATAAACGTTACGACGGCCCTCGTTGAGTCAGGGGATGAAGCTATGGGCGCATAATCTATTCGTCCGAGAGAGAGTGAAGAAGCCGTTACATCTAGTGAAGCCTCCGTCACGGTTTTGGTCTATGACCTATTAGGTAGTCTTTGGGTCATTGTTTTTTGAGTTTCTCAATCCTGTTCAGCCCTTCTGATGATATTTCGTCTGCCTTGAGTATAGGTGCGGTGAACCCTGAGGCTGTGCCGTCTAAAGAAGTGTCGCCGGTTGCTGCTCTGACGGCCGCTGTCCCCTCGCCTTCTTCTGTGCCCTCTCAAATATTGGAAGGTATGGGTTTGTGACTTATTTGTTTTACTGTGGGTACCATCCTCCTTGTATTGACAGTATATTTTCGCAACTCAGCAGGAGGCCTTTCGACCATCTATACCAGGTGTTGAATCCGGATTTCTCCTTTCAGTCGGAAGTCGTCCCGCCTTCTGGTATTGGTTAGTATATTCTTCAACTGACGTCCTTTCCTTTTTTTTTTACGAATAAACGTATTTTTGCTAAGTTTTCTTCATGTTGATCATAGCGTCACGGGTCAGAGGAGGAGACGAGAGAATAGTCGTGCCTCCGGTACTCCCCATCTTGCCGCCTGTCACAGCAGGTATAATAGACTTCATTGCTGATGTGTTTTCTTTATTCCCCGAGTCGACATTTGACCCTAATTCATTTTGCTGCAATTGAGCCAGCTCCATCTCCTTTCGAGTCTCACGTTCCAATGCCTGTAGGGCCCTTTGCTAAACGCATATCAGGCGCCGCAAATAGCCGGCGAACGTTGAGCGAATTCATCGAACATCTCAATGCCGAGGCCCTCACTTCTGCTATGGATTTTGACATGGAAGTCAATCCAATGCTGGCGACACTCGTGAATTTCCATGATGAAGCTCTCGTCGGCTCTTGGGCTGATTACTGCAGAAAGATCAAGGCTTTCCTGCACGAGATTGAGCTCCAGCGTCCCGCTCCTGAATTATTGGCTCCGAACTCCCAGCGGGCTATATGGGTTGAGCATAGTGTTCCTTTCATTCGCCATTTTGAACAAGAGGCAACCCTGAAATGAAAGGAACACGAGGTGGCTTCCAGAGAATTCGTCCGATTGCGCGCCTAAATTGAAGCGAATGCTGCACAACTAAAAGCTGTTTTTGACAACCTCCAGGGATGTATTTCGGATGGGTTGACGCTGAGGCGGACGCTTGACTTCGCTGAGCGGGTCATGCAAGACTGCAAAGCTGCCATGCTAGAAGCCGATGGGAAGCTTTCATCCTGTTTATGGCAACGGGCTCAAGTTGAAGTGGAGTTGGCCATGGTGGCTGATTACGAGAAAGGATTGAGAGGAGCGTGCGAGCGGCTTGCTGATTTGTTGAAGACGCCTCCTCCTTAATAACCGCCTTTGTACCTCCCTCTTTTTTACTGACTGTAAACTTGTGATTTATGAATAACATGTATTCATTTTGATTCCTTCATGAAATGTATCTTGTATTCACTTGAATTCATGAATAAAAGATATATTTTATTTCATATTGGTATGTAACTCTGGCAAATGTGTCTTTTAGATACTCTATCTTGATCTTCTTGTAGGGCAGCGATGGCTTAGGAAACAGGTTCAGATCTGCCGCCTAAGACTTTTCAACTTTATGAGCCGTGAGAGTCTCATAAAGACTTTTCTCCCTACGAGTCGAGAGGATCCCGTAGGTGTATTTTCTCCCTAGAAATCGTGAGGATTTCTAAGTGTTCGTCGCCTCCGTGAGTCATAAGGATCTCACTCGGATATTTTTCTTTACGAATCGTGAGGACCAGTAAGTAGCTTCTTTATTTCATTGGCGAATGTGGCTTTGGCAAATGTGGCCCGTAGATAGTCCATCTTGACCTCCTTGTAGAGCAGCGATGGCTTCGGAAACAGGTTTGGATCTGCCGCCTAAGACTTTTCAACTTCGTGAGCCGTGAGAGTCTCATAAAGAATTTTTTTCCTACGAGTAGAGAGGATCCCGTAGGTTTATTTTCTCCTTAGGAGTCGTGAGGACTCCTAAGTGCGTTTTCTCTTGAGAATCGTAAGGATCTCACAAGAGAATTTTTCCCCTTACAAGTCGAGAGGACTCGTAAGTGGTTTTTTCCCTCCTTGACGATATTTGACTTTAGAGAGTATGGCCCGTGGATAGTATACAATAGTCAATCTTAGACCTCCTTGCAGGGCAGCGATGGCTTAGGAAACAGGTTTAGATCTGCCGCCTAATACTTTTCAACTTTATGAGCCGTGAGGGTCTCATAAAGAATTTTCTCCTTACGAGTCGAGAGGATCCTGTAGGTGTATTTTCTCCTTAGGTGTCGTGAGGATTCCTAAGTGTGTTTTCTCTTGAGAGTCGTAAGGATCTCACAAGAGAATTTTCCCCTTTACAAGTCGAGAGGACTCGTAAGTGGTTTTTTCCCTCCTTGTCGATATTCGAATTTGGAGAGTGTGACCTGTTCACATCATAATATTGTATTATTATATTCCCCATTCTTATTCGTTTTACAAATAAACAGGTGCTTTTGATGCATGTCTGCTACATGTTACAGGTTCTTGGACAGAAAACAGTGAAAACGATGTAAAGACGATGAAAAAGTGGACTTTAACCAATAAACAGAAGATCTTGATCAAGCCTACATAAGAAACAGTTCACAAAGCAAGGTTCAAGACGTCGACACAAAGCCACGGTTAAAGTCCACAACAATATTCACTGGAAAATCTGGAGAAGAAACAGAAGTCAATATGAGAGAAGACCGATGTAAAAAGGAAGTACAAGAAGGTCAGAGCCAGTACACCAAATGTGATGATGCAATCCTCTTGTTTGGCCGCGGAACCGCGGCCAAACCATGCCTTGGGCCGCGGTTCCGCGGCGGTGTTAAGGATATATGGGCCGAAAATTTTACCATAATTCAAGTATGCTTTGACCGGTCTTCCTGAGGGTTATTTTTGTAATTTCAGACATGCGAATCAAATGTAACCTAGGGTTTCCTATCCTCTATAAATAGAAACTCTAAAGATTGTAAACCCTATGCCTCCTTTTAAAAATAAATTCTAGAATTCTTTATGGAGAGCATCGGTGCCTCTCTTCAATTCAGAAATTCAGATCTGACAACCCTGCGTTGATGATTGGAGAAATGCATCTGTAAGTAGATTTAATTCCTTGCCCTAGTTTAGATTTTAATTCTTTGCCCTAGGTAGATTTAATTTCCTTGCCGTAGATAAATTGTTTAGAGTTAGCTTTGGGGAAGGATTTTGAGAGATGAGATTTCTCATCCCTTTCTTACCCATAATATATTTTCAATAGGACTCCATGCATGCACGCACACACCGCGCCCTACGGCACCCTATCCCTCGAGATAGCGGTGATACCGTAGTATAAAGGCCCGGTTGCGCGCGTTTTCTATGGAGGTTAGGGTAAGGATCTCTAAAGGAAGGACAAGAACCTAGAGAAAGGAACACTTTCCCGAATGGATCTAATCCCCTTTATTGATAATTACCATAACTCCTCATAGATCTTCATTCGGGTATAGAAAGCGTTGAGATTTATTTGCATTTCCAAACCATCCCTAAACCTAACCCTAGCAAGACTAGATCTAGATAATCGTAGTATAGAATAATTAGGTTTTTAGATTTAATAATCAATCCGAACACCCTCCGGAATTAACTCGTAAGAGCGATTAGGAGATTCACAAAATCCCTGTGGACCGACCCGTACTCACCGGCTAGCTTCATGCGACGCCGTTCTTGATTGCGGTAATAGATAGTTTTCGAGATCAAATCAAATGGCGCCGTTGCCGGGGATGGCGTGTCATTTTCTTTTTGCAATTTCGGGTTAATATAAAATTAAAAAATCATAAAAACTGAAAAATCAAAAAATATAAAAATTTATCATCTTTGTATTTTGTGAAGGGTATTTTTTGTTTGAATTTTGCAGGATAGACAATCTAGACGGATCTGGAAAAATACAGAGTTCGAAACAGAAAAAGATATATCAGAACAGAAAGAGGTTGGAAAATCAGAACAACACAATTTTTTTGGAAACCTGAAGCCTCCGTACCGCCGCCATTCCGCCGCGCAAGCGCGCTCCCGCCGCTGAACCGCCGCGTCATGCTGACGTCATCGCGCGAAATTTTCACTGTTTGTTTCCTTTTTCCCCCCTCTGCAACCTAAAATATATCTTTTGTCAAATCTTTTGCAGGATTCTTTGCGCTTAAAAATCTTCCCCCTTCCAATAACAAATCTTGTGCAGGATTCTTTGCGCCGCGCATAAAATAAAAATCTTTGATTGCAAGTGATTTACTGTTTTGCATATCTTTAAAACTGACTTTAAGGGGCTTTTGGCCAATTCAGATTGGGTGGGGATTTCATCACCTTTCCCAGGACCCCAAAAATCACATAAGGCATATGCATTGACCATATATTAATTAAAAAATACTAGACTCAGCCCTAAGGACTTCGAGCTCAATAGGACAGAGGACTAGTTATAGGCATCAGCCGTTTATCCTAACCTAACTTTGCGGTGTCTAGGCAAGTGTGTCAAGGCAAGTGGTTACTTAATTAGGACCGCTACTTGTAGCGGGGAGCCTCCTACTTACCTGGCCGCAATTGGCGGTGAAGAGGCGGTTTGAGGTCCTATTTCTAGCCCTTTGGAACAGTTAGGAGCTGTCTAGCTGACCTAGGTGACCCTAGATCTAGGCCTGATTGTGCATTTCTGGTTGATTGCATTTGTGTCTAAGCCCTTTATCGAATTTTTTTTTTGCAAAACAAATAAAAAAATAATAAGAGGAAAATTTTTATAAAAAGACTTGCAACGTTTGTCGCTTTGAAATCCTTGCACCCTAACCTACCTTCTTCATCTTCCCTTTCTTCTAACATGGGTACCTCACATAATAAATCACTTGCCGAACTTTGGTATCCCGAACCTAATTTTTCGTCGTACGTCAATTTGTTCGGTCAATTTAAAGACGATCCTTCCATGCCTAAAATATCTTTGAAAGATCAAATAGAAGCGTCTAGGAGAAACAGTTTGACTTTTCAACCCACTTTGTGTCAACCAAGTCAACCTTTACCACCTCCATATGTTGATACCACTTTTTCAAGTCCTGTTGTCACTCCTAAGCCGATGTCCATTGCTGAGCATATTGCTCAATCTCGCAGCCGATCTTTCACTCCTCTCCACTCATCTAGTTCTAGGGATCCACACGACTATTCACCTTTTTATCCATATGTTGATCCTACCCATGTCCAATCACCCACTTCCTACCAGTCCTACCCGACTTTCCCACCTTCACTAGACACTGTTTCTACACAGCCTTTTGGGAGTTTCGCATATCCTCATGATTTTGAATCTTTTACCGAAACCCCCTTACCACCCAAGTCTAGTTTGGAAGAGTCGTTGGAAGCTTATATTGCTGCAACAAATAAAATGACTAGGAATGTGGAAGCGTCCGTGGCCGCCCTTATGCAACCTAGTGAACCGGTAGCTAGTTTCCCGCTAGCTCCAAATTTTTCAATGTATGAGGAGGCGGTTGGACATAGTGAGAATGTGAAAGGATTTCCAAATCAAACCTACCTTTACCCAATTGAAGCCCACAACTCCGGTTTTCCATCGATTGTCCCAAATGATTCACCAGTCGAAAATAAAAACGAGTTGTGTGATTTTGTAGTGCTTGATTTACCAAATTGTGAAGAACCCCTTTCGAGTGAAACCACACCTAATCCGTTTGACCTTTACACCTCCACTCTAGAACCTAAATTGATAAATATCCATGCTTTTGATGAGGTGTCTGATTGTAATAAGATTCCGATTGTGTTTATCAAATCAAATAGTCCCCGATAACGGTTTCATTTGATCGATAAGAGTTTCTTGTGTTGTGTAGTGTTAAATCAAATGTATAGAATCACAATCAAAGAATTATATTTGACCGCAATCAATTACGGTGTCGGTTGTAGATCGTAAGCGAGTGCGGATCGTCCACAGGGATTGTTCGATTCGTTTTTATGTTTGATTTGTTTGAATTGAAAAGTTAATCGAAAAGAAACGAAAACATGATTCAAGATTTATCAAATGTTTCAAGTGTCACTATTCTAATCAAGAATCAAGAAAATGATAAACAATCAAGAATCGGGTTTCGATGATATTTCCAACCAAAATGTCAAGAATCGAAATGAGGCTCGTAAGAATCGATCGGATCTATAGACGTGATGTAATCTCAAGATATCGTGTTCTTGTCCTTCGAAGAATTGATACTAGATCGATGATGATCGACGAGAGTTAGGGCTTTCTTGTGAAACTAGGGTTTCATCTAACCCTTGTTCTTTCATCGATATCATTCACATTCTAGCCTCTAGCAATTTCAAGAAACGATCGTAACTCCCCAATTTCGAGCGATATCAATCAAGAAAGTATCGCAACGAATTGGGTCGTCGGTTCTTGAACTTGCTAGGGTTTACAAAACTCGTAGGATTCAAGAATCGATTTAAGATATGCTACATCATCTTTCTATTGATCGTCTCGACTCTTTGACGAGTGGAGTATTACTCAGACATCATCACACATAAAGCATTCAAGAATTGAAAAGATATCATGATGCAAGAATTTAAAGAAAACAAGATAAAAGAATATCACCTTTTATTTATATCAACAATTTGATTACAGTCGCTCAAGAACTACAAGAGGAAGAACTAAATTGTCGATCTGGCGTCGCTTTTCTCCGTGAGTCGCGGATCGGCTTGGACCACTTGCTCTGTTGAAGAACGGCTCGGCTCATAAAAGGTTGCAAGGCTTCTTGCTTGATGGGGTACTAGGGATCTTGGCTTTTGATTGGAATTAGGGTTAGGGTTTCACACAAGTCTTGTCACTAGACTTGTGGAAGAAGGAGATGAAGAAAGAGAGTGAATGGATCAATCAATTTCAATGAATGAATCCTCCCCTTTTACAAGTGAGCCTAGGGTCTTATTTATAGATCTCCCAAACCCTAAGCCTTTGTGAAGTTCCCTCCAAAAGTTTGTTGAAAGACTTCTAGAAGTAGTTAGTTAGGCTTAGCTTAGGGTTTAAGCTAGGGTTTAGGGAGAAGTTTCTAGAATACAAGGCTTAGTTTAGTGTAGGAACAAGGGTTTGCTGATCTGGCAAAAGTCTCTGGAGTCTTCTGGAAATTGTTGTGTCTTGCTGAAGTGTAGGCCCTGAGAGAAGCATTTTGCACCAAATTTGGGAGGCTAAATTCTTGGACCCACCGCGGATCCGCGGCGCAAGCAGGCTCCTGCCGCGGATCCGCGGCTCTTTGTGGGTCTTGGGCCTTGGGTTTTCTGCTGTGGTCTTGGAATGCCATTTGGGGCTTTATCTGATATGTTGATTTGTATTTGTCCCTTTGGATTGCTACCAGATCTTAAAACTTGGAGTTGGTGTAATGTTTATCAGCTTCTTTTGATAATTCTGGCTTTTGTTCCTGCAAATTCTCGAGACAAGTGTTGTACAATATAGAGATGATGCGATGCCATGAAATGCAGTCAATTTCCTTTATAGTGCCGGTTTTAGAGTCTAACACATGCAATCTGATATTTAACGACTGATTTGCTAATATGTGAAATGTGAATACCGTACACTTCTAAATGAATGCAAATGATAGGGAAATTGCCGTGTAAAAAATGCAATATTTTCGACTGATCAAATTTTCCCAAACTTAATTTCGATCGTCTCGAACGAACTGTTTTATTAAAAAGAGAAGGAGAAAATAAAGAAAGAGAAAAACCAACTAGCACACTTTCGTAGGCAACACGATTGCACTGAGCACGTGCAACAAGCCTTTAAACCTCTAGGTGTCCCTAGTAGGAGGAGTGTTGTCTCCTGAGGGTTTTCAGCGGATTGCACCCACAAAATCCAATAATAAAAGGAAGATCATGAATATTATATTTAAAGAAAAGAATCGTAGAAGAAAAGCCTTGAAAATTAGGGTTTCCAACTAAGCTAGCTTTTCGGTTGTCATCAGCCCTATCTTAATGGTCATGAAAAAATGTCAGAAATCACGTCCTCCCTCAATAAAATATCGTCTTATTCTTCATTCTTATCTTTCTTCCAAATATCGATCATATCACTCTGCGTGTGTGTAAAGGACATCCCTACACCCGGAGAATTCAATTCAAGCTATCATACTCTTGCCCATCAGCCTCAGTACTTTTTAATTAATGAATATTTAGATGAGATTGCTCACACACTTTCATGCGACCGTTAATACTTCTTGAGGTACTAACCGACCGATTACTCCTGTGCTTGCTTACTTGGTGTATTTTCCTCGTCTTGCACCACCTCAGGCATAGCAGTGACTCCCAGACCAGTTGGCCTTAGGGCACTAGGTGAAGAGGCACCCTCGCTATACATTTTTATTGCCCTCGGTGATAACAAAACCAGTATCCATTTTTCTCACCACTTTATATATTTTTATTTACTTTTTTTTTATTTCCTTCATACTTTTGGCTTTAAGACAAGAGCAGTTCAAGGTATCCTCTACTATCCCAGGCTTCAAGACGTGTGTAAGTGCGAATAGCAGGGTAACAACGTTCAAAATGTTTGGCTTCCAGAATAGAAACTAATTTTCAGACTTAGTTTTATCCTCATATTAGTGACGTCCTTCATCTTACTAACCCTTGGGACAACGGCTCATAACTACTTATTACTAGTTCGTATAAGAAAACTTCTAATTTTCTTAGTTTTCTAAAAAATTTCTAATCTCATGGATGTAATTGTTCACTATCTAAACTTTTATTATCTTATTTATGTACAAAAAACATATTTTGAAATTTTTAAATTTTTATAGTTTTGAAAATTTTTAAATTTTTAAAAGAAATGTTTTGTGCTTATGCAGATGATATGCAAATGATGCAAAAATAAGCACAAACCTCCCCCAAACTTGTTTTCAACAGTGTCCTCACTGTTGCCAATTGCTATACCTACAAAAATCTGTAAGACTAGGGGGAATTATTAGTGGGGGCAAATATATAAGTGAAGAACTTCCCCCAAACTTATTCTTTTTACTCACCTTCATTCAAAAAATGATGCACTGATATATAGGATATAAAGGTGAGACGGAGGAATTTTAATCCAAATAAACTGGCTCTTGTAAGAACAAGAGCTCCTCCGTGGGGTCAGTGGAAAAATACGGCTTTAGTCTATGTCCATTTACTTTGAAAAATATGCCGTTTTTAACATTTTCTACTTCTACTGTCCCGTGCGGGTATACAGACCGTACAACAAAAGGTCCCTTCCATCGAGATCGGAGCTTACCCGCGTGAAGGTGTAATCGTGAATTTAAAGAAGGACTTGTTGACCAGGTGAAAATGATTTCCTCAAAATGTTTTTATCATGAAAAACCTTAGTCCTATTCTTTACAATTACAGCGTTATCATAAGCTTCATCGCGGAGTTCGCTTAGCTCATTTAGTTGCAGCTTTCGAAAGTTGCAAGCAAGGTTAAGATCAAAATTAATTTCCTTAATAGCCCACAATGCTTTATGCTCTATCTCGACGGGTAAATGACATGCTTTCCCAAACACTATCCTATATGGAGACATCCCTAGGTCGGTTTTATATGCAGTTCGGAATGCCCAGAGAGCATCCGTCAGTTTGGTCGACCAGTCTTTTCTATTTTTAGCAACAGTTTTCTCCAGGATAAGTTTGATTTGTCTGTTTGAGATTTCAGCCTGCCCGCTTGTTTGGGGATGATAGGGTGTAGAAAGTCGGTGGTTTATTGAGTATTTCCGCATTAGAGTCTCGAAAGATTTGTTGCAGAAATGTGTCCCATTATCGCTAATAATAGAGCGTGGGTGTCTAAATAGTGAAAAGATATTCTCTTTCAAGAACTTAATGACAACTTTCTTGTCATTAGTGCGACATGGAATGGCTTTTACCCACTTTGAGACATAATCAACCGCCAGCAGTATGTACAGATTCCCAAAGGAGTTGGGAAAAGGACCCATGAAATCAATACCCCAAACATCGAATATTTCAACAACCAGAATAGGTTGCTGAGGCATTTCATTTCTCTGGGAGATTCTACCCGTATACTGACATTGTGTACATGTTTTGCAATGCTCAAATGCGTCCTTGAATAAGGTCGGCCAATAAAATCCACATTGCAAAACCTTCTCCGCTGTCTTTCTAGGACCGAAGTGACCCCCACAGGCCTGATCATGACAAAAAGAAAGAACACTCTTGAACTCTTCATTCGGGACACACCGGCGAATGATCTGATCAGGACAATATTTAAACAAATAGGGCTCGTCCCAGTAAAAGTGTTTTACTTGGGATAGAAAACGGTATTTGTCCTGTTTTGACCAATCGCTGGGTATCAGTCCCGTGGCATGATAGTTCACAATATCCCTGAACCATGGTTCATTGGATATGCTCAAGAGTTGCTCGTCAGGAAACGAGTCATTGATCGGCAGGGTCACAGGGGAAGAAGAGATGCGTGAAAGATGGTCGGCTACTACGTTTTCACATCCTTTCTTATATTTGATAACAAGATCGAATTCTTGTAACAGAAGGATCCAACGTATTAGTCGACCTTTTGCATCTTTCTTAGCCAGAAGATGTTTTAAAGCGGAATGGTCAGTATACACAACTATAGGTGAGCCAATTAAGTAAGGCCTGAATTTTTCTAATGCAAATACAACCGCTAAAAGTTCTTTTTCTGTGGTTGTATAATTGATTTGCGCATCATTCAGGGTCTTACTAGCATAGTAAATCACGTGTGGCATCTTTTCGATGTGCTGTCCTAAGACTGCACCTACTGCAAAATCAGATGCGTCACACATCAGCTCAAAGGGGTAGTCCCAGTTTGGTGATGATAAAACGAGGGCTGAAGTGAGTGAGTGTTTAAGTGAGTCAAAAGCTGTCTCGCTGTCCGAGTCAAAATGGAAGGTCGTATCCTTGGCCAGGAGGAGAGTTAAAGGTCTAGCAATTTTGCTAAAGTCCTTAACGAATCTCCTATAAAAGCCCGCATGGCCAAGGAAAGAGCGAATATTTTTGACGCTTTTGGGATGAGTGAGGTTTTGAATGACATCTATCTTAGCTCTGTCAACCTCAATGCCTTTCTGTGAAATGACATGTCCAAGAACAATTCCTTCTTGGACCATAAAATGACATTTTTCCCAGTTCAAAGTCAAGTTCTTCTCTTTGCAACGAGTAAGAACAACGTCAAGATTCGCTAGGCAATCGGAAAAAGAGTCTCCAAAAATCGAGAAGTCGTCCATAAAGATCTCCAAAAAATTCTCTACCATATCAGAGAATATCCCCATCATACACCGCTGAAAGGTAGCGGGAGCATTGCATAACCCAAAGGGCATGCGACTGTAAGCAAAGGTACCAAAAGGACAAGTAAAAGTGGTTTTATCTTGATCCTTTTTGGCGATGGGAACCTGATTATAGCCTGAGTATCCGTCCATAAAACAATAATATTCTAGTCCCGCTAAGCGTTCCAGCATCTGATCAATGAATGGTAGAGGAAAATGGTCTTTCCTCGTGGCAGCATTGAGTTTTCTATAATCGATACATACACGCCACCCAGTTTGGGCGCGTGTTTGAATCAACTCATTCGCCTCATTGGTGATAACAGTGATGCCGGATTTCTTAGGGACGACATGTATAGGACTTACCCATTGGCTATCGGAGATGGGGTATATAATACCATTATCTAAGCATTTGACGATCTCTTTCATTACCGCTTCCTTCATGACGGGATTCAACCGTCTCTGTGGTTCTCGGGTTGGTCTGGCATCATCCATCACATGTATATGATGTTCAACCATCAAGGGACTAATCCCTTTTATGTCCGCCATACTCCAACCAAACGCCTCTTTGTTAGATCTCAGTACCGATAAAAGTGCATTCTCTTGCTCTAATGCTAGAGAAGCGGATATTATAACCGGTAAAGACTCCTTCTCACCTAAATAAGCATATTTCAGATGAGAGGGTAAAATTTTTAGATCTAATTCAGGCGAAGAAATGATAGAAGGAGGGATCATTGAGTGATTTTTGGATTTACAAAGAAGCTCAGAGCCTGTGAAAGATACAGACTCGGGTGGAGAAAAGTCAGAAGTGCAGGACTCAAGTGTAGGTAAAGTGTCCTCACTAAGATCTTGTGTAAAGTCAAACAAAGATGTGGTAATGTCATCGAGATCAGTAAAGCAAAGTTCCTCAGCTCCGCAACTATCGGGAGCGATCTCATGGACAGAGCACACATCTAAAATATGAGCAGAGGGTTCTGATGGCTGACTTCCAACTTTGTAGATATTTAGTTCAATGGTCATATTTCCAAATGATAAGTTCATTGAACCGTTTCTACAGTTTATAACAGCGTTGGAAGTGGCAAGGAAAGGACGACCCAGAATCATCGGAATTTGGCCCCGGGGGTTTGCTACAGGATGTGTGTCGAGTACAATGAAGTCTACAGGTAAAACAAATTCCCCGACCTTTATTAACACATCCTCTAATTCACCCCTTAGTTTGGTGATAGATCGGTCTGCCATCTGGAGAGTGCAGTGAGCAGGTTTCAGCTCTCCAATCCCTAATTGCTCATAGACAGAATATGGAAGTATGTTAACACTTGCGCCAAGGTCTAAAAGAGCACGATTTATGTTTTTACCCCCAATAGATATCGATATTGTAGGACATCCTGGGTCCTTTCGTTTCTTTGGTAGCTGTAGGATAAAAGCAGTGCTGATATTATTAGCCATGAAGACCTTCTTCGGCATTTGAGTCTTCCTCTTCCTAGTGCACAAGTCCTTAAGAATTTTCGCATAAGCGGGGACTTGTTGAATCGCATTTAGGAGAGGGATGTTGATGTTAACCTGTTTGAACATTTCCATAATTTTCTCCATATGAGGACTCGTTCTATTAGCCCTTAACCGGTTCGGGTAAGGAGCTTTCACAATAAGCGCAGGGTCCATCATAGGAGAAGGAAGAGGGGGTAGACGAGGTCCCAAAAGAGGTGTGGGGACCGTCTGTGGAGAACTATAAGGGTTGGGTTCAGGAGTCGAGCCTAGTGGGAAATGGAGAATAGGCTCGCGAGAAGGTGGTTTGGTAGAAGAAGAAAGATCAGAAGGAGAAGTGTGTGTGTGAGGAAAGGTCTCAGCCGGGGTGTTGATATGATTTCCAATATCATCAACTTTTTCCCCAACATGATTGTTCAGCACTCTTCCCGATCTCAACGTTGTGATGGCATTTACATTGTAATGCCCAGGATTCTGTAGGGGTTGAGAGGGAAGTTTCCCTTTTTCTCTCGCACTCATTTCGGCTTTTAGGCGTGCGATTTCAGCTTCCATCGATCTGATACTCTCAGCTTGGGACGCTGAGTTTTTCTTTATCTCACTGACGGAAGATCTAACCTCAGTCGAAACCTCTATGAAATTTGATAAAAGTGATTTCATGGTTTGAGTGAATTGAGAGAATTCGTCAGAATAGGACGACTGCATAGGATTAGACTGTGCAGGATTGTTGCCCTGGTTTTGGAAATTTTGTGACTGTTAGGGGTGCTGAGTGAGTTGAAGGGGTTGCTGTTGTGGTGGAGGAAGAGCCCTTTGAAATTGATTCGTGTTTGGAACCGTGTTTTGAGATTGGTTTTGATTCCAAGCGAAATTCGGGTGATTCCTCCAACCCTGATTGTACGTGGAAGAATATGGATCGTTTCGAGGTCTTTGAAATGCGGCATTAGAATGCTCGTGACCTTGAAACGCAGAGTTTAATGGACATTCTTCCGTTAAATGAGACGGATCAGAACAGCACCCACCAACAGTTTTGGGGAGTGACACTGGGTTTAGGGAGGCTGCTGCAAATTTGTGTTCCATAGCGTCAAGCTTCTTTTGCATTGCTGCCATCTCAGCTCGAACGCCTATGGACACATCTATTTGGTGTACACCACCCCTATTCAATGGTTGGGTTCCACTCTCCCACTGTAGTGATTTTTCAGCGAACTCTTCTAAAAATTTCCACGCTTTCCCATCATCCTTGGTCATAAAAGTACCTTGACACATGTTTTCAAGGCTCTGTTTAGTGTTTGGGTTAATGCCCTCATATAAAATTCGGCAAAGATCCCATCTCGGGATGCCGTGATGAGGACACTGAACCAATAGATCCTTGAAACGTTCAAAGCATTTTGAAAATGGTTCAGTAGAGAGCTGGGTAAATTGATTCAGTTCACTACGGATTCGAGCTGTCTTTTGCATTGGGTAAAATTTCTTAAGGAATGCTGCGACGAATTCTTCCCAATTCGTGATAGAGTGTGCGGTAGTGTTATATAGCCACTTCTCGGCTATATCGCACAAAGTAAATGGAAGAAGTCGTAGACGCATAGCATCCACTGAAAGTTGTGACGTACCCATCATTGCGCATACGTTTTCAAATTTGGTGATGAAAACGTAAGCGTCCTCAGTCTCGAGTCCGTGGAATTTGGGTAAAAGATTGATATATTGGGGCTTAATCTCAAAGTTATCCCCATTGGCTGGTGGTGTGGATAAGCAGGTCGAAAGAGGACCTCGCAGTGGATAGCACCTCTCCTGGAGAGAGATACGGGGTGGATTCTGCGCACCAACGGACGGTGGCAGATTAGTGGAAAAGAAATTCGATGGATTCGGATCCATCGGTGTGGGTGTGGTAGTGGGTAAAGAAGAAGTAAATGGAGAAATATCGACTTCGGAGTCGATAAATGGTACGCGGACTAAACGGGCACTAGAATCCCGTGTCCAGCCTATCTTGTACTAAAAAAGGTTAGTACAAGTGGCAGCGTGGCTTATAATCAGGGGTAAATGATGTATGCGGTGTTTGCTTTTGAAAAAGGGACGGATTTTTGTTAAAAAAAATGATGCGACACAACAAATGCAGCACACAAAACCCTAAAATCTAGTGGTCACCTAGGTCCGGCTCTAGACCGCTCCTAACTGCCAAAAGACAAGTCGTAGGATAGAATCCTCCACTGTCTCTTTGTTCCCCTGTGGCCAGGTAAGCGCCAGGTAAGTGGTGTAAGTCTACGGTAGCGCCCCGGCCATCTACAGACGCCAAATGCGGAACAAAAACTTTTTAACTGGCGCTATCGTATACTTTAACCCGGATCTGCCATTATTGCTAAACTAACAAACTGTAAAGAGTGTAGAAAGGTTATACCGAACGATCCGAGTCCTTCGTTCTTCAACCATCATCCCACGCTCCGTTGCGGCTGCTCCGATCTCTTCGATCTTCGATCTTCGATCTTCTCGTCCAGGTGGCACCACGTCACTGATTCTTTAAACGGGCTCCCGCCTCTGACTCGAGGCAACTCGGTCGTCAAGTTTGCTAAAAGAGACGACCAAGAATGATGTAGAGAATGAGTAGATGGCTTTGTCTCACTTCGTCCAAATCCGTGGACGATCGGTTAATGAAGTTGCCACTCAAATCGGGTGATGGAATGAAATGAGCTGTGAAATTCCATACACCCCAAAATCTATCATAATCTTTTTACCAAATGAAAACCTCAAGTGAGAGAGTGAGAGGAGGGGCCGGCCATATATATAGAGAGGGGGTGAGTGTAGGAGCAATGTGAGGGTAACCATAAGCAAAAGATCAAGAGAAAATATCCTTAAGAAAACAAGAAACAATAAAGCTTAAAGCATGAGTCATTATACACCTCATCAAGTCATTAATGACTCCATTAATGCACTAATGACTCACCAAGCCAAGTCACCCTCTCTAGAACCTTCTAGAAGCATGACTCACTCTCATCCAAGAAAAGATAAATCCGTCTTTAACCGAATGTTAAAAGATGGCTGATAGAAAACTGGAAACTGGCAACTTCCAAAAGTGATCCTGAAACGAATTTCAGGATAACCCCGTAACTGTATAAATATACCCGCATTTGTATTACGAACGAATACAAATGCAACTGATACAAAGATATTATATCTACTCAATATAATACTTGGATCCGGCTTAAACCAAAGCCGACCAGTATTATCTGCCCGAAAAATAACACGTGCGTAAACGCACGTGCATTTTCCGAACCCTGCCATAAAACCATACGGCCTCTACAACGTTTCGCCCGAACTTGGGAAACTGTTTGTGGGGGACTCTAATGACTCGTCAGTACCCTGGCAGTGGGTTTAACCACAAACCGTCAGCGGCACTACCTATGCGTAACGGCTGCCCATGGACTGAACTCAAGGGAGGCCGATGAGCGAACTCATCCAGAAACCCTTCTGAGCCTAACAGTGACAATGTATATACAGTCCGGTCCATTCGTCTATGAGTATCGCATATCTTCCTAGGGGGCTAGTAACGTCAGACCCCCAATAGCAGTATAAATCGTGTCGGAGTGAAGCCCAATAACACCCTGAGATACTACTGGAGTACCTACCAGTAAATCTCCTGCCACGGCCGTGGGCTTTGTGTAATGGCTCTCCTAGACACAGCACGATCTCGCCCCCAATACCGGGAGAGACGAATCCCCTGCCGATCCGCTCACGTGCCTCCATGTGGCTCGGGACTGTACCCAAAAACTACCTGTTTGCACGACTCCTTTGAGCCGTGGTAGGGTAGAAATCAAAGCACAGTGGGAACTCACACGAGACAAATGACGACCTCAGGTCGATGAACTAACCTGTACACATGTCACCAGGGAACTGCTATCTGACGATATGTATAATACCAACTAGCAGGTTCCCGGCGAGTCCTGTCCGGTGTACTCATAACCCAATGAGCACCTGTATACATCTTAGGTGATCCAACTGACACCAGTGGCTTGTGAGACCGGCCACCGCCCCTCGTCGGGGTCTCGACTGTATACACTAGTCTACTCCGGAGTATCGATGCCCTGTCTCGAAACTCCCACGACTAGGGACCACAATTAAGGATATGCATATAAACTACCCAACTCTCACGTATATGATCTCCATCATACTGTTGGTAGTAAAGCAAGATCCTAAGGGATCTATCAAAGTGTAACATGTAATCAGTCACCTGAACATATACACGACTGATAAAGGCAAACCAGATAGCATACTATCATCTCGAGTAAGACTGTCCTACCGGTTTAGGTCCTCCGCAATCATTGCAATCACGTACCTGTGATCCAATAATTGACTCTAAGGGCACTATCTCCAACAATCTCCCACTTGCACTTAAGGCTAATTATTGCGATGTCGACTACTCACAGCCCGTGTGAAACCGAACATCCAACTCCTCTACTAATCAGTTTCACAAAGCCCGTTTGTAAAACTATTGTGTTCGAGAAATAGCCTCAGTGAGTGGATCCGCCTAGATGTTTCTTTCTATATCTCTCTTAATCTCAAGTTCGCGGAGAAAGCCATCTCCCGAATTGAACTACCTGTCTTAGAATATGTCTGGATATCTGATGGGACCTAGTTCATAAGTGAACTCCAAATCCAAACTTCTTAGACTGTATCGATTACTGAACCTAATCAGTATCGGGCACCATGCCTCCCACAGTATCCTCTTGGACCACCTGTCCATAATACTATCCCCCGTCAGAGGGAAAAAAAACTATAACTCTGACAATCACTCTGTCAACTATGTCACCTTTGAAGCCTGGAATGATAATCGTCTTCCGAAGGAGACTGCCGTCATCAAATCCGTAGAACATGCACTTATGTTCTAAAACTGCTTCCTTATGTTTCTCCAGGATTGGATTAATATAAACTTATTGCATCTAGTGCAAAAACAACATCTGGTGTGGTACTTGACATCTCATGATTGACTCAGTTGCCTAAGCAAGTGATCTGCCAATCATTCCCATCCCTCTCCCCTTTAGTCTGTAAGACATCTTTAGAGAGGGTGACTCCATCACCTGCAGGTACACCACCATACCAGGAGTCATCTATCTAAAAACCATTAGAATACTGTCAAATTACCCACATTGGGAAACTACCTAAATCCAGATCTAAAACCATAGATCTAGAAACCAGAATGTCAAATATTATATCCATATCCTATCTGGAGAAACAACTGTGTGACGACCACAGTACAACCGATCGTAGTATAGGAATTTTACTTCCTACTCTGTGTATGTCATCCAGATACCATGACATCACACCCTACTACCTTCTTAACAGATCCATCTCCTATTCTGATGAAGTCAAACCTATGACTGTCACATCAAAATTAGATGATCTATCTCCGCTATAACTGCTCAAGTCTATAAATAGACATAAGTTACTTGCCCACTATGCTTCTGCTGCTCCTATTGACTACGACAACCCTCCTACCGGGTCTCATAGCCTGGAACAACAGTAGTGTCAAGTCTGGGTAGATAAGAACCTCCCTGTCACCGTCCTTGAGGCTACCGAAGTACCTCTCGGGTGTCTGAGGTTACCCACCATATCTGCGGAGTGGCTATTGGAATGCCAAACCTGATTGAATATATAGGTCCTATTAAATTTTCCGTAATCGTTCGCGGTTCTGGAATCACTTCCAGTTCTACCATACTCCCACTTCTGTTTTCTGAAAAAATCCATTTTTCTAAAACTGTGGCGAATCAAGAACAATATCACTATTGATCTTCCAAATGGTAGAATATCAACCCCGTCATAGCCAGGGTCAACCCACAAACAGCCATTACAGAAACGTGCCCTGAGTCATCCAGAGTCTGGTTTTAAGCATAAGCTGGACAACTCCCCGTACCTTAACATCTTTTAAGGTATGAACCTTTCTATATCCAATATAGAAACTTTGGCACTTTATTTAATTAGAACCAGATTCAAATAATGCAGCTGTCTCCAGTGCATATCAACTAAATGGAAAGAGGCTAATCAGTATTACTCAACTTAGGAATCCATCCAATTATGAGTAACCTGAAAGAGAAACACGTTTCTCAAAACTATCACTATCATCTGAATACCAATCACAAGAATCTACATCTTCAATCTCTTTGAAGAATCCCGATACTTGTGATACCTGGTTCTCTACTTTATTCTTATACCCACAACTTCTCAAAACTTAGACCTTGTATTTCTATGAAACACTTGTCTAAAAACTAGAGAAGTCATAAGTAAACAGAACATAGTACGAGGACCTACCCCTTTGTCCTGATGGACACTTGGACAACATACAATACTCTGTATAAGTCCGCTGAGTTAAACAACTCAAAACCTGTGCGTCGTAGGTGGAAAACTGTACCCTGGCGATTTCCTCAAATATCACCAATTACAACGAATTCCGATATAATGAGGATGATCACCTAATTCCCAATAACTTACTCCCACTCATCATCTGTAAAACCATACAGATATGAGAATGAAACCTGGTAAATACATACCCTGGAGTAAGTATCCAATCGGGAAAACAGTTTTCCTTTAACAATGTACTGAAACATGAAAATGTTTCGTAGGGGTATCCTGGTATTCATAGTAATGCCTCTTCCATAATCCAATTCATGACTTTAACCGTATATTTTATTGCCATCTCTCCAAATCCCTTTATTTGTCTTTAGTCATTACCTTCTGTACACCATCGTTAGGCTAAATGGTTTTCTTCCTTCCCTACCGTTCGGCACCAGCCTATGGTTTGGAAGAAGACTATCTAGTAAGCATAATAGGTGTACCCTCCTAAACCAAGGAGTACTCGCATCTTGAGAGAAGGTGATGATAAAAGACAACTGAATAATACCTTATTCTTTTAAAGGTGAAATAGGAGTGGCGATGAAGTACGTGGTTTGGTCGTGAATGATATCAGTCGCAATTTACTTTGCCCTCTTTCTAATCCCTTTATTTTTTCTTTACATATTACCTTCTGTACACCCTACTTAGGCTAATTGGTTTTCTTCATTCCCTACCTTTCGGCACCTGCCTATGGTTTGGAATAAGACTATCCAATAAGCGTAATAGGTGTACTCTCCTAAACCAAGGAGCCCTCACAACCTGAGAGAAGGTGATAATAAAAGACAGCTGAATAAACCAATTCTATTTCTCCTGAACCTGGATCCATCCTCGAAGAAGTCCTTTCGAGTTCGTATATAACTATACGATGGATCTATCCAATGGAAGTGGATGTCCGTAGTAATACGGGTGTTCTGAGAAATACAAAGGGTAAAAGAAGGAGTGGCAATGACTTATGCAACTCAGACAATCCAAAAGCCAGTATTTTAAGAAGGTTCGGTCAACATGGTCACTGAGTTATAGTCTAGGGTCGGTCAAAGGCCACTGCCAAAGAAAGAGAGAAAAGAAACACTCTGCGTGCACTCTAACCTAGATCAGAATGGTTATCACTTTATCTAATCCGGAAACCTCCCACTGTCCTGTCAAATTCTCCCCCAAACCTAAAAGAAGAATCAATCGGGATCACCCGAAGAGTAAACCAACTCATCAGTGGGAATCGGGATCCAACTCTCATCGCATGATAACGTGATGGAATGCATCCACGTTACTCATACTCCAGAAGGAATGCGCATACTTGGCAAGTTTCAGTTTCTTTAGAAACTCCCGATATGATTTTTGCCCCATGCTCTTATAACCTTGGCTTTGGTCAAAATGTCATAAGTCACATGCCAAGTTCTACCCGTCACTATCTTGTCAATTTGAACCCACCCGCACATGCCCCTGGCTTTGGCCAAATGGCAGAACGACTGTCCCAAACCAACTCATCTATCTATGCAACAAATGAATACCCAGCAGCTACCAAACACTATGCCTTAACTTTGGCTAAAATGCATAGCTTGAATACTACTGAATACCCAAAAGAAATGACGGAGGGCTACGGCTGGTTTTTGGCGAAAAACCTTTAACGTAGTGAACTTGATATCGCTGAAGGAACCTGATAGCTTTTTAAAATATAGTGGCGAAAACCTTTTGCTAAAGAGGTCACTCCCGATGAAGGGATCTCAGCTCTTTCCTCGTGGAATGAGGTGCAGGATATTCCACTGAATACCGCGATGCAAAGCAACTTGTAATCGACTATAGTGAAGTTATTACCCTGACGCAAACTTCTGCCCAAGGGGTCAGTCCCGGTGAAGGGATATCGGCCCTTGCCCCGTCGAGTGAGGTGCAGGATATTCCACTGAATACCGCTATGCATAACAAAAGGAAACGTCTTTGCAATAACACTTTTTTAAAATGTTCCAACAACTGCAAACAGGTTTGTTTTCCTTTGCATTGATCAGAATCAACGCAGTCCCATCAATCGATCACACCAGAAAAGAACGAAAATAAAATGTACGTATATGCCATCCGCATTCGTCACTGGGTCCCGTCATCACCCGTTAGGTTACTTAACTAACGACAGAGCGGGGACTGGACTAGCGCGGGTGTAAAACATATACAACATCTAATAGTATATAAACCAATATACTATAATCGCTCCAGGCGTGATAATATGCAACATTACAGAAAAGTAATAAGCATCACAGAACAATACAGATAATCTGGGATCCCTGAGTTTCACAGAGCCGCTGCTGAAACCCGACGTTCCCCTGTCGTGTGGATAGCCTGTGCAATGAAACCTAGACCCCTACGGGTGCGGTAAGTTACCCGCCAAAACCTGAAGCGAGGCAGCCCCCTACAGCAAAGTGAATGGACCACCCTGCACTTCACGGAATCCGGTAATCTTGGGCACCCCTCCTTGGGTCAACCTGTACCTCCTACGAGTGCGGCGAATAGTCTGCCAATTCTAGAGTGGGGCCCCTCTGCCTCTCAAAGCCATGAGATGCGGACCCGTTGCCCCTCCAGAACCCGGCTATCTGTGCACTCCGTCGCGGGGCAAAACCTAGTACAGTAATGAAAAATAGTACAACAGGTACATCGACCGCAACCTGGTCGTGCCCCAAAAGAATATAATACAACAGGCTGTGACGGCAGTCCACATGTTGGACGCTCGCCCCGAAATATCAAATGTACAAATAAACTCAAACTGCACTATCATTGCACACTGCTATCCACTACGACAAATCCGCAACAACACAGCACAACACAGAACATCAACGCGAATGTCACGTTCGCAAACCCGTCTAAAAGAACTATAGCAATCAGACGCGGTTTACCGATCAAATGACGTTCCCGGTCGGAGATATAATGTAAGCACTATAAACTAACATGTTTAAATTTCGATCGACTAAATATCATAAAGTGGGCCCCACGAACAACTGGTGAACAGTAACAAAATCTGGGCCCAAAAGATATATACCAAAAACCCCAATTTCCAGAGAAGAATACACTGTGTAAATTTGGGGGCATGATCTCACCAAATGGCCGCGGATGCGCGGTCAAACCCTAGGTTTGACCGCGATTCCGCGGCGGTTTGGTCGTATCATGTGCCCAAATTTTTACAGTATTCTTAGATAACCCTGCACAACTTTCTGTGATATGTAGAATAATTTTAGGACCCCTTTAAAAATCGACAGAAACTGTGAACTTGGATTTTGCAGTTTTTGATTTCCGGTTCGATTGATATTTTAAACGCGTTAGCACAAGTTAGTATAGCAAAATGGTGGGGCTCTGATACCACTGTAAGTCTACGGTAGCGCCCCGGCCGTCTACAGACGCCAAATGCGGAACAAAAACTTTTTAACTGACGCTATCGTATACTTTAACCCGGATCTGCCATTATTGCTAAACTAACAAACTGTAAAGAGTGTAGAAAGGTTATACCGAACGATCCGAGTCCTTCGTTCTTCAACCATCATCCCACGCTCCGTTGCGGCTGCTCCGATCTCTTCGATCTTCGATCTGCTCGTCCAGGTGGCACCACGTCACTGATTCTTTAAACGGGCTCCCGCCTCTGACTCGAGGCAACTCGGTCGTCAAGTTTGCTAAAAAAGACGACCAAGAATGATGTAGAGAATGAGTAGATGGCTTTATCTCACTTCGTCCAAATCCGTGGAGGATCGGTTAATGAAGTTGCCACTCAAATCGGGTGATGGAATGAAATGAGCTGTGAAATTCCATACACCCCAAAATCTATCATAATCTTTTTACCAAATGAAAACCTTAAGTGAGAGAGTGAGAGGAGGGGCCGGCCATATATATAGAGAGGGGGTGAGTGTAGGAGCAATGTGAGGGTAACCATAAGAAAAAGATCAAGAGAAAATATCCTTAAGAAAACAAGAAACAATAAAGCTTAAAGCATGAGTCATTATACACCTCATCAAGTCATTAATGACTCCATTAAAGCACTAATGACTCACCAAGCCAAGTCACCCTCTCTAGAACCTTCTAGAAACATGACTCACTCTCATCCAAGGAAAGATAAATCCGTCTTTAACCGAATGTTAAAAGACGGCTGATAGAAAACTGGAAACTGGCAACTTCGAAAAGTGATCCTGAAACGAATTTCAGGATAACCCCATAACTGTATAAATATACCCGCATTTGTATTACGACCGAATACAAATGCAACTGAGACAAAGATATTATATCTACTCAATATAATACTTGGATCCGGCTTAAACCAAAGCCGACCAGTATTATCTGCCCGAAAAATAACACGTGTGTAAACGCACATGCATTTTCCGAACCCTGCCATAAAACCATACGGCCTCTACAACGTTTCGCCCGAACTTGGGAAACTGTCTGTGGGGGACTCTAATGACTCGTCAGTACCCTGGCAGTGGGTTTAACCACAAACCGTCAGCGGCACTAGCTATGCGTAACGGCTGCACATGGACTGAACTCAAGGGAGGCCGATGAGCGAACTCATCCGGAAACCCTTCTGAGCCTAACAGTGACAATGTATATACAGTCCGGTCCGTTCGTCTATGAGTATCGCATATCTGCCTGGGGGGCTAGTAACGTCAGACCCCCAATAGCAGTATAAATCGTGTCGGAGTGAAGCCCAATAACACCTTGAGATACTACTGGAGTATCTACCAGTAAATCTCCTGCCACGGCCGTGGGCTTTGTGTAATGGCTCTCCTAGACACAGCACGATCTCGCCCCCAATACCGGGAGAGACGAATCCCCTGCCGATCCGCTCACGTGCCTCCATGTGGCTCGGGACTGTACCCAAAAACTACCTGTTTGCACGACTCCTTTGAGCCGTGGTAGGGTAGAAATCAAAGCACAGTGGGAACTCACATGAGACAAATGACGACCTCAGGTCGATGAACTAACCTGTACACATGTCACCAGGGAACTGCTATCTGACGATATGTATAATACCAACTAGCAGGTTCCCGGCGAGTCCTGTCCGGTGTACTCATAACCCAATGAGCACCTGTATACATCTTAGGTGATCCAACTGACACCAGTGGCTTGTGAGACCGGCCACCGCCCCTTGTCGGGGTCTCGACTGTATACACTAGTCTACTCCGGAGTATCGATGCCCTGTCTCGAAACTCCCACGACTAGAGACCACAATTAAGGATATGCATATAAACTACCCAACTCTCACGTATATGATCGCCATCATACTGTTGGTAGTAAAGCAAGATCCTAAGGGCTCTATCAAAGTGTAACATGTAATCAGTCACCTGAACATGTACACGACTGATAAAGGCAAACCAGATAGCATACTATCATCTCGAGTAAGACTGTCCTACCGGTATAGGTCCTCCGCAATCATTGCAATCACGTACCTATGATCCAATAATTGACTCTTAGGGCACTATCTCCAACAAGTGGGAAGGTACTCCACTACGTAAGTAGTGGGCCTAATTCATAACCACTAGCCTTCGACACACTTTCCTAGGCACCATAAGAAAACGTGGATAAGCAATGAATTACCCACGGCCTTCTTCTGTCCTAAGTGAGCGCGACAGTCCTTAGAGTCATCTCTAGATTTCTTTTAGTTAATGTGGGTCAATGCGGATGCAAGTTTTGTGGTTTTCGGGGCCTAGGAAGGGTAATGAAATCCCCACCTAATTTGGATTTGGCCGTGCCCCTTAATATCCGTATTTATAATGCAAACAACCAAGAAACAAAATCACGCACAAATTTAATTTTGCAATTTGCGAGCTGCGATTATTTGCAAAGAATTCTGCAGCAAATTGTCAGTTGGATCTAAAAAGAGGAGAGAGGAGAAGGTAAGATATCACCTGAAGCAAAAATTTTTGCAGAGAACCCTCAAGGCTGCCGCGGTTCCGCCGCAAATCCTCCTTTATGCCGCGCTTCCACGGTTGAAGTGTGGGAACACTGCACCAAATTTTTTCAGGGAGCTTCTGTAGACTCCCTCAACTTTCTGGTATTTTCCAAAAAATTTCTTCAATTGCCAAACAGCTCCAGATTTCCTTGCAATGAACCACAACAAATCGTTTAGGGTTTGCACGAATTTTGATCTCAAAATAACAATGGAATAAATCTTTCAATTCAAACTATAATATGAAACGAATTAGCGTGGATCCCCGGCAACGGCGCCATTTTGATTGTAATGAAATTCCGATTGTGTTTATCAAATCAAATAGTCCCCGATAACGGTTTCATTTGATCGATAAGAGTTTCTTGTGTTGTGTAGTGTTAAATCAAATGTATAGAATCACAATCAAAGAATTATATTTGACCGCAATCAATTACGGTGTCGGTTGTAGATCGTAAGCGAGTGCGGATCGTCCACAGGGATTGTGCGATTCGTTTTTATGTTTGATTTGTTTGACTTGAAAAGTTAATCGAAAAGAAACGAAAACATGATTCAAGATTTATCAAATGTTTCAAGTGTCACTATTCTAATCAAGAATCAAGAAAATGATAAACAATCAAGAATCGGGTTTCGATGATATTTCCAACCAAAATGTCAAGAATCGAAATGAGGCTCGTAAGAATCGATCAGATCTATAGACGTGATGTAATCTCAAGATATCGTGTTCTTGTCCTTCGAAGAATTGATACTAGATCGATGATGATCGACGAGAGTTAGGGCTTTCTTGTGAAACTAGGGTTTCATCTAACCCTTGTTCTTTCGTCGATATCATTCACATTCTAGCCTCTAGCAATTTCAAGAAACGATCGTAACTCCCCAATTTCGAGCGATATCAATCAAGAAAGCATCGCAACGAATTGGGTCGTCGGTTCTTGAACTTGCTAGGGTTTACAAAACTCGTAGGATTCAAGAATCGATTTAAGATATGTTACATCATCTTTCTATTGATCGTCTCGACTCTTTGACGAGCGGAGTATTATTCAGACATCATCACACATAAAGCATTCAAGAATTGAAAAGATATCATGATGCAAGAATTTAAAGAAAACAAGATAAAAGAATATCACCTTTTATTTATATCAACAATTTGATTAGAGTCGCTCAAGAACTACAAGAGGAAGAACTAAATTGTCGATCTGGCGTCGCTTTTCTCCGTGAGTCGCGGATCGGCTTGGACCACTTGCTCTGTTGAAGAACGTCTCGGCTCATAAAAGGTTGCAGGGCTTCTTGCTTGATGGGGTACTTGGGATCTTGGCTTTTGATTGGAATTAGGGTTAGGGTTTCACACAAGTCTTGTCACTAGACTTGTGGAAGAAGGAGATGAAGAAAGAGAGTGAATGGATCAATCAATTTCAATGAATGAATCCTCCCCTTTTACAAGTGAGCCTAGGGTCTTATTTATAGATCTCCCAAACCCTAAGCCTTTGTGAAGTTCCCTCCAAAAGTTTGTTGAAAGACTTCTAGAAGTAGTTAGTTAGGCTTAGCTTAGGGTTTAAGCTAGGGTTTAGGGAGAAGTTTCTAGAATACAAGGCTTAGTTTAGTGTAGGAACAAGGGTTTGCTGATCTGGCAGAAGTCTCTGGAGTCTTCTGGAAATTGTTGTGTCTTGCTGAAGTGTAGGCCCTGAGAGAAGCATTTTGCACCAAATTTGGGAGGCTAAATCCTTGGACCCACCGCGGATCCGCGGCGCAAGCAGGCTCCTACCGCGGATCCACGGCTCTTTGTGGGTCTTGGGCCTTGGGCTTTCTGCTGTGGTCTTGGAATGCCATTTGGGGCTTTATCTGATATGTTGATTTGTATTTTTCCCTTTGGATTGCTACCGGATCTTAAAACTTGGAGTTGGTGTAATGTTTATCAGCTTCTTTTGATAATTCTGGCTTTTGTTCCTGCAAATTCTCGAGACAAGTGTTGTACAATATAGAGATGATGCGATGCCATGAAATGCAGTCAATTTCCTTTATAGTGCCGGTTTTAGAGTCTAACACATGCAATCTGATATTTAACGACTGATTTGCTAATATGTGAAATGTGAATACCGTACACTTCTAAATGAATGAAAATGATAGGGAAATTACCGTGTAAAAAATGCAATATTTTTGACTGATCAGTGTCTAAAGAAATTGATTTTCACTTGATTGAGGATATAGACGCCGGGAATATTTCGGATGATGAACCTGTCGATTTGATTGAAATTTTATGTCCAAATCATTATCCCGAGTTATTAAATGTTTCTCCCGAATCTCATATGCGTCTTGATTTTGATGATAATGGCATGGATGAGTTGAATATTGAAGAGAATTATAAGGATAGTATTGAGGAGAGTTTTGAGGATCATATTGAGGTTGAACCATTTTTGTTTGATGTGTCGGATTTTCCAATTCATCCTCTTGAACCTTTAACTAAATCACCCTCTCTCCGTTCCATCGTTCCGACCACGCTTGAAGACTGTGAGCTTGAAAAATTTTCTTTTGAATCTGACACACTTCTCACAGACGTTAACACTTACGAGTGTTTCACTTTTTCGGACGATGTTGATGACTCACCGCCTGAGTTTGAGTCCTTTAAATTTTCAGATGGGTTAGTTGAACCATCAGACTCGGTTGATTACAGTAGTTTCGAACCATTGATGGAATCTTTTAAGTTCGAGATAGTTTACTACGGTGAGAATGAGACTATCCCTAATTCACTCCCTTTCGTCCTTCTTATTGTTCCGACCGTACAAGTGAGCGTTACGCTTTCATCTCCTATACCAAGTTCGGCGTACCCATGTTTTCTTGCAAATCTTGAGGGATTTGACCCCATTTCCCGACGGGTTGATAGGTTAGCGCAATCGCTTATAACATATCGATCATCACATATTGCGCTAATTTATTCACTCGATTTACACCTTCAAGATCGCACGACCCTTCTTTCTCCTTCCCGCCATTCTTCTCCTCCACCGAGACCGTATCCCGTTTCTACCTCCACACGGTCTCGTGTTCTTCTTATCTTTTTTCTTTCCACTCCATTCTTGCACCAATTATACCATTACCATGATAAGATTTTTGAATGGTTGGTGCTAACCTTTGGCTTGTGTAAGGCCAAGCTTAAGTTTGGGGGGAACCTTGTTGTATATATGTATATATTTTTGTTTTCTTTTTCTAAAAAATATAAAAAAAAATATTTCAAAACATTAAAAATATAAAAAAAAATTGTAAATAAATAAGCATGGGAGTGCCGATAATTTTGACCCTCTTGGTTTAGCATGACACTGAGGACACTGTCAAGTTCAAGTTTAGGGGTATTATATGCTCGGTACGTCTTCCTCCTTCGTATTCATTTGTACATATTTTTGAATTTGCATACTTATTTGAAAACCCATAAAAATTTGAAATTTTTTAAAAATTATAAAAATTATTGTATTCAATTTTGGCTAATTGACTTGAGTTTGATAAATAGGTTAACTGGCTAGGAACAACTAGATCTTAGACTTAGTAAATTAAAAACCCTAAAATTAACCTTCCTTAAAGTTTAACGGTAGAAGGTATATGTCTTTGTAGTTTATTTAGAAATAGGCAAATTTTGGGTTCACTTCTTGGGCTAAGTCAAAGAAAAGGAAAAGTATTGATGTTCTTATTAGAGTATAAGTTTGAAAAATAATTCCTAGCTTAAGTCTAGATTCTGAAAATGTATACCCTACAATTTGCACAATCACGCACCTTGAAACTTGGAATAGTAGAAGAGACCTTGAAATGCTCTTGTCTAAAGTCCTTAGTACGAAGAAAATAAAAGAAAAAAATGCGAATAAAGAATAAAAAAAATGGACACTGGTTTTTGTGATTACTTAAAGCTGCAAAAATAGAAAAATATTTAGCGAGGGTGCTTCATCACCTAGTGCCTTAGACCAACTGGTCTGGGAGTCACTGCTAAAGCCTTGGGTGTTACAAGACTAGGAAGTACGCTTTAAAGTGCAAACGCATTTTGTAATCGGTCGTTGGTACCTCAAGAAGTATTAACGGTCACATGAAGGATGTGTAAGCAAATTCATTTAAAAATTCACCTACTAATAAGTATTTTGGACAACGGACAAGGGTATGATTGCTTGATTTGAATTTCCAAGTGTAGGGGTGATCTATACACACACGTAGGGATATGTGATTGGAGTTTAGATGAGAGAAAGGAGTGAAGAATAGAACTTGTATCTTTAGTAAGGTTGATAGAAATTCCTAAGTGGAGATGAAACCCTAGAAGGAAAACTTAAGAGATGCCGAAAGCTAGGTAAGTCTATAGAACATATATAATCTTAAGTTAAATGATAAGGAAGTGTGAAGAATGTGGGCGGATAATTTACAAGTAGAAGATAATAGAATTCCTTGTTGGGAAAACCTAATTGGATAACAAAAGTTAATGGGCCGAATTGATAGGATTTTGTGGGTAGTATCCGTTGAAAACCCTCAGGAGACAACACTCCTCCTACTAGGGACACCTAGAGGTTTAACGGCTTGTTGCACGAGCTCAGTGCAATCGCGTTTCCCTGCGAAAGTGCGGTTAGGTTATTTTAGTGAATAAAAATAAGTTTGCTCGAGGACGAGCAAAAGATAAGTTTGGGGGTATTTGTTCACATCATAATATTGTATTATTATATTCCCCATTCTTATTCGTTTTACAAATAAACAGGCGCTTTTGACGCATGTCTGCTACATGTTACAGGTTACAGGTTCTTGGACAGAAAACAGTGAAAACGATGTAAAGACGATGAAAAAGTGGACTTTAACCAATAAACAGAAGATCTTGATCAAGCCTACATAAGAAACAGTTCACAAAGCAAGGTTCAAGACGTCGACACAAAGCCACGGTTAAAGTCCACAACAATGTTCACTGGAAAATCTGGAGAAGAAACAGAAATCAATATGAGAGAAGACCTATGTAAAAAGGAAGTACAAGAAGGTCAGAGCCAGTACACCAAATGTGATGATGCAATCCTCTTGTTTGGCCGCGGAACCGTGGCCAAACCATGCCTTGGGCCGCGGTTCCGCGGCGGTGTTAAGGATATATGGGCCGAAAATTTGACCATAATTCAAGTATGCTTTGACCGGTCTTCCTGAGGGTTATTTTTGTAATTTCAGACATGCGAATCAAATGTAACCTAGGGTTTCCTATCCTCTATAAATAGGAACTCTAAAGATTGTAAACCCTATTCCTCCTTTTAATAATAAATTCCAGAATTCTTTATGGAGAGCATCGGTGCCTCTCTTCAATTCAGAAATTCAGATCTGACAACCCTGCGTTGATGATTGGAGAAATGCATCTGTAAGTAGATTTAATTCCTTGCCCTAGTTTAGATTTTAATTCTTTGCCCTAGGTAGATTTAATTTTCTTGCCGTAGATAAATTGTTTAGAGTTAGCTTTGGGGAAGGATTTTGAGAGATGAGATCTCTCATCCCTTTCTTACCCATAATATATTTTCAATAGGACTCCATGCATGCACGCACACACCGCGCCCTATGGCACCTTATCCCTTGAGGTAGCGGTGATACCGTAGTATAAAGGCCCGGTTGCGCGCGTTTTCCATGGATGTTAGGGTAAGGATCTCTAAAGGAAGGACAAGAACCTAGAGGAAGGAACACCTTCCCGAATGGATCTAATCCCCTTTATTGATAATTACTATAACTCCTCATAGATCTTCATGCGGGTATAGAATGCGTTGAGATTTACTTGCATTTCCAAACAATCCCTAAACCTAACCCTAGCAAGACTAGATCTAGATAATCGTAGTATAGAATAATTAGGTTTTTAGATTTAATAATCAATCCGAACACCCTTCGGAATTAACTCGTAAGAGCGATTAGGAGATTCACAAAATCCCTGTGGACCGACCTGTACTCACCGGCTAGCTTCATGCGACGCCGTTCTTGATTGCGGTAATAGATAGTTTTTGAGAAAAATCATGGCCCGTGAATAGTATGCAATAGTCCATCTTGGAATTAATTGCAGCGCCCCAGTGCTTAGGAAACATGTCCTTATCCCCGTTGCCTAAGGTTTTTCCCTACGAGTCGAGAAGTTCTCACGGGAACATTACTTTTCCCACGAGTCGAGACGAATCGAGAAGTTCTCGCAAGGTGTCCTAACGTCACAGTTAACTCCTGCTAATAGAAGTCCGTTAGGGTCTGTGGTACTAGGGTTTTTTACCCGTCGTGCCATCGCGTTCGCCGATGTATTTCTCGACACACAATCTTGCTGTTTGAGTAGCCTCGCGACTGTCGTGTCTCTGATCCCTTCGGGGGCTGGACAAGACGTCTTCAAGTAATCTTCCAGGTGATATTACCGTTGGAAGAGCAAGCGTTAGGGATATTCCATGCCGCTTTTTACTTGATGTTAGGCTCAATTTGGGAGCCCCGATGAGTCATGACCACTCCGCGCTGGTGTGGGATGATCTCCGATAGTCTTTTTAGGTCTAATTTGAGTTGCCGTCAAGACCCTGAAGTGAGAGATCTTTCTTTACTTCATTTGTTGACATTGTGTCTGCAATATTGCGATGAATATCGATGTTGTCTCTAGGTTGTCTGCGAACCGTCGAGTGTTAGAACTAGGGACTTTGCCATGGCTCCGTTTGTTGATGTCGCGTCTGCATCCTGCTGGCGTAGGGAAGAACGCTATTGTTGATCTCTGGGCTATAGATGTTGCCATCGAGACTTGGAACTAGGGACTTGGCCATGGCTCCGAGGTAGTCTCTAGATTGTCGGTGAACCGTCGAGATTGGGAACTAGGGGACTTTGCCGTGGCTCCGTTTGTTTTGATGCCGCGTCTGTATCCTACTGTAGGGAGGAAGCACGCTCTTGTTAATCTCCAGGCTGTCGATGAACCGTCGAGACTTAGAACTAGGGACTCTTCCATGGCTCCGCTTTGTTGACGTTGCGTCTGCATCCGGTTGGAGTGAGAAGAAACGCCGTTGTTGATTTCTAGGCTGTAGATGTAGCCATCGAGATCTGGTTTCCCTTTGACGAAGCCCGGTGGGGTAATATGGTTCCCTTTTCGTTTGTGCCCATGGATTGTATACAGGGGTTAATATGATCTCATCTGGAGGGAAAAAATTTCATTTCATTTTTTTATTTCTTTCCGCGATCCTCTATTATTTCTGTCACGACCCGAAATTCGGTCCGTAACCGGCACTTAAACTACGTAACGTCTCCAGGCGTACGTAACTTAAGTAAGCCGAAAAACCCAGAAATCTAAACCACCCAAAACTGGATCAACGGAGAAAACATAGTTTAAAACATTTAGAAATCACAATTTAAAATCTCTAACTCTAGTTTTCTTTTATGAAAATTTCAGCAGCACCTCCTTTGTAAAAACTAGTCCCGAAAACGGGTATAACACAGATAATAAAGAAAGCATCCCAATTGGGAGCAGAAATCACGCCCACCGGCGGAGACAATCACACAACAAGTATACGACACCAAAGCGAAGAAATATCAAAGAAACGACTATAAAAGAAGTAAACTCTCCAACATAACCGGCTTCTACGAGCACGGCTCCCAAAATCACCAAAATAATACAACACTGAAGTCTCACAAGTCGTCTCTAAGTCATATACAACAGGGGTAGATGGAGAATACTAGATCCAACAAAAGATATACAATATACAAACGGATAACCGCAAACCCACCTAAAAGCAACGGCCTCACTACCTATAGTAGCGGTATCTGCAAAAGTAGTGATGATAAGCTGCCCTGCCGTGACTACTCAGAGGGTAAGTCCTGCAAAACACTGTGGCACAATGGGGGTGAGTTGCCAACTCGTGAATAGTAATTAACATTATACTGAAAATCGCAAGTATGCACTAACAACAATGATCAATAACATGTGAACTGTAGCATGAGTATGACAATATGAATATGCAACTATCATGATCAAGGTACACCACCAGGGTACTATATCTACATGAATCATATGCATATCAACTGAATACTGAGTGCGGGATAGTAAATAATCTCATGCACAAATCATAAGCATGGAAAACACGGTGTAACTCAACAACACCCCAAATCCCAAAATACTCAGATCGGCCCTCAGATCGGCCCTCAAATCCTGTACGTCTCATGGAACCTGAGTGTCAAACATCGACACTCGAAAACATCATGAAAACCAGTGCCTAACACCGACACGTAAATACTCGTATCCATACGTTCCTCGAAACACAAGTATCCCTCTTCGACACTTGCATTCCACGCATCGGTCTTCCTGATATCCATACGTTCCTCGAAACACAAGTATCCCATCTCGACACTTGTGTTCCACGTATCGGTCTGTCAAACTCCATATCTCTCTCGGAATGTAAGTGCCTAATACCGACACTTTAAATTCCCATATCGCATGAAAACATATCTCAAATGCGTAAATCCATATAAAATAGCATATGCAATATAAAACATCAATATGAGCATATCACGGAAAGATTCGCCAAATAATGCATCAAGTCATTAAATGTATCTCACGGTTCCCGAAAATCCAAATCCAGAATACATATATATACAGCGTCCCATACCACCGATATATATGCTATAAAAACTGATCATATAACAATAGCAAGGTATATGTGCGAACGAGTAATATAGTATGGCATACATATGAGCATGTAGGTATACAGGTATGTTATATGTAATATGCATTATCGCACAAGTATAACTGTTTAATGTCACTAATCAATATCAAGGTATACAAATGAGCATTTGTGTTGTGCGTATCATGGCAATTACCAACAGTGTGTGTAGCATATCATTGGTGCTCGTGCAACATGGACTGTCGATAATAGTGCAGTGTACAACAAGTACAATATCATGCATAACAAGTAACTATATGCAATGTGAATCATGCAATATCTCTATATGAGCAAATAAACATACGGCTAATATTATATCATGTCTAGCCCCGACGCTTAGCGCCATACGGGCGATTTCCCCGTAGATGTTAAATCTACTCACATGTGGTCTCCAGCTATGAAAATTCGACCACCTGCTTCCCTTTGTTCACAGCGTCTGAAGTCCCCGCTTGCGACGCTAAAATTTCACAAACACAAGAAATAGTGCGAACATCTCAGAATCGATCAAAATAACGCAAACTATATATTTAAAACGCACCAACACACTAGACCAACTCACGAATACACGTCTAGTGGCTAACACGCGCAACGATACCCCAATACCAAACTGAGTACATCGCAGCACGACACACGACTCGTGTCGCAACACGTATCACGCGGACTCAAAACACTAGATTAAAGGAAATCGATCCCAGATTTTGCATACTGAATTTACTAAGTAAATAAACAGTACCAAACACCCCAAAACAACAGCAGACAATAACCCACAGAAGCCCCACCCCAACTCTCACCTACACAGCCGGCGTCGCCGGCCCTCGCCTTAAGGGTCGCCGGCCCAGACCGGTGGGGTGGCCTCCGTCTCTCAGGTGGTGTCTCAGGTCCACTAGTAAATCTCTCTAAAATTGTTTGTTCAAACACTAAAATTCCCAGGTCACAGCAGGTATAGAAACTCTAAAAAGACTTAAAAACCCGATATCGCCTCTATCGATATAAACAGCGCTCAACGCAACAATTAACGATCAAAACCACAAGAAAACTCTAATTTAACAGTAGAAGGTTATACCTAACAATTTTGCTCACAAGCTCCTTGCTTTCCCTAGCTCCAAGTGATCAAAGAAGCAAGAACAAGGCTTTTGTGAAGATTTTGTGATATGTTTGGGGATTTTGAGGATTTTTGTGAGTTTAGATTGATAAAATATGAGAATGAATTGAGCATGGGCAGTAGATAATGGAGGAATTTCGGCCAAGGGGTGAGGTGGTTGTTTTGTGAGGAATTTCCAAGCAATTTCCTATCATTAATGCATTCACACTCAACATACACACATGCATCCACCTACATTATTTTCTTTTCTTTTCTTTTCTTTTTAAATCCTAGATTAATTCTAGTCCACACAATTAAATCCTAAGTGAAGTGAGAAGGATTTTCTTTAACTCAATAATTTTTAAAGAAAAGATCGCTTATAGAAATTTTCCCAAAATTTAAATACCGTATTAAAATAATATTAAAATTGGGAAAAATTCAAATTGAACCAAAATGTCCCATATACTCCCAAAGCTTGCGCACTAGCTTTATTTTAGCTAATTTAGGTGCTGGTAAGTCTATATGGTCGTTCGTTCACAATCGGGTAAAAACGGAAAATACCGACAAACTTACCCTAAAACGAACAAATTCTCAAAACGATTCCAAAACGTTACAATCTCCCCCCTTATAGAAATTCGGTCCCCGAATTAAAATTTCATACTAAGCGTACCTTCAAAAAGATGAGGGAAATTCTTCCGCATCTCGCTCTCGATCTCCCAAGTGATCTCCTCACCAGTAGGACTACGCCATAGAACCTTCACAGAAGGCAAGACCCTAGACCGAAATTTCTTCACCTGCCGATCCAAAATAACTATCGGCTGCTCAGTGAACGAAAGATCGCGCTCAAGCTGAACGGTTTCGTGCTGAATCATATGAGAAGGATCATGAAGGTATCTACGAAGCATCGACACATGAAAAACGGGGTGAACATCCGGAAAACTAGACGGGAGTGCTAAACGATAAGCAACAGAACCCACTCGCTCAAGGATCTCGAAAGGACCTACAAATCTGGGACTGAGCTTCCCTCTCTTCCTAAATCGCATAATGCCCTTCATCGGAGAAATCCTCAGGAATACATGATCTCCTACTGCGAACTCAAGTCTGCGACTACGACGGTCGGCATAAGACTTCTGCCTGCACTGGGCTGCTCTCATCCTGTCCTGAATCAGCTGGATCTTCTCCGTAGTCTCCTGAACAAGCTGGGGTCCCAAAACCAAACTCTCACTAAGCTCGGTCCAACAGACTGGCGATCGACACTTCCTACCATATAAAGCCTCAAAAGGTGTCATCTGAATAGTCTCCTGAAAGCTGTTATTGTAGGAGAACTCAATCAACGGCAAGTGACGATCCCAACTGCCCCCAAAATCAAGCACACATGCACGGAGCATATCCTCCAGAGTCTGGATAGTCCGCTCCGTCTGACCATCGGTCTGCGGATGAAAAGCGGTGCTAAAACTCAATCTGGTACCCAAAGCTTCCTGAAGCTTCTGCCATAAACGGCTAGTAAACTGGGTGCCTCTGTCGGATACTATGCATGTGGGAACACCGTGGAAACGCACACTCTCATCTATATAAATCTGAGCATACTGAGCATAGCCGAAAGTGGTCTTCACTGGAAGGAAGTGAGCCGCTTTCGTCAACCGGTCTACAATAACCCAAATGGAGTCATACCCTCTACTGGTCCTGGGTAGACCCACAATGAAGTCCATGGAAATCTGCTCCCATTTCCACTCCGGAATGGGTAAAGGCTGCAACTTTCCAGCCGGTCTCTGATGCTCAGCCTTGACTTGCTGACAAGTCAGGCACCTCGAAACGAAGTCCGAAATATCGCGTTTCATCCCTTCCCACCAGTAGAAGTCTCTCAAGTCACGGTACATCTTGGTGGAACCTGGATGAACGCTAAAGGCCGACTGATGTGCCTGCTCTAGGATCTCGCGTCTCAACCCATCAACATCTGGTACACACAAGCGAGTCCCGCATCGTAGCACACCCTGGTCATCAATCATGAACTCCGAAACCGTACCCTATTGAACAAGCTCAAGAATCTCAGACAAACGAGCATCACTGGGTTGCGCCTCACGGATACGCTCAACAAGTAGTGGACGGGCGCGGACATGAGCAAACTGTCCCCCAGTGGAGGTAAACTCGAACTGCACTCTACTATCACACAAGAGCTGCCAATCTGCAGAAGACTGACACTGAACTGCGCTCAACTGAGACAAGCTACCCACGGGCCTACGACTCAAAGCATCAGCTACCACATTCGCCCTGCCCCGGGTGATAAAGGATCTCACAATCATAATCCTTTACTAGCTCCATCTATCGGCGCTGTCTCCAGTTCAGATCTCGCTGCTGGAAGATATACTTCAAACTCTTGTGATCCGTGAAGATCTGACACGACTCTCCGTACAAGTAGTGTCTCCAGATCTTCAACGCAAAGACTACCGCTGCCATCTAAAGATCGTGAGTGGGGTAATTCTGCTCGTGCTTCTTTAGCTGCCTAGAAGCATATGCAATCACCCTATCATGCTGCATCAAAACACAGCCGAGCCCCACTCGAGAAGCATCACAATACACAACGTAGCCTCCCGATCCAGAAGGTAAAGAAAGAACTGGTGCTGTCGTCAACCGAGTCTTCAACTGCTGAAAACTCTGCTCGCACGCATCAGTCTAGAGAAAAGGAATCCCCTTCCGGGTCAGTCCAGTCAGCGGTGCAGTGATACTCAAAAAATCCTGCACAAAACGGCGATAATAACCAGCTAAGCCCAAAAAGCTGTGGACCTCAGTCACCGATACAGGTCTGGGCCAAAGCTGTACAACCTCAATCTTCCTCGGGTCCACAAGAATACCATCACCAGTCACCACATGACCCAGGAAGTCAACTCTATCAAGCCAAAATGCACACTTTGAGAATTTAGCATACAGCTGGTGCTCTCTCAAGGTCTGCAAAGAAATCCTCAAGTGCTGCTCATGCTCCTCTCGACTGCTAGAGTAAACCAGTATGTCATCAATAAACACTATAATGAACCGGTCGAGGAACGGCCTGAAAATCCGGTTCATCAGATCCATGAACGCTGCTGGCGCATTGGTGAGTCCGAACGACATCACCAAAAACTCATAATGCCCATAGCGCGTACGAAAAGCAGTCTTCGGAATGTCATCATTCCGAACCCGCAACTGATGATAACCCGAACGCAAATCAATCTTTGAAAAATGTTTCGCACCCTGGAGCTGATCAAATAAATCGTCAATGCGGGGTAAAGGATACCTGTTCCGCACAGTAACACGGTTCAACTGACGATAATCCACACACAGCCTCAAACTGCTGTCCTTCTTCTTGACGAACAGAACAGGAGCTCCCCACGGCGAAACACTCGGACGCACAAGTCCCAAATCAAGCAACTCTTGTAATTTATCTTTAAGCTCTCTAAGCTCAGCCGGAGCCATCCGATAAGGCGGTATAGAGATAGGCTCCGTGCCAGAAATCAGATCAATGCAAAACTCAATATCGCGCTCTGGTGGCAAACCAGGTAACTCATCCGGAAAAACATCGGGAAACTCTCGCACGGTAGAAACTTGGTCCAACGACTCCACTGTGGCTCCAGTATCATGAATGAACGCCAAGAATCCCCGACATCCCCTCCTTAAAAGCCGACTAGCGCACAAAACAGAAATCAAACTGTGAGGGGCGGCACTACGGTCCCCCTGCACAACAAACACTGACTCGCCGGGAAAACAAAATCTAACTGTCTTCTCACGGCAGTCCACGGACGCATAGCAAGTAGCTAGCCAATCCATGCCCAACAGAACGTCGAAGTCCAACATCTCAAGAAGGATCAAGTCGACGGACAGATCTCTGTCACCAATATGGACAACATAAGATCGGAACACACTATGCGCAACAAACGACTCTCCCACAGGAGTAGTCACGACCAGTGGCTGGTCCAGCAAACACGACTCTCGGCCTAACCTTGGCACGAAGTGCGTGGAAACATACGAATGCGTGGATCCCGGATCAAAAAGAACATGCGCATCATAAGAACATACAGAAAGGGTACCTGAAACCACGGCATTGGACGCCTGAGCGTCCTGGTGAGTCAAGGCAAAAACCCTAGCCTGTCCTCTACCGGCTACTGGCTGTCCCCTGCCTCTGCCACCACGACCTCTCGGTACAAAACCTCCGCGACCACGACCTCTCTGTACAAGAGTCTGACGCGGCGCAACTACAGGAATAAGAGGCAACGCTCTCTGAGGCGGAGAAGGTGGTAAGGTAACCTGCGGTATAGCTGCCTCGCTCACACGCGGCTCCGCACAATCTCGAACCCGATGACCCAAACTACCGCACCGGTAACATCCAGAAACGAACTGCCGATCATCCTGAGGGTAAGAACTAAAAAGCCGACCTCGTCCTGAACCGCCACTATCAGAACGGAAACTGTCTCGACGTCTAAACGCCCGCCTCGCTGCCGGATCACCAATACGAACTCTCTTCGGTTCCGGAGCAACTGATGACTTAGCTAGACGCTCCTATACTAAAAGAGCTGCATCCACCGCTGTCGCATATGTGTCACAATGCTGAATACTGATGGCTAGAAACAACTGGGTAAGCAGGCCTCGAACAAACCTCTTCACCCTCATCTCCTCAGTCGCCACCAGGTACGGAGCATACACCGACAGCTCAGTAAACAATACATCATACTCCGACACCGTCATCCCCGACGTCTGACGTAAAGACTCAAATCTGCGCGCTCGCGCATCCCTGACGCTCGGTGGAAGAAAACGGGCAAGAAACGACGTCACAAACTCAGCCAAGGTCATAAGAGCAAGACCAGCGGCTCTGCCCCTCTCCAACGACTCACACCACTTCTGGGCCATACCCTCCAGACGAAAACTGGCAAACTCCACCTATCTCTCATCAGAACATCGGAAGTGAGCGACAAATCCTGGCCATCCGGTCGATAAACGACTGCGGATCCTCAGTAACATCTGTGCCCGTAAACACCGGAGGTCTCAACCTCATGAAATCTGTCAGCGACACAGCAATAACCTCCGGAGCTGCAACTGCGACTACCGGAACTGTAGGTACCATCGTGGCCTCCGCAGCGGGTGGAACAACTGTCTGCCCCTGCGCTCGGATGGTCTCTACCAAAGTCCCCACAATCTAGCGCAGATCCTGCATACCAGCTCCAATCATAGCAATGTTCTCCGGTACAACAGGCGTACTGTCCTGGTCAGTCCTCGCCTCAGACGAGTCAACTCTGACCTCGGCCCTCGCGGCCGCTCTCCGTGCCCTCGTAGTCTTCGGCGGCATATGGGCTGGAAATTGAAACAAGATTCGATAAGGAAACGGAAATCGAATCACAAGATGTATATCAATCACGGAAGGAATATCAACCAATAAGTCCTAAGGTCACTTAGGCGGAGTACCGTGTCGTAAGTATGCCGCGGAACATACATACGCTACGTCATTCTGCTTAAGCTACCTACTCCATCATACCAAGGTCATCCTAGACTCCGAAAGGTAAAACCTAACGCTCTGATACCAACTTTGTCACGACCCGAAATTCGGTCCGTAACCGGCACTTAAACTACGTAACGTCTCCAGGCGTACGTAACTTAAGTAAGCCGAAAAACCCAGAAATCTAAACCACCCAAAACTGGATCAACGGAGAAAACATAGTTTAAAAAATTTAGAAATCACAATTTAAAATCTCTAACTCTAGTTTTCTTTTATGAAAATTTCGGCAGCACCTCCTTTGTAAAAACTAGCCTCGAAAACGGGTATAACACAGATAATAAAGAAAGCATCCCAATTGGGAGAAGAAATCACGCCCACCGGCGGAGACAATCACACAACAAGTATACGGCGCCAAAGTTAAGAAATATCAAAGAAACTACTATAAAAGAAGTAAACTCTCCAACATAACCGGCTTCTATGAGCACGGCTCCCAAAATCACCAAAATAATACAACACTGAAGTCTCACAAGTCGTCTCTAAGTCATATACAACAGGGGTAGATGGAGAATACTAGATCTAAAAAAAGATATACAATATACAAACGGATAACCGCAAACCCACCTAAAAGCAACGGCCTCACTGCCTATAGTAGCGGTATCCGCAAAAGTAGTGATGATAAGATGCCCTGCCGCGACTACTCAGAGGGTAAGTCTTGCAAAACACTGTGGCACAACGGGGGTGAGTTTCCAACTCGTGAATAGTAATTAACATCATACTGAAAATTGCAAGTATGCACTAACAGCAATGATCAATAACATGTGAACTGTAGCATGAGTATGACAATATGAATATGCAACTATCATGATCAAGGTACACCACCAGGGTACTATATCTACATGAATCATATGCATATCAACTGAATACTGAGTGCGGGATAGTAAATAATCTCATGTACAAATCATAAGCATGGAAAACACGGTGTAACTCAACAACACCCCAAATCCCAAAATACTCAGATCGGCCCTCAGATCGGCCCACAAATCCTGTACGTCTCATGGAACCTGAGTGTCAAACATCGACACTCGAAAACACCATGAAAACCAGTGCCTAACACCGACACGTAAATACTCGTATCCATACGTTCCTCGAAACACAAGTATCCCTCTTCGACACTTGCATTCCATGCATCGGTTTTCCTGATATCCATACGTTCCTCGAAACACAAGTATCCCATCTCGACACTTGTGTTCCACGTATCGGTCTGTCAAACTCCATATCTCTCTCGGAATGTAAGTGCCCAACATCGACACTTTAAATTCCCATATCGCATGAAAACATATCTCAAATGCGTAAATCCATATAAAATAGCATATGCAACATAAAACATCAATATGAGCATATCACGGAAAGATTCGCCAAATAATGCATCAAGTCATTAAATGTATCTCACGGTTCCCGAAAATCCAAATCCAGAATACATATATATACAGCGTCCCATACCACCGATATATATGCTATAAAAACTGATCATATAACAATAGCAAGGTATATGTGCGAACGAGTAATATAGTATGGCATACATATGAGCATGTAGGTATACAGGTATGTTATATGTAATATGCACTATCGCACAAGTATAACTGTTTAATGTCACTAATCAATAGCAAGGTATACAAATGAGCATTTGTGTTGTGCGTATCATGGCAATTACCAACAGTGTGTGTGTAGCATATCATTGGTGCTCGTGCAACATGGACTGTCGATAATAGTGCAGTGTACAACAGGTACAATATCATGCACAACAAGTAACTATATGCAATGTGAATCATGCAATATCTCTATATGAGCAAATAAACATACGGCTAATATTATATCATGTCTAGCCCCGACGCTTAGCGCCATACGGGCGATTTCCCCGTAGATGTTAAATCTACTCACATGTGGTCTCCAGCTATGAAAATCCGACCACCTGCTTCCCTTTGTCCGCAGCGTCTGAAGTCCCCGCTTGCGACCCTAAAATTTCACAAACACAAGAAATAGTGCGAACATCTCAGAATCGATCAAAATAACGCAAACTATATATTTAAAACGCACCAACAAATAGACTAACTCACGAGTACACGTCTAGTGGCTAACACGCGCAACGATACCCCAATACCAAACTGAGTACATCGCAGCACGACACACGACTCGTGTCGCAACACGTATCACGCGGACTCAAAACACTAGATTAAAGGAAATCGATCCCAGATTTTGCATACTGAATTTACTAAGTAAATAAACAGTACCAAACACCCCAAAACAACAGCAGACAACAACCCACAGAAGCCCCACCCCAACTCTCATCTACACTGCCGGCGTCGCCGGCCCTCGCCTTAAGGGTCGCCGGCCCAGACCGGTGGGGTGGCCTCCGTCTCTCAGGTGGTGTCTCAGGTCCACTAGTACATCTCTCTAAAATTGTTTGTTCAAACACTAAAATTCCCAGGTCATAGCAGGTATAGAAACTCTAAAAAGACTTAAAAACCCGATATCGCCTCTATCGATATAAACAGCGCTCAACGCAACAATTAACGATCAAAACCACAAGAAAACTCTAATTTAACAGTAGAGGGTTATACCTAACAACTTTGCTCACAAGCTCCTAGCTTTCCCTAGCTCCAAGTGATCAAAGAAGCAATAACAAGGCTTTTGTGAAGATTTTGTGATATGTTTGGGGATTTTGAGGATTTTTGTGAGTTTAGATTGATAAAATATGAGAAAGAATTGAGCATGGGCAGTAGATAATGGAGGAATTTCGGCCAAGGGGTGAGGTGGTTGTTTTGTGAGGAATTTCCAAGCAATTTCCTATCATTAATGCATTCACACTCAACACACACACATGCATGCACCTACATCATTTTCTTTTCTTTTTAAATCCTAGCTTAATTCTAGTCCACACAATTAAATCCTAAGTGAAGTGAGAAGGATTTGTTTTAACTCAATAATTTTTAAAGAAAAGATCGCTTATAGAAATTTTCCCAAAATTTAAATACCGCATTAAAATAATATTAAAATTGGGAAAAATTCAAATTGAACCAAAACGTCCCATATACTCCCAAAGCTTGCGCACTAGGTTTATTTTAGCTAATCTAGGTGCTGGCAAGTCTATATGGTCGTTCGTTCACAATCGGGTAAAAACGGAAAATACCGACAAACTTACCCTAAAACGAACAAATTCTCAAAACGATTCCAAAACGTTACAATTTCCGCTTTTCATATCGCGAATGTCGCGGTTGCCCAATCATTTCGGCTATTTTTCGCGGTGCCAAATCATTTCGGCTATTTTTTTATGCATATATTTTACTCGCTGATTTTTATTGCGAGTTGTCTCATTATTTTAGCTATTTTATATGCATTTATGGCTCGCTAATATTCATTGCGAGTTTGGAACTTGAAATCTGATACCAATCTTAGCATCGGCATCGCTGCCATTGGAATGTTTTCAGGAGCGAACCATCATTTTCCTTTGCTTATTTGAACAAAGGTGGATTAACAAACAGGGTTAGGATCCTGCCGACTAAGGCTTTTGACTTCATAAGCTGTGAGGGTCTCATAAATGTATTTCTCTCTACGAGTCGTGAGGATCTAATAGATGTATTTTCTCCTTAGGATTCGTGAGGATTCCTAAGTGATATCTTCTCTTGAAAGTCGTAAGGATCTCACAAGAGTGTTTTCTCCTTGCAAGTCGAGAGAACTTACAAGTGTTGTTCATAAAATGGGGGAATTTCGTGCCATTGGTGGAACTTGGTGAGGGAACGTTTATTTGTGCCCGTGGATTGTATACGAGGGTCAATATTAGACCGCTTGTAGGACAACTTGGGGAATGTGATGGCTTAAGAACAGGTTCAGATCCATGTAGCTTAAGGCTTTTGAATCCTACGAGCCATGAGGGTCTCATAGGGGGAATTCTCCTTATGAGTCGTGAGAATCTCGTAAGTGTAATTTCTCCTTAGAAATCGTGGGGATTCCTAAGTGCGTTGCTCTCTTTTGTGAGTCGTAAGGATCTCACGCAGGTATTTTCTCCTCACAAGGTCGAGAGGACCCTGCAGGTGTCTCTATTTTAACGAGATTGCGCCCTTTCGGGTTTTCACAAACTCACCGGTAGCCCTGCTGTTTTTACTCACGGCGCCCTTTCGGGTTTTCATCCATGCCCATTTCGCTTGTGGACGTACCGTTTTTTTTTACATCAAGAGATTGCGCCCTTTCAGGTTTTCACAAGCCCGCCGGTAGCCCTGCTGTTTTTATTCACGGTGCCCTTTCGGGTTTTCATCTGTACCCCTTTTGCTTGTGTACGTACTGTTTTTTTAACTCCTCCGTTTGCCAATGGCACTTAGGGGGGATTTCGCCACCAGGGCGGTTGTGCAGCCAGCGGGACTTAAGTTGCAATCCTCGCCGCTGGGACTTGTGGACGTGGATTCCACTGTCGCTGTGTTTGAGGCGACGTATTTAGTTTAAAGATATTGCGGTCCATTGTTAGTTTAAGGACATCTCGGTCCAATATTAGTTTAAGGATATCTCGGTCCAAAGCTAAGGACGTTGCGGTCCGTTGTTTCAAGGCGAATCTTTGTCAGATACTACTTACAGAGTCTTGACTCAGGAAAATAGAGAGCGGACACGAGCGTCATCATCTATCGTTAACCTGAGTTATGACTTTATCAGGGGTAGTATTTCTTAAGGAAGCGGCCGTTTATTGGCCGGAAGGGTCTTTTGCCATGCATATTCATGAGCAAGTAGGCACCACCTTGATAAACCTTGTCTATGACGTATGGGCCCTCATAGTTTGGCTCGAATTTCCCCCATTTGGCACGGTTGGGGATCATAGGTCTTTTGACAACTAGCACGAGTTCGCCTTGGCGGATTGCTCTTGGCTTAGTTAGTCTTTCGTATGAGCACGTCATTCTCGCTTTGTAAGCTTCTAGGTTTTGCTGCGCCATGAGACGAGTGTTAGTTATATGTATGCCCTAGAGGCCATTACTGTACATACGATGTTTATTGTAATGAGTGCTTGGACATATATAGGGAGGACTTTCTTGCTCGACATGATAGTACGCTATCTGGTTGTACTTTATCTTAACATGTGCTCTGATTGTCTCTATGTTACATGTTGACAAAGCCCTTAGGATATGTACTCGACTACTGGGACTATGATGAGATCATACTAGTGGGGCCACGGTAGTCGACGAGTACATCCTATAACTGTTCCTAGTCGAGGGTGTATCGAGACAGGGCATCGATACACCAGTGTAGACTAGCGTATACGCATCTTGACCCATATGATGGGCGATGGATGATCCCATATCCATCGGTGTTTGACATCAAGGATGGTGTACGGGTGCTCAGTAGAGACTGGGTACACTGGACGGACTCGCCGAGAACTCCCAGATGGCATTATACCTCACGTCAGATGGCAGTTCTCCGGTGACACTGGTACAGAGTAGTCTGTTGACCCGAGATCGTCATAGAGTCTTGTGTGATTCCTACTGTGCTTTGATTTCCATCATACCACGTCCAAGAGGGCGTGCAAAAAGGTGGCTTTTGGGTACAGTCCCGAATCACATGGAGGTAATGAGCGATATGAGGGGATTCGTCTCTCCCGGTATAGGGAGTTGATGTTGTGCTGTGTTCGATTGGCTATAACTGGAAATCCCTGGCCAGGGTTGCTGAGATTTACTGGTAAGTGTTATCAGTAGTTTCTCGAACTGTTATAGACCTCAAATCGACACGACTTATCGAGCTACAGGGGTCTGACGTTTTACCACCACTAGGCGAGATATGCGACATATCAGACGACGAGACCGGACTGTACGGGAGTGTTACTGATTGGATTCGCAGGAGAATATACATGCTTGCTTATTGATCTTCTGAGTGCTCAATACCTGGGTGGCTGTTACGTTTAGCTGACCGCTTGCAGCTTGTGGATGTTTGATATGATCATCACCTACTGCCGGCGTATTGACGATTCTTTAGAGTCCTACACAGAGGTTTCTTGACTCAGGCCAAACAGAGTAGGAGCACATATGTGATATGTGCGGGACCGAGGATAATGCGGTATATGATACCGTATTGGATTCTCGCGATATGAGATATCGGCCGGGTATATGTGATATAGCCGGGTCATCGTATTAGTCGGTTATATGCGATATAGCCGGATTGTCGGATCAAGTGTTGATTCGATAATTTAATGTATAATATTATATATGATATATTAAATTACATTAACTAATATTAGCTCACTAAAAGATTCTTTTTCTCACTCGGGTAATATATTGATATATATGCGATATATGTTAATTGTATTATTTTATTTTGTTACAATAAATATTATATATGTGATATATAATATTGTAACATGATATGATAACTAATGCAACATGATTAGTAGAGATTAAACAAGATTAGGGTTTGATTTGGGTTAGTTCATTCATGAACCTTCTAGAAGGTTTCTTTTTGTTTTTGTAAAGATATTTTCAAGTGACTCATGCTTTAACCCAACCCAAACCCTAGCCCTAGCCCTAGCCCTAGTTAAATCTCTACAAAGGTTTAGTCAACCATGGTTGCATTATTCATCATGATTATCTTTTCATTATTCATCACAAAAGGAACTTTATTCTTCTTCTTCTTCTTCCTTGATGCAAAGCTTTCTTGCTTTGCTTTTTGTGATGAAAATGAGTGAGAATAAGAAAACAAATGAGAGAAAAAATCCTACTTCATCATCCTCATCTACTCTTGCCATTTAGATGAGGGTGTTCACTTCATTTTGTGAGTGAGAGCTTGTGTTAATGAAACTTCAAGGTAGATCATCTTTATTATCGAAGATCGGAGCAAGCTTGCATCTTTCTCTTCGTGGAGCCTCTCGAGAGTCTGAAACACGATGATCGCAGTGAAAGGACCTCAACACGGAGCTTAAGAAGTGAAGGACCGTATCTACAAAGGTTGTAATCCCTCTCACTTAGTGTTAAAGTGTTTAACATACTTGTTTTCGCATAAACTCTAGTTTAAAGATCTTGTTTAAGGTTGTTCGGCATGGCTAAATTTTTTAATCGGGCATGGTTGATGCCTCGTAGACCTTTGTGCATGTGCATAGCAACCCTACAGTAGTATCAGAGCCAAGCTAGAGCTTTAGGCGATGTCTAGGCGAAGTTTAAAGTCCGATCGAACCCGAAAACCCCGATATTTACCCCTCTCTGGATATTTTTCAAAAATGTGAATTTTTATGAATTAAAAATGCTCAGAAAATTGAGCAGGGAAATCTAAGAATAACTGTAGAATACGACTTCCTAACTCTACTGTAGCGCCGCGGAACCGCAGCCGTACCCTGGTTTTGGCGGCGGTTCCGCGGCTGTATGCGGAGATTATGAACTCGTTTTTCTACAGTTACCTCCATAGGTGTTTCCTGATTCTTCTGGGAATTTTTAATTCTTGCTCAAGTGTTGAGTTTTCTGGGTTGTATTGGGGACTCGTTGATTCGATCGGAAAGTTTAACTTCGTTTAACTTTTTCCGGATAATTTTAGAATATGTTAAAAAGTTTGAACGGATATCAATAACTCACTTTTTCCCCTGCCGGAAAATTTCCAAGCGTTGGATTTTTCCGTAGTTTAAAAATGTTCTAACTCGTGCAAGTAACGCGGTGGACCCTCTAGAAGACAACAAACCTTAACTCGATTATGTGACCGTCTTGAACTGCCTCTAAACCTTAGGGTTTGTGGCAGTACGGCGTGCCATATGTGAGGCGTTGGCTTGACCCTTCTACGGCTGGACCATTGGTACCGTAGCATGTGATGGATGTTTTTAAACTAATTTCAAGTGTTGAGAACTATTTGGGAAAACTTGGATGTTTGATTATTTGATCGAAAAGTTTAACATTGTCTATTTATCTGGAATGTGATACAATATTTGGAATCTACATGTAGTTATGAGATAACTAATTTGAATGTTATAAATCTAGCAGTTCAGTCTCAGATGATCGGTTGCCACGGAATTTTGATGTGATCAAAAGTCCGGCGCAATCATGTAGCGTACGCGGATACTCGCCGGGTAAACTTAATAGACAGCCATGCCCCATAGCCCCGACCAAGTGATTGTAGGAGAACCCCGTCGCCAAAAGCATCCGTTTGGGTGCTCGCGGCAGAGGTGTTCCGCCTTAGTGCACTTCGTCGACGGCATCGGGGGTGCGGCCGTCTACTAAAGTTTGCGACGAGCATTCGATCAGGATGTCGGGAATCTTGTTGAATTGCCCGACTTGATATTGAAAAGAGTTTTTGATAATGAGACTAAAATGCGGGGTTTATAATTGTTAGGCATGAGATGTCTAAGGAATTCATTTGGTTAGGCATGCGATATCTAAAGAGGTTGCGGATTCCAACTGTTGTAGTTTTAACTTTCTTTTCTGTGACCGTAAGTGTAGTATGTAGTTGTATCGCCGGTTTTCGTTGCTATACATCGACGACAATCGGTGTATATATACTTACGTTGATGACATGTGATGTTATGTGTTGCTGTGATATGTTATATTGGATCGTCGTGTTTGAATAGCCGGGGGTTTTATGTAAGATGAGAGTTTTTCATTTTCATTCATGTAAAATTCATTTGTATGTAATATTCTTTTATTGGGGCACTTCCGGGCTGAGGATGATGTCACTATTGTATATTATTTACTTTTCCGCATTAGGTTGACCCAAGGCGGGGAGCACAAGTAACAGGGTTCTAGGGTCCAGTGGGAGACCATCTCGAGGAGTCGAGACCGGGTCTCCTAACCCTAGAATTGGTAGTGTTACTTGCTGCTCTCGTAGGGGTCTAGGGATGTGGGTTTGGCTATTCATCGCGACCGTGGAATCCGTGTTTTATACAGGCTCGTATTAAAACACGGACGTCCTAGTATATCCAATATTTCATATATGTTCTTCTGGTGCAATGTTCTGTGATGAGATCATATTACTGCCTGAGACGAATGTTTATATTATATATATGAGATATATGTTATATTGCAGATTTCGTTTCAAATGTGATGCTTGTGAAGTATAATAAAATGGGACTTCATTAATGAGATTAATGAAATAAAAGAAACCTAAAGATGTTGTAGAAACTTGTTTAAAAACTGGTAGCTCTAGTTCTTGCTTTACATAGCAGTGTTCCTTGTAGAACATCTAGTACCTTATTCGATAAGGAAAGAGCCGAGATCCCTTCACCGGGAGTGACCTCTTTAGTGAAACTAGCAGATGCTACAAACTCGGTTTGTATTTTGATTGCTCCTATAGTTCTTGCTTTGCATAGCGGTATATATGATATATCCTGCACCTTATTCGATGAGGAAAGAGCCAACGATCCTTTCACCGGGAGTGACCTCTTTAGCAAAACTAGAAAAGGCGTAAAAAACATTCCATTTAAAATCACTCGGTTCTACAACGATATCAAGTTCTTTACACTCATGGTTTTCTTAAAAATCTGCGTAGCCTTCCGTCATTTCAGATAAGTACTACTTAGTATTCGTGCTGCGGTAGTTTTGCATGCGTCAAGGCATAGTGTACGGTAGCTAACTAGTGCTTATCTGCTAGCATACGATGCGATTGGATTAGGGTATTCGTACGGCGTTGTTTGGCATGCGTCAAGGGTCGTACGTGTGGGTTTAATTCAATCAAGAAATGTACGGGTTGAACTTGACTAGCGGACTATGGGTTGTTTGGCATGCGTCAAGGTCATAGCACGTTAGGGGTAAAATATTATTGGGAATTTCAAGTGTTGAAATTTGCAATGAGATTGCATACCTTCTATGAGATAGTTGGATCCCGATACCCACTGCGAGTAAGAGTTACTCCTGGGAGAGTTTTACACATTACAATTAGCCGATCAAGTAGGTGTCTAGAAAGGTGTCAACGGGGTTACGCCCCTGGGAAAATGAGGTTTACTTTAATTAGGTTCGTGCGAAAGCACGGGGAACCTCCCTTAAAGTACCGGCACTGGCCTGGCTGAAAGATTGGCGAACTTGTTGCGTGTAATTAATCCCGGCTAGTCTTTCCTTTTAGGGTTTGAAGGAAGATTTGACTAAAACAGTGGGAGAAATCCTGATTAGATATATTAGATAACCAATCTAATCTTGCAAGAGCATATGCTGAGTGTTTTCTTCTCTCTCTCTCCAGGTAGCGACCATATCACGCCTTAATCAAGATAATAATACGGATATATTGACCGAACCCGCTTGTTATACTGAGCTGGGGAACGTTGGTCCCGCTCCAACTTATAATTGTTATAAGACAGCAGGAAATTAGGGAATACTAGATTTCCCGTGCCGCCCAAACAAAGAAAGTACATGTCGATGCATCATCTTCGGCTGTGTTCATTACAGAGAACTGTTTCTCAGTATCCTTTACGTCCTGGGTATTTGATACCAGATTAGGATCCCACATATGTAATTTGTTACATGGGCTACAGATAGGTAGAGAACTGAGAACGGGTGATAAGTTTCATGAGATAGAAATGGTGCAAGTGTTGCAGCCAAGTCTGTTGGTCACTATCATCCTGCATTACCAAAATACATTGATTCTGAACAAATGTTATTATATACCGAACCTGATATACAACATCATATTAGTCTCTTTATTAGTAAAGAAAGGATATAATTTTGTATTGTTGGATAATGTTTTGAACATTTCCTATATCAAGAGTTGATCGGTTCAGGCACGTTATCTAAAAGCATTAACGTTCTAAATCAAACTACAGTTCTTAGTATACAGAACACACACAAGAGGAAGAGTTCAGAAATGAACGAATCCTTCTTGAGGCATTGTAGACTAGGTCATATCAATGTGACCCGACTAGCTGAAGTTACATTAAGATGCATATTTAAATTTGTTTGAATTTACATCTTGTGAAACTTGCCGGTCATGTCACAAAGATAAGATGACCACAAATCTGTTTATTGGAAATGGAGAAAGAGTTAGTGAACTCTTGGGATTGATACATGCTGATGTATGAAGGTCCCCTGTCTGCACATGCCAAGACCGATTCTTTGTACTTCATTACATTCTCTGATGATCTCTCAAGATTCAGACATATGTTCCTGTTGAAACACAAGTCCGAAACTTTTGAGATATTCACAGAATATAAGTTAGAAGTAGAGAACCAAAAACAGGTATAAGTATTATGTCCTTTGATGAGATCAAGGAGGATAATACTTGAGCACGGAATTCCTGGACTATTCTAAAGGAGAATGAGATTCTCTCTCAGCATTACTCCTCTGAATACACCATAGCACGATGGTATATCGGGGCGGAGCAATAGCACCCTATGTGATATGGTGTGCTCTATGATGAGTACTACTGAGTTTCCTATTTCCTTTTGGGAGTTTTGCACTTGAGAAGCTGCATACCTATTGAATAGGGTTCAAATAAAATCAAATGCCTACCATTTCATATGTGATATGGAAAGGGAAGAGCCCATATCTTAAGTTTGTTAAGATTTGGGGTTGTTCGGCCTATGTCTAAAAAGCAAAATCCGGACAAGCTCGAGGCAAAGTCAGATCTGTGGAAGTTTGTTGGATATCCCAAGCATACGCAAGGGAATATCTTCTACCTAGCCGAGGAACAAAAGATGTTTTGTTTCTCAACATGTCACCTTTGTGAAAGGGAATTTCTTGTGAAGAAATTAATGGTCATGAGGTAGAACTGGAAGGAGTTCCATCTATACAAACTACAGCAGATGATTTGGTAGAACCAAAGGATTCAATAGATTCCAACGAACCCCAGCCTCTCCGCCGATCTAGTAGGGTTCCTCACCCACCTGAGAGATACTTCGGTTTCTCTATGACAGTGGGAGCGAGGATTGCATCATGAGATGATGACCTAACTAGTTTCGAGCTGGCCATCAGGAGTGGGACTCTGTAAAAATGGCTGGATGCTTAGTGATCTGAGATGGAATCCTCATACACCAACAAAGTATGGACTTTGGTTGCTTTATCTAAAGGGTTAAATCCCCATCAGGAGCAAGTATATCTTGAGAAGATTACTTGGTGTACATGGAAAAGTTGAGACTTTCAAAGCTATGCTTAAGTCCATCCAGATCCTACTTGCCACTGCTACATACCATGACTACGATATCTGGTGGTTGGGTATCATGACTGTTTTTCTAAATGATGTTTTAGAAGAGAGCGTATGTAAGTACACAGCCAGAAGGCTTCATAGACAGTGGGAGCAGCGGAAACGTATGCAAGATGTTTTATGTGATAAAGCAGGCATCGCAGAGTTGGAACGTCTGTTTTGATGTGGTAGTCAAAGAGTTTGACTTCATCAAAATGGTAGATGAACCTTGTATATACAAAAAGGTAGTAGGGAGTATGGTGGTGATCCTCGTAGAGTACGTGGATGACATACTCTTGACAGGGAAGGAGTTTCCTATACTACGATCGGTCAATCTCCGCTTATCACAAGGTTCTCCATATAGGATCAAAGTGATACCTCCTAAATCCTGGGTTTTAATATATGAGATAGATGTAATTGGATGTTAGGATTCTCACTAGTTGTAGTGAGATGGTATCAATCGATCCTGAGGAGAATCACTGGAATGGTTCCAGGGTGGTAAGGTCGACTGAATGTCAGTCGCAGGCATTGTCTTTACCCTCAGTTGAGGGACGGTATGTTGGAAGAGTTCCAAGCTAGATACCGTGACATACTAGACGATTAAAGGCTAGATACATCATTACCAAGGATGCTACCAAAGAGGCAGTCTGGATAAATATAAGTTCATGAGATGAACTTCGTTCCTACCATTGTGTGACAATGGAGTTGTGGCTTTTGCCAAGGAACCCCCCGTCCCATCTGAAATCCAGATATAATTCTTAGGCAGTATCACTTGATCATGGAGATGGTTGATCTCCAGGAAGATCGAGGTTAGGAGAGTAGACACAGAGGACAACAGCGCGGATCCACTCACAAAGGCCTTTTTCCCAGTAGAGACTTTTATGGGATGGTTGAGTATGAGATACTTCAACCATAGTTAATTGTTGGGTATGTGATACCATAACAGATGGCCCTAGTGCAAGTGGGAGATTGTTAGTTATATGTATGCCCTAGAGTCCATTACTGTACATACGATATATATTGTAATGGGTGCTTGGACATATATAGGGAGGACTTTCTTGCTCGACATGATAGTACGCTATCTGGTTGTACTTTATCTTAATATGTGCTCTGATTGTCTCTATGTTACATGTTGATAAAGCCCTTAGGATATGTACTCGACTACTGGGACTATGATGATATCATACTAGTGGGGCCACGGTAGTCGACGGGTACATCCTATAACTGTTCCTAGTCGAGGGTGTATCGAGATAGGGCATCGATACACCAGTGTAGACTAGCATATACGCATCTTGACCCATATGATGGGCGATGGATGATCCCATATCCATCGGTGTTTGACATCAAGGATGGTGTACGGGTGCTCAGTAGAGACTGGGTACACTGGACGGACTCGCCGAGAACTCCCAGATGGTATTATACCTCACGTCAGATGGCAGTTCTCCGGTGACACTGGTACAGAGTAGTCTGTTGACCCGAGATCGTCATAGAGTCTTGTGTGACCTACTGTGCTTTGATTTCCATCATACCACGTCCAAGAGGGCGTGCAAAAAGGTGGCTTTTGGGTACAGTCCCGAATCACATGGAGGCAATGAGCGATAGGAGGAGATTCGTCTCTCCCGGTATAGGGAGTTGATGTTGTGCTATGTTCGATTGGCTATAACTGGAAATCCCTGGCCAGGGTTGCTGAGATTTACTGGTAAGTGTTATCAGTAGTTTCTCGAACTGTTATAGACCTCAAATCGACACGACTTATCGAGCTACCGGGGTCTGACGTTTTACCACCCCTAGGCGAGATATGCGACATATCAGACGATGAGACCGGACTGTACGGGAGTGTTACCGATTGGATTCGCAGGAGAATGTACAGGCTTGCTTGTTGATCTTATGAGTGCTCAATACCTGGGTGGCTGTTACGTTTAGCTGACCGCTTGCAGCTTGTGGATGTTTGATATGATCATCACCTACTGCCGGCGTATTGACGATTCTTTAGAGTCCTACACAGAGGTTTCTTGACTCAGGCAAAATGGAGTAGGAGCACATATGTGATATGTGCGAGACCGAGGATAATGCGGTATATGATACTGTATTGGATTCTCGCGATATGAGATATCGGCCGGGTATATGTGATATAGCCGGGTCATCGTATTAGTCGGTTATATGCGATATAGACGGATTGTCGGATCAAGTGTTGATTCGATAATTTAATGTATAATATTATATATGATATATTAAATTACATTAACTAATATTAGCTCACTAAAAGATTCTTTTTCTCACTCGGGTAATACATTGATATATATGCGATATGTTAATTGTATTATTTTATTTTGTTACAATAAATATTATATATGTGATATATAATATTGTAACATGATATGATAACTAATGCAACATGATTAGTGGAGATTAAACAAGATTAGGGTTTGATTTGGGTTAGTTCACTCATGAACTTTCTAGAAGGTTTCTTTTTGTTTTTGCAAAGATATTTTCAAGTGACTCATGTTTTAACCCAACCCAAACCCTAGCCCTAGTTAAATCTCTATAAAGGTTTAGTCAACCATGATTGCATTATTCATCATGATTATCTTTTCATTATTCATCACAAAAGGAACACTATTCTTCTTCTTCTTCTTCCTTGATGCAAAGCTTTCTTGCTTTACTTTTTGTGATGAAAATGAGTGAGAATAAGAAAACAAATGAGAGAAAAAATCGTACTTCATCATCCTCATCTACCCTTGCCATTTAGATGAGGGTATTCACTTCATTTTGTGAGTGAGAGCTTGTGTTAATGAAACTTCATGGTAGATCATCTTTGTTATCGAAGATCGGAAGCAAGCTTGTATCTTTCTCTTCGTGGAGCCTCTCGAGAGTCCGAAACACGATGATCGCAGTGAAGGGACCTCAACACGGAGCTTAAGAAGTGAAGGACCGGATCTACAAAGGTTGTAATCCCTCTCACTTAGTGTTAAAGTGTTTAACATGCTTGTTTTCGCATAAACTCTAGTTTAAAGATATTGTTTAGGGTTGTTCGGCATGGCTAAATTTTTTAATCGGTCATGGTTGATGCCTCGTAGACCCTTGTGCGTGTGCATAGAAACCCTACAACGAGTTTCATCGAGGGCATTAAGCTCCTCAAGCCGAAGGTGGGCATTTTCTTCATCCGTCAGCTCATGTCAGACCGCCACTCGTAAAGAGGGTAGTTCTGACTCCAAGGGGAGAACCGCTTCCGTTCCGAATACCAACGCGAATGGCGTTGTATTCATTGCCGTCTTGAACGTGGTCTGATAAGCCCAGAGAGCTTCATGCAATCTCTCGTGCCAGTCCTTTCTGTTTCTGGACACCGTCTTCTTTATGATCTTCGTCAAGGTCTTGTTGAAAGACTCAGCTAGACCGTTAGCTCGGGGGTTATAGAATGAAGAGTATCTCCAGTCTATATTATATTTTTGTGCGAAGTGGCTAATCTAATGGCTTCTGTAGGCCGGCCCATTATCTGAGATGATCCATCACGGAGTACCGAACCGGTAGATGACATGTGTCTTGAAGAAATGGAGGATGTTCTCTGTTTTCACATCCCTTAGCGGTACTGCTTCTGCCCACTTAGAGAAGTAATCAGTTGTCGCCAATATGAACCGATGTTCCTTGGATGATGCTGGTTCGATGGGCCCGATTATATTGGTTCCCTACATTTCGAATGGCCGGCTAGCCAATATTGGGTGTAGCGGATTCGGATGCTGATGGATGAAGTCCCCGTGAATTTGGCACGAGTGACACTGCTTCGCGTATTCGAGGCAGTCCTGAATCATTGTGGGCCAATAAACCCATTCTTTTGATCTTCAGCTTCATCTTTGGCCTGGTTTGATGAGAACCGCAGAGTCCGTCATGAGTTTCTTGGACGACTCTCCTTGCTTCTTCTGGTCCCAGACATCCTAGCCACAAACAATCGAATGATCTCTTATATAGAGTATCATTGACAAAGGCGAAAGACAGAGCTCGCTTTATGAGCTGATGTCTTGATGATGCATTTTTGGGCGTTCGATGGGATTTGAAGTAGTCTATAAAGACTTCTCTCTAATCCTCAGCCTTTTCTTCCTCTATTTGGAAGACCGCTTGTTTAGTCTCTCCCTTTCTTTCAGACGAATTCGGAGATATTTCCACTGGCGTGAGAATCTGGCGGCTTTGCACAATGATCCTTATGTCATCGAGGTTTTCGTGTTCTTTAGCGAGTTTGGCTAACGCATCTGCCTTGCTATTTTCCACTCGTGGTATGCTTTCCAGGATGTAGGAGTGCATTTGAGATAGCAGTTGCTGCACTCTTTTGCCATATTTCACCAATTCTGTCTTACATGTATGATAGTCGCCCTTTACTTAGCTAACGATCAGCTGTGAGTCTCCATATATGAGGAGGTTCTCGATTCCCATGTCAATGGCGATCTCGAGACCTGCTATCAAAGCTTCATATTCCGCTTCGTTGTTTGTTCTTGGTTCTGTTAAGGAAAGGGCAAAACGCATTATCCCTCCTTATGGAGTCACAAAGATAAGGCCTACTCCGCTTCGCTGTTTTTGAACGTCATTCCCGTTCTTTACCTTATTGTTGCTTCTACGTCGGGCTTTCTTTTTGCCACGAGAGCGTATAGCGGGTTGAGGGTGAAGGGGATCGTCATCCTCCGTAGCCTACTGAATGATACATTGCGTCTTGGCTTTTCGTAAATGTCCATTTCACGGCTGTGGTCATCTCGAACCTTTTGACCTGCTTCTCTTATTAGCTTGTCAATCTGTTCTTCGAATGACGGGCTTGGTATTCCCACGATGGGATTTCGCTCTGTTTCAATATTAGCGCTATCTGGAAAGGAATTCTCTTTTCCACCGGAATCATTTATAACATGACAGCCATGGAATCGATCCCGTTTCTTGGACCGAACGTATCCAAGGCCAGTCGTCTTCATTCTCCCGTTGGGTATCTTTCGCTGAGTCCCGGGAACGTCCCAAATCTTGTTATAGAACTGGGCTTGTCGAGCAGTCTGTTTGAAGGGTATGCCTTGGCATCTAAATAGCCTTTTCAGTCCCTCTGCGTAGTATCTGGGCAGACGGATTGGTTGAAGTCTGTCGAGTGCAGGTTCGGCACCGTGCCATACTTCTTTCTCCACTTTAGTCTCCGTGGATTGTTAGAAAAGGATCGACTTTTCACCTCTTTGCTTAGGAGGGACGTAGAAGGTCTGCAGCTCTTGCACGCTGTACGTATCAAGTGCATCAAGTTCTTTGTAATGTCGCTGCGGAACCATGGTAATTTGTAAACTCTGGTCAGCTCCAGCAAAGGTCTGCATTGACGGGTGAACGGAGAACACTGTGTTGGCCTCATCTTCAGAGTCACTGCCAAAGAACAGAATAGGAGTAGATGGTCCTGGCATGTTGCCTTGGGGTTGCCCCGAGAAGACCATCCCTTCATCCTCCCTGGTATCGCTCCTAAAGATCGAGATGGTGGCGACGACTTTTAGTTTATTCTCTGGTTTACGACATCTTTCTGTGTCTTCGATGTCTGGTAAGAAGTACTTGGCGTCTTCATATTTGCGGACTTCATTTATGGAAAATGGGTTTAGCTCCCCTGTAAATGTGTACTCGAGGCCGTCTTTGAAGTACTTCATTCATACACTGATGTTGTGTAGAAGAGATGATGTTGTATTCATGTAACCAAGGCCTGCCGAGCAAAGCGTTGTAGCAAGTCTTGGCGTCGATGAGATGAAATTTAATGTCGGTGACGAGCATCCCAAAACGTAACGTCAATATTACGTGAATGGTTACTCTAGTGCCCCGACCAACTACCGTTGTCAAATGCGGAACAAAATTTTTATGACAAACATAAACTTGGCACTAGATTAACCTTAAATCCGGATCTTTCCATAAAACTAACTAGCAAAAGAAGTAGAGCTATCTACTATGTTAAGAAGTTATACCAAGAGGCTCAAGTCCTTCGGTCTTTTCTCCTCGTCATGAACTGCAAGTGGCCACCTTGAACATGCTTGATCTTCTTTTGTTGCTCCGTCGGTTCTCCGGGATCGAGCTTGTTCTCCGGTCTTCCTTAGTCCTTGATGATCTACCCAAGGGGTTTGATCCATGGCTCTAGCTCCTTGCTAAGTGTCAAAAGGAGAAACTAGAAAACTTGGGATGCTAGTCCAAGTGATCTAGGATGTAGTTTAAATATCTAAGTGTAAAGCTATCTCTCTCTTGCCTCTTCATTTGATTCTCAACACATGAGAAGGTAGTGAAGAGGAAGAAGATGAAGGTGGAGGAAGCTAGAGAGGAAGGAGGAGATGGAGAGAAAAATTAGAGCTCAAGAATTATGAAGCAGCCATGGAGAGAGAAAAAGAACACAACGGTTTTGTATATCATTTTCTAGAATAAAAAATCCACAACCATACTTCAATAGTAACTACAAATGAATTATAAATTCATTTGTTACCTATTGAAGCATGGTCAACTCCATTCCTCCCATACCTCACACTTTACACCTCATTTCCATTTATCAAATAAATGGAAAATACATAATGAGGTGGCCACCTTCTAGAAGGAAATATGTAATAAATACGGATTTCAGTCTACCGTATATACATACCTGCATTCGGATAAAAATACGAATGCCCAAAGAGATAGAATAACACGGAGAACGTAATACTAGAATATATATATATATATATATATATCGAAATACATATATGTAAATTATTAAATTAATACACGATTTAATAATCCGGCTCAAACCCGAGTCGGCTAATATTACCAACTGTCTGATCGAAAGTTCGAGTACAAAGTACATCAATCGATCGAACCCTGTACGTATCCAATACAGCTACTACGTCATTTCGCCCAAATCAGGGAAACCCTATGTGTGGGACTCTAAAGACTCGACAGTACGCTGGCAGTGAGTTACTGGATAAATCCATAACCATAAGCACATCAACGGCACTAGCTGTACGTAACAGCTACCCGAGTACCTGTCGAAAGGAAGGCCGATGAGCAAACTCATCCGGATCCCTGCTGAGCCTATCCGTGACAATATCCGTACAGTCCGGTCTCTTCGTCAAAGAGTATCGCATACCGGGTCTAGGGGGTGGTGAACGTCAGACCCTAATAACCCGATAAGTCGTGCTGATGCGGCTCAGGACCAATCCGGGAAACTACTGATCAGCCTATCAGTAAATCCCAACCGCCTTGGCCAAGGTCTTATGGTCCTGACCTATCGAATCACAGTGTGATATCGACTCCCTATACCGGGAGAGATGAATCCCCGACAATCGCTCACTGCCTCAATATGGCTCGGGACTGCACCCAACCAAAACCTGTTTGCATGACTCAGCAGAGCAGTGGTAGGGTAGTGATCAAAGCATAATGGGAACTCACACGAGAAAAATGCCGATCTCAGGTCTAAAGACTAACCTGTACTAATGTCACCTGAGAATTTCTACCTAACGATAGGTATAGTACCATCTGGAAGTTCTCGGCGAGTCCGTCTTGTGTACTCACCCCCAGTGAACACCCGTATACGATCTTAGGTCTGAAGACCAATGGTTGCGGGACCAAACCATCACCCCTCGTCGGGGTCTAGAAACGTATACACTGGTCTACTCCGGAATATCGATGCCCAGTCTCGATACTTCCACGACTAGGGACAATTTAAGGATGTGTGCACCGACTACCCAGCTCCCACAAGTATGATCGCCATCACAACGCAGGTAGTCTAGCAACGATCCTACGGGCTTTATCAATATGTCTAAAAGATATATAATATCAAGTAAAACATACACATGTTAAGATAAAGTCAAACAAAATAGCATACTATCATATCGAGCAAGACTGTCCTGTACATATATATGTCCAAGCATCCATATGTATACATATACAATAATGGCCTCTAGGGCATACATATCCAACATTACGGACCCAAGTGTCCATGACGACTGTGAGTCGAATCCAGAGATAGTAACTTTTTCCCAAGCCTGGTGTTGAACGTTCATGCAAATTTCCTTCAGCACCTTCACGTTGAGAAGGTTGACGGAGGACCCGTTGTCGACCAGGATCTTCCCTGTCTTGATGTCATGACAATACCTGGTTACATACAGCGGACGGTTTTGCTCGCACATTCTGAGAAGGAGGTCTTCATCGCTGAAGGTGATGTCAGCCGTGTGGACTTCTTCCATCTCGTCCTTCATTTTTTCTTTTGCAAGGAAGGCTTGAAACTGATTGGGCTCTTATAACGCCTTGATCAAAGAATTTCGTGCTTCTTTAGATAGGAGAAAGGCATCCAAAATACTCAATTGTGAGGGTATCTTCTTCAGATGTGCCAGGACATTGTAATCCACTTTCTTCTTCTTGGACGGGTTCTTGGCTGTGAGCTCTTCGGCAACTCTATCATCGAGGGTAATCTCCTCAGAGACTTTGTAACACCTGAGCCCAATACTACTATTTTCAGTTACTGTTTGAGCATTAATATGGTACTCTTTTCATTTAGCCTGCCTGATTGTCACTTACTGTAAAATTTTATCTGGTAAAGTCATTTCTGCATATAACAAATTTTAGCATCTAAAATAAAATTAAAAATATCCATCTTGGCCTACTCGACACCCCTAGCCTCGTGGTAGCGTCCGTGTTTTGTGTTCTCGTCTCGTTCAGTGAAACACGCGAGTTTGGACGGCTACGCGCGTGTACAGGTGTCCGTCTTGGGGGTATGCTTTTAAATCGTAAGACACTTAATTTTAAAATTTGGAACCCGCTTAAAATCCTATTATTTCAATTTCAAATTTTTGGACCCTACCCGGACGCGATTTGGAAATGTTTTATTTGGCGCCAAAATCCCAAATTTTAATAATTTAAAACCTTCGTATATATTTCTTTAACTATACTAACTTTACTGTTAATTAATCTTTTGAATATTTTTTTTAACCTCTAAATCTTTGGCTTCAGCCAATCACGAGGCTGTAAATACTCCCGTGGGCCCCTCTCCCATTCTCTCTCTCTCTCTACCCTCAGATCCCTCTCTCTTTCTCTATCTCTCTCTCTCTACCCTCAAATCTCTCTCTCTCTCCCATAATCTTTCTCTCTCTCTTCTTTTTAAAAATCCTTCCTCTCTTTTTATCTTCCTCACGAGAACCAGAGAACCAACGAGCCTCGCGCAAAACCCTAGCCACCTTCACCCATCACCGCCACAGCCCCGACGTCGACGCCCATACCACCAGCACCCTCGCCTCCTCCTCCTCGCCTCACCCATATCCTCATTGCTTCTACCCTCCCAGCCACCTGTGCACCCCGCCGCAGCCACCCGCAGCCCCTGCTCACCACCCGCGACCACCTGCACCGCCCCTGGTCGTCGCCGACGATCACCAGACCCCCTATGATCGCCTCTGTAAGTCCTTCTCTTCTCTCCTTCTCTCCTTCTTCCCTCCTTCTCCCTTTTATGTTCAAGTCCGATTCTTGATGGCCGTAGATCATCGCAGGCAAAGCACCGGAGCTCCGTCGACGTGGTCGGCAGTCACCATCCCTCCACAGATCCTCGTGAGCCCCCTCGTCTCTATCCTTCTTCTCTTCCCTCTTCTTGAGTCTCCATTTAGTTGATCATTGAATTCTTGAAATTGTAGTTCGCTGTTCGCCGGAATTCGGCCGTGCCGGTGACGTGTCCCGACGATCCAGCGAGGTACCCCGACCCGCGTGGTTCTATTGTTCGTTGTTTGGGTTCAATCCGTGAACCGTGCGCCCGTCGCGAGTTTCCCCGCCGACGTTTACGTTCCGTTTTTCCAGGTTCGCGACCCGTCGAGGCAAGTACCCCTTGCTACATGCTATACAATATATTTATATATGTATTGACACCCTAAACCTGAAAAATTTAAGTTGGTACAATCGTTTCCCATTTTCGGTTACAATACTGCATTATATCATTTTACTGTTAACCATGGAACTTACAGTTTGCAAATTGAACCTAATAATTAAATCTACCTGTTCAATCACATTTTACTGTTAAAATAGCCGGTAGCATTTATCCCTGTAGTTCTGTTACATTCGGACACTCGTATGCATTTAACCGGAAATAACTGTATTGAACCGTTACATAAATTATTGCACCGCTAAGGGTGGTTAAACCTTTTAACATGACTAAACGGCTATATCGTCTTACTGCACTCTTGAAATTTGGATGAAACTGCTTATTATGTAATTCATTGCTTATCTCATGTTGTTAATACCCATATTTGACTATATATCTGATTGTGAGCACACCCACGATATTGTTTACATCTTGACCTGACATTGCTACACATATGTATATATTGACATACCTGACATGGTACCGTATACTGTTGACTTGACCCGTTGTACCATGACCCGACCCGTTACCTGATCTTGTGTCTAATGCCAACAAACCTGACATGTAGTCCTCATGGACCGTTCCTGTTGTCAATCCAGACAAACCTGCTTTTACCTGATCCTGTGTTGGCATTAGTTCTTGATTACTGAATACCCGACTCGACATACATAACTTGGGGGTATGGGGAAATCAAAGGTGAAACCGACTTGTAACTCAGCAGTTTGATACCTGTTCTGATCAGTCTTACGGGCTAGGCCAGCCCCGGAGTGATGATGCTGACTGTTCCCCTCCGAACGGCGGCCTGGACTTCGCGTCCGTGCCTGAGGTTCGGGGCAGATGCTAATAGGTGCTATCCGTTTACCTCTCCGAAGATGCCAAGTTGATTTATGGCACCGTGTATCGGAGGTTTAGACGGATACGGCCGATGTAGCAGACTTCGTCAGATTCCCCCTCAGGGTGAGGGGTTTTTGATTGTGGGGACGCTCTTCCCTGCAGGCGCAAGCCCCTGCATTTAATTACGCTACCGCATCGCGGTAACAACTTTCTCCTTCTCCAGAATTTCACTTCGTGTCGTGTGTGTTTGTTTTGTTTGTGGTTGCCCGTGGATTGTATACGGAGACTGAGTAATGCCGTCGCCCGTAGGACGTGGATTAGTCCAAATCCGTATTTACTTAGATTTGGGTTTGGTGTTTTTAGTTTAAGGATGCATTAGTCGCGTTGCGGCCAAGATCAACTTAAACGTTCGTTAAGGATACGTTAGTCCTGTTTGAGACTAAGATCAACTTAACGTGATCGTTTAGATCCGACAAAAGAGCGTTTGGGCTCTATTGTTCCAGTTTGGGAGATTCATAGTTCAATTTGGGACTAAAGTCTGTTTGGAGGATACGTTAGCCATTTTTGAGGCTAAGATCGACTCAAACGTTTGTTAAGGATACGTTAGTCTAGTTTGAGACTAAGATCAACTTAACGGGACCGTTTAGATCCGACAAAAGAGCATTTGGGCTCTATTGTGCCAGTTTAGGGACGTGGTGGTCCATCGCCAGTTTAGGGACGTGGTGGTCCAAGTTCCAGTTTAGGGACGTGGTGGTCCATTGGTAGTTTAAGGACGTCTCGGTCCGATATTATTTTAGTGACGTCTCGGTCCGATATTAGTTTAGGGACGTCTCGGTCCGATATTAGTTTAAGGACGTTTCGGTCCACGAGTTTAAGGATCCCGCAGTCCATATCGATGTATGGTCGTTGGGACCCGTCACCTCTTTGACGTCGTTGAGGAATTACAACGACGGATGTCAAAGGAGTTCGGAGATGTACCCTCGAACCGGATGTAAATTGATTTAGAAGAGCAATTTTGCTCAGTCAATTTAATTTAAGGACTTATGGCCAAAATTGGGCTAAGTCCAGTTGAAATGTTCAACATTTTATTTGCTTTTGCATTGCATTTCTTTTTTTTATTTTTATTTGGGCCTTGCCCAGAAAGGATGCAGAGCATCAATTTGTTTTGGGCTCTGCCCTTTTAGAAATGATGCAAGGCATCAATTTTATTTGGGCTCTGCCCATTTATTGCCTTGCAATTTATTTTTGCCTGTCAGGTCATTTTGATTTGGGCCTGGCCCTTTAATTAATGCATTGCATTTGTGCAAAATACTGTTAATTTGAGAATGTTTTAGATTCAAGAACCGATGGTTCATAAAACAAGTGCAAGGCACTATTTGATTTAGATCTAAGAAAAAACAAGTTTTTCTTATATCAGAGAACCAAAGGTTCATAGCAAGTGCAAGGCACTATTAATTTAATAACCTTTTAGGTTCAAGAACCGATGGTTCATAAAACAAGTGCAAGGCACTATTTTTACTTATTTATTTATCGTTAAAGATCTATGATCTTGTTCATAAGAGAATTTTCTCTTCTTTAAAAGGTTTTTACCTTTTTTCTTTATTCTTCAATAGTTCTCTTCTCTTTTTTTTTAGCAAGATGTTGATGCCTTTGAATTGAGGTCTAGGGTCCTTTTTATAGTGCCCATAAATTAGTGAAAGTTTGTTAAAGAGATTATTCTCTAAGTGATTTGGGGAATTTTCCCCACTGTCGGATCTTTAATCCAAAGGTCTCTGTTTTACAGAAGAAATCTTATTGTTTTAACAAAAATTGAAAAGATTTTCTCAAATCTTTATTCTATTTTTGCAATAAAGATTTTTTTTTTTTTTTTTTTTTTTGCTTGCGCAACTGCGCGTTGACACGTGTCGCGCAACTGCGCAGTTGCGCACTGCGCAGCTGCGTGACACGTGTCGCGCAGTTGCGCACTTGCGCACTTTTTTTTTTTTTTTGAGCTTTGCTCTGATTGGAGAAACAACAGAAGTATTGCTTCTTTTTCCACTTTGGAATTTAAACAGAGCTTTGCTCTGATTGGGATAAACAAATGCCCCCCACCGTTGCGCTTAAGTGGCCTTCTAACGTGAGCGTAGCGGTGGCAGACTCCGAACCGTCGCGCCATCTCTTGGAAGCTGAAAGGACACTTGATGCCTATAAATAGGACTTTTGGTCCCTTAGATGATTCTCATCTCTAAAATTTTACTTTCAGAACTCAGAGCCCTGCTCTCTTATTTAAATACTTTTAAAAGTTCAAACTTTTAGAGAATTTTTGGTTAAAATATTAATTTTAATTAAATTAAACCAATTTTAAGAGCATTGCTCTCAATAGATCTCAGATCTAAAGAAGACCCATTTAGGGTTTCACTTAGCTTTGCTCTAAGGGGGTCTATAGAAGACTAAGGAGAGCCCTATTAGAGTTCCATTAATAGAGCTTTGCTCTCTAAAAGATTTTCCCTGTATTTTCTCATTTCATTAATGGAGCTTTGCTCCTCCCAAATCATATAGAAGAACTCTTAAAAATTCTTCATGGATCTTGGAAGTTAAAGATGACATTTTATTCCTCAGTGCATTATATCATTTTACTTAATTAGTCTTTCTGATAATTTTGTTGATCCTCTTTCATAGGAACAATGAACGCCCACATGTATACTCTTACGAGATCATCTCTCGTGAGGGCATCCGCCGACTTGGCCGCTCTCAAAATCGGGAGTTCACAAACGAGGAGTGTGCTGAAATAATGAGTCGTTTCGACGCATACAACGGTCCACTGCATCCCCGACGTTCCTTTCTTCTTAAACTTATCGTGGGAGCTATCTGGGAAGCGCTTCCCCTATTCTGTTCCGGCGTGCCGCTTAGGGCGTTGGATGCCGCTGAGGACAAGGTGCACTCTGTGTACCTATTGAACTTTATCTCGAAGATACGGCGAGACAGTCTTATCGACCTCTTGCACAAGGTCTTTCAACAGTCTGCCATACTCGCTGCTTATCGGAGGGTGGAAGACATCGGAAGGGACCCTGACGCTTGTGCTCGCGAAAGGAAGCACACTAGGATGGTCCGCGAGGCTTGGAAAGTCATAGATAGGGTCGCTTTTGAATTCCTCAATCCATGCCCTGGATCTGAGGTTATTCCATTGTAACTTTCATTTATTGTTTTTATGACTGTAAGAACTTCGGGCAATATTAATGGAAATTTTTTTTTTATATCCCAGCTTGTCTTTATTATATATATCTTTTGTCTTGAGTCTTTTTGCCCATGCATGAATGATTGTGTCTTGAACGCTTGATTAAATGTAAATCGGATGTTCTTTCTGTTGCTTTTCCTCTTTCTCAGCATGTCGTAACAATTAGCAGGTAATAGAGTAAGCTTCTTGATTTCTTCACGAGATAGCGAGGGCTTAGGCCGCAGGTTCAGATCTGCTGCCTAAGACTTTTCAACTCTATGAGCCGTGAGGGTCTCATAGAGACTTTTCTCCCTACGGATCGAGAGGATCTCGTAGGTGGGTTTTCTCCTTAGGAATCGTGAGGATTCCTAAGTGTGGTTTTCTCTTATAAGTCGTAAGGATCCTACAAGAGAATTTTTCCCTCTTACGAGTCGAGAGGACTTGTAAGCGGTTGTTTCCCTCCTTGTCGAAGTTCGATGTTGGAGAGTGAGACCCGTGGATGGTATGCAAGAGACCGTTTTGGGCCAACTTGCAGGGTCCCAGTGCTTAGGAAACAGACTTCTTTTATGCCCACTGCCTAAGGCTTTATCTCACGAGTCGAGCCGTCTCGACAATTTTTCACAAGTCGAGACGAATCGAACGTTTCTCGCCAGAACATCTTAACGTCGCATTTAACCTCTGCTCTTTACGACAGAAGCCCGTTAAGGTCGGTGGTACTTAGGGTTTTGGCCATCGTACCGTCGCATAAGCTGATATAGTCCTCGATAGGCAATCGTGCTGTTCGAGTAGCCCCGCGACTGCCGTGTCTCTGATCCCTTCGGGGGCTGGACAAGACGTCTTCAAGCAATCCTCCTTGGCAGTTTGACCGTCGGAGGAGCAAGCGCTAGGAATTTTCCATGCCGCTTTTTACTTGAGGTTAGGCTCATTTTGGAGAGCCCCGATGAGTCATAACCACTCCGCGCTGGTGTGGGATGATCTCCGATAGTCTTTCAGGCTTTATATGACTTGCCGTTAAGATCCTGAAGCTAGGAATTTGGCCTTTGCTTCGTTTGCTGGCATTGCGTCCTCTGTATCGAGACGAATGTCATGGTGGGAACTAGGGATTTTGCCGTGGCTCCGTTTGTTTGATGACGTTGCGTCTGCTGTGTCGAGACGAACGTTGGGGTGACATCTCGTCTGCTGTATCGAGACGAACGTCAAGGTGGTGATCACTCTGTGCTGATGCGAGATGATCTCCGATTGTCTTTCCAGTTTTATGTGAGTTACCGTAAAGACGTTGAAGCTAGGAATGTGGCCTTCGCTTCATTTGCTTTGTCATGTCTGAATCCCTGCTGGAGGAAGAACACTGAGGTTGACATTTCGTCTACTGTATCGAGACGAACGTCATGGAGGTGACCACTTCATGTGAGATGGTCTCCGATTGTCTTTCCGGTTTTATGTGAGTTACCGTCAAGACGTTGAAGCTAGGAATGTGGCCTTCGCTTCGTTTGCTTTGTCACGTCTGAATCCCTGCTGGAGGAAGAACGCTGGGGTCGACATCTCGTCTGCTGTATCGAGACGGACGTCGAGGTGGTGACTACTCTGTGCTGGTGCGAGATGATCTCCGGTTGTCTTTCTGGTTTTATATGAGTTACCGTAAAGACGTTGAAGCTAGGAATGTGGCCTTCGCTTCATTTGCTTTATCATGTCTGAATCCCTGCTGGAGGAAGAACGCTGAGGTTGACATTTCGTCTACTGTATCGAGACGAACGTCAAGGAGGTGACCACTTCATGTGAGATGGTCTCCGATTGTCTTTCCGGTTTTATGTAAGTTACCGTAAAGACGTTGAAGCTAGGAATGTGGCCTTCGCTTCATTTGCTTACACTGCGTCTGGTGTATTGAGACGAATGCTGAGGTGGAGCTGGGATTTTGCCATCACTCCGCTTTGTTTCGACCGTGAGGTCTTTTGTTGACGTTGCATCTGCCTCCAGCTGGACTGCGGAGGAACGTTGTTGTTGACATTGCGTCTACTGTATCGAGACGAATGCTGAGATGAAGATGGGATTTTTCCATCGCTCCGCTTGATGGTGTAACATCTGTGTCCTGTTAGAATGAGGAGGCACACCGTTGTTGGTCTCTAGGCTGTAGACGTTGACGTCGAGACCCTGAAGCTCGGGATCTTCGTTTGCTTCATTTGTTGACATCGTGTATGTAATATTGCGACAAATGTCGAGAAGGTCTCTAGGTTATCTATGAACCGTCGAGATTTGGCTTCGCTTTCTGGTGGAGCCTGTTGGGAAGGTATTGTTCCCTTTTTATCTGTGCCCCTGGATTGTATACAGGGATCGATGTGATTTCACCTGTAGGGCAAAAAGTTTCATTCTTTCATTTTTTTTTATTCTTTCCGCGATGCTCTATCATTTCAGATTTTATATCGCGAAGGTCGCGATTGCCCAATCATTTCGGCTATTTTTCGCGGTGCCCAATCATTTCGGCTATTTACTTTATTTTTACTCGCTACTTTTTATTGCGAGTTGCCCAATCATTTCGACTGTTTATTTTATTTTTACTCGCTGTTTTTTTATTGCGAGTTGCCCAATCATTTCGGCTATTTTTCTTTTTACTCGTGCATACATTTTTACTTGCTGATTTTGTTTGCAAGTTGCCCCATCATTTCGGCTATTTCGTATGCATTTTTTTTTTTATGAGTAGGGGATTTGGGATCTGATACCAATCTTGGCATCAGCATCGCTGCGACTGGAATATTGCCAGGAGCGAATCATCATTTGCCGTGAAACGACTTAGAATTTGATACCGGTTTAGGCATCAGCATCGCTGCGATTGGGACATTGCCAGGAGCGAATCATCATTTGCCTTGAAAGGGCTTGGAATTTGATACCGGTTTAGGCATCAGCATCGCTGCAACTGGGATATTGCCAGGAGCGAATCATCATTTGCCTCTGTCGATGTTGAACAAAGGTGGCTTAGTAAACAGGGTTAAGGGTCCTGTCGGCTAAGGCTTTTGACTTCATGAGCCGTAAGGGTCTCACAAAGGTATTTCTCCCTACAAGTCGTGAGGATCTTGTAGGTGTGTTTTCTCCTTGGGAATCATGAGGATTCCTAAGTGCATGTTCTCTTGTAAGTCATAAGGATCTTACAAAAGGGTTTTCTCCTTATAAGTCAAGAGGACTTACAAGTGTTGTTTGCTGTACAAGCATATTCCTAGTCACGGATGAGACTTTGTTAGGAAAATATTTATTCATGCCCGTGGATTGTATACAAGGGTCAATATGAGCCGCTTGTAGGGCAATGTTGAAAGTTGTGGGGGTTGCTTAAGCACAGATTTAGGCCTCTGTAACTTAAGACTTTCAAATCTTATGAGCCGTAAGGGTCCCACAAGAGAGTTCTCCTTATGAGTCGTGAGGATCTCGCAAGTGTATTTTCTCCTTAGGAATCGTGGGGATCCCTAAGTGTGTTGTTCCTTTGTGAGTCGTAAGGATCTCACGCAGGTGGTTTCTCCTTACAGGGTCGAGAGGACCTTATAAGTGTTTCTTAACGAGGTTGCGCCCTTTCAGGTTTTCACAAACACTCGCCGGTAGCCCTGCTGTTTTTACTCACGGAGCCCTTTCGGGTTTTCATCCGTGCCCATTTTGCTTGTGGACATACCGTTTTTTTTATTCTCTTCTTTTTTTTTTCTTTTTTTTTCTTTTCTTTTTCTTCTTTTTTTTTTTTTCAAACGAGGTCGCGCCCTTTCGTGTTTTCACGAACACTCGCCGGTAGCCCTGCTGTTTTTACTCACGGAGCCCCTTCGGGTTTTCATCCGTGCCCATTTTGCTTGTGGACATACCGTTATTATTATTATTATTATTATTATTATTTTTTAACGTCAGCCTGAAGATGCTGCGGGTTGGGAGTAGTTTAACGACGTTTCGGTCATTTGCTAGTTTTTAGGACATTGCGGTCCATCATTAGTTTAAGGACATCTCGGTCCGTTGTTAGTTTAAGGACGTTTCGGTCCGTTATCCAGTTTTAGGACGTAGTGGTCCGTTAGGCTTTCTCTATGAATGAGCATGATGCCCCCGGCGTGTCCATATTTTTCGGAGCATGCGGTCGTGGCGGGCTCACCTTCCAGTTCTCAGACAGCGCAAACTTGCCCTGTTGGTATTGGTCTTCAACCCAGTTTTTGAAGACGTAGCAATCCTCGATCAGATGACCTACCGTTTGGTGGTAAGGGCAATAATTAGGATTATTAATATCGCTTGGCCACAACGGACATTTTGGACTCGGCAGATTGATGAGTCTGTCACACACTGCCAGCTCGAACAGTCCCCTTGTTTTATCTTGCGGAAACGAGTAAGGACGTTTCAACTTTTCCTGGAGGGATTGCCGCTTGTTGCTTTGGCAAGCAACTGGTCTAGGGTCACCTGATTGTTGGTGAGCGCTGGCGACGAGGGCCTTTTTTCCTTTTCTTTTATCCTTTTTGTTCGATCCTTTGTTTACGGGGCCGAGATTTTTTTCGAGTAGCATGTGATTGCACGGCTGAACGTTCTCGCAGCTTCTCAATTCCTTTATTTTTGAAATAGATTCCCCGAGGGAAGAGTTGGGGGTAGCTTCTTCGTCAGAGTCGCTTCCAAAGGTGATAATTTGTGATCCCTTGAAGTCGGCTATATGACAGTCGGCGGTGGCTCTTTTGCGCTCATCTATCGTATTTTTTCGATGTCCACAAGCTTCACACTTTGTCCTGTCGAAGTGTCGCTTTTGAGCGACATACCCTTGCCACCAACAGTTAAAGGATTCGCAGTCTTCGGTAGGATGTATGATCTTCTGATGATATAAACAGAAGTTAGGGTGCATCTCTGCCTCAGCGAGAGTATTTTCTTCAGAGGGCGGTAGCTTCATTCCTACCGACATAGCTTTGGCGAACCTTTTCCTCGTCTTGAATTTGTTTTTATCCGCAGTGGATGGCTTTTGATTTGACGGGAATGCCTTGGCTTTTTCCAGTATGGCTATTTCATGCTCTTGATTGGCTTTTGCTTTCAGACGAATTTCATTTAGGAAGGCATCGATCAACTTGTCTGACGGCCGCGGAATTTCTGTTTCAGGGTCCGCCCTCGTTTTCTCGGCGCAAGGAGCCTCTTTATTATCTGTCAATGAAAGAGAAATCACATGACAAGTCGCTACGTAGTCTTCGGACTCATCCGATAAGTTTTCTCCATCGTTTTCATCCTCGACGAAAGAACAAGTTGCCCCCGGCGTGTCCGTCTTCTTTGGAGAGTGCGGTTGTGGGGGGTTTACCTTCCAGCTTTCAGACAGCGTGAACTTGCCTTGCAGGTATTGATCCTTGATCCATCCCTTAAAGACGAAACAATCCTCAATCGGGTGACTTACCGTTTGGTGGTAAGGGCAATAATTGGGATTATTAAGATCGCCTGGCTGCAACGGACGTTTTGGATTCGGCAGATTAATGAGTCTGTTGCGCACTGCAAGCTCGAACAGTCTTCTCGTTTTATTCTGAGGAAACGAGTAATGACGTCCTAGCCTCTCTTCGAGGGATGGGCGTGGACGCACGTTGTTTTGGCGAGCGACCGGCTTTGAGTTGCTCGACTGTTGCTGAGCGTTGGCGACGATGATCGCTTTTCCTTTCTCATTTCGGGGATCGGGTCTTGGAGGAGACGGTCTATGGCCCATCTGGTCCATTTGGGCTAATTTGTCGATCAAGACCTGGAAGGTGGTCGGCCTGAAGAACATCATGAATTGCGAGATGGTCGCCTGCGGATCGAGAGTGCCCACAAACATGCCTACCGCAGGTGCCTCTTCTATGCGTTGTTCGCATTTCGACCATAGGTTTCGCCATCGTGTTGCGTATTGGACCCACGTTTCGCCTGGCCTTATCCTGGCATTTATCAGTGCTGTTATCGGGGTGCGTTCACTAGCACTCGCGAATCTTTGTGTAAACAGCAGTTCCATCTCTGCAAATGTTTTGACAGAGTCGTTAGGTAGCTCCGAATACCATTCAAAGGCTGTTTCTGCTAAGCTACCGACGAATTGACGTAGCAACAATTTGTCATCGCCTCCAGTATTGCCGCATAAGGCCCTGAATTGAGCGACATGCTGATGCGGATTCCCTGTCCCTTTATATACGTGGAATTTAGGGATCGTATATCCCGGTGGGTAACTGATTTGGTCGTACCAGCTCGGATACGGTCGTCCAGTTCTAACAATTTGCCCAGTCGCTTCATTCGCCTGATGAATCCGGATCTGCTGAGCTATATAATCGTCTAGAGAAGTCTTGGAAATGGTTTCATCTTTGGCTGCTGAAATAGATGGCGGAGGATTAGATGTCTCCCCTCCGTCATCTTCAACAATGATTGGAGGGTCTTCAGCTGGAGGGTCCGGCTGTGACATCATCCCTACCATATCTTGGAGGAGGAGGGCCATTTTCCTTATGCTGGCTGCTTGTTCCGCAGCCTCTTTATCCTTTTTTTCTAATATCCGGCGAAAAAACTCAGCGTCAGTTTCTTGTTCTTGACGCTCATCCGAGGATGTTTCAGAGCTTTCTTTTGGCCCAGTGAGTGCAGCCATTGCAGTCATTATTTCCTGAAGCTTTTGTTGTTGCTCCTGGGCTTTCGTCACGGATCGGGTGAGCGGTCGGTGGCCCGTAGAAGTGCGGCTTTCCTCCTTTCCAGAAGCCATATAAACAGTGTGCACCACCATGCCCCCAGACTTGGGGCGTTTGTGTTCGGTGTCTTTGCGATTTGCCGAAGACACAGGGGCTTTTTGCGGCCTCCTTTTTTGAGTGATTGGAGTTAAGGGAGCCGTTGTAGTGGGCACCCAAGTAGCTTTTGCTTTTTGTGGTTTGACAGAGTAATCCTTACCCTGCCGAACCTTCATCTTTTTCTATCTTCGGAGGTAGTCTTGATCGATCACCGACTCTTGGACCTATCGCCAGACTTTGTAAATTTTAGAGGACAGCCGTTGAGGGGGCTGCTCTAGCTTCTTCTCTGGAGTATTCTCCACAGGTGAAGGAGTTCGTTTCAACATCGCCGTAGGAGAGTTTCTGCGCACCTTGTTGAGCAATTCAAAGCTTTTCCCGATTGGAACAGCAGTATCGACCCTCAGCATCGGAGCTGACGGAGTTATCCCAGAGGGGGAGTTGCCCCCAGCCTTCTTTACTCGACGCCAGTGGCGACGTCGAGCGTGTCGTGCTGATGGAGTTGTTTCAGCTATAGGGGTGACCTCGTCATGCCCCTGTGTTGGTCAGAATATACTGGTACCAGCTTTTTAAAGATCGACGTCCGTTGAACGGGGACGGCCAACTTGTCAGAAGTGGACTTCTGAACATGGGAAGCAACCTTGGTGATTTTGCCAGGAACGGGAGTTGGAATGGCTATCCGCTTCGGGATAACGCCTTCTGGTATGGCAGGCTTCTTCATGGGCCCGATGGAGCTCTGGCCTAATCCATTAAAACCTGAAGCAGTGGAGTTGGGCGACCTGTTGAGAGGGGTCGCGACAGTGGTGAGTCGATCGAAGACCAACTTCTTTGGAGCTTCTTGCAATGACATTGGGGCGTTGAAGCTCATTGATGGGAGCATGGTCCCAAAAAATAGTCCAGTGGCGGCCTGAGCTACCTGCTCCACCGGCATTTTGAAAAGGGAGGCCGCATGGGGCCCATAAGTCACTCCTCCAGTAATGACGGAGCGAGAGTTATCGCTGTGGACGGTGCAGTTCGAAGCCATCGATTTTCTGTTTTCTGCATAGAGCAAGACACCAAATCTTAGTACCTTGAATCCACAGGCAATCACAGCAAACCGCGATTTGTTCGCGAACACGACACACGAAGTGTGGAGTGGAAAGAGGAAGAGGTCCCACCGGGCGTGCCAGAATCTGTTCCCCTCCGCACGGCGGCCTGGACTTCGCGTCCGTGCCTGAGGTTCGGGGCAGATGCTAATAGGTGCTATCCGTCTACCTCTCCGAAGATGCCAAGTTGATTTATGGCACCGTGTATCGGAGGTTTAGACGGATGCGGCCGATGTAGCAGACTTCGTCAGATTCCCCCTCAGGGTGAGGGGTTTTTGATTGTGGGGACGCTCTTCCCTGCAGGCGCAAGCCCCTGCAGTTAATTACGCTACCGCATCGCGGTAACAACTTTCTCCTTCTCCAGAATTTCACTTCGTGTCGTGTGTGTTTGTTTTGTTTGTGGTTGCCCGTGGATTGTATACGGAGACTGAGTAATGCCGTCGCCCGTAGGACGTGGATTAGTCCAAATCCGTATTTACTTAGATTTGGGTTTGGTGTTTTTAGTTTAAGGATGCATTAGTCGCGTTGCGGCCAAGATCAACTTAAACGTTCGTTAAGGATACGTTAGTCCTGTTTGAGACTAAGATCAACTTAACGTGATCGTTTAGATCCGACAAAAGAGCGTTTGGGCTCTATTGTTCCAGTTTGGGAGATTCATAGTCCAATTTGGGACTAAAGTCTGTTTGGAGGATACGTTAGCCATTTTTGAGGCTAAGATCGACTCAAACGTTTGTTAAGGATACGTTAGTCTAGTTTGAGACTAAGATCAACTTAACGGGACCGTTTAGATCCGACAAAAGAGCATTTGGGCTCTATTGTTCCAGTTTAGGGACGTGGTGGTCCATCGCCAGTTTAGGGACGTGGTGGTCCAAGTTCCAGTTTAGGGACGTGGTGGTCCATTGGTAGTTTAAGGACATTGCGGTCCAATATTAGTTTAGGGATGTCTCGGTCCGATATTAGTTTAGGGACGTTTCGGTCCGATATTAGTTTAGGGACGTTTCGGTCCACGAGTTTAAGGACCCCGCAGTCCATATCGATGTATGGTCGTTGGGACCCGTCACCTCTTTGACGTCGTTGAGGAATTACAACGACGGATGTCAAAGGAGTTCGGAGATGTACCCTCGAACCGGATGTAAATTGATTTAGAAGAGCAATTTTGCTCAGTCAATTTAATTTAAGGAATTATGGCCAAAATTGGGCTAAGTCCAGTTGAAATGTTCAACATTTTATTTGCTTTTGCATTGCATTTCTTTTTTTTATTTTTATTTGGGCCTTGCCCAGAAAGGATGCAGAGCATCAATTTGTTTTGGGCTCTGCCCTTTTAGAAATGATGCAAGGCATCAATTTTATTTGGGCTCTGCCCTTGTATAAAGGATGCAAAGCATCAATTTATTTGGGCTCTGCCCATTTATTGCCTTGCAATTTATTTTGGCCTGTCAGGTCATTTTGATCTGGGCCTGGCCCTTTAATTAATGCATTGCATTTGTGCAAAATACTGTTAATTTGAGAATGTTTTAGATTCAAGAACCGATGGTTCATAAAACAAGTGCAAGGCACTATTTGATTTAGATCTAAGAAAAAACAAGTTTTTCTTATATCAGAGAACCAAAGGTTCATAGCAAGTGCAAGGCACTATTAATTTAATAACCTTTTAGGTTCAAGAACCGATGGTTCATAAAACAAGTGCAAGGCACTATTTTTACTTATTTATTTATTTATCGTTAAAGATCTATGATCTTGTTCATAAGAGAATTTTCTCTTCTTTAAAAGGTTTTTACCTTTTTTCTTTATTCTTCAATAGTTCTCTTCTCTTTTTTTTTTAGCAAGATGTTGATGCCTTTGAATTGAGGTCTAGGGTCCTTTTTATAGTGCCCATAAATTAGTTAAAGTTTGTTAAAGAGATTATTCTCTAAGTGATTTGGGGAATTTTCCCCACCGTCGGATCTTTAATCCAAAGGTCTCTGTTTTACAGAAGAAATCTTATTGTTTTAACAAAAACAGAAAAGATTTTCTCAAATCTTTATTCTATTTTTGCAATAAAGAATTTTATTTTTATTATTTTTTTATTATTTTTTATTTTTTATTTTTTTTTATTTTTTGCTTGCGCAACTGCGCGTTGACACGTGTCGCGCAGCTGCGCAGTTGCGCACTTTTTTTTTTTGAGCTTTGCTCTGATTGGAGAAACAACAGAAGTATTGCTTCTTTTTCCACTTTGGAATTTAAACAGAGCTTTGCTCTGATTGGGATAAACACTGACATCACTCACCCATCCTGCTACCTGTTACTGCCTAGCGGCACGTCTCGGATTCAGCCCCGAGGATCTTGACCGTGGTCCCGGGCATGCATGGGATACTATTGAGTTACATCGACAATTCATCAATTGATTTCAAAGACTTTAGAATAGAAAACCTGATAGTACAGTTTAGTTACCCACTGCACTGCTTGATTCATATTACTGCTACTCTCGTTTTTATTCATGTTTATTTTGCATTGCCTGTTACATTGTTCATATTTTATTACTGGTTGACATGACGCGCTGACGTCTGGGTTTTACATGGCCCAGATTCTGTACCGCTGTCACAGTCCGAGCAAGAGTATTTCAGCCAGCAGGCTGAGCTGTGAGTTCAATAGTAGTTAGTTTTTTTTCTGCATTTATTTCCTGATGTGAGCCCGCATTATGGGACATACTTTTCAGTTATTTGTATTGGATCATTTTCTTCCGCATTTATTTATTATTGACTCCTGTAATCTGGATTATGGACATGTTTTTAGATAGTCTTATCTTGTTCTTGATATCTCTACAGCCGTAATGTGACTGTGGATGGATACTTCCTACCCACAGGTAGCATGGTTGGCTATGTCACGTGCCCAATCTAGCGTACTCTGGGAAGCGGGGCGTGACATGGTTCTTTTGGTATCAGAGGCATAGGCTAGTTGGGTCGATTCTTTTGTAGTTGGGTATTGTACCCAATACACGAATCAGAATACCCGTGTTAGGAAACATGTCATGCCACCTTGCCGTTTACCATTCTTGAATCACATTCTTCCGGATTATATCTTTTACGATATGCAAACTTCCTTTGCATATCGACTCGAAAAACCTGATTCTTTGTTATCTCTAGGACTTAGGCGACTTGGGTAGAGTTAAGTAATTATGGCTATGATACCGCGGCATAGTACAATGCGGTACTCTATTTAAGTATCTTGGAGTTCTAGCCTTGATCTATATATTAAATCTATCATCATGCTAATGTTGGGTGTTTTTGATTTCAGGAATATGGCAGATAAGAATTTTAAGACGTACCAGAGGCGTGTGGACGAAGCCGCCATGCTTGGAGTAATAAGAGGAATGCTGGAGAATCAAAAGAGACAGACCGAACTGATCCAGCAGCAAGCAGACTCGTTCCAGGAAGGTTTGCAGATCATTCAGCAGTCTGTAAACAACGTTGGAGCTAAACCAGTTGACCGAGTAGGGACTGTGGCAGATTTCAGACGTTTGGGTCCGTCTACATTCACTGGTTTGGAGGAGCCGTTGTTAGCCGAGCAGTGGCTAGTTGACACGGAGAATTTGCTGATTGCGGCACAGATTCCAGATGACAAAAGAGTTGATGTGGTACGCATTCAGTTAGTGGACTACGTCCGAGAATGGTGGCTTGTGGAGGAGACCCGCTTGCCCAAGCCGATCAAGTGGGCGGATTTTTCTAAGAGTTTCCTGGAGAAGTTCTTCCCGCGGACTGCACGGGAGGAAATGGAAGAGAAGTTTATTGGGCTAAGGCAGAATGGAGCACCCGTGGATGTGCATGCAGCAGAGTGGACGAGACTTAGCAGATTCGCTGGACCTTTAGTCGCCAACGATGCAGACAGGGCACGAAGGTTCATGCGCAGCTTGGATGTGGACATCCAGAGGCAGATTGTCTCCCTGGGTTTGACCACTTTCTCACAGGTTCTTACGGCAGCTCGGGAACAACAGAGTTTATCTGGGATGAAAGGGAGCTTGCAGCAGAAAGCAATTGCGGCCAGGAAGCCCGCATTTGTACCTAACCGAGCTCATGGTCGCAAGGGTATTCCAGTGGACCGTCGTGGTGTAGCACCCATGAAGAAGCCTGTGATTGTTGATCGAAGAAGGAGCGTGATTTGTGACTACTGCCGTTTACCTGGGCACGCGCAGAAGGATTGTCGAAGGAGGCTGGGACTCTGTTTGGTTTGTGGAGCGGCAGATCATGCCGTTGGTGCTTGTCCGTCGAAGCTTCGTACGAGGGATGATACTCAGAAGCCTCCGCAGAAACCGTTCCAAGGGCAAAAACAGCTGACTCAAGGACCTAATTGTAAGTCCACGTTGCCCACCCCGGTCCTTACGGGGAGGCGGAAAACATAATAAAAATTGGATTTTTTATGACTTAGGCAACATGGACCTTGCTTGTGAGGATCTTAACTAAACTAAAGCAAGCTAAAGAAAACTAACAACTAGTTAAGTTGTAGAAAGGTTATACCTTGAGCTCGAACTCCTTCTCTCCTTGCTCGTCGGAATGGTAGAAAGGCCTCACCTTGCTTGTCTTCTTCCGTCAACGAACGATCCACCCGAAAGCCTCGACCTTTAGCTTCAACTCCAAGCTAGGAGTAACTAGAGTGCAAGAAATGCTAAGACTTGAACCCTAGAAGTGAGTAGAGAAGATCAAGTGAAGGTTTTTCTCAAGCTTTTTTGTTTCTCAACACATGAGAGGGAGAGAGCTTGAGGGAGAGGATGAGCAAGAGAGAGAAAAGATATGATAGAATAAATTATTAGTGAGCCATTCTCACTAATATGTGTGTGTTATTTTAATTAATTAATTAGCAAGAAAATTGTCATGGTTTAATCAAGAGGTAACCATTATCATTTCACTTATTAATGCAAATTGCAAGGATCAAAGAGCATCTTCCAAATGAAATGATCATGGTCAAACTTGTCAACATGGTCAACAAGTCAATGAAGTCAAAATGTCAACAACAACAACCATGCACAATAATTAAGCTAATTATTAATTAACAATAATACACACAAAAACAATAGGGTTAATAAAATGACAATAGTCATTAACCCTAAACTAGGTCCTCTCCCTCAATCTCAAGCAACCGTGCATACGCACCCGCATTCGTGATCCGAGGAACACGAACACAATGAGAAAAACCAATCTCAAATCATATACTAGGATCCGGCTTAAACCAAAGCCCGCTAGTATAAACTGTCCGGACAGCAACCGTGCACAAGTGCGCGGATGCGAACGAACCCTGTCGCAAAACCATGCGACCTCTACTCGTTTTGCCTAAAGGCGAATAGCTCTCTGTGTGGGACTCTAAAGACTCGACACTACGCTGGCAGTGGGTTTAACCACAGACCGCAAGCGGCACTAGCTGTACGTAACGGTCCCCAGGTAGATGTCGATAAGAAGACTGACGAGGTGAACCCCATCTGCACTCCTACTGAGCCTGTATGTGACAGTCTCCGTACAGTCCGGTCTGTTCGTCTGATACATCGCATGGCGGGCCTAGGGGGGCGGTGAACGTCAGTCCCCTAATAGCGGTACAAGTCGTGTCGGAGTGTAGCCCAAAACACCCTGAGATAACACTGGAAGCCTACCAGTATATCTCGCTTGCCCTGGCCAGGGACTACTCGTGTAATGGCTCTCCTGGACACAGCGCGATGTCAACCCCCAATACCGGGAGAGACGAATCCTGTCTAACCGTCACTGCCTCCAAGTGCTTCGGGACTGCACCCAAAAACTACCTGTTTGCACGACTCATCTGAGCCGTGGTAGGGTAGTAATCAAAGTGCAGTGGGAACACACTCGAGGCGAAGTGACAGTGTCAAGTCAGCGGACTAAGCTGTACTCATGTCACCTGGGAACTGATAACTGACGATAGGTATATTACCAACCAACAGTTCCCGACGAGTCCTGTCCAGTGTACTCGTAACCTAACGAGCACCCGCATACTATCCCAAGTACGACGTACTAACGGCTGTGGGACAGACCGTCTCCCACACTGGGATGAGAAGCGCATACGCTAGTCTACTCCGGAGTATCGATGCCCTGTCTCGATAGTCCAACGACCAGGGACCTGTATAAGGATGTGCTTATAGATTACCCAGCTCCCACGAGTGCGAGCGCCATCACAACGCTGGTAATCAAGCAAAGATCCTAAGGGCTCTACTAATATGTATACCTGCAATATGCTAAAAGAAACACATGCACATATTAAAGCAGAGACAAACCAAGTAGCATACTACCATTTCGAGCAAGATTGTATATACAACTGTGAATATTCCAAGCTTCCATTAAGTAATATACAAACTAGTATGATACAGTAATGGCCTCTAGGGCATATACACTAACAATCTCCCACTTGCACTAAGGCCATGTACTGGCGTATCGAAGACCTATCATCTCGATCAGCCGCTCGAACTGAGTCTGGGGCAAGGCCTTGGTGAATGGATCTGCTGTATTATCCTCTGATGCAACTCTCCGGACCTCGATCTCCTGGCGATCCACAATCTCCCTGATCAGGTGATACCGCCTTAAGATGTGTCTGGATTTCTGATGGGACCTGGGTTCCTTCGCTAAAGCTATAGCCCCGTTGTTGTCGCAATACAGAGGTATTGGGTCAACAATGGACGGAACCACCTGAAGTTCTTTCAAGAACTTCCTCATCCAGACAGCTTCTTTTGCGGCATCAGATGCAGCGATGTATTCCGCTTCCATAGTCGAGTCAGCAACGGTTTCCTGTTTGGAGCTCTTCCAACACACCGCCCCTCCATTGAGGGTAAAGACAAAACCCGACATGGACTTGGAATCATCCTTGTCACTCTGGAAGCTGGAGTCAGCAAAGGCCTCAATCTGCAGGTCTTTTCCGCCATACACCAAGAACATCTCCTTAGTCCTTCTCAGGTACTTGAGAATGTTCTTTACTGCTATCCAATGTTTCTCTCCAGGGTTTGACTGATACCTGCTTACCACACTCAGTGCATAAGCCACATCCGGTCTGGTACACAACATCACATACATTATAGAGCCTACCGCAGAAGCGTAGGGTATAATAGACATGCGATCCCTCTCCAAATCAGTCTTGGGAGACATCTCTTTGGAGAGGGTGATCCCGTGACAAGCCGGTAGATTACCGCGCTTGGAATCTTCCATACTGAATCTCTTCAGTATGGTGTCGATGTACCTGGACTGTGAGAGTCCTAATATCCTCTTGGATCTGTCACGGTAGATCCAGATACCCAGAATGTATGAGGCATCACCCAGGTCTTTCATGGAGAACTTGTGTGACAAGAACCCCTTGACAGATTGTAGCATAGGAATTTCATTTCCTATTAAGAGAATGTCATCCACGTATAAAACGAGGAATACTACAGTTCTCGCTACAAATCTACAATAGATGCATGGTTCATCTGGATTTTTGATAAAGCCAAATTCTTTGACCGTCTCATCAAAGCAGATGTTCCAACTCCGCGATGCCTGCTTGAGTCCATAAATGGACTTGAGCAACTTGCACACCTTTCCGCTGCTCCGACCCTGAATGAAACCCTCTGGCTGGTCCATATAGACACACTCCTCTAAATGACCATTTAGAAAAGCTGTCTTTACGTCCATCTGCCAAATCTCATAATCGTGGAAAGCAGCGATGGCAAGAAGGATCCGAATGGATTTCAGCATAGCTACTGGAGAAAAGGTTTCGTCATAGTCCAAACCAGGTCGCTGACGAAAACCCTTTGCTACCAGTCTAGCTTTCTAGGTCTCAACCTGTCCATCTACACCAATCTTCCTTTTGAAGATCCACTTGCATTCTACGGGTTTTACCCCGTCTGGAGCAATGTCCAACGTCCATACTTTGTTGGTGTACATGGACTCCATCTCGGTCCGCATTGCATCCAGCCATTTTACCGAGTCGACGCTCTGAATGGCTTGCTGGAAGCTAGTAGGCTCATCACAATCTAGGATGCAGTCCTCTCTATCCCCGTCAATGATAAAACCGTAGTACCTCTCGGGCGGATGAGACTGCCTACTACTCCTGCGGAGTGGCACGGGAATGTCTTGATCTTTCGAACCCTCTGGCTCTACTAAGCTTTCAGTAATAGCTTGCGGTTCTGGAACTTCTTCCAGTTCTATCGCGCTCCCACTTAATTCTTTTTCTATGAACTGATGTTCTAGAAAGTGGGCATGGCGAGAAACAAGGACTTTTTGTTCCTCTTCGCAATAGAAGTAATATCCCTTGGAGTTCTTCGGATATCCCACAAACTTGCACTGTACTGAGCGTGCCTCGAGCTTGTCCGCATGCTGCTTTTTTACAAAAGCTGGACATCCCCATGTCTTAATGTGATTAAGATGGGGTCTCTTCCCACACCACATTTCATATGGTGTAGTAGGCACAGTCTTAGTTGGAACTCGGTTCAAAAGGTATGCTGCTGATTCTAGCGCATATCCCCAGAACGATCGCGGTAACTCAGCATTACTCATTATGGACCGTACCATATCCAATAGGGTCCGGTTCCGTCTCTCCGATACACCATTATGTTGCGGAGTGTATGGAGGAGTAAGCTGAGAGAGAATTCCATTCTCTTTTAAGTAGTTCAGGAATTCGGCACTTAAGTATTCTCCTCCTCGATCCGATCTTAGGATCTTGATACTTTCGCCGGTTTGTTTTTCTACTTCATTCTTATATTCCTGGAATTTTTCAAAAGCCTCGGATTTATGTTTCATTAAGAAAACATAACCGTACCTTGAAAAATCATCCGTAAAGGTAATGAAGTAAGAAAAACCGCTTCGCGCATGTGTAGAAATTGGACCGCACACGTCGCTGTGTACGAGTCCCAAGAGCTCGCTCGCTCTTTCTCCGTGTCCAGAAAATGGAGCCTTTGTCATCTTTCCTTTGAGATAGGATTGACAAGTTGCATACGATTGATATTCGAACGGATCCAAATATCCTTCAGTATGTAACTTATTCAATCTTCTCTCATTGATGTGACCCAGTCTACAATGCCATAAGAAAGTTTTATTAATTTCTGGAGACTTTCTTTTGTGTGTATTCTGGATATTGAAAACCTGTGGTTGGTTTAAAACGTAAATACCGTTGTTTAATGTACCTGACCCAATCAAAACTTGATTAAGGTGAATGTTCACTACATTACTTACAAATGCAAATTCATAACCTTCTTTAGATAATAAAGACACAGAAATGATATTACAGGTTGCATTTGGTACATAATAACAACTACGCAAAACCAAAAAGTGTCCATCTGATAATCCCAGGTGATAGTCCCCCACGGCCTCTGCATCCATGCTAGCACCGTTCGCAACTCTGAGGGTCATGTCACCTGCCTTCAAAACTCTACGCTTTCTCAACGCCTGCAAAGAATTACAGATATGAGATCCTGATCCGGTATCCAATACCCAGGATGTAGAGTTTATTGATAGACAGTTTTCAATAACATACACACCTGAAGCTGAAGCTGCAACTCGCTTCAAATCCTGTGTTCTGGCTTTCCAAGCCTTGCAATCTTGTTTCCAGTGACCACTTTTGTGACAATAGAAGCATTCTTCCTTCCCCACCATCTTCCCCGCTACTTTTGTTGCTTTACCCTTTCCCTTCGTATCCACTTTACCGACACCGCCTCTTGGTTTGGCGGGGGCTTTCTTCTTCTTGCCCTTGGCTTTCGCCCTGGACCTAGAAGAGGAAGATCCTCCTACAAACAAAGTGGATGTCTCCCTACCCTTCTGTAGGGTGCCCTCAGCAGTCCTCAACATGTTCAGAAGTTCGGCAAGTTCAACCTCCTTTCCTTGCATGTTGAAGTTAAGAACGAACTGGGCGTAAGTGGAAGGAAGGGACTGGAGAATCAAATCGGTATAGAGTTCATTCTCCAACGTGGTCCCAAGGTCCGCGAGCTCCTCTATGTAGCCGATCATCTTAAGCACGTGGTCCGCTACCGATGATCCGACGGCCAACCTTGCCGAAAAAAGCTTCTTCGACACTTCGTATCTAGCGATACGAGACTGCTCTCCATACAGTTCTTTTGTATGGAGAAATATGGACTCTAGGTCCATATTCTCGTGCCTCCTCTGATGTTCGTTGTCCATCGAGGCTAGTACGAGGCATCTGGCCCTCGCGCAATCTATCTCCCATGTCTTACGGATTTCTACATCCGCGACGCTGGAGGTGGGACCTGGGACAGGGGGAGCTTTGGTGGTAAGTATATACCCCAGCTTGTCATAAGTGATCGCCATCTTGACATTCCTGAGCCAATCTTTGTAGTTTGGCCCTGTCAATATATTTTTATCTAACAGTAAATTAAGTCCGGTCATGTTGAATGGTCGCTGCAATTAGGAGAGAGAAAAGAAACACTTTAGCATGATGCTCTTGCAAGTTTAGAGTGGTTTTTAGTTTGTCTAAACTGGATGGCTCCCACTGTTTCTCGAATCCCTTCTCAAACCATAAAGAAAAGGATTAGCCGGGATCATTCTCACCGTACAATACTTGCTTAACCGTTCAGCCAGGCCAGTGTCGGTACTTTGAGGGAGGTTTTCCAACGCTTTCGCGAAGTTCCTTAATTAAATAACCTCTTTTCCCTGTGGGCGTAGCCCCGCTAACACCTTTCTAGGCACCTACTAGGTTTATAGCATTGATCGTTAAGTGAGAGTTTTCCCGAGGAGTAGCATATACTCACAGTAGGATCGGGATCCAAATATCATCGCGTGACGAAACTGAAGGAATCCTACCAGAATCACCACACTCCAAATGGTATGCAAATCTAGCAAGTTTCAGTACTTATGAAACTCCCGATGTGGATTTTTGCCCCATGCTCTTATGACCTTGACTTTGGCCAAAATATCATAAGTCACATGTCAAGTTCTACCCGTCATTCTCCTGGTTAATTTGGACCCACCCGTACCTACCCTTGACTTTGGCCAAAATGGCAGCACGACTGTCCCAAATCAACGCATCTATCTATGCTGCACATGAATGCCCAAACGCTACCAATCACTATGCCTTGACTTTGGCCAAAATACACAGCTTGAATACTTTTGACCATTCATGTGGAATGACGGAGGGCTACGAATGGTTTTGGCGAAACCGTGAACGTAGTGAACTTGATATAATCGATGGAACGAGATAGCTTTTAAAAGGAGTGGTTCAAGCTCCGCGTTTAAAAGTTTAGTTTTGAAAAGAACCGAGTGGTTTTCAAAGTGTTCCAATCGACTTTTACTTGGTTTATTTCTTGCATTAGTTCTTTTAATGCGTCCCATCATTTAATCCTACCATTGCAGAAAACAACCAAAATATGACGTACGCTTATACCATTCGCATTCGCCACGGGGCCCCGTCATCACCCGTTAGGTTACTTAACTAACGACAGAGCGGGGGCTGGGCTAGCGCGGCTGTAAAACATAAGCAACGCCTAAATAGTTATTATATATAAATATATAGCAATGATAGACATTACAGATCACAGATGAATGGATTGGATTGTCGCGGGTGAATGGCCGGGGTGGATGTGAGATGAGCGTTGTTTTTCTTTCATTCATTTGTAACATGTAAATTGATGTAATAATATTCTTTGTATGGCCGCACAACCGGGTCGGGGTTGTAGCCGTCATTGTATAATTCTTTTTACTGTTTTTGCTCCTAGGATAGACCCATGGAGGGGTGCACAAACTACCGGGTATCTCGAAGCGCCGAGTGGCCTACTCACGGTGGTGAGGGAGGTTGCTTCGCTTCGGGTGCCTTGCGGGTAGTTTGCCATCTTCCAAATGAAATGATCATGGTCAAACTTGTCAACATGGTCAACAAGTCAATGAAGTCAAAATGTCAACAACAACAACCATGCACAATAATTAAGCTAATTATTAATTAACAATAATACACACAAAAACAATAGGGTTAATAAAATGACAATAGTCATTAACCCTAAACTAGGTCCTCTCCCTTAATCTCAAGCAACCGTGCATACGCACCCGCATTCGTGATCCGAGGAACACGAACACAATGAGAAAAACCAATCTCAAATCATATACTAGGATCCGGCTTAAACCAAAGCCCGCTAGTATAAACTGTCCGGACAGCAACCGTGCACAAGTGCGCGGATGCGAACGAACCCTGTCGCAAAACCATGCGACCTCTACTCGTTTTGCCTAAAGGCGAATAGCTCTCTGTGTGGGACTCTAAAGACTCGACACTACGCTGGCAGTGGGTTTAACCACAGACCGCAAGCGGCACTAGCTGTACGTAACGGTCCCCAGGTAGATGTCGATAAGAAGACCGACTAGGTGAACTCCATCTGCACTCCTACTGAGCCTGTATGTGACAGTCTCCGTACAGTCCGGTCTGTTCGTCTGATACATCGCATGGCGGGCCTAGGGGGGCGGTGAACGTCAGTCCCCTAATAGCGGTACAAGTCGTGTCGGAGTGTAGCCCAAAACACCCTGAGATAACACTGGAAGCCTACCAGTATATCTCGCTTGCCCTGGCCAGGGACTACTCGTGTAATGGCTCTCCTGGACACAGCGCGATGTAAACCCCCAATACCGGGAGAGACGAATCCTGTCTAACCGTCACTGCCTCCAAGTGCTTCGGGACTGCACCCAAAAACTACCTGTTTGCACGACTCATCTGAGCCGTGGTAGGGTAGTAATCAAAGTGCAGTGGGAACACATTCGAGGCGAAGTGACAGTGTCAAGTCAGCGAACTAAGCTGTACTCATGTCACCTGGGAACTGATAACTGACGATAGGTATATTACCAACCAACAGTTCCCGACGAGTCCTGTCCAGTGTACTCGTAACCTAACGAGCACCCGCATACTATCCCAAGTACGACGTACTAACGGCTGTGGGACAGACCGTCTCCCACACTGGGATGAGAAGCGCATACGCTAGTCTACTCCGGAGTATCGATGCCCTGTCTCGATAGTCCAACGACCAGGGACCTGTATAAGGATGTGCTTATAGATTACACAGCTCCCACGAGTGCGAGCGCCATCTCAACGCTGGTAATCAAGCAAAGATCCTAAGGGCTCTACTAATATGTATACCTGCAATATGCTAAAAGAAACACATGCACATATTAAAGCAGAGACAAACCAAGTAGCATACTACCATTTCGAGCAAGATTGTATATACAACTGTGAATATCCCAAGCTTCCATTAAGTAATATACAAACTAGTATGATACAATAATGGCCTCTAGGGCATATACACTAACACTAATCAGGCTCGAGCTTTTACCTTGACAGCTGAGGAAGCCAAGGCGTCAGGAGAAGTGGTTTCAGGTACTTTACTCGTTCATGGTTTTCCCGCAGTGGCATTATTTGATTCTGGTGCATCCCATTGTTTTATGTCATCCAAGTTTATAACTACACACTCGATTGCTTGCATGACCCTGTCTAGTTTCTGGGACATACACACTGGGAATGGGAAAATTATATCTAGTAGGGAATGTAAAGATTGTACAGTTGTTGTGTGCGGACGGGAGCTCTTTGCAGATTTCTTGGTGATTGATACGGGCAGTTATGAAGTCGTCTTGGGAATGGATTTTCTTGGCACTTTCCATGCTCACATCGACTGTAGGGCAAAGAAAGTAATTTTCCAGATTCCCGGACATCCTGAGTTTATCTTCACTGGAGGAAGCAGTTCTGTCGGGCCAGTTGAGTTTAGGGCTAGGCCGACAAACCATATTCTTGCAGCAATGGAAGTTGATAGTGGTGAAGAGCCGGCGGTTGTTCGTGATTTTATGGACGTATTTGAAGATATATTGGGTTTACCGCCGAAACGAGACGTGGAGTTCGCAATTGATCTTATTCCTGGTGCAGCGCCGGTATCTAAAGCGTATTATCCAATGGCACCAGTTGAATTGGAAGAAGTTAAGAAACAGGTTGCTGAATTGCTTGAGAAGGGTTGGATTCGAAGCAGTAGCTCGCCTTGGGGAGCTCCAGTTCTTCTAGTAAAGAAGAAGGATGGCACAAGAAGAATGTGCATCGACTATCGAGAATTAAACCGGGTGACTATTAAGAACAAGTACCCGATCACTCGCATTGGAGAACTTTTTGAGCAGCTTAGTGGCGCGAGGGTATTCTCGAAGCTGTATTTGCGATCCGGATATCATCAGGTCCGAGTGAAAATAGAAGACATTTGCAAGACGGCGTTCCGAACTCGGTATGGACATTACGAGTACTTAGTGATGCCCTTCGGAGTAACGAATGCGCCGGCAGTATTCATGGACTTGATGAACCGAATCTTTTCACCGTTCTTGGACCAGTTTATTATGGTGTTCATTAACGATATTCTGGTTTACTCGAAGAGTTTTAAGGAGCATGTTGAGCATTTAAAGATCGCGCTGCAGACGTTGAGACAGGAGAAATTGTATGCGAAGATGAGTAAGTGCGAGTTTTGGCTGGAGGAAGTGAAGTTTTTGGGGCATGTTGTGTCGGGCGATGGAATCGCCGTCGATCCAGAAAAGATTGCAGCAGTTCGAGATTGTCCTATTCCAAAAAATGTTGCTGAGATAAGAAGTTTTCTTGGATTGGCCGGATACTACAGGAGATTTGTGGAGAACTTTGCTCGTCTGGCAGAGCCGTTGACCAAGCTTACGCGCAAGGAGGTACCTTTTGTATGGACGTATAAGTGTGCGTTAGCTTTCGAGACGTTGAAGCAGAAGTTGATAACCGCCCCTATTCTGATCGTGCCAGACAATTCCGGAGGATTGGTGATTTACAGCGACGCATCTGGGAAAGGATTGGGATGTGTTCTGATGCAGCACGGTAAGGTTGTAGCATACGCATCGAGACAATTGAAGACCCATAAGAAGAATTATCCGACTCATGACTTGGAGCTCGCGGCTGTGATTTTCGCCTTGAAGATTTGGAGACACTACCTTTTGGGCGAAAGAGTCGAAGTTTTTACAGATCATAAGAGCTTGAAGTACGTGTTCACACAGAAGAAGCTTAATATGAGGCAACGTAGATGGTTGGAGCTGATGGCTGACTACGATCTTGATCTTAAGTACCATCCAGGGAAGGTCAATGTTGTGCCGGATGCGCTTAGTCGGTTACCAGCAATTCAGGTGTTAACTACGCAGAAGGAGATCGTTGCAGATTTTCGAAGATTTAACTTGGAGGTTGTGCTACCACGTTCTACGGGGCAGTTGATGCAGCTGCAACTGCAGTCGTCTTTGATTAAGAAAATTAAAGCAGCACAATCGCAGGATCCTAGACTGCAAAAGTTTCGAGAGCAGGTTGAAGCCGGACTACGAACATATTTATTGATCCACGAAGATGGTTCGTTGAGGTATGGTAGCCGTTTGTGTGTGCCAAAGGGAGATGTTCGTGAGGAGCTTATGAAGGAGGCACACGGTTCAGCTTATTCTGTACATCCAGGAGGCACAAAGATGTACCGAGATATTCGACTGCATTTCTGGTGGGAAGGCATGAAGCGGGAGATTGCTCGCTTTGTAGCTAAGTGCTTGGTGTGTCAGCAAGTTAAGGCTGAACATCAAAGGGTTGCTGGTTTATTGCAACCACTTCCGATTCCTCAGTGGAAGTGGGAACATATAACCATGGATTTCGTGACGGCTTTACCGCGGAGTCCAAAGGGTAACAATGCAGTATGGGTAATTGTCGATCGATTGACCAAGGAAGCTCACTTTATTCCTTTCCGGGTTGGTCAATCAACAGAGACTTTGGCAGAGCGGTACATGCAGGAGATTGTAAGATTGCATGGAGTACCGGTGAGCATCGTGTCCGATCGGGACACTCGGTTCTTATCACACTTCTGGAGGAGTTTACAGGGAAGTTTGGGGACTCGATTGAAGTTTAGCACAGCTTATCATCCTCAAACTGATGGTCAGTTGGAGAGAACGATCCAAACTCTTGAAGATATGTTGAGAGCATGCATGTTGGACTTCAAGGGTTCGTGGGAGGATCATCTACACTTGGTGGAGTTTTCTTACAACAACAGTTTTCAAGCAACTATCCAGATGGCTCCATTTGAAGCTTTGTATGGTCGTAAATGCCGTTCACCTGTTTGTTGGGATGATGTCGGTGAACGAAGATTATTGGGACCAGATTTGGTTGTACAGACAGTTGAGAATGTTAACACTATCAGAAACCATATGAAGGCAGCTCAAGACCGACAGAAGAGTTGGGCAGACACGTCAAGAAGACCTCTAGAGTTCGCCGTGGGTGATTTGGTGTTCTTGAAGATATCACCGACTAGAGGGGTGATTCGTTTTGGGAGTCGAGGAAAGCTTAGTCCTCGATTCGTTGGACCTTTTGAGATCTTGGAGCGTGTTGGAGAGGTAGCGTACCGTTTGGCGTTACCGCAGTCCTTGGCAGGTGTGCACGATGTGTTTCACATATCTCAACTACGAAGGTATGTCCGAGATGAAACACACGTTTTGGATCATTCGGAGTTAACAGTACGGGAAGACTTAACTTTTGAGGAGCGACCGGTTGAAATCGTGGATCGAAGGGAAAAGGTTCTCAAGAACAAGGTTATCCCCTTGTGCTTGTTTCTTGGGGAAATCGATCGCATGGAGAGTCCACTTGGGAACGAGAAGATGAAATCCGACAGAAGTTTCCTCACCTCTTCTTGTAGTTTTTTTTTGTGTTCTTGGAATTTCGAGGAAGAAATTCTTTTTGTAGTTGGGTATAATGTAACACCCGAGCCTAATATCACTATTTTCAGTTACTGTTTGAGCATTAATGTGGTACTCTTTTCATTTAGCCTGCCTGATTGTCACTTACTGTAAAATTTTATCTGGCAAAGTCATTTCTGCATATAACAAATTTTAGCATCTAAAATAAAATTAAAAATATCCATTTTGGCCTACTCGACACCCCTAGCCTCGTGGTAGCGTCCGTACTTTGTGTTCTCGTCCCGTTCAGTGAAACGGGCGAGTTTGGACGGCTACGCGCGCGTACAGGTGTCTGTCTTGGGGGTATTCTTTTTAATCGTAAGACACTTAATTTTAAAATTTGGAACCCGCTTAAAATCCTATTATTTCAATTTCAAATTTTTGGACCCAACCCGGACGCGATTTGGAAATGTTTTATTTGGCGCTAAAATCCCAAATTTTAATAATTTAAAACCTTCGTATATATTTCTTTAACTATACTAACTTTACTGTTAATTAATCTTTTGAATATTTTTTTTAACCTCTAAATCTTTGGCTTCAGCCAATCACGAGGCTGTAAATACTCCCGTGGGCCCCTCTCCAATTCTCTCTCTCTACCCTCAGATCCCTCTCTCTTTCTCTATATCTCTCTCTCTTTACCTCAAATCTCTCTCTCTCCCATAATCTTTCTCTCTCTCTTCTTTTTAAAAATCCTTCCTCTCCTTTTATCTTCCTCACGAGAACCAGAGAACCAACGAGCCTCGCGCAAAACCCTAGCCATCTTCACCCATCACCGCCACAGTCCCGACGCCGACGCCGATACCACCAGCACCCTCGCCTCCTCCTCCTCGCCTCACCCATATCCTCATTGCTTCCACCCTCGCAGCCACCTGTGCACCCCGCCGCAGCCACCCGCAGCCCCTGCTTACCACCCGCGACCACCTGCGCCGCCCCTGGTCGTCGCCGACGATCACCAGACCCCCTGTGATCGCCTCTGTAAGTCCTTCTCTTCTCTCCTTCTCTCCTTCTTCCCTCCTTCTCCCTTTTCTGTTCAAGTCCGATTCTTGATGGCCGTAGTTCATCGCAGGCAAAGCACCGGAGCTCCATCGACGTGGTCGGCAGTCACCATCCCTCCACAGATCCTCATGAGCCCCCTCGTCTCTATCCTTCTTCTCTTCCCTCTTCTTGAGTCTCCATTTGGTTGATCATTGAATTCTTGAAATTGTAGTTCGCTGTTCGCCGGAATCCGGCCATGCCGGTGACGTGTCCCGACGATCCAGCGAGGTACCCCGACCTGCGTGATTCCATTGTTCGTTATTTGGGTTCAATCCGTGAACCTTGCGCCCGTCGTGAGTTTGCCCGCCGACGTTTACGTTCCGTTTTTCCCGGTTCGCGACCCGTCGAGGCAAGTACCCCTTGCTACATGCTATACAATATATTTATATATGTATTGACACCTTAAACCTGAAAAATTTAACTTGGTACAATCGTTTCCCATTTTCGGTTACAATACTGCATTATATCATTTTACTGTTAACCATGGAACTTACAGTTTGCAAATTGAACCTAATAATTAAATCTACCTGTTCAATCACATTTTACTGTTAAAATAGCCGGTAGCATTTATCCCTGTAGTTCTGTTACATTCGGACACTCGTATGCATTTAACCGGAAATAACTGTATTGAACCGTTACATAAATTATTGCACCGCTAAGGGTTCGTAATCCTGTTAACATGACTAAACGGCTATATCGTCTTACTGCACTCTTGAAATTTGGATGAAACTGCTTATTATGTAATTCATTGCTTATCTCATGTTGTTAATACCCATGTTTGACTATATATCTGATTGTGAGCACACCCACGATATTGTTTACATCTTGACCTGACATTGCTACACATATGTATATATTGACATACCTGACATGGTACCGTATACTGTTGACTTGACCTGTTGTACCATGACCGGACCCGTTACCTGATCTTGTGTCTAATGCCAACAAACCTGACATATAGTCCTCATGGACCGTTCCTGTTGTCAATCCAGACAAACCTGCTTTTACCTGATCCTGTGTTGGCATTAGTTCTTGATTACTGAATACCTGACTCGACATACATAACTTGGGGGTATGGGGAAATCAAAGGTGAAACCGACTTGTAACTCAGCAGTTCGATACCTGTTCTGATCAGTCTTACGGGCTAGGCCAACCCCGGAGTGATGATGCTGACATCACTCGCCCATCCTGCTACCTGTTACTGCCTAGCGGCACATCTCGGATTCAGCCCCGAGAATCTTGACCGTGGTCCCGGGCATGCACGGGATACTATTGAGTTATATCGACGATTCATCAATTGATTTCAAAGACTTTAGAATAGAAAACCTGATAGTACAGTTTAGTTACCCACTGCACACTACCCTGCACTGCTTGATTCATATTACTGCTACTCTCGTTTTTATTCATGTTTATTTTACATTGCCTGTTACATTGTTCATAGTATATTACTGGTTGACATGGCTCGCTGACGTCTGGGTTTTGCATGGCCCAGATTCTGTACCGCTGTCGCAGTCCGAGCAGGAGTATTTCAGCCAGCAGGCTGAGCTGTGAGTTCAGTAGTAGTTAGTTTTTTTCTGCATTTATTTCCTGATGTGAGCCCGCATTATGGGACATACTTTTCAGTTATTTGTATTGGATCATTTTCTTCCGCATTTATTAATTATTGACTCATGTATTCTGGATTATGGACATGTTTTTAGATAGTCTTATCTTGTTCTTGATATCTCTACAGCCGTAATGTGACTGTGGATGGATACTTCCTACCCACATGTAGCATGGTTGGCTATGTCACGTGCCCAATCTAGCGTACTCTGGGAAGCGGGGCGTGACAGACTTTTTCCTTCCCCTTGTCTTTCTTGCACGAACCTTTGTTTGAGGGTCCGAGATTCTTTTCAGGCAACGTACGGTTACGCAGCTGAATGTTCTCACAGTTCTTCATCTCTTCTTCTTTTCCGGAGGTGGATTCTTTGAAGAGAGTGCTGAGGGCTATTTCTTCGTCAGAATTGCTCCCGAAGGTTAGAACTTGAGATTTTCCTTTTGTCAAAATGGAATCAACCATATGACAGTTACCGGCTGTTTTTACGCTCATCTGTCATGCTTCTCTGTTCCCGACAGGCTTTGCGCTTCATCCGCTTGAAGTGTTGTTGACGGGCAACGTATCCCTGCCACCACTTCTTGAAGGCATTGCACTCTTCGGTAGGGTGTGTGACCTTCCGATGGTACAAGCAGTAGTTCGGATGTACATTCACTTCGTCGAGGCACGTACTCCCGGGAGTATTTCCTTCGAAAGGTGGCAGCTTCATTCCCTTTGACAGAGCTTTGGCGAATTGCTTTCCTATCTTAAACTTGCTTCTGTCTGCCGCGGGTATGCTTCGATCCGGTGGAAGTGCTTTATGGCTCATCCTTACCGCGGCTTCTTCCACCTGACGCCGACGCTTGGCCTTTTCGTATATGACCGTTTCACTTTCTCGGTCAGCTTTGCTCTTTTGAAGGGCTTCGTTCAGCAGCCGGTCAATCAAGTCGTCTGACGGTTCCAGAGATTTTAGCACCGGTTTGCCCCCAGCTTCTCTACGTTATTTTCTAATGCCAAGTGAACTTCTTTGTCATTCACCGATGAATGAGAGATCATATGGCAACTCGCCACATAATCCTCGGGTTCTTCTGACGAGTCGTCTCCTTCGTTATTGTCATTGTCTCCGTTCTCAAGGACGTGGTTGAGAAACTCTTCGAGTGTGACTGGGGTCCCGCCTTTTGGTTGTATTCCTCCAGTGTATCGATGTATTTTTGCAGATCCGTACAATTGTCATCGAGCTGCATGGGCTTCTTGGTCTTCTTCTTTTTCTTCGAAGACTTCAAAGGCTTGGCCTGGAGGTTCTGCCCATCGTTACTATCTTTCGGTGTTGGGCATGGTTTCAGCATCCCGTCAATAATCTCAGGCTCCAGCGGGCTTTTCCACCTAATCGCTGGACATGCTTGAAGATCTTTCAGCATTCTTTTAGTTTTAGCCGAAAGGACAATTTCCCACGGAGCTTCTTTTACAAATGAGCATGATGCCCCCGACCTATCCACCTTTTTAGGAGCGTGCTGCTGTGGCGGATTTACCTTCCAGTTTTTGGACAGTGCGAACTTGCCCTCTTGGTATTGGTCTTCAACCCAGTTTTTGAAGACGTAGCAATCTTCAATTGGGTGACCCGCTATTCGGTGGTAGGGGCAATAATTGGGATTGTTAACATTGCCGGGTTACAGTGGGTGTCTCGGATCCGGCTGAGTGATGAGCCTGTTGCGCCCCGCCAGTTCAAATAGCCTCCTCGTTTTATCCCGGGGGAACGAGTAAGGACGTCTCAACTTTTCTTCAAGGGATCTTGGTTTGTTGTTTTGGCGAGCTACCGGTTTCGGGTCACTCGGTTGTTGTTAAGCGTTGGCGAAGGTCGCTTTCCCTTTGCGCTTTTCATTCCGAAGATCCGTCTTTGAAGAGGACGGCCTATGACCCATCTGGTCTATTTGGGCTAGTTAGTCAATCAAGGCCTGGAAGGTGGTCGATTTGAAGAACGTCATAAACTGCGATATAGTTGCCTGGGGATCAAGGGTTCTCACGAACATGTCCATGGTGGGAGCTTCTTCTATGCGATGTTCGCATTTTGACCATAGGTTACGCCATCGAATTGCGTATTGAACCCAGGTCTCTCCTGGCTTCACGCTGGCATTGATTAATGCCGTGATCGGGGTGCGCTCGCTTGCGCTCGCGAACCGCTGTGTGAATAATAATTCCATCTCCGTGAATGTTTTGATAGAATCATTCGGGAGCTTGGAATACCATTCAAATGCTGTCTCCGAAAGGCTGCTAACGAATTGGCGGATTAGTAGTTTGTCATTGCCCCCGGTATTACCGCGCAGAGCTCTAAATTGAGCAACGTGCTAGTGTGTATCGGCCGTCCCTTTGTACACGTGGAATTTAGGGATCGTATATCCTGGCGGGTACTTGATTTGGTCATACCATCCCGGATAAGGTCGTCCAGTTCTGACGACTTGGCCTGCCGCTTCGCTCGCTTGATGAGCTCGTATTTTTTGAGCTATGTAGTCATCAAGGGTAGCTTTGGAGATTGTCTCCTCCCTGCTTGCTGATAAAGCCGGAGGAGGGTTTGATGTCTCCCCTATGTCATCTTCAATGATTATCGGAGGGTCTTCGGCTGGAGGATCCGGCTGAATCATCATCCCGACCATGTCTTGGAACAGGAGCGCCATCTGCTTCATGTTAGCGGCTTGTTCCACAGCCTCCTTATCCTTTCTCTCCAGCACCCTTCACAGGAACTCCGTATCGGTCTCATGCTCTTGGCGCTGTTCAGACGATGCATCCAGGCTTTCTTTCTTCCCAGTGAGTGCGGCCATCCTTGTCAGCATCTCCTGGAGCTTTTGTTGTTGCTCCTGAGCTTTTTTCACAGACCGCGTAAGTGGTCGGTGACCCGTGGAAGTGCGGCTTTCTTCTTTCCCAGAAGCCATGTACACCGTATGTACTACCATGCCCCAAGACTTAGGGCGTTAGAGTCCGTCGCTTTTGGAGTTTGCCGCTGGCGGTGGGAGATTCACTGGCCTTCTCTTTTTGTGGGAGGAAGAAGTTGACGGAGTCATTGCAGCGAGCACCAGTGCAGACGATACCTTCCGTGGTATGACAACGGGATGGTTCTCCTCTTGTCGACCTTTCGTTTTTTTCAGTCGGCGAGAGTAGTCTTTGTCAATTACAGAGTCTTGGACTTTCCCCTAGACCCTGTGGATTTTAGAGGACAGCCGCTGAGGGGGATGTTCCGGCTTTTCCTATACCATGTTATCAACAGGCGGCGGAGACTTCTTTAACACTACGGTTGGAGAGTTCTTGCGCACTCTCCTTAGCGGTTCAAAACTGTTCCTAGTTGGAACAAGAGCATCAACTTCCACCATTGTAGCTGGTGGGGTAAGTCCGGAGGGAGAGTTGCCCCCGGCTTTTCTCACTTGGCGTCAGTGGCGACGTCGAGCATACCTTGCAGATGGGACCGGTTCAGTTACGGGAGTGGCTTCATCATGCCCTTGCTCTGATGAGAGGCTATTGTTGGTGCCATCCTGTCGAAGACCGACGTCCGTTGAGAGGGAATGTCTAACCTGTCGAAGACAAACTTTTGGGTAGGGGAAGCAATCTTGATAACTTCACCGGAAGCAGGATTTGGAACGGTCAATTGAGCGAAGACCGAGTCTTTAGTAGGAGACACCCCTTCGCTGACTTCTCTCGTTGGAGCTGGAACGGTTATCCGATTCGGGATAACCCCCTCAGGTATCGCGAGCCTCTTGGCGGGCCCACTCGAGCTGTGGCTTAGCCTGTTGAAGACTAAGGCGTTAGAATTGGACGACCCGTTGAGAAGGGCCGTGGTAGTTGCAAGTCGATCGAAGACCGACTTCTTCGGAGCTTCCTGTAACGTCACTGAAGCACTGAAGCTCATTAGCGGGAGCATGGTCCCGAAGAATAATCCAGTGGTGGCCCGAGTCACCTGTTCCACATGCATTGCGATGATGGAGGCCGCTTGGGGCCTATAAGTCACTCTTCCAGTCGGGACGGAGTGAGAGTTGCTGTTGCAGTTAGTGCAGTTGGAGACCATCGATTTCTCTTCTCTGCACAGGAGCAAGACACCAAATCTTAGTACCTCGAATTCAGGGGCAATCATATTAAACCGCGATTCGTTCGCGAACACGACACACGAAGTGTGGAGTGGAAAGAGGAAAATGTTCCACCGGGCTTGCCAGAATCTGTTTACTGCCGAAAGCTGGGAAGACAAACATTTTGCCTGAATTTGGGGGCAGATGCTATTTGGTTTTATCTGTCACCTCTCCGTAGAGCAAGAATTAAACACTTGCCCCGTAGTTTAAAAACGTTCTAACCCACTTATATTAAAAACGTTCTAACTCCACTTAGTCTTTGTCATTTCCTTTTTAAATAAAGTGTTAAACACTTGCTTGGCCCCCGTCCTTTTTCTATGCAAATAATGCTGGGCATTTATGTGGGTTCTGATACTTATACTTTATTTTACTTTTCACCTTCTATTTTTTTATGGGGTGTTGAACACTCTTTATGGCGCCGGGCTCGATTTGATGAATGCAGAGCACTTTATGTTAAACAACGCCCACGTGAGGGGCGCGTGAGGCGCTTGGTACTGAGCGCCAACCATTGAGTGCTAAGCACTCTTCATTTGAGCAGCGCCCACGTGAGGGGTACGCGAGGCGCTTGGCGTTGTGCGCCAACCATTGAGTGCTAAGCACTCTTTATTTGAGCAGCGCCCACGTGAGGGGCATGCGAGACGCTTGGCACTGTTTCTTTGTTTGTGCATTTTTCTAAAGAGTTCAATTCTCTGTTCTCCCCTGGATCTTCGATCCCCAAGAACAAATTCATCCCCACGAGAATTAAATTCTCATTTGTGGGGGACTTATCTCATGGATCTCAGACCCAGGGGAAAGAACTTTGTTCTTTTATGAGGGTTAAACCCTTAGATATGCAGATGAGATACTCTGATCTCTATTGCTTTTATTTACCTCGAAGAAAGTTCTTCATCTTTCTTCTCTCTTAAAACTTTCTCATTTTTTTCCTGTTCTTCTTTTTGAACTTGAAGTTTCTGGGGAGGTTCCTCTCTACAAGACTTGAAGTCTCGGGTCCTTTATATAGTAGAGGCAAGTTTGTTGATTTAGTTAAAGAAATCTCTCATTGAGAGATCTTAATTGATTTGGGGATTTTATCTACCGTTGGATTTTTGATCCAAGGACTTCTGTTTTACAGAAAATATTTTTCTTATTTTTAACAAGATTGGAGAAATATTTTTCCATACAGAGCTTATTCTGTAGCTTGGTGATTTTTAATCACCATTGGATTTTTAATCCAATGGTACTCTATTTTACAGAGAATAATCTTTCTCGTTTTAGAAAGATTTGAGGAATATTTCCTCAACAGAATTTAATTCTGTATTTCGATGATTTATCATCTCCGTTGGATTTTTGATCCAATGGTATAGAATTTTTAGTTCTGGCGCCGGCGCCCTCGTGCAAGGCACGTGAGGCGCTGCCTCAGAGTTTTTAACTCTTGGCGCTGGCACTCTCGTGCAAGGCACGTGAGGCGCTGCCTCAGAGTTTTTGAACAGAGGGCGCTGGCGCCCTCGTGCAAGGCACGTGAGGCGCTGCCTCTTTCAAATTTTGAACAGAGCTTTGCTCTTTTGTTGGAGGGAAACACCCTCTCAAATTATACTAAATTACAATAAGGACCTTAGTAAACACAGGTTTAAGCGGGACCAGTCTCTTGAGCCTCGAGGAGCCGGAGATATGGGTGTTTGCCTATCTAAGGTAGACAATCTAACATACGGTGTTATCAACACGGTAATTGTCTTGGAAAAAGACACAAATCATGCCGTTCATGTGCAGCAGTTACCGATAACATCAAAAACTAATTCAGGATTTCAAGTTCTTTTCAAAAGTGTCTAATTCAGACTGAGTCTCAATCTGATCAATCTGACTTGAATGTGATTCAAGTATATAACTACAATACAACATGAATCCGTGAATCCGTCTATTCAATCTATATCAATATTGACCGAACCGAACAATGGATATACTCCGTCTACATGACTCTCCATTTATATCCATTCCATTTAATGATGTTATGGTTTCGGTAAGTCATCCATCTATATAACAAAACAATACAAACAATACAATCAAGACATCGCGAGGTTTATAAGGGGTAGATTAGTACGGATGGTGTTAAAAGTGGCATGAGACTGTAACCGTAATACACATAACCTGAATATCCATTGCCGTTGTACTGTGGCTGGCTGAACGGTTCCTTGTGCTCCGTATACCTTAGTCTCAAGAATAGTGAGACTTCTCTCGTATACACAGGCATTTTCTGTACCAAACTACAAACAACAGCGTTAACAATATAATCAAACATTATAAGATACACACTCTCTCTATCTATTCTTTCTCTACTCACCTTTGGGACTTACCGAACGATTGTTCGCTGACGACATTCCTTTTTTTCCTTCTTTGGAATGTTGTCAGGTGGATCGGACTCACTGGAGACCGACTCCAACAGCGAGGACTTTGAGCAACTAGCCTTTGACCCGGAGCTCTAGATTACTTGTATATATTTTCATTCCTGCTATGCCATTGTTTAGGCATTGCTTTCATTCGATATATTTACTTTTCATTTGTATTGTAAAAAGAATGTTAAATAAATAAAGTTGCTGTTCATTTACATCTTGTCTCTTGTGTTCATTTTACTTTATGTTGTTTAAATAAGCTTAGCGTGTTTACTTCAGAGTAAATACATCGCGTGACTCGTCGCGTTCTCTTGCCATACACCCGGAAGCGGGACGTGACGACTTTGCTTAGTGTAAATCAATATTATAAATTTTCACCAGTTTTGGATAAATACTTTAGACTTTGTTTATTACAAATAAATACAATGAGATTTCATTTTTAGCATATAAATACTATGGATTTTGTTTATTATAAAAAAATACAGAATTTTCAATAAAAATACCATGGACTTTGTGTATTATAAACAAATACCATGAAATTTTAATGTTTTTAAACAAATACCATAAACTTTGTTTATTATATAAATGCCAGAACTTTTACCGTTGTGTTCATTGACATAGCTATTTATATGAGTTATTGTTTATTTATTTTCACAGATTATTCTAAAAATCCGCCGCACCACGTGGGCCGCACCGTGAATTATATTAACAGGGAAATTGTTGTGCATGCAAAAACTAGTTTTCTACCTATAAAAGACTGAGATCTGCAGTAACGTCTTAGAATAAAGAAAAATTTCCTTTTAACTCTAATCACAATTTCAAGTTTCGGTGGAAAGACATTTAAGAGTAAAAAACGATGGAAAATTTAAAACATGTTAATTGAGCTTAATTGAAATAAAAACATTAAGTTAGATGAGTGAAAAAAACCCTTCAAGATAGAATATCCCAAAAGGGATTCCGATCCTCACCAACTCTTGGAGGGTCCAATTCTTTAATGTAGATGTATCTTACTTGATACCAATTAATTAAAAGGATATTAAAGATATTAAAGGTATTATTCCTCTCATTAATTTAGGGAGTCATTTCAATCAAATATTAACCATTTAATTAATTTGTTTGGTGTTGAAGTTTAGAATTGATTTAAAAAATTTCTTAAAAAGCATATCAAAAAATATAATTGTTAAATCACTAGAATGTGTTATTCCACGTAAGATTTAGAACTAGGAATATTGTTTCAAAAATATTATATGAATGGAAATATGATATCAATTAATTAATTAAATATGTATATGCTATATTGGGTTCTTTGAAATAAGAGCTGAATTTTTGAATATTTAATAAATTTAATTAAACAAAAAATATTAATTAGATAATATAAGCATTTTTTCCTTTATAATGTATTTCAAAAAATGAGGGGGAAAAGGGTTTGCCATAAATAAAGTTTCATAACCAATGAAATAATGACAATTTTTTAAAATAGACTTGTTTTAACAAATAGTTATGAAAATATACCTCACTTAAATTTATTTATCAAAAATAAGCCTCTCTATGACATATAAGAAATTGGGTTAAATCAATTGCCGAAATGACAATCCTATCCTACGTGGCAATAATTAGGTCTATTTTTCTAAGTAAATTTTAAGGGATCTATGTTTATAAATAAATTTTTAAGGACGACTCGTTCTATAATTACTAAAACATAAGTTTCTTTTAATGTAAAACAAATGCCTCTGAACGTTAATCAATTTTTATTTATTTATTTATCTACCATCAAATAATTCAACATCATCTTTTTTCCCTTATAAAAATTTAAGAGTTTATTATTCTATGAAATAGAATCGTTATGTAGAAAAAATATTAATTATGAAGAAGTATTAGGATTTTTTGATCTAAACTCAACCTAAGGTTGATCATCACATTTTTATACAACATATTATAGTTTTGTTAAGCCCATATATAAAATGTTAACTACATTTCTATTATCAACAATAAAGCAAAAACAAATATTATTACAAAAATACGGTGTTTCAAGATATTGGACTATTGTTTTATATATGAGAATAATGGAGAAAAGATGCCATAGGAGGGAATTCCCTCCTATGGCGTCGGAAAAATACCCTCTCCACCAATTTTTCCGACGATCGGCCCCCATCATCTTCATCGTCATCGTCTAAGATGTGCGTACACCAAATTTCATGTGATTCCACAACTTTTTCACCGTTGATTTAGTGGGTTCAAAATTAACGGTTTACCGACAATAGAACTTTTTACATTGCTAAATCAACGGTGAAAAAGTTGTAGAATCACATGAAATTTGGTGTACGCACATCTTAGATGATGACGATGAAGATGATGGGAGCCGATCGTCGGAAAAATTGGTGGAGGGGGTATTTTTTCGACGCCATAGGAGGGAATTCCCTCCTATGGCCTCTTTCCTCCATTATTCTCTTTATATATTTTTATGTTATTACCGATGATTAAAAATATGGGCTGACAATCTCCAATGTTTCAATAGCTCTACTTAAATAAAAAATAATTATAAGAAAGATTATCTTTATTAAGTGTGTGTGCGCATGAGGTTAATGGAGGAAAGGTGTCATAGGAGGGAATTTCCTCCCATGGCGTCGGAAAAATACACCCTCCATGATTTTTTTCGACGATTGGCATACATCACATCCATTTTTATCATCTAAGATGCGGATACACCAAATTTCATGTGATTATACCATTTTTTACCGTTGATTTAGTTGGCGCAAAATTAATGGTTTACCGATAGTAGAACATTTTACATTGCTAATTCAACGGCGAAAAAGTGGTGGAATCACATGAAATTTGGTGTATGCACAATTTAGATGATAACGATGATGATGATGAATGCTAGTAGTCGGAAAAAATGGTGGAGGTTGTATTTTTTCAACGCCATAGGAGGAAATCCGCTCCTATGGTCTCTTTCTTCCATTATTCTCTCTTTCTGTTTATATACACACACATACGAGGGACGATTATATATTATATTTATGAGTATACACGGGATTTTAATATAAGTCAGTTCCATCAATAAAACTTAAATCTTGTTGAGGTTTATCCCATCTTATATTTTATATCTATATGCCTCTCATAACTTTTCCAATATGAGACTATTCTCAAACACATCTCAACAATCTTCTATAAATTAATTTGCATTAATTAAAACCATGGTTAGCTTAGTTTCTCTGTAGCTAAAAAATCAATTATGAATCTTATAAGGTCGGCCGTGCTCATCCGTAGGCGCAGCGGATGCGAAATGAATCGGATAACAAAAATTTCCTATAAGCACAATCAAGTAATCGTCCAAATACAAAAACCTAGCAAACAAAAGAGGAAAGAAAAGGTTAGAGAGGATGTTACAACCTTTGTAGCGTCTCCGGCCGATCCCAGAACACCCCATCTAAACTCCGTGAGCTCCCAGATGTGTAGGAACGCCAACTGTCTCGCCGTAGTAGAAGATCTATGTTGAAAGCGGACTGTCCGAACTCTATCTCTGTCTATGAGCAGAGGAACTCCCTCCAGAAACATGCTGCGTGTAGAGGAAGACGATGTGGTATCTGGGTACTCTTATTTTTTTTTCTATTCACTCACCATGGCAACTCTTTCCATTAGAGAAGAGAGCTTGGGCTCTCATTTTTGGGAGGAAGAAGATGAAGGGTAATATGATGGGTACTAAAATAATCATTTTTTTTATCCTTTACCCAACCATGTCATATACGAAATGACACATAACTCTCTCCCCTTCTCTCTCATGTGTGTTGTCACACATTCAAGAGAGAGGGAAGGCCCCATCCTTCATGTGTGTGTGTGTGTGTTATAAATAAATATTAGTATATATATCCCATACAGATATACATCATGTATCACATACACAAAATACCATCAATATCTTCTTAGTACCATATATTACAGAGAGTATGTATATTATATATACTATACTAGAAACTGTATCATAAATACAGTTATCAAGTCAACACTTGACTTGATATTCTGCCTTTTAAACCGGTTAGTATAACAGCCGTTCGATTAAATTCGTATATCCAATATACATATTTAATCGAACTCATGCACGTACGTATTCCTATATGCACGTCACATCGCATTTTTCCTTGGCAGACAATTTTGTTGCGGGACTCTAAAGACCTGTCAATACGCTGGCATTAGGTTATAAAGAATTGCATCTGATTGAATTTGAAACACTTTCAGATTCACCCCCTCTCAGGTTAACCCACAAGCTTGTCAGTAACGGCTACCTAGTATGAGCAAGATAAAAGAAGGTTGACGAGCGAACTCATCCGGACCCGACAAAGTCTAAATGCGACAGTCACCGTACAGTCGATATCTTCGTCAAAGAGTATCGCATACCGGGTCTGAGAGTGGAATCTGTCAGACCCCCAATAACCCGATAAGTCACGCCGACAGAAGACTCATAACAAAAGAGATACAACTGGTAACACTTACTAGTTTATTTCTACTGCAGTGGCCACTGATTGGTGGAGAAAAGTTGTGTCTTTGTGTGTTGTAAATAACCGCAATCAAGACGGTATCGCAAATAGGTAGCCACGATGAGTACGGATCGTCCGCAGGGAAACGTTGAACTGATTTTCTTGCTTTAAACGAGTTGATAGAAGAAATGTGAGATATTTGTCGTTTTAAATTAGGATGGTTAAAAAATTTTATAATAGAAAGGCTTCTAGGCTTTATAGAACTTAGTAGTTAATGGATGGAGTTTTAAAATTAATTCTTTTTATCTTTTAATTATTTAATACTAGAGAGATTGCAATGAATGTGGATTAGGGTTCTTAGAGAGAACCAGGGTTTCTCTCTACTGACCTTTGTCCTTCCATTGATCTCTATTCGTCTCAAACTCTTAACAAAACGATTATTAACGATTTTCAAATCATGGTCGTGACTATCATGAAGTGATAGCGCGTCCGATAAGAGGATTAATATTCATTTTTCTAAACTTTATAAAAATTAAAACTTTAAAAATGATTTAAAATATATTTTTCATTTATTATTCTACCATATCCTACAAACCCTAACAAGTAAGAATTTACTCGCTCAAGGATATTAGCATAGTAGAAGAAAAGTGGAGGAATACGGAACCCATAATTAAAATTAAAAATGCGGAAAGTAAAGTGCGGAAAGTAAATACGGAAAGTAAATGCGAAAAGAATTAAAACAAAGAACCACTTTTATTGATTTACTAGTGCATTACAAACATTACTCACTGAAAAGATAATTTAAAAAACCCTAGTTTGCTCGCTAGATCTTAATCGATCGATGGGTAGATAAATGTTTTAATGTTTAGATAGCTCTCGGTCCTTTTATAGGCTTTGGAATGTGAAACCCTAGATGATGTATTGAAGTGTGTGAAATTACGATCATGACTCTGAAGTTTCAGATCCTACGGCCGCTAAATGACCGCTGAATCGCCGCCTATAGCTTTATTTGACCGTGCTTTCCCGCCGTTTGGTGGGTTTGTGCCTCCAAATTTTTTGTGCCTTTTTTCTCGATATTTGGAGATTCTTCTGATAAAAAAATTCTAAAAATATATCTCTTAGTCTTTGCCGTTGCAAGATTCTTCGATTTGCTCCTAATATTCGGTAGATTTGGTTTGATAATTTGATTTGCTTTGGATCTCCTACTTTAATTCCAGACCTGAGGTAATCTTATTATAATAGCTGCACGATATCTCAAATCATCTTGTTTAGTAGAATTTATTTTATATTATTCTAACCGACTATATGATATGATATCTTAAAGATATTGGGTAGGAATATTTGATATGATATGCATATTTTAATTAATAAACTCATGGATATTTTATTTAAATATGATATGCATATATTTCCCTAATTATATTAATTATAAATGAAGAAACATATGATAATAATTTTTTTACAAATAAACCCACATATGTTCTTTATTTACAATTAACACCTTTTAGTAGTTAATAATAGTAGGGAAAATGTCCATAAAAATATGCAGTAATTTTGACTGATCAAATACCCCTAAACTCATTTTTGATCGTTCCGAGCAAACTATTTATTAAAAAGAAAAAAAGAAAAAAACCCAGCACACTTTTGTAGGCAACACGATTGCACTTAGCTCGTGCAACAAGCCGTTAAACCTCTACGTGTCCCTAGTAGGAGGAGTGTTGTCTCCTGAGAATTTTCAGGGATTACACCTACAAAATCCCAAAATAAAAGAAAGAAGACAAAAATTACATTCAAAGATAAGGAACATATAAAAGAAAAAAAATTTGAAAATAAGTGTTTCAAACTACACTAGTTTTTTAGTTGCCATGAGCCATATCTTAATGGTCTTGAAAAGATTTCGGAAATTACATCATCCCTCAATAAAATATCGTCTTTAGTTTTCCTCCCTACTTTTTCTCCAAGTATCGATTATATATGCCTATGTGTTTGTAAAAAACATCCCTACACTTGGAGAATTCAATTCAAGCTATCATATCCTTTATCCATATTCCTTAGTACTTTTTAGTCGGTGATATTTTATATGGATCTGCTCATACATTTTTCATGCGACCGTTAATACTTATTGAGATACTAACCAACCGATTACCGAATGTGCTCACTTATTAAGGCGTAATTAGCAATATTCTAATCTTGTAACACTTAAGGCTTAATAGTGACTCCCAAATCAGTTGGTCTAAGGCACTAGGTAATAAGGCACCCTCGCTATATTTTTTTATACCGCCTTAAGTAATTACAAAACCAGTGTTCATTTAACCACGCCATTTATATTTTGTGTCATTTATATATATATATATTTTCCCTTCATATTAAGGCTTTTAGGCAATAGTATTTCAAGGTATCCTCTACTATCCCAAGTTTCAGGATGTGTGCAAGTGCGTATAGAAGGGTATCAACGTTTAGAAGTTTGGACTTAAGAATATTGACTATTTTTCAGATTTATTTTGATTCGCGGATTAGTAATTTCTTCATCTTACTAACTCTTGGGACAACAGCTCATGACTATGTATTACTAGCTTCGTTTTAAAATATCTATTTTTCTTGCATTTCTTAAATCTCTTTCTCTCTTTTCATATGTATTTTTCACTTTCTAACTTTTATTTTCAAAATTTATGCAATGCAATATTTACATATGATGCGTGGATATATACAAATCATCCATACAAACCATCCCCCTAAACTTGTTTGCAGCAGTGTCCTCGCTGATGTTGTCCTGTAGGCTCAAAACCCGAAGACTAGAAAGAACAGTTCAATAAGATGGTATAAAGAAGATATCAAGAGTGAATGACATTAAAATCCTCCCCCAAACTTGTTCCTAGCTCATAACTGTGCAAAAATTTCTTTTCTTTCAAGAGCCATTTAAAAATACTTTTCTTCTTCCCCCCCAAACTTGAGTAAAACAGTGTTTTCATTGAAATTCAACATAAGAGGGGGGTAAATATTATCGGTGTATACAAAGTTTTACAAAGACCAAATGTTAAAACCAACCATTCAAATATTTTATCTAGGTAACACCATAGTTGGTAGAAGAATGCGAAAGGATGTATGTGAAGAAAACTCGAGACTGTATAAGAATGAAGGTTGTATCATGTCTCGAGTAGAAGAAACAGAAATAAGAGTATCGAGAAAAGATGAAGTGGGGGTAAGATAAGAGGTGTAATCGAAAGGTTTTACGTCTCAGAAGGTGGAGACGAAAAAATGATGGTGAGTGAAAACGAGAATGTATAAGACAAGGAATGGGTAGAATAGTCGTATTCTCATATGTGATAAGAAGAAGGGGTGACGGTTTAACTTCTTCGACTTCAAAGGGAGGCGCACGAATTTTCGGTGGAGGTTGATTTATTATAGCATCCAAGTCTTTAAGGAACACGAGTTCTTCGGTGAAAATATTTTCGAAAGTTTCATCGATGGTCCAACTGATAATCTCATCGGAAAGAAAGGAATTGATATCCATGTTAGTGGAATAGGCAGATTCACTAGGAAGATTAAAAGTTTCAATGTCAATGCGTTGCGCAGTATGGTTTGTCAGAAATTATGGAGGTAGGAGACTCGAAAAACTTGTCTACTTTATTTTCAAAAAAGTCTAACTCGAGTGGTCTTTCAAGAATCATAAAACTCAAAATATCGAAGTGTGATTCATCAAATTTCGGTTGAATTGAAAGAAGATGAGAAGAACCAAAGAAAGTGGGTAATGAAATGGGTAAACAAACTTGGGTGTCGAGCATTGTTGAACCAGATGTGGGAGATGAAGGCTGAATATCGTTTTGCATATCGGATAGGTCGGTGGTATGAATAGGACTGCTTAAATGTACAGGAAGATGTTCACATTCAATGGAAGGAACATGACGGGTCTGTGAATCCAACTCATCTAACATAGCGGGTTCATCTTCAAAGATATTCCTATCACCGCTCTCACTAACACATTCGGTTAAATCAAACGAATAGTTCTTTAAAAATTCATCAATTATACTATTCTCAATCGATGGATCACTTGATTCACTTGATAGAATTGGAAGGTTTGGAATGTCAAGTGTAGTCGAATAAGGATCGGTTTGATTTGGAATGGTGTAAGGCTCTCTTTCACTCTCATGATTGAGCAAGTCAAACATGTTATTCTCAGGCAACACATCAATTAGATTATTAAGCGGTTGAACATCAAATACATTCGGTTGGGTTTCAGGATGGAAGATGTCGAGATCAAAAGAACTGGTTTTGGTTTGATTTGGAGGGATCCCAGGTTCTTTCTTACTACTCAATTCCAACTCTACTTCAAGACTAGTGATTTGTGAAGAAGTTTCAATGAAGGATTCTCAGCTTCCTAATTGACGTTCAGAAGCACTATCTAGATAGGGTGCAAAAGTTGAGTATGGTTGGAATATGTTTAATTGTTGACTACGGACGAGTTCAATGTGTTCTGCAATCGACACGGGTTTATGAATTGCCACATTAGCCTTAAGAGAAGTATTACCATGAGAGGGTGTGAAAATTTGGTACTGTTGATAAGAGTTAGAAGGTTGTATATAAGTTTCATAAACATGATTAGGATCAACATTGTGATATGAAAATGATTGAGCTTGGGTGGTTAGTTGGCGACTGGCTTTTGCAATTTGCTCAGCAATGGTCATGGGTGTAAAAGTTGCCTTATTCTCCTCAAAAGGAGTATTAATATTTTCATATGGAAATGATTTTAATTGTTGTCCTAACGATTTTAGAGAAGTGAAAGGTATGAAACTTTGGCTACGAGCCTTCGCAATATGCTCAGCAATGGACATGGGTTTAGAAGTTTCCTTATTAACCTTAAAAGGATTTTCAACATAAGAAGGTGTTGAATTTTGACGCGGTTGATAGGACTTTAAGTGAGGTGTCCAACTATTATTTCGAAAGCGTTTTATCCTATCCCTTAAAGAAATGGTAGGGTCAGAATTTGTACCAAAGCAATTACGATAATAAGAAATATCTGGTTGTTTGTAGCAAAATTCGGCAAGAGTTGGTCGGTTTGGGTTACCCATTATAAGAGCATGTAATGAAAAGAGGGTGAAATGGTAATAATTTTAAGCTTTAATTTTTGGATTTTTGAAATTGTTTTGCTTAGAAAGAGGGACTCGACAAACATGCATAAACAATACCTAGAACTAGGGTCACCTAGCTCAAATTACTAGACCGCTCCTAGACTTCCAAAGGAAAAGACGTAAGATAAATCCTTTATCACCTCCTTATCAATCTTGCAGCCAGGTAAGTGCCAGGTAAGTGGGAGGTATCCTCAATACGAATCACCGAAATAGCGGGCCTAATTAAGTAACCACTTTTCTTAGCCATACTTGCCTTAGACACCACAAGAAAAATGCGGATAAGTAATAGATTACCCACGACCCTCCTTTGTCCTAATTGAGCGTGACTGTCCTCAGAGGCTAGGTCTAGATATTTTTTTTATTAATGTAGGGATGCGTATGCTCGTTTGTGATTTGTAGGGCCTAGGAAGGGTGATAAAATCCCCACTTAATCTGAATTTGGGTTTCTTGCCCCCTTAATGTACGTTTTAAATACGCAAAACAAACCAAAATCTAAAACACGCAAAACGATTTTCAGAGGCGCTGTTTGCAAAGAATCCTGCGGGTAAAAACAGTTTATTAGAAGTTTAGAGGAGAGAGGAATATTATAGGATAATACCAAAAAAATTTAGGGGCTTAATTTCCCACTATGGCTGCACTTCCGCCGCCAAGAGCTTGTTTCGGCCGCTGTTCCGCCGCTTTTTGATGGAATCTCCCCTTGAAATTTTGGCACCACACTTTAATGCTTCTCTACTCCTATTTGATAATCTTTGAATCTCTGTTGGTTCGCTCCAAATGTTCCAGATTTCTCGCAAAACTCGCAAAAAAATCGTTAAAAATACAAAATGTAGTTTTTTTTATTTTTATTTATATTATTATTTTTATGTTCTCTAGTTTTATAGTAGAAATCAACTTGAATAATAAGAAAAATAATTACGGCCGTTTCTCCGGCAACGACGCCATTTGATTGGATGCGAAAAAGTGTTGTATGTTTGTGTGTTGTAAATAACCGTAATCAAGACGATGTTGCAAATAGCTAGCCGCGATGAGTACGAGTCGTCCGTAGGGAAACGGTGAACTGCTTTTCTTACTTTAGACGAGTTAATAGAAGAAATGTGAGATATTTGTCGTCTTAAATTAGGATGGTTAGAAAATTTTATAATAGAAAGGTTTCTAGGGTTTATAGGAATTAGTAGTTAATGGATAGAGTTTTAAAATTAATTCTTTTTATCTTTTAATTATTTAATACTAAAGAGATAGCGATGAATGTGGATTAGGATACTTAGAAAGAACTAGGGTTTCCCTCTACTGAACCTTATCCTTCCATTGATCTCGATTCGTCTCAAGCCCTTAAGAAAATGATTAATAACGATTTTCAAACCGTAGTCGTGACTATCATGAAGTGATAGCGTGCCCGATAAGAGGGTTAATATTAATTTTGCTAAACTTTATAAAAATTAAAACTTTAAAAAAGATTTAAAAGATTTTTTCATCCATTATTCTATCCTATCTTACAAACCCTAGCAAGCAAGAATTTACTCGATCATGGATATTAGCGTAGTAGAAGAAAGATGGAGGAATACGGAACCTATAATTAAAATTAAAAATGCAGAAAGTAAACGCGGAAAGTAATGCGGAAAGTAAAGTGCATAAAGTAAATGCGAAAAGAATTAACATAAAGAACTACCTTTATTGATTTACTAATGCATTACAAACATTACTCGCTGAAAAAGTAATTTAAAAAACCCTAATTTGTTCTGTAGATCTTAATCGATCGATGGGTAGATGAATGTTTTAATGTTTAGATAGCTCTCGGTCCTTTTATAGGCTCTGAAATGTGAAACCCTAGATGACATATTGAAGTGTGTGAAATTATGATCATGACACTAAAGTTTCAGATCCTACGGCCGCTAAATGACCGCTGAACCGCCGCTTATAACCCTATTTGACCGTGCTTCCGCCGCCGTTTGGTGCGTTCGTGCCTCCAAATTTTCTGTGCCTTTTTTTCTTGATATTTGGAGATCTTTCTGATAAAAATATTCTAAAAATATATCTCTTAGTCTCTGCCATTGAAAGATTCTTCGATTTTCTCCTAATATTCGGCAGATTTGGTTTGAAACTTCGATTTGCTTTAAATCTCCTACTTAGATTCCAGACCTGAGCTAATCTTATTATAATATCTGCACAATATCTCAAATTATCTTGTTAGTAGCATTTATTTTATATTATTCTAAACAACTATATGATATGATATCTTAAGAATATTGGGTAGGAATATTTGATATGATATGCATATTTTAATTAATAATCTCATGGATATTTTATTTAAATATGATATGCATATATTTCCCTAATTATATTAATTATAAATGAAGAAACATATGATAATAATCTTTTTACAAATAAACCCACATATGTTCTTTATTTATAATTAATATCTTTTAGTTGTTAATAATAGTAGGGAAAATATCTATAAAAATATGCAGTAATTTTGACTGATCAGCCATAAACTTTTGGTTATAGTCGTGTTCTACACAACGCGATATTGACTCCCAATACCGGGAGTGACAAATTCTATCGACCGTTCACTGCCTCCATGTGCTTCGGGACTGTACCCAACTAAAATCTATTTGCACGACTCAGTAAAGCCATGTCAGGGTAGTAATTCAAGTACAGTGGGAACACACACAAGACACTATAGCGATCTCAGGTCTAGGGACTACCCTGTACTCATGTCACCAGAGAACTGTTATCTGACATTGGTATAATACCAACTAGGAGTTCTCGGTAAGTTCGTCCAGTATAACTCATTCAATGAGCATCTGTATACATTCATCAGTGTCAAACAATAATGGCTATGGGATTAGCCATTGTCTAGTACAGGGTCATGAAATGTATACACTAGTCTAAACTGGAATACCGATGCCCAGTCTTGATACTCCTACGATTAAGAAAATTTAAGGATGTGCTTATAAACTATCAGGTCCCACTAGTATGATCCCTATCATTAATCCTGGTAGTCAAGCAAAGATCATATGGGATTTATCTCATGTATTAGAGATACGTGATAACAAGTAAAACGTATACACATGACACATAAAGACAAACCAGATAGTATACTATCATCTCGAGTAAGACCATTCTTTGTATAAGTTCTCTTGAATTCAGTAATTGTATTCCTACAATTACGATAATTGCCTTGAGGGCACTTATATCCAACAATCTCCCACTTGCACTTAAGGCCAATTATTGTGGTATCACATACCCACATCTCATGTGCTACTGCATACTCAATTTCTGTACTAATAGTTTAGCAAACTGTGTTCGATAAATGACCTCAGTGAGTGGATTCGCTACAATGTTTCTAACTTTATCTAGTTGAATCTCAACTTTGCCGAGATAAACTATATTCCGAAATGAGCGATACTTACCTTAGAATTTTGTTTGGATAGCTGATGGGACCTTGTTCACAAATAAACATATTTATCGAAACGAATACTTAGGATGTATCCTCTGCTGATTCATAACCAGTACCTAGCGTCTTTACTACCTGAGTATCCTGCTTGGAACTCTTCCAATATACTGCTCCTCATAAGAGGGTAAACTAATGATTCGTGATAGATACTTTGTCACCCTTGTCATCACGGAAGCTAGAATTTGTAATCGCCTCCCGAAGGAGTCTGCCATTATCAAACACCAAGAACATCGCATATGTTCTCCATTTCTTCCTATGTCTCTCAAGAATTGGACTAATATCAGCTTACTACGCCAAGTGTAAAAGCACCATTTGGTCTAGTATATAATATCGCATGATTGACCTTACTGCTATAGCATGTCGAATTTCATTCATGCGAGTACCTCTCTTCATTAATCCCTAAAGACGTTTTTTAGAGAGGGCAACCCCACTATTTGCTGGTACATTACCTCATTAGGAGTCGCCCATTCTAAACTACTTTAGAATGGTGTCAAGATAACTGAATTGGGACAATCCCAAAACCCTTACTAGATCTAACCCTATAGACCTAGTCATCAGAATCAATGATGTATATATAATCCATAAAGAGAAACAAATGTGACAACCAATATTTGACCGAATCATAATATATGAACATCACTTCCTATCAAGAGTATGTCATCCACATTAGTATGAGAAACCTGGCATTACTCCCTACAGCCTTCTTACAAATACCTGGTTCATCTTTAATTTTGATGAAGTCAATCACTTTGATCGTAGTATCAAAACAGATGATCTATCTCCGCTATGCCTGCTTTAGTCTATAAATAGACTTCAGCAACTTGCATAATTACCGCTGCTCCCACTGACCAAGACAACCCTCTGGTAGAGTCATATACGTACACTTCTAAATCCAATTTAGAAAGATGTTATAGTCATACTAATACTAGATATCATAGTCATGAAAACAACAGGGGCAAGTTATATCCGTATGGACTTCAGCACAGACACTGAAGTAATAGTATCATCACAATCCACATCGGATATTTAATGAATACCCATTTACTACAAGTCTAACCTTATTAGGTTAATACCTTTCCATTTGCACTGATCTCGAAAGATCTGCTTGATCCTTATTGTTTTTACCCGTTTCAAGAGTACACAACAAACTCTATAATTTATTGTAGTGTATGGAGTCTAATTTGGATAACTTGGCATCCAGCGATCAGTCGGAAGTTACCACTTCCTAAGGTCTGCCGATAACTAGTACGGTCATCATCATATGATACAAGTCTCCTCGTCACTGTTTACGAGAAAACCGGAGTATCTCTCAGGTGGCTGAGTTCACATACTAAACATGCGGAGGAGCTATAGTCTGTCAGGGTCAATTGAATTTTCAAGTTCTACTAAACTTTCAGTAACCCTTTGCAGTTCTGGAATCACTTCCAGTTTTACCATACTCCCACTAATTTCTTTTGCAAGAAATTATTTTACCAAGGAGGTGACGAGTCAAGAACAAAACACTTTTGATCTTGAAAATGGTAGAAACTATCCCTCACGAAAGCTTGGGATAAGCCACAAATTTCTATTACTGAAACATGTCTCGAGTTTGTCCGAATTATGTTTTAAGCACAATCCGGATAACTCAGTATCTTAACAACCGTAAGATGAGAACCATTCTATATCACATATAGAAATAGAAGCACCCATTTAAGTGGAACCAATATCAATTGATATGCATCAATTTCTAGTACATCCCCATAATTGAAAAAGGCGATTCAGTATTACTCATCATGGAGCGCACTCCCGGATGAGCAATATGAGAAAATCATGTTCTCAATACGGAATACCTGGTACCAACCCTTCTTCCGTATGGATATCGGACAACATACATCAATATGTAAAAGTCCATAGAGTTCACTAACTCAATTTTCGTGTGTTGTTAATTGAAAAACATTCTTTCGGTTAAAAGAAACCAAAAGTTTTTCATTTAGGCAAAACCTGATGATTTTCCTCAATAGCAACAATTACTTCGAAAACCGACGTTGAGGATAAAATCATCCATTCTCAATTCTCTGCTCGTTCGCAACATCTTAAACGCTCTACAGATGTTGGATTCTAATCTGGTATCTATATACTCAGGAGTTAGAGTTTATTGAGAAACAATTTTCCAAAACACTGACATACGGGAAATCCGAAACATTAAAAAAAGTTTCATGGGGTTCGGTCGGGTATTCATAGTATTTTCTTTTTCATTGTCCAGACTCATGACAGTAGTTGCAATTTCATTTTCTCACACTTCAACCCCTTTTGATATCTCTCCATCTTACCTTTCTGTATACCGAGCTTATGGTAGTTGGTTTTCTTCTTACCATTACCTCAACACCAGTTTCGGGATTAGAAGAAGACTATCCAATAAGCGTAACTGGTATACTCTCTTTATATATAAGTAGCTATCGAACTTGAGATAAGGTAGAAGGAGAGAGAAACGAACAATTCATCTACTTTAGAACCAGTTGCCATTTTCGGACTGAAACAATTTCTTCGAGTTCGTATCTAACCATACCATGGTCTTCCAGGAATTATGGATCTCTGTACTGAATACAGAGGGTTTTGGAGTTAGCAGAAGAGGAAGTAGAATAGGTAAGGACATATGTGACTATGTCGTGGATCAGGGCAATCCAGACATTCCAAAACTATAAGTTTTTAAAAAGGTCGGTCAACGTGGTTAACGAGTTTTAGTTTAAGACCAGTCAAGGGTCGCTGTCAGAGAGAGAGAAAAGAAATACTCAGCGTGCACTCTAACCTTGATTAGATTGATTGATTAATTCATATAATCAGGATGGCTCCTACTGTTCCGTCGAATCCTCATTCAAACCATAAAAGGAGAACTAGCTGGATTTCGTATAGAAAAACTCTTGGGAGTAACTAGTACTCACAGTGGGAATCGGACCCAAACTATCATGGTGTGGTAACCTTGATGGAAGCCAACAAGTTACCACATTCCATAGAAGGTATGTAATCACATTTCAAGTTTCAACACTTGAAATTCCCGATATTGGTTTTTACCCTTAAAAACCTATGATCTTGACTGATGCCAACAAATGATAGGCCGCTAGTCAAGTTCTACCCATCATTTCGTGATTAACTCAAACCCACCAGCACTAGCCCTTGACGGAAGCCAACAAAGCTGTGTGACTGTCCCGGCTAATCGCATCAAATGTTACCAGGAAGATATCACTTAGTTACCGTACACTATGCCTTGACAGAAGCCAACAAACGTAGCACGAATACTAAATACTCTACTTCCTGAAATGACAGAGGGTTACGACTGGTTTTGAAGAAAACCATTAACGTAATGAACTTGATATCATTGAAGAAACCGAGTGGTTTTGAAAATTTATAGTCGCGTAAACTTTTGCTCAAGAGTGAATTCCCTGTAAAGGGATCTAGACTCTTTCCTCATCGAATGAGGTGCTGGATATTCCTAAGTGAATACCTCGATACAAAGTAAAAGAATACGGCTACAAAAACAATTTTAATGACACAAACTTTTACTCAAGAGCGAACTCCCTGTGACGGGATCAAGGCTCTTCGCTCATCGAATGAGGTGCAGGACATTCCTAATTGAATGCCTCTATGCAAAGCAAAAGAATCGACTAAAATTTCCTTTTTATAGATGTTTGGTTCCTACAATGTAAATGTTTGTTTCACTTTGTATTAATCCAATTAATACGATCCCATATTTTAGATAACTTTTATCGAGCATTTTCCTTCTCACACAATCACAGAAAATGTATGAAAAGAAAATAGAATGCACATATACGCCATCCGCATTCGCTACGGGGCTCCGGGTCTTCACCGTAAGGTTACTTAACTTACGGCAGGGCGGGGGCAGGGCAAGCGTGGATGCAAAATATATATAGCATTTATTTATATATACTATTTATCATATATATCAATATATCGTCACATATAAATAATCACATTATAGCATGCGGGAAAACATTACAGAATAGGAATGGTCGGGTTACCTAGGAATCCAGCATTTCGTTCAAGCCATAAATGATACAGGAAATTCTCCGGCCGCGTGAATAACTCATGTGTAGCCAAAAGCAGACCCCTACGAGTGCGGAAAGTCATACGCCAATCCAAGAAATGAGGCAACCCGACATCATCACTATGAAGGGCCACCCATCACTTTCTTGAATCCGATGACTTGAGCACCCCTTCGCTGGTCAATCCTAACCCCTACAAGTGCGGCAAGCAGCCCGCTAATTCTGGAATTGAGTGACCCGGTATCAACTCCTTGAGATGGCCACCTGCTGCAATCTAGAACCCAGATGCCCATGCGCTTCTCCACGGGGTAATCCTAAAACCTGTATTAATACAATGGTAACATCGATCGCAATCTGATCGAGTCCCGACAAATAATAATACAAGCGGAAACGATGACCACAGGTCGACTGCTCGTCCCAAATAAAAGAATGTACATATAGCTACAAAATGAATGGAAATGAAACACATCATCACAACACTCAAATACGCATGGGGCTATTCATTTCATGACAATTCAATCCAAACAATCTTAAACATAGAACATCTCAGACTCACAAATACATATCAACAAGTATGTATCATCGCATTAACTGAGTTAAACACTTTAACCTCATCAATACGGAAGACCACAATATTACAGTTTCGATCAATAACTTTCCGTAGTTTCCTAAACACAACACGAGATCAAATCTCAAAACTGGGGAATTTTTTTTTCTAAAAATCCAATTTCCTTTTGTGTAACCCCCAGAAGAAGACTGGGTCCATAACTCACTACCCTGGAAGCTACAAGCGGTAAAAAACACAATTTGGGTAGCCTGGGTAGGGTCTTGTGTCTCCAGATTTCAACCATGTTCATTTCAAAGTTACAGGGTCTCTCTGCAACCATTTAAAAAATTTTAGGGAAGAATTCAAATTCGAACAGCGAGGGGGTTAAACACGGAATCAGAAACCAAAAAATCATTGATCGAAACTAAAACATCGCTAAATGCTAGTCCTAGTATTTAGTTGGCTCTGATACCACTGTAAGTTCGGTCGTGCTCTTCCGTAGGCGCAACAGAAGCGAAATGAATCGAATAATTTTTTTTCTACGAACATAATCAACCACACAACCAAGTAATCATCCAAACACTAAAACCTAGCAAACAAAAGATCAAAGAAAAGGTTGGAGAGAATGCTACAACCTTTATAGCATGTCTGGTTGATCCCGAAAGACCCCATCTAAACTCTGTGAGCTCCCGAACGTGTATGAACACCAACTGCCTCGTTGTAAATGATCCGTGTTGAAAGTGGGCTTCCCGAACTCCATCTCCGTCAATGAGCGAAGAAACTCCATCCAGAGACATGCTATGCGCAGAGGAAGATGATGTGGTATCTAGGTACTCTCTATTTTTTCTGTTCCCTAACCATGGCAACTTTTGCTATTAAAGAAGAGAGCTAGAGATCTCATTTTTAAGAGGAAGAAGATGAAGAATAATATGATGGCTCCTAAAAGAATTCTTTTTTTCATCCTTTATCATACTATGTCATATATGTAATGACACATAACTCTCCCCCTCTTTCATGTGTGTTGTCATACACTCAAGAGAGAGGGAGGGCCCCATCCTTCATGTTTAATATAATAAATAATATACATACATTAATATATATATATATATATATATATATATATATATATATAACATAACATAAAAGAGTGGGATTTAATATATATCATATATATATATATATATTAAATAAGTATTAGTATATGTATCCCATAGACATACACATTATATATATATATATATATATATATATATATATATATATATATATATATATATATAAAATAAGTATTAGTATATGTATCCCATAGACATACACATCATGTATCACATACACGAAATACTATCAATATCTTCTCAGTATCATATACTGTAGAGAGTGCGTGTATCATATATACTATACTAGAAACCATATTATAAATACAGTTATCAATTCAACACTTGATTTGATACTTCGGCTTTTAAACCGGCTAGTATAACAGTCGTTCGATTAAATTCGTATATCCAATATACATATTTAATTGAACTCATTCACGTATCCCTATACGCACATCACATAGTATTTTGCAAGCACTTTCGTTGCGGGACTCTAAAGACTTGTCAATACGCTGGCAGTAGGTTATACAGGATCGCATCCGATTGAATTTGAAACACTCTGAAACACTTTTAGATTCAACCCCTTTCCGGGTTAACCCACAAGCCCGTCAGTGGCAGTAGCTGTACGTAACGTGTTAGAAACTTATGCACACTAGAAAGCTAATTTTAGAAAATAGCAACATGAATTTTAAAATTTAACCAGTTTGCTAAAGTTCCAAAACAATGATTCAATACTAAAAAGCTAAACTTGCAAACAAAAACCAAGTGAGTTAAGCTAAGTTACTATGTTAGCAATACTTACATCCTCTAGCTTTTCTTCAAGAGGTCCATTTTGGATTGGACTCCATGCTAGACTCCTAAGTCAGGGGATGAGCTTGGTGAGTACTTCCCTACGCCGAAGATGATCCACCTCGAGGAAAAACGGTCTCTAGCTCCATCTCCACCATTAGCCTCAAGCTTCACGTGAAGAAACCGACGAACCCCAACTTGCTTGGACATTGTTGAGAGGAATGCGGATATCATGGTCACTAGAATTTGAGTCTCATTTATATTTTCTTTTATATGGTTCTCTTTTCTAATTTTTCTACGGAGAAAAAAGAGAGGACAAGAAAGCTTCGAGAGGTGAAGAAAAATGAAGAACAAGCATAGAAAAAACCTTAACCATTTCAATTATGGTTGCTAGGATTTATTCTAGCAAGAATAAATCCCCACCATAGGATCAAAAACCTCCTCCAAGTGTCCATCTCCTACACAAGAATACACATGTCGCTTTATGGTGAGATTCCAATCATATAATGTTCCATAGGAACACAATAAGCAAAAGAGAACAATTAAAGAAAAATAAATACATAGAATTATGATATATACATACATATATACCTAAAACAATATATACATGTGTGTGTAATCTATGTATTTCTAATGTGTATAAAATACACAAATGAGACATAAAAAATAGTGACATAATACTAGCAATAATATGTATATATTATAAATATATTAAATCCACTCTGGATTTAATATCCGTCTCATACAAGACCGGCTAGTATTATCAGACATCCGATTACTGTTAGTGTATCCAATACACAAGTTTTAATCGGACTCCGGTATGCATCTAATGTGCACATCCACATCATATTGCTAGAGCCGGAAAAAGCTCTGTGTAGGACTCTAAAGACTCGATAATATACTGACAGTAGGTTTAACCATAAGTACGTCAGTGGAACTAGCTGTACGTAACGGCTATCCAGGTATTGAGCGAAAGGAAGGTCGACAGGCAACCCCATCCGAACCCCTACCGAGCCTATAAGTGACATACACCGTACAGTCCGGTCTGTTCGTCAAAGAATGTCACATATCGGGTCTAGGAAGGCGGTAAACGTCAGAATCCTAACAACGTAATAAGTCGTGCCAATATTAAGCCCATCATCATCCGAGAAACCACTGATCCAAATCAGTATATCTTATTTGCCTGACCAGATCTTATGGTGATGGCCATCCGGGCACAGCATGACATCAACCCCCAATACCGGGAGAGACGAATCCCCGCAATCCGCTTACTGCCTCCATATGGCTCAGGACTGTATCTGTTTACCGCCGAAGACCAGACTGAGACGCGGAGGACGTCTAGCCTGAATTTGAGGGCAGATGCTATTTGGACATATCCACCCACCTCTCCAAAGATACCAAGTTGATTTATGGCACCGTATATCGGAGGTTTGGATAGATGCGACCGATGTAGCAGACTTTATCAGATTCCCCCTCATTTGTGAGGGGTTTTTGATTGTGGGAACGCTCTTCCCTGCAGGCACAAGCCCCTGCTGTTAATTACGTTATCGCTTTGCGATAACAACTTTCTCCTGCTCCAGTATTTCACTTCGTGTCGTGTTATGTTTGGTTTATTTTTGTTGCCCGTAGATTGTTTACAGAGACTAGTTTATGTTATCGCCCATAGGACGCAGATTAGTCTAAATCTATATATATTATATTTGGGTCAAGCATTTGCATGACGGGGTCCACGTTGGTAGCTTGGTTTGCCAACGGGAATGAACATCGGACGCATTCACATTTTGTGAGGTCCATCCGTTCACGGGATATTTGAGTTTGATCTATGGTTTGTTAGTCTTATTTGAGACTAAGATCAATTTATGAACAAATGAGCATATGGGCTCAACTGATCATTGGATCATATATGAATAACCCATGGATAGTATACGGTAGTCAGTATGTAGACAGTCCGCAGGACAAAACATATTAGTTTAAGGACATCGCGGTTCATTATCGCCGTGTTTGGGGCGAATATTAGCTTAAGGATATTTCGGTCCATTATTGCCGTGTTTGGGGCGACGTATTAGTTTAAGGACGTTTCGGTCCAACATTCCCTGTTTGGGACGAAGGAAGAGGAGTTGTCGGTTGTTGGAATCTGCCACCTCTCTGAAGACTTTGAGGAATTATAACGACATATATCGGAGGTGTGGAAAGATGTACCCTTGAACCAAATCCCGTATTTGAGGGAGAAGATCATGGTGGATCTAAGAATAGCTAGTCTTATATGAGACTAAGATTAACTTAGAAAATATGAGATGAATATCATTTTGGATATCATCGATGAGAGATCATTACTCGTATATGGGACTAAGATCAATGAAGAAACTTAAGCTTCACAAACTTAGCCAATTTGCGCTAAGATTGGGTTTTTATACTATTCAGCAGTGCTAAGTACTCAGATATATAGCGCTCAAGTGTGTTTCACGTGAGGCGCTGAAATAGTGTTAAGCACTAGCCTTTTTCTTGGCGCTCACGTGTGTTTTGCATGATGCGCTCAGCTTTGGGCGCTCACGTTTGTTTCACGTGAGGCACTGGGCTTTTAGCTTATTTTGAGTGCACACGTGTATTTCATGTGAGGCACGGGGCTTTGGTTCTCACATGTGTTTCACATGAGGCGTTGTGCTTTTAGCTTCTTTTGAGTGCTCACATGTATTTCATGTGAGGCGCTGTCTTCTTAGAGATTTAATCTCTGTTGATATTTTCAAAGAGGTTAAAACCTTTTTAATGGTATTTTGACCATTAACGATCATCAAGATCACTATTTCGAGGATCTGGGATCAGCTTCTTTAAGAACTAAGTTCTTGATTTGTGAAGGAACTAAGTTCCTGGAGTATTATGGACTCCATCTTTCTCATGTTCTTTTCTTCCATGTTCTCCCCTGAATCTTCAATTCTCAAGAACAAGATCTTTCCTATGAGAATTAAATTCTCAAGTTATGGGTGATTTGTCTTGTGGATCTCAGATCCAGAGAAAGAACTAAATTCTTTGAGAAGGGTTAAACCCTTATATCTGATATGATAGGTAAATGAGATTTTTTGATCTCGATATTTTCTTTATGTAGGGTTTGAGGGGAGGAAGATCTTTTTCTTGGACGAGAATTAAATTCTCTGTTTTTTCTGGAGACTTCTTGGAGAGCCTTCTGTGTTTTTACCCAAGCTTATGGGGGGTCTCCTCTTTCTCTTATATCCACTCCCTTCTCCTTATCTTTTTGCTCCTATTTATAGGAGAAGAAAAAGAATCAATTTGTTGAGAAAATCTCTCTTTGAGACCGTGATTGATTTTATAATCAATCAAATTGATCTTTTAGATCAACCGGTGAATTTTATTCACCGTTGGATTTTTAATCCAAAGGCTCTCTATTTAACAAAGAAAATTTCTTGCTTATTTTAATAAGATTAGGAAGATATTTTCTTAAGATAGAATTTAATTTTATTCATAAGATTTTATTCTGTTTAACAGAGAAGATCTTTCCATATTAGAAAAATTAAGGAAAATATTTCCCAAATAGAATTTAATTGTATCACATAGAATTTAATTCTATCAAATGGTTTATTTGGTGATTTTATCACCATTGGATTTTAAATCCAAGATTCTCTGTTAGAGAAAAATCTTTCCATATTAGAAAAATCAAGTAAAATATTTCCCAAAGAGAATTTAATTCTATCAGATGGTTTAATTGGTGATTTTGTAATCATTGGATTTTAAATCCAAGATTCTCTGTTAGAGAAAAATCTTTCCACATTAGAAAGATCAAGAAAAATATTTCCCAAATAGAATTTAATTCTATCATATAAAATTTAATTCTATCAGATGAGAGCATTTTAAATTGTGGTGCTCACGTGCTTTGCACGTGAGCGCTTCCATATACATATATGGCATCGGCGCTCACGTGCTTTACATGTGAGCGCTGCTAAAAGAATGCGGCAAGGGAACTCATGTGTTTAACACGTGGGGGATATTATAAGATTTAATCCTATCTGAAGCCAGTACTCAGATGCTTTGCATGTGAGTGCTCACGCGTTTAATACATAGGCGCTGCTATAGGATTTAATCCTAACTGCAGTAGGTACTCGCGTGCTTTGCACGTGGAGTGCTGCCCTGTATTTTTATAAAAGGAACAACAAGTTTTGGTCAAATTTTTTGGTGGGAACAATACTCAACTAAAAACTATTCGCATGACTCCTTTGAGCCGCGGTAGGGTAGTAATCGAATTAGAGTGGGAACTCACACAAGATAAATGACGATCTTGGATCGACAGACTAACCTGTATGCATGTCACCAGAGACCTGCTACCTGACGATAAGTATAATACCATCTAGCATGATCTCGAGGAGTCCGTCCAGTGTAACTTATAACCTAATGGGCACCTGTATACAATTTCGGTGATTGACTAACATCAATGGCTATGAGACCGGCCATCGCCCCTCGTCGGAGTCAAGAAACGTATACACCAGATTACTCTAGAATATCGATGTATAGTCTCTGTAACAACCTAGTTCATTTATACCAATTCTAGTTCCCGTATTTACTTATCTGTGGTATTTTCTTGATTTAACATATTTTGGGTGCGAATGGTATTTTACATTTTATATTGCATTCGACCTGACCCGCTTGCTTGAACTTGTTTGATTCGTATTTATGAATTACCCTGACTTGTTACATAGACATGTGCATTTCAAGTATACTGCATACTGGCATTTCATCTGGCATTGCATATTTTACTATATAACATTTTAAGTCACGTAAAATATTTTAAAATTACATAACATGGCCTGCTTGATACCCCTAACCCCGTGGTAGCATCTGCGCATCTTGTTCTCGTCTCGTTCAGTGAAACGGACGTGTTTGGATGGCTACGCACACGTACGTGCATCTGTTCTTGGGGGTATGCATTTTCTTTATCTGAACATTTATTTTGAATTTTGAAAGTCGCATATATTTTTCGTATTTTAAATCTGAATTTTTAGACCCGACCCGGGCGTATTTTGGAATATTGTATATCCCGCCTAATTTCAAACTTATTTAATATTTAATATTTATTTTAAACTTCTACCTTTAAAATCTCGTTAACTGATAAATCTTTTAACAAACAAATCTTTTTTTAATTTTAAATCTAAAATCCTAACTCCTAACCAATCAGATTCTTCCTCTCTCTCTTTCCAGCTCTCTCTCTCGCTGTCCCGGTGGCCCCACTCCCTCTCTCTTTCTCCTTCTCTCTCTTCTTTTCTTCTTTCTCTCATTCTCCCTCTTCCATATACAGCCAAACTTCTTTCTCCTCACTATTCATTTCTCTCTCTATCTCTTTCTCTCTCCCTCTCTCTCATCTCGATCTGATTCTCTCTCTCCCCTCTCTTCTCACTTCTTTCTCTCCCCCCCTTATATAATAATACACGTCCCTCTCTCTTCTTCCTTCTTCTTTTCTTTTCTTTTCCTCGCGAGCCTTCTCCCTTGTGAACCCAGAACCCTAACTCTCCTCCTCGTAGCCGTCGTCGCTTCCATCGTCGCCTCGCTATCTCCCCGATCTCGTCACCCTCGTCTCCACCTCCACTTCGAAACCAACCCAGAAACCCCAGCACCTTCCCTCGTCACCGAGCACCCTGCACCCCACGACGAGATCCCACTGAAACCTTAACCTTAACCCTAGCTCCGACCATCCTCTTCACCTCGGCCTCACCTCCTCTCCATTTTTCTTTCTCTTCTTCCCCCGAAGCCCTCAACCCACTGCAAACGACCAACTCCAGAACCCCGGTTGCCTCTTCCTTTCCTTTCCCTCACCAGCACGCTTCGCCTCACCGTCGGCGATCCTTCGACCTTGCCTTCACCCTCTATCTCTCTCCTTTCTCCTCTTTTCCTCTCCTTTGTATCGAGCCCGACTTCAAGAAACCCTAGAACCCAAGGACTCACCCTTTTTCTTGCCATAATCCCAATGCCTTGGCCGATCCCTCACCTTCGGCGACCCCAGTCATCCCACCATCATCATCATCTTCCCCTCGCCTTCTCCTTTAACCCAGAGCCTTAAACCAGACCTCCCTCTTCTCTTCTTTCTTCTCCTTCTTCTTTTCTCTTTTCTTTCTTGATCTTGTATTTTTTCCGGTGATCGCCGGAGACCCGTTGCCATCGTCACCCTCTGTCCTCTCCTTTGTACCAAACTACAGATCAGCCACAACCTTCATCTCTTCTTCTCTTTCTTCTTCTTCTTCTTGCTTTCTTGTTTCTTGATCAATGTTTCCGATCACCGCCGGAGCCGTGCTCGCCGCCGCTGATCCGGGCGACCCAATGGACATCCCTATCCAGCGTGGTCCATTCCTGCATTGCTTGGTTCTGTCGCGTGTGCGCCATATGTGCATTGCAACTTTTACCGACATTGAACGCTGCGTATGCATCCCGTATTGTGTTCCGATCGAGGCAAGTTAAACTTGCTACATGCTATATAATTCATTATATATTTATTTAATTAAATATTATACCTGTAGTTTAAATCTAGTACCCCATGTTTAGTTTTATAACATGTCGATGTTCCGTTTGCATCCGTTTATATCATTTTAAATCTAGATCATGAAAACTAATCTTGTTGCATACTAAATTACATTATACCGCGTCCATATCAATATTTACATCACATATTGCTTAATTGTGCATCCCACATTACCATTTTACAACTTTACTGATTACGGATTCCCGTTTGCATCCATCTCATTTGAAATGTATATAACTGCATCCATAGATCATATTAATACATAACACTGTAATATTAACACTCCATATTTAATAATCTGCATACTAATTAGTATTGGAACTATAAATGTAACCCTAATCGATAATCGTGCATCCATATCTTTAAAATTATACCTATTGGCATACCACATCACATTATTCCATTTTATTGTTATATTAGTACTCTATACTTGTTTTGTATACCCATACTTATTACAGTTTGATTATGAGCACCCACGTGATACTTGTGCACCCCTGACATGACTTGATACACTACTACTTTACACGACTTGATATATGTGCACTACTTGACATGATTGGATCCATATACACTACCTGACATGACCTGATGTACCACAGCTGGACATACTACCTGATCTTGTTACTAATGCCGACAATCTTGACCTGTTGTCCCTACGGACATATCCTGTTATTTATACAGACAAACCTGTACCTGCTTGATCCTGTGTTGGCATTAGCTCCAGATTTATCAATACCTGACTTGAACACATAACTTGGGGGTATGAGGAAATCAATGATGAAACCTGACTTGTAACTCGATAGTTCGATGCCTTTACTGATTAGACTTACGGGCTAGGCCAGTCCCGGAATGATGCTGCTGACAGCATTCATCTTTACATATTATCTTTTACCGCCTAGCGGCACGTCTCGGATTCAGCCCGAGAATCTTGACCGTGGTCCCGGGCATGCACGGGATACTATTGAGTTAGATTTCAAGACTTGAGAGTAGTTAACCCAGTAGACCAGTCTAGATTACTCACTGCACATCACCTATGCCTTACTCTTCACTGTCCTTATTTATGTTACTATTATACCTGTTTTACCGTTCATATTCATACCTGCATGTCTTGCTACCCCCTGTTTATATTATTGCTTGATATTATGATGCACCGACGTCTGGATTTTGCATGGCCCAGATTCTTTACCTTTGCCGCAGGTTGAGCAGGAGTATTTCAGTCAGCGGGCCAAGCAGTGAGGACCTGTTAGTATTTTGGTTTTATTTATGCATTTTCGTTTCTGATGTGAGCCCGCATTATGGGACGTACATTCCAGTTTATTCTTGTATTGGATCTTTTGCTTCCACATTATTTTATTCTTGACTCGTTATTCTGGCTTATGGACATGTGTTAGATAGTTATTATTATTGTTCTTGATATCTCTACAGCCGTAATGTGACTGTGGGAGGATATTTCCTATCCACAGGTAGCATGGTTGGCTCTGTCACGTGCCTATCTTAGCGTATTCTGGGAAGCGGGGTGTGACAGTCTCAATATTCCCACGGCCATGGCATTTAAGGATGTACTTATAGACTACCCAGTTCTCACAAGTGTGATTGCCATCATAACACTGGTAGTCAAGCATGAATCTTATGGGCTCTATCAATATGTAATAAAGATATACTATACCATACAAAATATGTACATAATGATATAGTCAAACCAGAAAACATACTGATTGGTGTGAAAAACTGAATTTTTAAAGCGTCCTAAATACCGCAATCAATAACAGTGTCGCAAATAACTAACCGACAGTGAGTACGGGTCGTCCACGGGAAGATGGTGAATTACTTATCATGTTTTAGATGAGTTGATAGAAGAAATGATGGATTTTTGTCATTTTATACTAAAGAGGTTTGAAAACTTTATAAAAGAAGGGCTTGTAGGGTTTTACGGATTGAGTAGCTTAAAAGATGTTTTTTTATAAAAATATTCTTTTTATCTTTTTAATTAATTAATGCTAGAGGAATAATGATGGATATGTATTAGAGTACTAAGAGGGGTACTAGGGATTCCCTCTATTTACCCTTGTCTCTCCATTGATCGTTATTACGTTAAAACCTTCAATCAAAGCAACCTTAACTAAAGCCCAAATCGAGATCACAGCTTTCATGAATTGAACGTACACCTAAATAAAAGGGTTAAGATTATCTTTGATTGAACTTTATAAATAATTAAAAATAATAAAGAGAATTAACAGTAAATTTCCATCAACAAAATTACCCACTCCTCCAAACCCTAATAAGCGAGGAAATTACTCACTTATTAAATTAGAAACAAAACGAGAAGAAAGAGGGGAAATTGTGAAGAAGAACATGCATGCTAACTACTAGAGCCCTCACAATAGCGAGGGGCATCCATCGAGTATCATCACATATAAAAAATTAAATCAAAAAGAAAAAAAGAGAAGAAATTGAAAAGATAGATTTTAAGATCCCTCACAAAAAGCAAGGAATTTCTATTGATAACATCATCGTTTTAAAATAATTTGGAAGGAAGAAAGGAGAAGAAAGCCATGGAAAACCATCATTTATCTATTAAAAAGATTTGCGAGATAAAAAATATAAGAGAAAGTAAGTGCAAGGAATTTAAATTGCGATATAAGAAGAGACAAGAATTAAATAAATTACTTTACTTTTAATTGATCAAACTTGAAGCTTCATTACAATTTTAACGGCTAATGAAAAGAAGGCTACAAATTCTAAACAAAATAAAAACCCTAAAAACATGAAACCCTAGATGCCTCTCTATTGGGTGCTCTCGTTTCTATTTATAGACACTGAAAGGCGAAACCCTAAAGCTCTTATCGACGCATATGAAAAGACTATCATCCCCCAAAAAACCTAGATCAAACGGCCCACATTCGGTCGCTGATTCATCGCGGTTGTGCTTGTTCTGATGTTGAACCGCCACGTTTTTGTGGCTTTAGATCTCCAATTTTTTGTGTGTTTTCATCGCGATTTTAGAAGGTCTTCTAAATAATAATTTCTTGAAAATATTTTTGTTTCTCTGCAGCTGCTTGAATCTTCAATCTGGTCCCAAACTTGGCAGTTTTGATTGTTGTAATTGATTTGATTTGGATCTCTTGATCCTATTTGCAGTCTTGAATTGATTTGTAACTTTAATACCTACACAATATCTTAAATCAAATCATTAGTAGCATTTATTTTATTTGAGAAAATATTTCAACCAAATTTTGCTCACAATTAAATTACTTAATGTTTAAGAAACATATAAATAATTATTTAAAAAGATTTGGTTGCAATTATTTTACTTAAAGATTAAGAATCAAATGGATATTTTCTTTAAATATGATATGCACATATTACTCCCAATTACATTAATTATAAGTTAAGAAATATATGACAAAATCTTTTTACACATAAAACTACACATGTTCTTAAATTATAAATAACACCATTTAGTAATTAATAAAAATTAGGAAAATGACCGTAAAAATGTGCAATAAATATGACTGATTAAATACCCCAAAACTTATCTTTTGATCGTCCCGAGCAAACTGTTTTATTTTAAAGAAAAAGAAAATACTAACTCACTTTCATAGGCGTTACGATTGCACTTAGCTCGTGCAACAAGTCCTTCAACCTCTAGGTGTCTCTAGTAGGAGAAGTGTTGTCTCTTGAAAGTTTTCAGCGGATTATACCCACAAAATCCCGTCAAGCTAATTTTGCAAGTTAACCATTAAATCCAATCCTTTAGTTCAGTATCTAAGTTAGAGAATCTATCATTCTAAATTAGAAATATCAACTTTATTTTTCACACCTCTCTCTTCATTAAACATAAACTCCTATAAATCTTTACGTGCTTGTGTAAATAGTGTCGTTTTGTTTCAAAATTTACGATTAAAAGTCTTCAAGCCTTCAATAAAGACCAGGAATAATTTCAAAAGGCATCTCACGAGTTTGTAAAGTCTTAAACTTTTCTTGAGTTTTCATTCTACAGTTCAGTCTAGGATTTTTATCGTCCTTAACAAAGAACTTCATTTTATTTTTCACTCCACCTCTCGCTTTTTTCGTTCATGCACACCTTTAATCTTATAACTTCAATTTAAACTTTCATATCTCCGTTGAATTCCCTTTCAAAATTTTATATCTTGTACTCGAAACTCGTCCTTAACCAAGATTATTCTCCCACAAAGAACCGCGGGAACTTTTAACTTGGAGAGAATACTTGCTTGGCTTATTTTATCAGGCTTTTTAGGTTTCTTAACGAGTTTTGGGTCAACAACTCCCAAATCAAATGGTTTTAGTGCATTAGGTATACAGACGCTCTAAGGACTTAATTGCCCAAGTCACCAATGCCACAAAACAAAGATTTCTTTTATGCATGAAAATTCATAGAAAGAAAACCAACAGAGATACTTCAAGTTATATTTTTCATCCCAAAATTAAAGACGTGTATGTGTGGAAAATGTGTATAATCACTCCAATCAAGTTCAAGATGTGTTATTTTTCAGACTTAGTCTCCATTAAGATTCAATACTTTCCCTTTATATTAACTTCACTCATTAATCATACTCAATATTACTTATTTCCAAAAAAAACTTGTTTGATCTTAAGAAAATTCACAAAATTTTAACTTAATCATATCAAACTTTTCATCTAATTCTCAAAACATCACAACACGTATAGTGTAGTGTAAAGACGTGTATTTGCTACAGTGAAACTTAAGGAGGGTTATTTTTTGGGTTTTTAACTTTAGTCCTAGGATTTAGTTATTTCTAACCTATCAATCTGAACTGTCGGACTTTGAGTCTACGTTTCCCACTAGCTAACTTGACGATAGAGTTTTTATATTTTAGAATTTTTTTCAATTTTTATGGATTTCTTTTTTATATGCAGTACAAAATTTAAATATGATATGTGGATAAATACAAACCTCCCCCCAAATATGTTTGCAGCAGTGTCCCCACTGATACTGTCGTTTGAGCTCAAAAACCTACATACTTAGGTGGAAAAGGATGATGTACATTGGGGCAAAAGTTAGTCAATTGGAAATTATCTCCCAAACTTGTTCTTGGCACACAACCCTAAATTTTTTTCCACAAGAAAAAGAAAAAAACCAATATACATACCCCCATTCTAATTTGAAACAGTGCCGCCACTGTTTATGGCTGGAAACTTAAGTATGGAGGAGAAGTGGAGGAAAGTTAGTAGTGATAAAACGGCTCCAATAATAGATGGTGAATTATTTATCTTGTTTTAGACGAGTTGATAGAAAAAAGGATGGATTTTTGTCATTTTATAAAAAAGAGGTTTGAAAACTTTATAAAAGAAAGGATTGTAGTGTTTTATGGATTGAGTAGTTTAAAAGATGTTTTTTTTAAAAAAAATGTTCTTTTTATTTTTTTAATTAATTAATGCTAGAGGAATAATGATGGATGTGGATTAGGGTGCTAAGATGGATACTAAGGATTCTCTCTATTTACGCTTGTCCCTCCATTGATCGTTATTACGCCAAACCCTTCAATCAAAGCAAACTTAACTAAACACAAATCGAGATCGTAACTTTCATGAATTGAACGTGCGCCTGAATAAAAGAGTTAAGACCCCCTTTGATTAAACTTTATAAAGAATTAAAAGTAATAAAGAGAATTGACGGTTAATTTCCATCAACTAAATTACCCATTCCTCCAAATCCTAACAAGCGAGGAAATTACTCGCTCATTAGGTTAGAAACAAAATGAGGAGAAAGAGGAGAAATTGTGAAGAAGAACATGTATGCCAACTACTAGGGCCCTCACAACAGCGAGGAGCATCCATCGAGTATCATCGTATATAAACAATTAAATCAAAAAGAAAAGAAGAGAAGAGATTGAAAATCTAGCTTTTAAGATCCCTCACAAAAAGCAAGGAATTTCTATTGATAACATCATCGCTTTAAAATAATTTGGAAGGAAGAAAGGAGAAGAAAGCAATGGAAAACCATCATCTATTTATTAAAAAAATTTGCGGGATAAAAAATGCAAGAGAAAGTAAGTGCAAGGAATTTAAATTGCGATATAAGAAGAAACAAGAATTAAATAACTTACTCTACCTTTTATTGATCAAACTTGAAACTTCATTACAATTTTAATGGCTAATGAAAAGGAGGCTACAAATTCTAAACAAAATAAAAACCTTAAAAACATGAAACCCTAGATGCCTCTCTGTTGGGTGCTCTCGCTGCTATTTATAGACTCTAAAATGCGAAACGCTAAAGCTCATATCGACGCATGTGAAAAGACGATTATGCCCAAAAAAATCTATATCGAACGACTCACATTTGGCAGCTAATCCGCCGCGATTGTGTTTGTTCCGTTGCTGAACTGCCGCGCTTTTGTTGTTTTAGGTCTCCAGTTTTTTTCTATGTTTTCATCGCGATTTTGGAAGGTATTCCAGATAATAATTTCTTGAAAATATTGTTGTTTCTGTGCAGTTGCATGAATCTTCAATCTGGTCCCAAACTTGGCAACTTTGATTGTTGCAATTGATTTGATTTGGATCTCTTGATCCTATTTGCAGTCTTAAATTGATTTGTTACTTTAATATCTGCACAATATCTCAAATAAAATCATTAGTAGCATTTATTTTATTTGAGAAAATATTTCAACCAATTTTTGCTCACAATTAAATTACTTAATGTTTAAGAAACATATAAATAATTATTTAAAAAGATATGGTTGCAATTATTTTACTTAAAAATTAAGAATTAAATGAATATTTTCTTTAAATATGATATGCACATATTACTCCTAATTATATTAATTATAAGTTAAGAATCATACGACAAAATCTTTTTACATATAAACCCACATATGTTCTTAAATTACAAATAACACCATTTAGTAATTAATAAAAATTGGGAAAAAGACCGTAAAAATGTGCAATAAATATGACTGATCACATACTATCATTTCGAGTAAGACTGTTCTATCCGTATAGGTCCAACCTTAATCATCATAATCGCCTGACTGCGATTACAATAATTGTCTTGAGAGCACTATATCCAATAATCTCTCACTTGCACTTAAGGCCAATTATTGCGGCATCGTGTACGCATAGCCCGTGTGCTACCGAATACCCAACTTCTCTACTAATCTGCTTCACAAACCGAGTTTGACGAAACAATCATGTTCGAAAAATAGTCTCAGTGAGTGGATCTGCTCTAGTGTTTCTATCTGTATCTCTCTTTATCTCAACTTCGCGGAGAACGAATATCTCCCAAAATGAGTGATACCTGTCTTAGAACTTGTCTGGATATCTGATAGGACCAAGTTCATAACATGAACACTAAATCCAATAAACTTCTTAGACTTTATCATCTACTGAATTTAATCAGTATCCTGTGCCATGCCTACCTCAGTATTCGCTTGGATCCCTGTCCAACATACTGTCCCTCAGAAAAGGGTAAAATTATAATTCTGACAGCCACTCTATCATTCAGGTCACCTTGGAAACCATAACTGTTAACCCCCTCATGCAGGAGGCTGCTTTTACCATATACCAAGAACATTCTCTTATGTTCATAACTGCTTTCCTTTGTTTCTCCATGATTGGATTAATATTTGCTTACTGCAGCTAGTGCAAAAGCAAGATTATTCATGTCCTGCGTGCAGAAACACCTGTGATAACCACGGTTTAACCGATTATAGTATAAGAACCTCAATTCCTATCCGGAGTATGTTATCCAAATTCCTGGATAATACTCTCTACTACCTTCTTACCAGGTTCATCTGTTGTTTTGATGAAGTCAAATACCATGACTTTCACATCACAACAAATGATCCATCTCCCATATACCTGCTTTAGTCTATAAATAGTCATAAGAAACCTGCCCACTACGCTTCCGTTCCTCCTACCGACTACAGCAAACTTCTGGCAGAGTCATATATACGTGCACTTCTAAAAGTCTATTTAGAACGAAATTATAGTCATCTACCTGCCAGGTCTCATAATAAAGGGAAGCGGTAGTGGCAAGCTTAGGTCATCATACCATGATGCAAACCTCCATGTCACCATCTATGAGGGAACCGAAGTACATCTCCAGTGGCTGAGGTTACCCACTAAATGTGCGGAGTGGCTAATAGATTGTCGAATCGAATTGAATTCTTAGGTTCAACTAAATTTTCAATAACTGTTTGTAGTTTTGTAATCGCTTCCAGTTCTACCATACTCCCACTTGTGTTTTTTGAAAAGAATCTATTTTACATAAATGTGGCGAGTCAAGAACAAAATAAATCTTGATCTTGCTAATGGCAGAAATTTAAACCCTCAACTATGCCCGGGATAACCCACAAACTGCCATTACTGAAACATGCCTTAAGTTTTTCCGGATTCTGGTTTTAAGCATAAACTAGACAACTCCATACACCTTAATATCGTTAAGATATGAACCATTCTATATCCATATAGAAACAAGGGCACAGATTTAGATGAAACCAGATTCAAATAGTATGCAGATGTTTCCAGTGCACAACCACTTAATGGGAGAGGGCCCTTACAACATTACTCATCAAGGAGTGCAATCACAGATGAGTAATCTGTCTGAGAAACAATATTCTCAACATTACTATTGTAGAATACCCGGCACTAGTATTTACATCTTTGATCATCTCGAAGAACCGTGATACTCCCAACGTATGGTTCTCTACTTTATTTTTGCACCTATAAACTTCTCCAGATCTTAGACCTTGCATAAATGCGTATAAAAAACAAGAGAAGTTATAAGTAAATGGAATATAGTACGAGTACCAACCCCTTGTCCAAATGGACACTGGACAACATACAATATTTTGTAAAAATCCCCTGAGTTTACTAACTCAAACCCTGTGTGTCGTAAGTTGCAAACTGTATTTTGGTTAAGAAGAATTACACCGTTATTAAATGCTCCTTACCTTATCATCAACTGATAAAGGTAAATGTTATAAACATAATATCAAAAATTTATATCTCACTTTATGAAATAAACGTACATATATAACAGTTTAAAATTGGTGCATAATAATGGATATTCAAAATCAACTATTTGTCGTTGGGCTAACCTAAGTGATTTCCTCAAAATATCACCAATTACAAAGAATTATGACATCGAGGATCTAATAATCCAATTCCTAATGTTCTGCTCCCACTCATCATCTGTGATATCATACAGATGTGAGAATCTAAACCAATATATACATACCATGGAGTCAAAATGAATTAGGAAAGCAGTTTTCAATTACAAATGTACATGAAAACTGAAACATGAAAATGTTTCGAGGGGGGTTTGGTATTCCTAATAATGCCTCTTCCAATACTAGATACATGACATCGGTTGCAATTTCCACTACACTCACTTCAATCCTTTTATATGTCTCTACTTCTTACCTTCTGCAGACTGTATTTAGGCTAATTGGTTTTCTTCCTTCCCTACCTGTCGGCACTTGCCTAAGGTTTGGAAGAAAATTATCCAATAAGCATAATAAGTGTACTCTCATAATATGAGGAGCTCTCGCAACCTGAGAGAAGATAAAGGGTAGAGACAACCAAATAATCCTATTCAATTTTCTTAGAATCGAAATCTATCCTGGAACTGAAATAAATTTCTGCGAGTTCCTATGTGACTATACGAGATAGTTTTATCCATTTTATATGGATCTTCGTAGTAATACGGAATGTTCTAGAGAAAACTAAGGGTAAAGTAGGAGTGAAATGAAAATTTGTAACTTTATCGTGAATCGAGACAATCCAAAGCCGAATGGTAAAAAGTTCGCTTATCTTGGTTATGAGTCTTAGTTTAAAGCGGGTCAAGGTCGCAGTAAGAGAAAGAGAAAGGAAACCCTCAGTGTGCAGTTTAACCTAGATTAGATTGATTAATCACTTTATCTAATCAGGATGGCTCCCACTGTTTCCTCGAATTCTCCTTCAAATCCTAAAAGGAGAAATATTCGGGAATAACCCGAGAAGTAATGACTACTCATCAGTGGGAATCAATACCCAACTATCATTACGTGATAATTTTGATGGAAGCCGACCAAAATCACCACACTCCCGATGGTTTGCGCATGCTTGGCAAGTTTCCCTTATATTTGAAACTCCCGATATGGTTTTTATTCCTAACAACTTATGACCTTGACTAGGTCAACAAACTATAAACTGCTAGTCGAGTTCTACCGGTCATTTTCTTGATTGTATTAAACCCACCCGTACGAGCCCTTGACTAGGTCAATAAGACCACACGACTGTCCTAACCAATCGCATCTTTATGCACAGAAAAACACCACTTAGCTACCGCACACTACATCTTGATTAGGTCAACAAACACAACATGATACTAAATACTACTAATGTAAGAAGATGGAGGGCTAGGACTGGTTTTTAGCGAAAAACGTTTAACGTAATGAACTTGATATCGTTGAAAGAACTCGAGCAGTTTTGAAAAAGAGTGGTTTAGGCTCCACATTTTAAAACGAGTGGTTTTGTAGAAAACCGATGGTTTTGAAGAAAACCGAGTCGTTTATAGTCACGTAAACTTTTGCCAAAGAGGTCACTCTCTATGAAGGGATTTAGGCTCTTTCCTCATTGAATGAGGTGCAGGATATTCCTAAATGAATACCTCAACACAAAACAAAAGGACATGTCTATAGTTTTCGAAAATTGGTTCCAACAATATCATTTCGATTTATTTTCCTTATATTAATGAGGATTAATGCGGTCCAATCAATTAATCATATCATGCCAAAATAAACGAAAATAGGCACGCACATATATGCCATCCGCATTCTCCGCAGTGTCTCGAGTGTTCACCGTAAGGTTACTTAACTTACGGCAGGGCGGGGATAGGACTAACACGGATGCAAATCATATATAGCGAATACTATATATATATATATATATATATATATATATATATATAATATAAACATTCGTCTCACGCATGATATCAAACAACATCATAGAAATATCACAGCAGAAGCAAACACAGTATGGAAATGCGGATAATTTAGGAAAAGTACATTTCAATGGAGCCAAATATGAAATGCAATTTTCTCAGTCGTGTAGATATCCCATAATATCAGATCTTAGACCCCTAGGAGTATGGCAAGCCACCCACCAATCCCAGAAGCGAGGAAACCCCGATAAACGAATTGAATGGGCCACCCAGCACTTCCAAAATCCGGTGACTTGGGCACCCCTCCGCGGGTCAAACATATATCCCCTACGAGTCCGGCGAATGACCCGTCAATTCTAGAGAAAGGCATCCATGACTGTTCCCGCCAAAATTTTCGGCCAATAGCTACCTGTTCCCTTACAAAAAAGGGGGGAGAGTCCTCAAAATTAGGTCTCACGTGCTAGACACATGAGCGCTTATATGTAAAGCATATGGGCGCTGAAAATAAACAAAATAAAACAATTAATGTCCAAACAGGCCTCATGTGTAAAATACGCGAGCGCTCATATGTAAAGCATATGAGCGCTGAAAATAAACAGGCTAAAACCCACACCAGGGGTCACGTGTTAAACACGTGAGTTCTCTTGCTACTCACGTGCAAAGTATGTGAGCGTCCCAATTTAAAATGCTCCTGTCAAATTCTATATTTAAATTCTATTTGGGAAATATTTTCCCGATCTTCCTCAAACTAGAAAGATCTTCTCTGTTAAACAGAGAACCTTTGGATCAAAGATCCAACGGTGATCATCTGGTAGAATAAAATTCTATCATAGGAAAATATTTTCCTAATCTTATTAAACTAACAAGATATTCATATAATAAGAATAAAATTCTATATTAAACTAATGAGCTATCCATATGATAGAATTAAATTCTATATTAAGAAAATATATTTCTGATCTTGTTAAACTAAAAGATATGATAGAATAAAATTCTGATCTTGTTAAACCAACAACATATTCATAATCTTGCTAAACAAACAAGAAATCTTCTCTGTTAAACAGAGAGCCTTTGGATTAAAAATCCAACGGTGAATAAAATTCACCGATTGATCTAAAAGATCATGGAATCAATCATGATCTCTCAATGAGGGATTTTCTTAACAAATTGATTTTTTTTCTTCTCATATAAATAGGAGCGAGAAGAGGAAAAAGAAGAAGAAGACATACACACAGAGATAGGGGAAGAAAAATATAGAGAGAGAATTTAATTCTCTAGAAAGAAGAAGAACCCCTCCCAAAAGCTCCTACAAAACAAAAAGAGAATTTAATTTTCAAACCAAGAGTTTAACTCTTCTCAAAGAACTTAGTTCTTCCTCTGGTTAAGATCTGCAGAAGCAGATCTCCCCACAAGTTGAGAATTTAATTCTCATCGGGGAGATTCTGTCATGCAGATTCAAAACCTAGGGGAAAGAACAGAGTTCAAAAAAGTTTAACTCTTACAAAACGTATGGGAATTTAATTCCTCTGAAACCAGGGTTTAACCCTTTAAAAAGAATTTAATCCCTGCAAAGAACAAAAGAGAACTTGATTCCTCAGAACCATAAAAGAACAACCTGATGATTCATTAGCGTTCAAACGCTAGGTAACAGATCACGTGTTCCCACGTGAGCACCTCTGAGGAATAAAAAAGAACAACTAACATCGCGTCACGTGATCCCACGTGACCCCCTAATAGTGCTTAGCACTTGTAAAAGGAAAAGGGAATAAATCAAAACAGTTCCCATTTTTGGGGCGCCTCACGTGATCCCACGTGACCCCCAATAGTGCTTAGCACTTTCAAAAAGAAAAAGGGAATAAACCTAAGTGAACAACACCAACTTTCAAGAGCCTCATGTGCCACACGTGAGCCTCCCCCAAATTTCAGTTTTTAATACTGCCTTGGAGTCTTACGTGGGAGCACGTGAGCACCGAGTATACATCAGTGTTTAACACTATAGGAAGCTAACTCCAACTCCAAATTGGCTAAGTCTCCCTGAGGATTAAAACATCTTGGATTTCCTAATAGACCGAGCCACTATGCTCATGACTTTCCAAACTGATGATGATTCTTCATTCTCCTAAGTTAATCTTAGTCTCTCAAAAACGACTAATGATTCTTAGATGGGCCACTATTATCTTTCCCCTCAAACCTGGAATTTGGTTCAAGGGTACATCTCTCCATACCTCTGATACATGTCGTTGTAATTCTTCAACGTCTTCAGAGAGGTGGAGGGTCCCGACAACCAACAGCTCTTTGGTGCAACCCAAAACTCATGAGCACATCCCTATGGACCGCAACGTCCTTAAACTAGATATAGACCACAACGTCCTTAAACTACGACCTCACCACCAAATGGTGATCTATGGACCGAAATGTCCTTAAACTAGCTGTGGACCGCAACATCCTTCAACTAAACCCTCACACCAAAAATGGTGATCTATGGACCGAAACGTCGTTAAACTAACAACGGACCGTAACATCCTTAAACTAGCTATGGACCGAAAATGACCTTAAACTAAAGCAATAGAGCCCAAATGCTCTTTTGCTGGGTCTGAATGATCCCAAAATCCTATTGAGTAGATCTTAGTCTAAAATTAGACTAACGTATCCTCAACAAAAATTTAAGTTGATTTTAATCTCAAACGAGATTAACGATCCTTAAATCAAACCAAACCCAAATTTAAGAATATACGGATTTGGACAAATCCATGCCCTACGGGCGGCAACACAAATTAGTCTCCGTATACAATCCACGGGAAACCAAAAATAAAACAAATACACACGACACGAAGTGAACATCTGGAGCAAGAGAAAGTGGTTATCGCTACGTGGTTATCGCTACGTGGTAACGTAATTAACCACAGGGGCTTGCACCTACAGGGAAGAGCATCCCCACAATCAAAAACCCCTCGTCAACGAGGGGGAATCTGACGAAGTCTGCTACAACGGCCGCATCCGTCCAAACCTCCGATACACGGTACCATAAATCAACTTGGCATCTACGGAATGGTGGACGGATAAAACCAAATAGCATCTGCCCCTAAATTCAAGCAAGACGTTTGTCTTTCCCGGCTTTCGACGGTAAACAGATTCTGGCACGCCCGGTGGGACATTTTCCTCTTTCCACTCCACATTTCGTGTGTTGTGTTTTTCCGTGATCATATAATCGCGGTATATATGTTTGTATTTGCCCTAAGGTGATGGGATATTGAAGCCGGCATTTCGTCTTTTCCGAGAATGGCGTTTGCTTTCACTCACCCCAACTCAGGCTCTGTCACATCTGGCGGAGTCAAGTATGGATCACTTACAGTATCAAATTTCTGCAATCCGGCTCTTCAAGAAATCAACTGGCTTCTCTTTGGGTCGATACTCCCACCTCTCACCCTCGGTGCCTCAATGCCGATGGAGGAAGCCCAGTGTCTGGTTCTCCAAGCCGCAACTTTGCCGACGGAATTAGTTCTCAAACAACTTGCACCTGCCAAGGACCAAGGTCGACGCAGGGGGCAGAATATTCAAGCTCTCAAAGGAAACTGGGGACAGGCTCGGCAAAATCCTTAGGCTAATCAAATCCCGGCCCTAAGAAACGGTTGACGTCGATATCGGCATTATACAAAATGAGTTTGGGGCAGTTCTCTGTATGGTCCTGTTTCAACCCTAGTGGCGAACGTTGTTGTTCCAACTGAGAAAAACTTTAAACTGTTTTGAAGGGTCAGACAAAATTCTCCTACCGTAATATTGAAGAAATCTCCGCAGCCCATGGAGATCCCACGAGAGCAAAAACCAGGTGTGGAAGCAGGTGAAGGTCTCTGTCGTCAACCGTGGCTTTTCCCCCAGACTTCAGCCAAATTCTGACAAATCCCCTTTCAAGTACAAGGGGATTCATCCCAAGACGGATCCTGATACAGCGGTTCCTCCTAAAACCAATGCGGATTTTCACAAAAAAGAGAGGCCTAATAAAGCTCAAGTGCCCGAAGCAAACTCCAAAGGCCAAAACTCCAAACACCCCAATCCTGGGGGCATGACAGTTTATACAATCCATGTGGTGAAATCTAAAGACGAAGTTCGAGCTTCTACTAGTCACCGACCTCAAACTCGGTCCCTGACAAAGGTTTAACTGCAACGTGGAAAGCTGCAGGAGATGCTCGCTCAGGCGGCAGCAAGCGGTAATCTATCGCCTAAGGAAAATCCTGAGGACGCACCCGAGGATAGAATAAAGAAGGAGTCGGATATTGATTTCCTAAAGCGCGCTCTGAAAAAGGGAGATGCAGCAGCGGCAGAAATGTCCACTAAAATGAACCAGATGGTCCTTCTGATTCAGAATATTGTTGGAATGATGGTTCAATCGGAACTACTGGCAGATGAACCGCCGGTAGTCGGTCTTACAGATAAAGATGACATTTCAAATTCTCTGCAAACCTCATCAACGACTGAGGAGGAAGTGATTCCTAAAAGAAAAGCTGGACACATATATCGCTCAGCAAGTCAAAACTCACTATGCCGGTGAAGCATCAAATAGGCCAATCAAAACTGGTCGACTGTATCCGACGTGCTACAATAAAATACAGTACTTGCCAGAATACATACTTCTGACACCACATATACAAAGGAACCGTGAATTCTCACCAGCACATCGCGCGATTTAAATCCATGCGCGGTAACACTGGAGAGAACAATATACTTCTCCTCTAACAGTTCGTCAGCTGTTTGGCGGGCATTGCCTTCGAATGGTATGCGGAACTCCCGAATGACTCCGTGAATACCTTCGACGAGATGGAGATTCTCTTTTGTCAGAAATTCGCTAGTGTGAATAAACGCACTACTGTAACGACGTTGGTCAATGAAAGGGTTTGACCAAATGAGACCTGGGTTCAATATGTTACCCGATGGCAAAATCTCTGGTCAAAATGCGAGCAACTTATCGACAAAGCTGCAGTTGTAGGAATGTTCATAGCCGCCCTTGACCCAAATTCAAAAGGTGTTCCTATTTACGGCCCTTTTCAAGCCGACAACCTTCCAAGAAGTCATGGATAAAATGGCTCGATTGGATCAAATGGGTCAAGACTCTTTCTCATATGATGATGACGAGTGAAAAGCGAAGGCAGGATGGCATTTGTAGCCTACTCTCAACAAAAATAAGCGGCTCTGAAGCAACCTGTCGCCAAAATAGCGACGGCGTGGGTACTCGTTCTCCCCGAGATATATACAGGGGACATATTTCTCACTGGCGGAAGAATCTCTATGTAGAATGGTCCGTTCTTCTCAAAAGGTAATAAGGATATTAAGGGGCCTACAAACAGGTCCTACAATCTAGTAGAATGTCCCGCTAAAATAACCTGGTATATCCACAAGCGAAATGGGTACGGATGAAAACCCGAAAGTGTACCGTGAGTAAAAATAGCAGGATTGCCGACGAGTTTGTGAAAACCTGGAAGGGCACAATCTCGTTAAAAAAACAAAAATAGGTATGTCCACAAGCAAAATGGGCACGGATGAAAACCCGAAAGGGCGCCGTGAGTAAAAACAGCAGGACTGCTGGCGAGCTTGTGAAAACCCGTAAGGGCACAACCTCGTTAAAATAAATACACTTACGAGATCCTCACGACTCGTGAGGAGAATTACCCCTGTGAGACCCTCACGGCTCATAGGATTCAAAAGCCTTAAGTTACATGGAACTAGACATGTTCTTAAGCCATCATATCTCTCAAATTGCCCTACAGGCGGTCCATATTGATCCTTGTATACAATCTAGGGGCACGAATAAATATTTCTTTGCCAAATTCTGCAAATGGCAAGAAATGTCCACATATGGTGAATAACACTTGTAGGTCCTTTCGACTTATAAGGAGAAAACACTTTTATGAGATCCTTACGACTTATAAGAGAAAACACCACTTGGAAGTCCTCACGACTTCTAAGGAGAACATACACCTACGAGATCCTCACGACTCGTAGGGAGAAATACATTTATCAGACCCTTATGGCTCGTAAAGTCAAAAAACCCTTAGTCGACAGGATCCTAACCCTGTCTACTAACCCACCTTTGTCCAAATCGACAGGGGCAAATGATGAGTCGCTCCTGGCAATATCTCAGTTGTAGCGACACTGATGCTTAAACAGGTGTCAAACTCTAAGTCAATCTCTCCGGCAAGTGCCGTCCCTACAACCATCTAATGAAAAAGGGGATCCCGTTCGTCTGGGATCGGAAATGCCAAAGTACACGGGACGAAATCAAGAAATACCTGCAGAATCCACCGGTACTGACTGCCTCGGTTAAGGAAAAGCCCCTCATCCTGTACACAATGGCCCTTGAAGGTTCTTTAGGCGCGCTGTGGGCAAAGGAGAACGATCAGGGAAAGGAGAGAGCTCTCTACTATTTGAGTCGAGTTCTCCTGGGGGCAGAAAACAACTACTCCCCAATCGAAAAGCATTGCCTAGCATTAATCTTCATGGGAACGAAGCTCCGACATTACGCCTTGGCATATGAGTTCCATCTCATATCAAAGGTGGATCCTCTCAAATATTTGATGTTAAGAGCCATACTAACTAGAAGGCTTGCCAAATGGACCCTTTTCTTGATGGAATTCTCGATAATCTATCGACCTCTTAAGGCAGTGAAAGGCCAGGCCATCGCCGACTTTCTCGCTGAACATCCGATACCTGCCGACTCTCCCTTGAACTGTGAGTTGGCGGAAGAACACGCGTTTGACGCAATTGACAGGGAGAAAGAAGGGAATGATACCCGATGGGAACTCTACTTCGATGGAGCGTCCTCCTTGAAGAAGCGAAAGCAAAACATCCCCATGATTAAACCCGGGGTGGGCCTTATCTTTGTGACTCCATAAGGAGGAATAATGCGTTTTTCCCTTTCTTTAACAGAGCCGAGAACAAACAATGAGGCTGGGTATAATGCTTTGATAGTAGGTCTTAAGATTGTTGTCGACATGGGCATCGAAAGCCTCCTCATATATAGAGACTCCCAACTGGTCGTTAGCCAAGTAAATGACGACTACCAGACATGCAAACCGGAACTGATCAGGTATGGTGAAAGAGTGCAGCAACTGCTGACGTAAATCCCCTCCTATACCCTGGAAAGCATACCGCATGCGGAAAATAGCAAGGCGGATGCGTTAGCCAAGCTCGCTAAAGAACTGGCCGACGAAAACCTCGATGACGTAAGGATCATTATGCAAAGCCGTCGGATTCTTGCGCCAGCAGAAATATCTCCGAAGTCGTTTGAAAGAAGGGGAGTGACTGAATGAGCGGTCTTCCAAATAGAGGACGAAGAAAGGGTGAAGGATTGCAGAGAAGTCTTTGTAGACTACTTCAAATCTCATAATATGCCCAAAAACGCATCATCAAGACATCAGCTCATGAAGCGCGCTCTGTCTTTCTCCTTCGTCAATGATACTCTATATAAGAGATCGTTCGATTGTTTGTGACTAAGATGTCTGGGACCAGAAGAAGCAAGGAGAGTCGTCCAAGAAACTCATGACGAACTCTGCGGTTCCCATCAAGCTGGGCCAAAAATGAAACCGAAGATCAAAAAACTGGGCTACTATTGGCCCATGATGATTCAGGACTGTCTCGAACACACGAAGTGGTGTCACTCGTGCCAAATTCATGGGGACTTCATCCACCAGCATCCAAATCCGCTACACCCAACGCTGGCTAGCTGGCCGTTCGAAATGTGGGGGACTGATATAATCGGGATCATCGAACCAGTATCATCCAAGGGACATCAGTTCATACTAGCAACAACCGATTACTTCTCTAAGTGGGCAGAAGCAATACCGTTAAGAGAGGTGAACACGGAGAACGTTAAGAGAGGTGAAGACGGAGAACATCCTCTATTTCTTCAAGAGACATGTTACCTACCAGTTCGGCAGTCCGCGACGGATCATCTCGGATAATGGGCCGGCCTACAGAAGCTATAAAATCAGTCGTTTCGCACAGAAGAGTAAAATAGATTGGAGATATTCTTCGGTCTACAATCATCGAGCTAACGGTCTAGCTGAGTCTTTCAACAAGACCTTGACAAAGATCATAAAGAAAACGGTGTCCAGAAATAAAAAAGGACTGGCACGAGAGATTGCATGAAGCTCTCTGGGCCTATCGGAATACGTTCAATATGGCCACGAACACAACGCCATTTATGTTAGCATTCAGCACGAAAGCGGTACTTCCCTTGGAGATAGAGCTACCCTCTCTACGAGTGGTGGTTCGATACAAACTAACGGATGAAGAGAATTCCCATCTTCGGCTTGAGGAGCTAGACGCCCTTGATGAAACTCGTCTCATGACGCAGCAAAACTAGAGGCTTACAAAGCAAGGATGACGTGCTCATACGAAAGATTGACTAGGCCGAGAACATTCCGCCAAGGCAAACTCGTGCTAGTCGTAAAAAGACCTATGATCCCCAATCATACTAAATGGGGGAAATTCGAGTCGAACTATGAGGGCCCGTACATCATAGACAAGGTCTACCAAGGTAGGGCCTACTTGCTCATGGGTATGCATGGCGAAAGACCTTTCCGGCCAATAAACGACCGGTTCCTTAAGAAATACTACGCCTGATAAGTCACGGCTCAGGTTAATGATGGATGACGACGCTCGTGTCTGCTCGCTATCTCCCTGAGTCCAAACTCTATAAGTAGTATCCAGCGAAAGCTCTCCTTAAAATGCTACAGACCGAGATGTCCTCAAACTAGCTACAGACCGAGATGTCCTTAAACTAGCTGTGGACCGAGATGTCCTTAAACTAACAATGGACTGAGACGTCCTTAAACTAACATTGGACCCAGATGTCTTTAAACTAACAACGGACCGAGATGTCCCTAAACTAACAACGCCGCCTCAAACACGGCGATAGTGGAGTGCAAGTCCACAAGTCCCAGCGGTGAGGACTGCGACTCAAATCCCACCGGCAAACAAATGAGCCACATGCGGAGAAACTATTCTCGAGAGTTTCATCGTAAAAAAAAACAAAAAAAAGGTACGTCCACAAGCGAAATGGGCACGGATGAAAACCCGAAAGGGCTCCGTGAGTAAAAACAGCATGGCTACCGGAGAGCTTGTGAAAACCCGAAAGGGCGCAATCTCGTTAAAATAAAAACACCCGCAAGGTCTTCTCGACCCTGTAAGGAGAAAACACCTGCGTAAGATCCTTATGACTCATAAGGGAATAACACACTTAGGGATCCCCACGATCCCTAAGGAGAAATTACATTTACGAGATCCTCATGACTCGTAAAGAGAATTCCCCTTATGAGACTCTCACGGCTCATAGGATTCAAAAGCCTTAAGTTACAGGGATCTGAACCTATTCTTAAGCCATCACATTCCCTAGTTTTCCCTACAAGTGGTTCAATATTGACCCTTGTATACAATCCACGGGAAAAAATAAACGCCTCCCCCACCAAGTTCCACCAATGGCGTGAAATTTCCCCATTTGGTGAACGACACTTGTAAGTCCTCTCGACTTATAAGGAGAAAACACTCTTGTAAGATCCTTACGACTTATAAGAGAACACACACTTAAGAATTCTCACGATTCTTAAGGAGAAAACACACCTACGAGATCCTCACGGCTCGTAGGGAGAAACACCTTCATGAGACCACTACAGCTCATGAAGTCAAAAGCCTTAGTCGATAAGATCCTAACCCTGTTTGCTAAGCCACATTTTCTCGAATCGACAAATGCAAATGATGATTCGCTTCTGGCAATGTCCCAGTAGTAGCGATGCTGATGCCTAAAATTGGTATCAAATTCCGAGCCCTTTCACGGCAAATGATGATTCGCTCCTGGCCATATTCCAGTTGCAGCGATACTGATGCTAAGATTGGTATCAGATCTCAAGTTCCATACTCGCAGCAAAAAATCAGCGAGCCAAAAATGCATATGAAATAGCCGAAATGATAGGGTAACCGCAACAAAAATCAGCGAGTAAAATATATGTATATAAAAATAGCCGAAATGATTAGGCAACTCACAATAAAAAGCAGCGAGTAAAGAAAAAGAAAAACAGCCGAAATGATTGGGCACCGCGAAAAAATAGCCGAAATGATTGAGCAATCGCGACTTTCGCGATATAAAAAGCTGAAAAGATAGAGTATCATGGAAAGAAATAAAATAAAATAAAACTTTTGCCCTGCAGGTGAGATCACATTGACCCCATGTATACAATGCATGGGCACAAACAGAAAGGGAACCATATCTTCCCACCAGGCTTCGTCAAATGGAAGCCAGATCTCGATGGTAACACCTACAGCTTAGAAATCAATAATGCCATTCCTTCTCGTTCCAACCAGAAGCGGATACGACGTCAGCAAACCGGAGCAATGGCAAAGTCCCCTAGTTCCAAATCTCGACGGTTCACAGACAATCTAGAGACTACCTCGGAGCCACGGCAAATTCCCCTAGTTCCAAATCTCGACGGTTCATAGACAACCTAGAGACTAACTCGGAGCTATGGCAAAGTCCCTATTTCCAAGTCTCGACGGCGGCATCCACAGCCTAGAGATCAACCAATAGCGTTCTTCCTCCCTCCAGCAGGATACAGGCGCGACATCAACAAATGGAGCCATGGCAAAGTCCCCTAGTTCCAAATCTCGACGGTTCACAGACAACCCAAAGACAACCTCGACATTCGTCGCAATATTGCAGACACAATGTCAACCAACGAAGAAAAGGAATATCCCTAGTTTCAGGGACTTGACGGCAACTCAAATGAGATCTGAAAGACTATCGGAGACCATCCCACTCCAGCGCGGAGTGGTCATGACTCATTGGGGCTCCCTAACTGAGCCTAACGTCAAGTAAAAAGAGACATGGAATATCCCTAACGCTTGCTCTTTTGAAGGTAATATTACCTGGAAGATTACTTGAAGAAGTCTTGTCCAGCCCCCGAAGGGATCAGAGACACGACAGTCGTGGGGCTACTCGAACAGCAAGACTGCGTATCGAGGAATGCACCGGCCAACGCGACGGTACGACGGGTAAAAAACCATAGTACCACAGACCCTAACGAACTTCTATTAGCAGGAATTAACTGTGACGTTAGGACATCCTTGCGAGAACTTCTCGATTCGTCTCGACTCGTGGGGAAAATAACGTTCCTACGAGAACTTATCGATTCGTTTCGACTAGTAAGGAAATTAGTGTCCTTGCGAGAACTTCTCGATTCATTTTGACTCGTAAGGAAATTAGTGTCCTTGCGAGAAATTCTCGATTCGTCTCGACTCGTAAGGAAATTAGTGTCCTTGCAAGAACTTCTCAATTCGTCTTGACTCGTGGGGAAAATAATGTTCCTACGAGAACTTCTCGATTTGTCTCGACTCGTGGGGAAAATAATGTTACTGCGAGAACTTCTCGATTCGTCTTGACTCGTAAGGAAATTAGCGTCCTTGCGAGAAATTCTCGATTCGTCTCGACTCGTAAGAAAATTAGTTTCTTTGCGAGGACTTCTCGATTCGTCTCGACTAGTAAGAAAATTAGTGTCCTTGCGAGAACTTCTCGATTCGTCTCGATTCGTGGGGAAATTAGTGTCCTTGCGAGAACTTCCCGATTCGTCTCGACTCGTGGGGAAAATAATGTTCTTGCGAGAAATTCTCGATTCGTCTCGACTCGTAAGGAAATTAGTGTCCTTGCGAGAAATTCTCGATTCGTCTCGAATCGTAAGGAAATTGGTGTCGTTGCGAGAACTTCTCAATTCGTCTCGACTCGTAGGGAAAATAATGTCGCTGCGAGAACTTCTCAATTCGTCTCGACTCGTAGGGAAAATAATGTTCCTGCGAGAACTTCTCGACCCGTCTCCACTCACGGCTCATAAAGTTGAAAGTCTTAGGCTACAAGGACCCTAAACTTATCTCCTACGCCATCAATTCTATGGTCACACATTACTTTGCACTACTTCACCCATGTATATACATACGTGGGCAAAGTAGTGTGGGGCATTTGTTCCCGCCAAAATTTTCAGCCAAGAGATACTTGCTCCCTTACCAAAAAGGGGGGAGAGTCATCAAAATTAAGGCTCACGTGCTAGACACGTGAGCGCTCATATGTAAAGCATATGGGCGCTGAAAATAAACTAAATAAAACAATTAATGGCCAAACATGCCTCACGTGTAAAACACATGAGCGCTCATATGTAAAGCATATGAGCGCTGAAAATAAACAGGCTAAAACCCACACTAGGGGTCACGTGTTAAACACGTGAGTTCTCTTGCTACTCACGTGCAAAGTATGTGAGCGCCCCAATTTAAAATGCTCTTGTCAAATTCTAGAATTAAATTCTATTTGGGAAATATTTTCCCGATCTTTCTCAAACTAAAAAGATCTTTTCTGTTAAACAGAGGACCTTTGGATCAAAGATCCAACGATGATCATCTGGTAGAATAAAATTCTATCAGAGGAAAATATTTTCCTAATCTTATTAAACTAACAAGATATTCATATAATAAGAATAAAATTCTATGTTAAACTAACGAGATATCCATATGATAGAATTAAATTCTATATTAAGAAAATATATTTCTGATCTTGTTAAACTAAAAGATATGATAGAATAAAATTTTGATCTTGTTAAAACTAACAAGATATTCATAATATTGCTAAACAAACAAGAAATCTTCTCTGTTAACAGAGAGCCTTTGGATTAAAAATCCAACGGTGAATAAAATTCACCGATTGTTTTAAAAGATCATGGAATCAATCATGATCTCTCAATGTGGGATTTTCTTAACAAATTGATTCTTTTTCTTCTCATATAAATATGAGCGAGGAGAGGAAAAGAAGAAGAAGACATACATACAGAGATAAGGGAAGAAAAATATAGAGAGTGAATTTAATTCTCTAGAAAGAAGAGGAACCCCTCCTAAAAGCTCCCACAAAACAAAGAGAGAATTTAATTCTCAAACCAAGAGTTTAACTCTTCTCAAAGAACTTAGTTCTTCCTCTGGTTAAGATCTGCAAAAGTAGATCTCCACACAAGTTGAGAATTTGATTCTCATCGGGGAGATTCTGTCATGCAGATTCAAAACCAAGGGGAAAGAACTGAGTTCAAAAGAGTTAACTCTTACAAAACGTATGGGAATTTAATTCCTCGGAAACTAGGGTTTAACCCTTAAAAATAATTTAATCCCTGCAAAGAAAAAAAGGAGAACTTGATTCCTCAGAACCATAGAAGAACAGCCTGATGATTCATTAGCGTTCAAACGCTACATAACGGCTCACGTGTTCCCACGTGAGCACCTCTGACGAACAAAAAGGAACAACTGACATCGCGTCACGTGATCCCACATGACCCTCTAATAGTGCTTAGCACTTGTAAAAGGAAAGGGGAATAAATCAAAAAAGTTCCCATTTTGGGGCGCCTCACGTGATCCCACGTGACCCCCAATAGTGCTTAGCACTTTCAAAAAGAAAAGGGGAATAAACCCAAGTGAACAGTGCCAACTTTCAAGAGCCTCACGCGCCGCACGTGAGCCTCCCCCAAATTTCAGTGTTTAATACTGCATTGGAGTCTCACGTAGGAGCATGTGAGCACTGAGTATACATTAGTGTTTAACACTATAGGAAGCCAATTCCAACTCCAAATTGGCTAAGTCTTCCTGAGGATTAAAACATCTTGGATTTCCTAATAGACCGAGCCACTATGCTCATGACTTCCCAAACTGATGATGATTCCTCAATCTCCTAAGTTAATCTTAGTCTCTCAAAAACGACTAATGATTCTTGGACGGGCCACTATGATCTTTCCCCTCAAATTTGGAATTTGGTTCAAGGGTACATCTCTCCATACCTCTGATACATGTCGTTGTAATTCTTCAACGTATTCAGAGAGGTGGAGGGTCCCGACAACCAACAACTCTTTGGTGCAACCCAAAACCCATGAGCACATCCCTATGGACCGCAACGTCCTTAAACTAGCTATGGACCGCAACGTCCTTCAACTACGACCTCACCGCCAAATGGTGATCTATGGACCGCAATGTCATTAAACTAGCTGTGGACCGCAACGTCCTTAAACTAAACCCTCACACCAAAAATGGTAATCTATGGACCGAAACGTTCTTAAAATAACAACGGACCGTAACGTCCTTAAACTTGCTATGGACCGAAAACGTCCTTAAACTAAAGCAATAGAGCCCAAATGCTCTTTTGCTGGGTCTGAATGATCCCAAAATCCTATTGAGTAGATCTCAGTCTAAAATTAGACTAACGTATCCTCAACAAACATTTAAGTTGATCTTAATCTCAAATGAGATTAACGATTCTTAAATCAAACCAAACCCAAATCTAAGAATATACGGATTTGGACTAATCCACGCCCTATGGGCAGCAACACAAATTAGTCTCATACAATCCACGGGCAACCAAAAATAAAACAAAAATATACGACACGAAGTGAACATCTGGAGCAAGAGAAAGTGGTTATCGCTACGCGGTAACGTAATTAACTGCAGGGGCTTGCGCCTGTACGGAAGAGCGTCCCCACAATAAAAAACCCCTCGCTAACGAGGGGAAATTTGACGAAGTCTGCTACAACGGCCAAATCCATCCAAACCTCCGATACACGGTGCCATAAATCAACTTGGCATCTATGGAGAGGTGGACGGATAAAACCAAATAGCATCTGCCCCCAAATTCAAGCAAGACGTTTTTCTTTCCTGGCTTTCGGCGGTAAACAATGTCTCAATGCCATGAGATGGTGGCTCATTGCCTTCTAGAACCTGGCTACTCGAGCATTCCGCTGCGGGTTAAACCTAGTGCATGTAAAGAATACCTGAATATACAACGGTGACTATGTCCGTAAGCAGGACACATCCCAAAGAATAATATAAAACGCGATGACGGCATTCCACATGTTGGATGCTCTCCTCGCAATATGAATATACATTATATCACATAGCTATCTAATACTATATACACAGGGCTATCCATCGCGACAATCTAACAAAACTATAATCACAGAGCAACACAGGATATCAATGCGAATATCATGTTCGTAATCCTGTCTGATTGTATATATAATAACCAGTCGGATTATACCGCGCTATGATATTCATGGTCGCAGAAACAAGCGCACGGAAAACTACAAAGCTAAAATTTCGATCGATGAAACTTTCCGTATTGACCCCAAGTACAAGCCAGTACACAAACAAATCTGGACCAAAGCTGAATATTCAAAATACCAAGATTCCAAGTATAGGACCACTGTAAAAAATTTGGTGGCCTAAAGCCCAAATCTGGCGGCGAAACCGCCATGGAACACCCTATTTGGCGGCGGTTTAGCGGCCGAATTTTGTCTTCAAACCCCCAAATTTTTTCCAGGGGCCTACCATAACCTGCAAATATTTTTGAGGGTCTCAGAAAAAATTTCAAGCACCTTTGAAGATCCGAACAAGAAGCTAAATTTTGGAATTTTGAATCGGAAAAAATTCTTTGATCGATACTTTTACTTCGTGCATACAAGTCTAGCCTCTAGCCCGGCTCTGATACCACTGTTAGGAGCTTATGCACACTAGCAAGCTAATTTTAGAAAATAGCAATATGGATTATAAAAATTTTCTAGTTTGATAAAGTTCCAAAACCATGAATCGATACTAAAGAGATAAACTTGCAAATAAAAACCAAGTGAGCTAAGCTAATATACTATGTTAGAAATACTCATATCCTCTTGCTTTTCTTCAAGAGCTCCATTTTGGATTGGACTCACTTCTAGATGACGGGATGAGCTTGGTGAGGATCTCCTTACACCGAAAATGATCCATCTTGAGGAAAAACGGTCTCTAACTCCATCTCCACCATTAGCCTCAAGTTTCATGTGAGGAAACCGACGAACCTTGGAAGGAAAGGGTTGAGGGGAATGTGGATACCATGGTCACTACAATTTGAGTCTCATTTACATTTACTTTTATATGGTTCTTTTTCTAATTTTTCCGTGGAGAAAAAAGAGAGGAGAAGGAAGCTTGGAGAGGTGAAAAAATGAAGAACAATCATAGAAAAAACCTTAACCATTTCAATTATGGCTGCTAGGATTTATTCTAGCGAGAATAAATCCCCACCATAAGATCAAAAACCTCCTCCAAATGTCAATCTCCTACACAAGATTACACATGTCATCCTATGGTGAGAGTCCAAGCATATAATGTTCCATAGGAATACAATAAGCAAAAAAGAATCATTAAAGAAAAATAAATACATGGAATTATGATATATACATACATATATACCTAAAACAATATATATATATATATATATATAACCTATGTATTTCTAATATGTATAAAATACACAAATGAGACATAAATAATAGTGACATAATACTAGAAATAATATGTATATATTATAAATATATTAAATCCACACTGGATTTAATATCCGTCTCATACAAGACCAGCTAGTATTATCAGACATCCGATTACCGTTAGTGTATCCAATACACAAGTTTTAATCGGACTCCGGTACGCATCTAATGCGCAAATCCATATCATATTGCTAGAGCCGTAAAAACCTCTTTATGGGACTCTAAAAACTCGATAATTTGCTGGCAGTTGGTTTAACTATAAGCACGTTAGTGGCACTAGCTCTACGTAATGGCTACCCAGGTATTGAGTGAAAGAAAGGTCGACAGGCAAGCTCGTTCAAACCCTTACTGAGCCTATAAGTGACATACACCGTACAATCCGGTCTGTTCATCAGAGACTGTCACATATCGGGTCTAAGGGTGGTAATTGTCAGACTCCTAACAACGCAATAAGTCATGCCGATATCAAGCCCATCACCATCTAAGAAACTACTGATCTAAATCAGTAAATCTCATCTTCCTAGACAGGTCTTATGATGATGGCCAACCGGACACAGCGCGACATTAACCCACAATACCGGGAGAGACGAATCCCCGCAATCCGCTTACTACCTTCATGTGGCTTTGGACTGTACCCAACTAAAATCTGTTTGCACGACTCCTTTGAGCCGCGGTAGGGTAGTAATCAAAGTACAGTGGGAACTCACACAAGACAAATGACGATCTTGGGTCAATAGACTAATCTGTATACTTTCCACCAGAGACCTGTTACCTGACAATAGGTATAATACCATCTTGCATGATCTCGGAGAGTTCACCCAGTGTAACTCATAACCCAATGAGCACCTGTATACTATCTCAGTGATTGACTAACACCAATGACTGTGAGATTGGTCATCGTCCCTCGTCGGGGTTAAGAAATGTATACATTATTCTACTCTGGAATATCGATGCTCAGTCTCGATATTCTCACGAATATGGACATTTAAGGATGTGTTTATAGACTACCCAGTTTTCACAAGTGTGATCACTATTGTTCCTTCATAAAAAATAAGGCAGCGCTTCACGTTCTGAGTACATGAGCATCGGCGTGCAAAGCACGTGGACGCCTGTCTCTGATAGGATTAAATCCTACGGCAGCACCTCATGTTCTGGGTACATGAGTGTCAACATGCAAAGCACGTGGACGCCTGTCTCTGATAGAATTAAATCATAGGGCGGCGCCTCACATGTTAGGCACGTGAGCATCGGCATGCAAAGCATGTGGATGCCCGTTTCTTATAGGATTAAATCCTAAGGCGGTGCCTCACGTGTTAAGCACATGAGCGCCGGCGTGCAAAGCACGTGAGTAACTATTTCACTATGAATTAAATTTTTTGGCTACGCTACATGCATAGAATGTGAGCGTCAACGCCCAAGTTGAAGCAAATTTGCCTCGGGTAGAATTAAATTCTACATGGAAAAATATTTTCCTAAACAAGAAAGATATTCCCGATTAAAAAGAGAGCCATTGGATCTGATAGAATTAAATTCTGCTAGGAAAAAAAATCTCCCTGATCTATTTAAATAAGAACAATATTCTCTGTTAAACAAAGAGCCGTTGGATCAAAGATCCAATGATGATTAAAAAATCATTAAAAAATATAATTAAATTCAATATGGGAAAATATTTCCCGAATCTTTCTAAACAAGAAAGATATGCTCTGTTAAATAGATAACCCTTGGATTAAAAAAATCCAGTGGTGATTACAAATCACCGTTTGAATCAAGAGATAGAATTAAATTCTATACAGAAAAATATTTCTCTAATCTTGTTTAAAAAAGAAAATATATTCTGTTAAACAGAGAGCTTTGGATCTAAAATCCAACGGTGATTAAAAATCACCACCTGATTATGAAATCAGACTGAGATCTCTTAAATAAGGGATCCGCTTAACTAATCAACATATTTTCCTCACCTATATAAAGGGCCCGAGTCATTAAGTCCACATAGTGAAAACCCTTCATAAGCTTCTGCAAAAAAAAAGATAGAAGCCATAACCGAGAATTTAATTCTCTTTCTGAAGAAGATCTTCTCGTTTCTCTCAAACCCTGGGTAAAAAAAAGCAGAGATCAAAACATATCGTTTAACTATCGTATATAAATACAAGGGTTTAACCCTTTATAAAGAACTTAGTTCTTTCTCTGGATCTGAGATCCGCAAGACAAATATCCCATAAGTTGAGAATTTCATTCTCATTGGGAAGATTTTGTTCTTCAGACTCAAGATCTAGGGGAAAAACTAAATATGAGAAAATATACATAAAAAATGGACTTTACATTTCAGGAATTTAATTCCTAAAAAAAAAGGGTTTAACCCTTCAAAGAACATGGTTCTCACAAAAAAGGAGAACAGAAGAACTTAGTTCTCAAAAATCCGATCCCAGATCTTCAAAACAGAGATCTTGGTGATCATTAATGGCCAAAACACCATTAATAGAAGTTTAACTTCTCTTCAAAATATAAACAGAGATTAAATCTTTAAGGACTCAGCGCATTACGTGATATTCACGTGGGCGGCCAAAAGATTCAATAAAGTTAACACCTCACGTGACACTCATGTTAGTGTGCAGAAGGCCCACGAAGACAGTGTCTCACGTGCCACATGCATGAGCGCCCATAAGCAAAGATTTGGCGCCTCATATGATACCTACGTGAGCATTTAAAAAATGTCAAGCAGGTGCGCCTCACGTGATACCCACGTGACTGATGTATAAAGTGCTTAACACTAATATAGCAATGTCCAAGGACTCAGCGCCTCACTTGATATCTATGTGAGTGCCAACATATAATAAATATCCACAGTGAACAAGTATTTAGCACTGATAAGGCAATGCCCAAACCCGAGCACCTCATGTGATACCCATATGAGCGCCAAAAAGAAAAACAGAATAAGTGCTTAACGCTGCTAGATGGTGAAAAAGCTCAGGAATAAGCCCCAAAACAGGCCGCGCCCCTGAAACTTCATACTCCTTAAGCCTATGTTCCTCATCATAACCGAGCCCATATGCTCACCTATGTTGATGGACCTTAACAATATTTAATGATTCTTAATCTTGCTTCTAAATTGATCTTAGTCTCATATAAGACTAACGTATCCTTAGTTAAAATAAATTGAGCCCATATGCTCATATATTGAAGTTGATTTTAATCTAAAACCAGATTAACGGTACTTAAATAAAATAAAATATCCCCTAAAATGATGGAACATATGACCTAGGTTCAAACCCAAATTTAATAAATGGATTTGGACTAATTCGCGCCCTACGGGCGACGACATAAACTAGTATCCGTATACAATTTACGGGAAACCATAATAAACAACACATATACAACACGACATGAAGTGACCTACTAGAGCAGGTGAAAGTTGTAATCGCGTTGCGATAACGTAATTAACTCCAGGGGTTTACGCCTACAGGGATGTGTTTCCCCACAATCAAAAACCTCTCAAAGAGGGGGAATCTGATAAAGTCATGCTACAACGGTCGCATCTGTCCAAACCTCCGATATATAGTGCCATAAATCAACTTGGCATCTTTAGAGAGGTGGTCGGATATATTCCAAATAGCATCTGCCTCCAAATTCAGGCAAGACGACCTATCCCAGTTCGTCTCTGTTTTCGGCAATAAACAGATTCTGGGACACCCTGTAGGATCTCTTCTCCTTTCCACTCCACACTTCGTGTGTCGTATTTTGCGAACAAAATCATGGTTTGCTATATTCATTGTTGCCCTTGGATTCGAGATACTAAAACTTGGTATTTCATTTTTGTGCAGAATCAATGGCCTCCCACAGCACTTCCCGCAACAATAACTCCTTCTCCATCCCAGCCGGAAGAGTGGCGTACGAGCCCAACATGGCTTCCATCTTCTCAATGCTGGTGGGACAGGTCACTCAGATCACTACCGGGCTATTCTTTAGGACCATGCTCCCACCCATGAGCTTCGGTGCCTCTACGCCCCAAGAAGAAGCTCTCCGAAAGTCGGTCTTTGATTGGCTCACTATTATGACGGCTCTTATCAGCAAGCCGTCCAACTCCGGAGTCTCAGTCTTCAATTGGCTGAAGAAGAACTCGAAGGGACTCGTAAAGAAGCCCATGATTCCAGAAGGGGTTGCCCCAAAAAAGCTGGCCCTTCCTGCTCCTGCCATGCATGAAGTCGGCAAAAGTGCTTCACCTCCAAGACGGTCGATCTTCGACAGATTGAACAACTTTGCTCCAGCTCCGCCAATAACATCCGTCTTCCATAGGCTGATATCAGGTGAAGCTCCCCAGCAATGCCGGGGACACGATGAACATGTCTTTAATGCGGAGGCGGTTCCTACTGCCAGGCATGCTTGACATCGCCACTAGTGCCGAGTGTGATAGGCTGGGGGAAACTCTTCCCCTGGGCTTACCCCGTTAGCTCTTATGGTGGATATTGATGCTGCTGTTCCAACTAGGAACAGCTTCGACCCGCTTAGGAGGGTGCATAAAAACTCCCCGATGGCGGTACTGAAAAGATCACCTCCGCCTACAGAAGCTGCAATGCAAACGAAGCCGGAGCAACATTATCAGCAGCTCTCCTCACAAATTCACAGAGTTTGGCGTAACGTCCGAGACTCAGTGCTCGAAGAAATCTATTCTCGTCAACCGAGAAAATCCAAGGTCCGACAATAAAACGATTTCTCCTTCGCCATACAACGGGGGACTTCCCATAAAAAGGCGCCTATCATAGCGCCTCCTCCTGCTCTAACCTCTTATTAAAGAGTGTGGCCAGAGAAAATTTTATCTCCAGTGGCAAAATCCAAAAGCGAAGGCTCCAAACACCCCAAGTCTGGGGGAGTCGTACATACGGTCTATATGACTAATGGTGAAGAGGAAAGCCGTGTTTCTGTGAGTCACAGATCGCATATTCGGTCATTAACAAAAGCTCATGAGCAACAGCAGAAGATCCAAGAAATACTTGCCAAGATGGCAGCACTCACCAGACCCAAAGAAAGTCCTGACAAGGAAACTGAACAGTGCCAGGAATAAGAAACCGATTCAGAGTTCTTACGACGGGTGCTCGAAAAGAAAGATAAGAAAGCTGCAGAGCAGGCTGCTAACATAAAGCAGATGGCTCTTCTCTTTCAAGATATGGTTCGGATGATGATCCAACCAGAACTACATGCTGAAGATCCTCCGATGATTGTTGAAGACGATAAATAGGAAACATCAAATCCTTCTCAGGCCTTATCAACGGCCAAGGATGAGACGATCTCCAAGACAGCATTAGATAATTATATAGCTCAGCAAATTAGAGCTCATTAGGACAATGAAGTTGCCAATCAACTGGTTAAAATTGGGCCCCTGTACAAATGTAAGTTGTTTAATTTATGGAAAGGGTATTTCTACCTGATTTGGAGTTATAAGTTAATATTGTACAATAAAAGCAAGAAACAACTTGTAGCTCACTGGTTAAGACTCTCCACTACTATGACATACCCTGCTTGTTCGAATCCTATCAATCCCAATTATTTTTAATATTTTTCTTTTTAATTTTTCAGAAGCCAAAGAGTTGCACGTGCAATACACGGAGAATCGAAAAGTTTCAGAAAAATCAAACGGGATAAATGAGGAATTAAGATAGAATAAAATATATGTCATGAATTTCGAGAAAGGTGGCCAAAATATGGCCGCCCGTTTTCCACTTTGAGCCGCCACCGGCGGTCGAGATGCCCTCATCTACCTCCATTCTTTGCCCGTGCACTCCTTCAGCTCCCCTCTCCTTTATTTTCTTGTTCGATTTCTCTGCAATTAAACAGAGAGCACTCCACCCCTTCATCTACCCAATTACACTCTCTTTGCTCCAATTTTTAATTCTTTGTAATTCATCCTATACCTATATTCATCCCTATAAATTCCACACCATTATCTAGCTCTTCCCTATTCTGAAAATTTCTCAAAAATTCTCTAACTTCAAGAAGGGTTAAGCTTAGTCAAGTGGAGTTAGTGATCCAGGTTCATTCCGTTGAAGATCGGAGACATTTCCGACGCTACCGCGACGCTACGAAGACTTCCCCTCTCTCTCTTACTCTTTTCTTATCTCTATACAACCCGTAAGTCCCTTCCTCTCTCTTTCATTTCACCTCAAAACAATTTCTAAAACAATATCGACAAAGTAGAGTTAACTCGTTATCTTTTCCTTCAAACAACTTTTGTCACCATTGCTATGTTAAAATTTCACTCTAAACCTATAATATCACCTCAACATATTATTTACATCGTTTAGCTTTTTATGTAATTAAAATTTCTCGTGAAATAACCACATAAATCGAACAATTTCATATAAATACCATGAACTTTAAAAGTACCCTTTTATCGATAGCTAGAATATATACTTATAGAAATTCACAGGGTAATGACCTACCCCACCACATACACTATAGTTTCATAGCACAATATTTTATATTTATGTTTAATTTAAAGAATACAGTTTACAATAAAATACCATTGGTTTTACAAATAAACGTTTTAATCGATATTTTTAAGACCTTTGTAATTGTGCCTTTACAATCTCTTTAGGGGAACCCATTTATGGATAGTGCGGGTTATCGCACGTCCTTGAGATAGTAGAGCGGGATACAGAACTCCTCACGGAGAATTCGGTCTCGAAAGAAAATAAAAATACAATTTTTAAAGAATATGATTTTTCTTAAACAAATTAAATTTTGGAAAATTATATAAAATTATAAATCCGTATTTTACATGAAAAAATTGTAAAAATTATATTTTAAAATTAAAGATTAAAATTTTAATAAAAATCCATCAATTTTCCTAAAGTAGTAGTTTTCATAAAAATACCATAAACTTTTAAAAGCTAGGTTTCATTACTAAGATATCACCAATATTAAATACATTGTTATAAAAACTATTAATATTATAAATCGCCTTCGAGGTTATTTTTAAAACAATATTATAACATTTTTCATAAAACCACCTCGAGAAATGCAAACAATATAAATGCAATATAAACAACTAGAATAAATATTTAAGGACCCTAGATTAATATAGATTTAAGCGGTATCATTTATCTTGAGCACAGGGAGCCGAAGAAAGTCAGTGCTTACCTACTCAAGTTAGACAACACTACAAATTAACGGAGTCATCAATGACAATTATCTTGGAAAAAGAAACAAATTTTGCCGTCCATATGCGGCAGTTGTCCGATTGCTCCCGAACCTAAGAATTTCAACAGATAAATCCATCCACAAAAAATAACTATAGCCTGAATACAAGTTCGAACCAGAGTCCAAACTCATATCCACACTTGAACATTTGATCTCAAATTTGAACACTTGAATTTGAATATCCAAACTTGTACTTGAATTCTTGACTTTACTTGATCGAACCATGAATATAACTTGACATGAATACCTGAATACATGATTGCAACTTGAGCATAAACTTGCACATTATATTTTTATATTCATGAATTCGGCCAAGACCTGTTAAATTGAACTATACACTACAATACATGGGGATAAAGGGGTAGATTGTACTGAACGTACATCGTGGCACGAGAGATCACTTTAAAAGACACCTACATGAATTCATGTGCCGTTGTCCTGTAGGTTATGACGGTGTCTTGTACTACATGTTACCATAGTCCATGGGGTAACATTGATTCTTTTCGTATACATAAATATCTTCTTTATCAAACTACAAACAACCACGTTAGAATAGCAATCTTATACCTGTGAATAATCATGCTTAGATACTTGCTTATACAATCTTACCTGTTCATATTACTTAGTTTCTATTCACTTTATATATCATTCAGTCATGTTCCTTTACTTTTTTTGAAGGCTTACCTAGCGCAAGTTACCTAATGACATTCCTCTCCGTTTCTTCTCTTTGGAATGTTTGTCAGGAGGACCGGACTCTGAGGAGATAGAGCTGAGCCTGGAGGGCATAGACCAGTTTGCTGCTCATCCTGATTACTAGCTCCTGCCTGCACTTACTTTCAGTATGCCATTGTTTATGTATTTGTTTTTATCATTGTATCATTTTATTCTAGACAGTTGTATTTAAAATTGAATGTAAATAAAGTTGCTGTTTAATTTTATTACTCTTGTTATTCTTGCACATTGTTATATTTCTTACATACGCTTAACGTATTCTAATAGTGTTGGGTCCCGGCAGCACCCCGGTCATCAAAACGCGGCCAAAATGCGGAACAAAAATTTCTAAAACCGGCGCTACCGCTACCCGAATCCCGGATCGACCTTAAACCCTAAACTAGCAAACTAACTAAGAGTTAGAATCGTTATACCGAGTTGATCCGTGTCCTTCGGTCTTCATTCCAAGCTCCTAGTGATCTTTTGATGATGTTTGGTTGCCGGTCTGCCTCCATCTTCGATGATCCTCCCGAGGGAAATGACGCAAGCTCCAACCTCGTCGAACGAGGCAACCGACGCTCCAAAATCGCTAGCGATGGAGAGTGGGGGTGTATGAAAGTGTCACTACAATTTTCCCTCATCTCATGTTCTCCATGGAGCAACCTAAGAAGAAGATGATGGGGTGAGGAAGCTTTTGCATGAACTAAGGAAATTGGCTAAGTTATTTTTGAAGCATGAGAGAGTGGAGTGTAGCAAGCATAATCTCACAAACTAAAATGAATCCCTTCCCACAAAAATGGCCGGCCCCTCCTTTCTCATGCCTATCCAAAATATCTTATCCAATTAATCAAATAAATAAATCACAACCATATTTTAAATCCATACCAAGGTCATGTTCATGCCACCTCACACCCTCCACCTCATCATTAAACAAAATGAATTTTCATAAATGAAAAATCAAATAATGAGGTGGCAAAACTTCTAGAAGCTATTCTGTATAAAATACAGAATACTTCCCGGTACATGTATCAAAATACATATAAGCGTATTCGTACAAAAATATGAATAGCCTAGAGAGAAAATAAATAGCGAACAATAATACTAGAATACATATATATATAAATACATATGTAAATTATTAAATCAAAACCTGATTTAATAAACTGGCTTAATCCTAAGCCGCTAGTGGTCTGTGCCGCACATGCACATATTTAATCGGACACCTGTATGTATCAACATACCTCATGTACACCATATCGCCTGAACTATGAAAACCCTTTGTGTGGGACTCTAAAGACTCATCAATACGCTGGCAGTGGGTTTAACCACAAGCACGTCGGCGGCACTAGCCGTACGTAACGGCTACCCAGGTATTGAGCGAAAGGAAGGCCGACGAGCAAACTCATCCTAAACCCCTACCGAGCCTGACAGCGACAATATCCGTACAGTCCGGTCTGTTCGTCTAAGAGTATTGCATATCGAGTCTAAGGGGGTGGATAAAGTCAGACCCCTAACAACGTGATATTTAGTGTCGGTATGAAACCCTATCACCACCTGAGAAACTATCGATCCTGGATCGGTAGTTCTCGTCTACCGTGGTCACGGATTTAGGGTGATGGTCATCCGTACACAACGCGACATCAACCCCCAATACCGAGAGAGACGAATCCCCGACGATCCGATCACTGCCTCCATCTGGCTCGGGACTGTACCCAACTAAAACTTGTTTGCACGACTCCTTTGAGCCGTGGTAGGGTAGTAATCAAAGCACAGTGGGAAATCACACGAGACAAATGATGATCTCAGGTCGACAGACTAACCTGTACACATGCCACCTGGGAACTGCTATCTGACAATAGGTATAATACCAACTAGCAGGTTCCCGGCGAGTCCGTCCAGTGTACTCATAACCCAATGAGCACCTGCATACTATCTTAGGTGAACAAACTAACACCAATGGCTTGTGAGACCTGGCCACCGCCCCTCGTCGGGGTCTCGATCAGTATACACTAGTCTACACTGGAGTATCGATCCCCGATCTCGATACTCCTACGACTAGGGACATTTAAGGATGTGCTTATAGACCCCAGCGCCCACATATATGATCGCCATCATAATGCTGGCAGTCAAGCAAGAATCCTATGAGCTCTATCAACATGTATATGATGATAAAGACAAACCAGATAACATACTATGATCTTGAGTAAGGCTGTTTCATCGGTATATGTCCTGCCTCAATCATCACAATCACAAGTCCGCGACTATGATAATTGTCTTGAGGGCACTATAGCCAACGATCTCCTACTTGCACTTAAGGCCAATTATTGCAATATCGCATACTTACAGCCCGTGTGATACCGAACACCCAACTTCTCTACTAATCAGTTTCGCAAATCCCATTTTCGAAAATGATTGCATTCGAGAAATAGCCTCAGTGAGTGGATCCGCTCCAATGTTTCTTTCTGTATCTCTCTGTATCTCAACTTCGCGGAGAAAAATATCTCCCGAAATGAGCAATACTTGTCTGGATATCTGATGGGACCCAGTTCACAAATGAACTCCAAATCTAACAAACTACTTAGACTGTATCGTCCACTGAATTTAATCAGTATCCTGCACCATGCCTTTCCTCAGTATCCGCTTGGACCACTTGTCCAATATACTGTCCCTCAAAAGAGGGAAAAGTATAACTCTGACAGTCACTCTGTCATCCAGGTCACCTTGGAAGCCTGAAATGATAACCGTCTCCTGAAGGAGGCTGCCATTACCATATCCCAAAAACATTCACTTATGTTCATAAACTGCTTCCTAATGTTTCTCCAGGATTGGATTAATATATCTGCTCATTGCATCTAGTGCAAAAGCAATATCTGGTGTGGTACTCGACATTTCATGATTAACTCAATTGCCTAACCAAGTGAGATGCTAATCATGCAGATCCCTCTCCCCTTTAGTCTGTAAGACAACTTTAGAGAGGGTGACTCCATCACCTGCAGGTACACCACCATGCCAGGAGTCGTCCATTCTAAAATACCTTTAGAATAATATCAAAGTACCCAGATTAGGATACTTTCCAAATCCAGATCTAAAACTATAGATCTAGTAACCAGAAACCCTGATATTATATCCATATCATATGTGGAGAAACAACTTTGTGGCAACCACAGTATAACCGATCGTAGTATAGGAATATCTCTTCCTATCAAGTGCATGTCATCCCAAATACCTGGACATCACTCTCTACTACCTTCTTACCAGATCCATCTCCTATTCTGATGAGGTCAAAGCCTATGACTGCCACATCAAAAATAGATGATCTATTTCCACTATACTTGCTTTAGTCTATAAATAGACATAAGCTACTTGCCCACTATGCTTCCGCTGCTCCCACTGACTACAACAAACCTCTGGCAGAGTCATATACACGTGCACTTCCAAAACTAGTTTAGAACGACGCCATACTCATCCTCCTGCTGGGTCTTATAGTCTAGAACAGCAACAATGGCAAGTCTGGGTAAACAAGAACCTCCCTGTCACCGTCTCTGAGAAGATCGAAGTACCTCTCGGGTGCCTGAGGTTACCCACCAAATCTGCGGAGTGGCTAATGGAATGTCGAAACTAATTGAATCCTTAGGTTCTATTAAATCTTTAGTGATCGTTTATGGTTCTGGAATCACTTCCAGTTCTACCATACTTCCACTTTTGTTTTTCTGAAAAAATCCATTTTACTAAAACTGTGGAGAGTCAAGAACAATATAAATATTGATCTTCCTGATGGTAGAAAGTTAACCCTTGTCAAAGCCCGGGATAACCCACAAACAGCCGTTACTGAAACGTGCCTTGAGTTTATCCGGATTCTGGTTTTAAGCATCAGTCGGACAACTCCCTATACCTTAACATCGTTAAGATATAAATTGATTCTATATAAAACTAATATAGAAACAAAAACACTAATTTAATTGGAACCAGATTCAAAAACATACAGCTGTCTCCAGTGCATATCAACCAAATGGAAAAAGGCCATTCAACATTACTCATCTAGGAGTGCATCCATATATGAGTAACCCGAAAGAGAAGTAAGTTCTCAAAACCATTACTATCAATGGAATACCAAACACAAGTATCTACATCTTCGACTTCATCGAAGAATCCTGATACTTCCAACAAATGGTTCTCTACTTTATTCTTATACCTATAACTTTTCAATATTTGGACTTTGCATTTCAACGAAATACTTGTCCAGAACTGGAGAAGTCACAAGTAAACAGAATATAGTACGAGTACCAACCCCATTGTCCTAATGGACACTGGACATCATACAATACTTTGTACAAGTCCCTAGAGTTTCAACAATTCAAACCCTGTGCGATGTAGGTTGGAAAAACTGTATTATGGTTAAGAAGAATTACAGCGCTGTTGAATGCACCTTACTTAATCACCAACTGATATAGGTAAATGTCATAGATATAATATCAAAAGGTTATATCTCACTTTATTAAATAAATGTATAGATATATCAACTTGAAATTGGTGCATAACAACGGATATTCAAAACCAAATATTTGCCATCCGGCAAAATCCAGATGATTTCCTCAAATATCACCAATTGCAACGAATTTCGATATAATGAGGATCTTATCACCCAATTCCCAATATCATACTCCCACTCACCATCTGTAATAATATACAGATGTGAGAAACTGATATGGTAAATACATACCCTGGAGTTTGATTCCAACTGGGAAAACAGTTATCAATTAATATCGCACAGTGAAACTGAAACATGAAAATGTTTCGAAGGGGTTTACTGGTATTCCAAGTAACGCCTCTTCCACTATCCTGATTCACGACAGTAACCATATATTATACCTGCCCTCACCGCAATCCCTTTATTATGTCTTTGCTTATTACCTTCTGTACACCTTCTTTAGGCTAACTGGTTTTCTTCTTTCCCTTCCCTTCGGCACCAGCCTAAGGTTTGGAAGAAGACTATCCAATAAGCGTAATGGGTGTACTCTCCTAATCTTAGGAGCCATCGCAACCTGAAAGAAGGTAATCGGAAAAGACATCTGAATAATCCTATTCAATTTCTCCAGAACCAGAATCCATCCTCGAAAAAGTTCCTTCGAGTTCGTATGCAACTATACGATGGATTTATCCAATGGAAGTGGATATCCGTAGTGATACGGAGTGTTCTAGAGAAAAGCAAAGGTGATGTAGGAGTGGCGGGGTATACCTGGTTTCGTCGTGAATGATGGTGATCGCAATTTCCTTTGCCATTATTCCAATCCCTTTATATGTTTTTACTTATTACCTTCTGTATACCACAGTTAAGCTTGTTGGTTTTCTTCCTTTCCTACCGTTTGGCACCAGCCTAAGCTTTGGAGGAAGACTATCCAATAAGCTTAATAGGTGTACCCTATTCTAATCCTAGGAGCCCTTATAACCTGAGAGAAGGTAAAGAGAAAAGACAACCGAATAATCCTATTAATCTCTCCAGAACCAGAATCCATCCTCGAAAAAGTTCCTTCGAGTTCGTATATAACCATACGATGGATTTATCCAATGGAAGTGGATGTTTGTAATAATATGTGGTGTTCTGGAGAAATGCAAAGGTGATTTAGAAGTGACATTGATGTATGCGACACCGAGACATTCCCAAAAGCCAAAGTATTTTAAGAAGGTTCGGTTAACTTGGTTTCATGAGTTTTAGTCAAAGGTTGGGTCATTGTCGCAGCCACAGAGAGAGAGAGAAGAAACACTCAGCGTGCACTCTAACCTAGATCAGAATGGTCAATCACTTTATCTAATCTGGATGGCTCCCACTGTTTTCTCGAATTCTCCTCCAAACCCAAAAGGAGAATTAGTCGGAATCACCCGAGGAGTAATCCTACTCATCAGTGGGAATCGGGATCCAACTATCATCGCATGATAACTTGATGGAAGCCACTCAAGTCACCACACTCCAGAAAGTATGCGCAAGCTTGACAAGTTTCCTGTATGCTTGAAACTCCCGATGTGATTTTTACCCCTAGGACCCAAGTGACCTTGACTAAAGATCAAAATGTCAAAAGGTCCTAGTCAAGTTCTACCCGTCATTATCTTGACTGCATTAGACCCACCCGTACAAGCCTTGACTAAAGATCAAAATGATCGTACGACTGTCCTAACCAATCGCAATATCTCTGCAATAGAAAAGCACTACATAGTTACCGAACACTACGCCTCGGCTAATGCACAACATACGTAGCACGAATACTAAGCAATACTAGTCTGAAATGACGGAGGGTTACGGCTGGTTTTTGGCGAAAAACCTTTAACGTAATGAACTTGATCTCATTGAAGGAATCCAAGTGGTTTTACAAATATCTAGTGGCGAAAACTTTTGCTAAAGAGGTCACTCCCGGTGAAGGGATCTCGGCTCTTTCCCCGTCGAATGGGGTGCAGGATATCCCAAACTGAATACCATGATGCAAAGCAAAAGTAATCGACTATAGTGAAGTTATTACGTTGACGCAAACTTTTACTCAAGGGGTCACTCCCGATGAAGGGATCTCGGCCCTTGCCTCGTCGAATGAGGTGCAGGATATTCCCAATCGAATACCACGATGCAAAGCAAAAGAGAACGTTTGTAATGTCAGTTTTTTTAAAAAAATTGGTTCCAACAACATCATAAATATGTTTGTTTTATCCTTGCATTGATAAGAATCAATGCATTCCCATCAATTAATCACACCAGAAAAGAACGAAAATAAAATGTACGTATATGCCATCCGCATTCACCACCGGGTCCCGTCATCACCCGTTAGGTTACTTAACTAACGATAGAGCGGGGACTGGGCTAGCGCGGGTGCAAAACATATACAACATCTACTAGTATATATGTAAATATATATATAACAATCGTCCCAGCCATGATATAAAGTAACGTCACAGAAGAAACATCACAGAAACATCACAGAATGGTGGATAATCTGGAGCCCCGGGTTTCACTTGAGCCGCAAATGAGACCCGACGTTCCCTGTCGTGTGGATAGCCTGTGCAATGAAAACCTAGACCCCTACGAGCGTGGCAAGCTACCCGCCAAAACCAGAAGTGAAGCAGCGCCCTTCAGCAAAGTGAATAGGTCACCCGGCACTTCACGGAATTCGGTAACTTGAGCACTCTTCCTAGGTCAACCTATATCCCCTACGAGTGCGGCGAATAGCCCGCTAAGTCTAGAGTAAGGTCCCCTCCGTCTCAATGCCATGTGATGCGGACCAGTTGTCCTCTAGAACCCGGCTATTCGTGCACTCCACCACGGGGTAATCCTAGTACAGAAAATAAAATAATATACAAGGGTGACATCGACCTCATCCCGGTCGTGTCCCAAAAGAATAATATACAAACTGGCAGTGACGGCAGTCCACATGTCGGACGCTCGCCCCGCAATATCAAATGTACAAATGAAATCTAAAACCGTACTATCATTGCACCACTGGCTATCCACCACGACGATCCAACCAACATCACAGCACAACACAGAACATCAACGTGAATGTCACGTTCGCAAACTCGTCTAAAAGAACATATAGCAGTTAGACGGGTTTACCGATCAAATGACATTCACGGTCGCAGATAGAAATGTATGTACTGTTAAATGCCCACTTAAATTATTGATCGACTAAATTCCCAAAATGGCCCCAATAGCAATAACAGCACTGCACAGAAAACTGGGCCAAAACAGAATATCACAAAAATCACAATTTCATCCAACTGAGCTACAAAAAAAATTTTGTGCTCCGTTGCAACAAAATAGCCGCGGAACCGCCGCCAATAGGGGCTAAGTGCGGCGGTTCCGCGGCGCTTTAGAGGAATCAAGAGCCCAAAATTTTTGTGTACTCCTAAAAAAGCCTGCACGGATTATTAAGCCTCTGGAAAATATTTTTTGAACACTTTTGAAAATCGACAGCAACTTGAAAAATGAAATCGTGATTTCGGAAACTTTCGTCGATCGATATTTTAAGCATGTCTAAATAAGCTAGTAAGGGGTTTAAGGGTGGCTCTGATACCATGTTGGGTCCCGGCAGCGCCCCGACCATCAAAACGCGGCCAAAATGCGGAACAAAAATTTCTGAAACCGGCGCTACCGCTACTCGAATCCCGGATCGACCTTAAACCCTAAACTAGCAAACTAACTAAGAGTTAGAATTGTTATACCGAGTTGATCCGTGTCCTTCGGTCTTCATTCCAAGCTCCTAGTGATCCTTTGATGATGTTTGGTTGCCGGTCTGCCTCCATCTTTGATGATCCACCCGAGGGAAACGACGCAAGCTCTAGCCTCGTCGAACGAGGCAACCGATGCTCCAAAGTCGCTAGTGATGGAGAGTGAGGGTGTATGAAATTATCACTACAATTTTCTCTCATCTCATATGCTCCAGGAGCAACCTAAGAAGAAGATGATGGGGTGAGAAAGCTTTTGCATGAACTAAGGAAATTGGCTAAGTTATTTTTGAAGCATGAGAGAGTGGAGTATAGCAAGCATAATCTCACAAACTAAAATGAATCCCCTCCCACAAAAATGGCCGGCCCCCCTCTCTCATGCCCATCCAAAATATCTTATCCAATTAATCAAATAAATAAATCCCAACCATACTTTAAACCCATACCTAGGTCATGTTCATGCCACCTCACACCCTCCACCTCATCATTAAACAAAATGAATTTTCATAAATGAAAAATCAAATAACGAGGTGGCAAAACTTCTAGAAGCCATTCCGTATAAAATACGGAATACTTCCCGGTACATGTATCGAAATACATATACGTGTATTCGTACAAAAATACGAATAGCCAAGAGAGAAAATAAATAGAGAACAATAATACTAGAATACATATATATATATAAATACATATGTAAATTATTAAATCAAAATCTGATTTAATAAACTGGCTTAATCCTAAGCCACGAGTATTATCAACCGTCCGATTAAAGTCTTTGCCGCACATGCACATATTTAATCGGACACCTGTATGTATCAACATACCTCATGTACACCATATCGCCTGAACTATGAAAACCCTCTGTGTGGGACTCTAAAGACTCGTCAATACGCTGGCAGTGGGTTTAACCACAAGCACGTCAGCGGCACTAGCTGTACGTAACGGCTACCCAGGTATTGAGCGAAAGGGAGGCCGATGAGCAAACTCATCTTGAACCCCTACTGAGCCTGACAGTGACAATATCCGTACAGTCCAGTCTGTTCGTCTAAGAGTATCGCATATCGAGTCTAAGGGGGTGGATAAAGTCAGACCCCTAACAACGCGATATTTAGTGTCGGTATGAAACCCCATCACCACCTGAGAAACTATCGATCCTGGATCGGTAGTTCTCGTCTACCGTGGCCATGGATTTAGGGTGATGGTCATACGTACACAACGCGACATCAACCCCCAATACCGAGAGAGACGAATCCCCGACGATCCGATCACTGCCTCCATATGGCTCGGGACTGTACCCAACTAAAACTTGTTTGCATGACTCCTTTGAGCCATGGTAGGGTAGTAATCAAAGCACAGTGGGAACTCATATGAGACAAATGACGATCTCAGGTCGACAGACAAACCTGTACACATGCCACCTGGGAACTGCTATCTGACAATAGGTATAATACCAACTAGCAGGTTCCCGGCGAGTCCGTCCAGTGTACTTATAACCCAATGAACACCTGCATACTATCTTAGGTGAACAAAGTAACACCAATGGCTTGTGAGACCTGGCCACCGCCCCTCGTCGGGCTCTCGATCAGTATACACTAGTCTACACTGGAGTATCGATGCCCGATCTCGATACTCCTATGACTAGGGACATTTAAGGATGTGCTTATAAACCCTAGCTCCCACATATATGATCGCCATCATAATGCTGGCAGTCAAGCAAGAATCCTATGGGCTCTATCAACATATACATGATGATAAAGACAAACCAGATAGCATACTATCATCTTGAGTAAGACTGTTTCATCGGTATAGGTCATGCCTCAATCATCACAATCACAAGTCCGCGACTATGATAATTGCCTTGAGGGCACTATAGCTAACAAATAGTAAATACGTTGTGGGCTTGCCACGTCTCCGTTTACGTCTACTGGAATTGGGGCATGGCAGGTTTTGTTGGTTGCCCAAGCAGGTCAGTTCTGCATGAAGTCTTAAGCCATATATCATAAGAATTATAAAAATCAGCAACTATACATTTCTTGCATTTCAAATTCCTTGACTCTATCCTAACCTATCTTTTCTATCAAGGTAATGGATTCTCCAAAAAACACCAGCACCAACGTCAATGGTAATACACCACCGCCTACCCTACCACCTCGCACTATCGTTGCGGCACCAATCAACGAATAGACGGTACTTCTAGAAGCCATCAAGAGCCTTCTAAAGGGTCAGCAGCAGCATGCTGCTATCCTTATGAACCGCCCTGACGCTGAAGCACCTGGAGTAATGCAATTTCGGGCGTTGCGTCCAAAGAACTTCTCAGGGAAAGAGAGTTCTCTTGAGGCTGAAGAGTGGGCCCAAAGTATCGAGTACGACCTTGCAGCAACATAGATACCAGACATAGCTTGGGTTCGTATGGCAAAATATCAGCTCACGGAAAATGCAAGAGTCTGGTGGAAGGCCAAGGAAAGCCGTCTTGCACAACCAATAGAGTGGAAGACGTTCCGCGACCTATTCGATGAGAATTTTTTCCTCGAGACCGCCTGTTTCGATATGGAACAATAGTTCATCCACGCACAACAAGGTTCTATGTGGGTAAAATCAGTGGATGAATATGATACCGAATTCATCATGCTTAGCAGGTAAAGAATTCATCTCAAATTCTGTTCTGTAAAACACATCACTATCCTGACATCATTATTATATCAGGTTCATGACACATCTAATCCCTACCGATGAGATTCAGGCGAGACGATTCCAACAAGACTTAGACCCGGAGATTCAAGCGGCTTTAGCAATAGGCGACTATCCGACTCATGAACTCGCTCTGAAGGCTGTGCGCCGTTATGAAACTGTGGTCAAGAAGAAAGGTAAGCCGCAATGTAAAATTTCAGAAAAAATAAAATATTATTTTTGGGAATTTATATATTTAAATAATAAATATTATGAATATTTTAATAATACGGTATAATTATATACCGATAAATTGGGAAATTTTTGGGAATTATGTTAATTATTGAATTTGAAAGAGATTATAAGATTTTAGCATTCATAGATTGTTATATAATTAATTATATTCCATTTCAGTGCTAAACTCGATTTATTTTCGCTAATCTTGCATTAAGCGTGATTATGCATATGACATGCACCATGTCACATTTTTAACACTTGTTACATTTTATTCTCTATGAATTCTTTTGTGCATGGTTTCTTTTTTTTGAAATGAAAAGAAAAGATAAGAAAAGATAAGAAAAGAAAAAGAAAAGAATAAAAAAATGAGGATAGGCAAGAGAGAGAAGAGAGAGAGAGGTGAGGGGTATCATTTGACCATGGCTCTTGCTCATTTGTCTTCATCATCTTCCTTATTCCCTCTCCTCTCCCCTCACCATGGCTGCCCTCTTCCCTCCACCTCCTCAAAATCCTCACAACAACACTAAAAACACATCAAAACACCAGGATTTCTTCATTAATAATGTGCACAAGCTCACTACAAACATGGAGAACCAAGAAAAATAGGATTTTGATGCTCTAGGAGATTCATGAGTGCCAAATGAGATAATTCCTTAACCATTAGTGTAGTATTTGGTTTATTTTAGCATCTATTTAAGTTTAGAACCGATGTAGTGTAGATTAGTGAACTTGGAAAATTCCAAGATGAGGTTAGGAATTCATTTGAGTTGTGATAGTGTAATTGAGGTTTAGTAGAGGCCACAAACCCCTGTAGTGTTTGATTAAAGACCAAAACCTGAGACTAAAACCCCAATTCACAAACTTAGAAATCCCCGATATCGTATTTTTGTGGAATTAGCGATGGTATTATAGGATCTGCTGTGACCCGGGAACCCTAAAAATTTTATAACAATTACTAAGAGATGTGCAGGTAAAGTGGAGCATACCCTAAAGACCCGAGACCCTGACCATAACCCCTGGTCGCAAATTTAACCCTTCTGGCCGTAAATTACAGCCAGAACTTGGACTCTGGGATTGGTGTTTGGTTCATGGCTCCAGTTTCAGTAAATTAGACCCTCCTCATATGCAAAATTGGCTAATTTCACTTAGGATAAAATCTGGAGGTGTTTTCTTGAGTTGCTGCATTGTGTTGCGACTTCGTTTTAACTTGAGTTTTAGTATTTGGGTTTTAACTCGATGGTTTGACGTTTGTACATCGACATCGAGGATTTGTTTCGCTTTTCTTGCATGCGTAGTCCGTAAGTTTTAACCTATAGGAATTTAGCGTGTCGTTTTGGTTTTGAATGGGATTTTAATGCGACACGATATGTTATGACATGTAGGTACCCCCGTGTGAACTTCGGGATGACAAGTAAGGGCATGGCGACATCGACTTCGGCAAGCAAAGATCATGTGAGTAGATATATATCTACGGGGGAAGTCGGGTGGATGGTGTATAGCACCCCCGCAGTTTCGTAGTGTAGCACGCGAATGCGTTATGATATTTATATATATTTACGTATGTGGAAGTCGGGTGGATGGCGTATAGTACCCCCGCAGTTTCTTAGTGTAGCACGCTAATGCATTATGATATTTATATATATTTACGTATGTGTTTTATGAGATGTGCATACTTAGCAAGAAATGCTTAGGTGACTTTGGGTTAGTTTAGCGTAGTTGTAGGAAAGTGCTTATAGTGTAGTTTCTTAGTCGCGAAACCCTAGAGTAAAGTTTTGCACACACGCACACACATACGCATACACTTGTTTTACTTGTGCGTATATGCGGATATATATATATATATATATATATATATATATATATATATACATACATATATGTTTATGAGTATGTATGTATATATATATATATACATATACATAGATGTTGAGGATAGTATATGGTATTTGGAGATGAGTCGATGTAATTGGGCATGATGCCACGAGAACGGTGATATGACTTGGTTCGTATAATGAAATACGACATGATACCATAGCGGATCTTTAGGCGATGTGTTTTCATACACATACACACACACATATATATACATGTTGATGGTATCGGAATGTATTAGACTTTAGATCAGTACCCTAATTCAGGATATGATGATAAGGATACCAGATGAAAAAATGAGATAAAGGTGATATTTGACCCGTGCCCAGATTTGGGATGCCGTACGATGGATTTGTCGTACGAGATATAATTATGATGATAGATCCACACTCTTGACTCGAGAATGTTATATTAGATATTGTATCGTACGCGATACTATTGAGGCGGGATCACCGACTATTAGATATGGATATCGACTCAGACTTAGGAGGTTTTCCTTACCCTTTCGATTAGTCTGTTAGTTTAGTCCTGTAGTTGCTTAGTAGATGTTAGACTGGGCTCGAGTCATACCTATTTCCAAAACTAACGAATCGTGAGTATTTTAAAGACAGGCCAATGGATACTGTGGATATTTTAAAGGACATACATTTTCTTAAAAACACTGTAGCCCTATTTTCTAAACACTGTAGCCCTATTTTCAAATGTCAAAACTGTATGACTCATATTTATAAATGTATATTCTTATATGTTGCGTTATTATTCATGTTTTGTATATCCTTGTTGTTCGCATCGTATTGCATGCTTACTTGTGTTTTCATTAGTTATTATAAAATCATGCTGTCAGGACACCAGCACCATTACCGATGATGCGTATGCTCCACGTACACTTGCTTGCCGGCTCACACACATCATCATCAGTAATTGCTATGTCACGTACACTTTAGAGAATATTTTTCATTGACATAGCCTGTTAGCTGATAGTTGTAGGGTGTTTTTCGTCACCCCATTGAGATGGGAATACACACGCGCTTGTCAGACGCATTACAGATTCCCCCTGCCTAAGGTAGGCCGGGGTTTAATGATTGTGGGGATCCGAATCTCCGGCAGCCATGGACTAAGCTGCCGTTAATTACCCCTCGCCTTTGAAGCGAGGGAACCTCCGATTAACGGGTTAAACTGGTCATGCGAACTCAATGTGCAGTGTACGTGTGTTTTGTTTTGGAAGGGGCTTGGATATATCGGGAGCCACGCAGAGTTTTTACGGGGGTCCCGCTATCCGGATAGCGGGCTGGGGGTCAAGGAGGCAAGCAGCCCCCTTGCGGGGTGCGGGGCAGCGCCCCGTTAGAAATTTTTTTCTAACAGGGATAGTGTCGTAGAGTATGTGTGTGTGTATATTTATATATACATATATATAAAAAAAAGAAAGGGAAAGGGCATCCAAAGGATGCGTGGGGTCAGCGTCTTGAGCACTATTCGCTTAGGTGTTGTGCGCTTAGGCGCTAGCGCGCCACGTGTCGGCATGTGGGCGCTTTGCGCTCGAGCGCTGGGCGCGCCACGTGTCGGCACGTGGGCGTTTTGTGCTTGAGCGCAGGGCGCTGGAGCGCAAGCGCGCCACGTGTCGGCATGTGGGCGCTGTTCATACCATAATATTGCATTTTCTATTCCCCATTCTTATGCATTTTACAATGAAAACCGGTGCTTTTGACGCATGTCTGCTACATGTTACAGGTTACAGGTTCTTGGATAGAAAACAGTGAAAACGATGAAAAGACGATGCAAAAGTGGACTTTAACCAATAAACAGAAGACTCTTGATCAAGCCTACATAAGGAACAATTCACAAAGCAAGATTCAAGACATCGACTCAAAGCGAACGGGTAGAAGTCCACTACAATGTTCACTGGAAAATCTGGAAGAGAACCAGAAGCCCAATTGATAAAAGGAACAAAGAACCAGAAAGCCCAGAAGAACATAAAGTGGCCCAGGAAAAATTATCAACTGAGCACACTAATGGGCCGTGGAACCGCGGCCCAATCCCTACCCAGGACGTGGTTCCGCGGCTAGAAGAAGCCCATATGCAAAATATTTTTTACCAAAATGCAGTGGCTGCGTTGACTGGTCTTTATAGGGCTATTTTTGTAATTGTAGACATGCGGGTCAAATGTAACCCTAGGATTTCCTATTCTCTATAAATAGGAACTCTAATCATTGTAATTTCTCATGCCTCCCTTCATTAATAAATTTTAGAGTTCTTTATGGAGAGCATCGGTGTTTCTTTTCAATTCATGAATTCAGATCTGACAACCCTGCGTTGATGATTGGAGAGATGCATCTGTAAGTAGATTTAATTCCTTGCTCTAGTTTAGATTTCAATTCTTGCCCTAGGTAATTTTTATTCTCTGCCCTAGATAAATGTTCTTCAATTCCCTAATGAGTGAGTAGTTTCCTCGCTTGTTAGGGTTAGGAATGGGGAAGGATTTGAGAGACGAAGATCTCTCATCTCTTTTCTTTGCCAATCTTTTATGAAAATTAGAACTCCATGCATACCTTCTTATTCCGCTCCCTACGGCACTCTACCCTCGAGGTAACGGTGATTCCGTAGTCTAAAAGCCCGGATTTTAAGGTTTTCCATGGAGGTTAGGGTAAAGATTAAGAAAGGAAGGACAAGAATCTAGAGGAAGAATCAATCTTCCCAATCATCCTAATCCCCTTTGTTAAGATTCACCATAACACTAATATGATATCTTTAATTAAAGGCAATGGAAAGAGATGTAGATCTTTGTTTACCAAATTTTCCCTAAACCTAATCCTAGCAAGTTTCTAATCCTAGTATCATACAACTTCAATTTTTAGATTTAATAATGAATCCGAACACCCTTCGGAATTAACTCGTTAGCGCGATTAGGAAATTCACAACATCCCTGTGGACCGACCCGTACTCACCGGCTAGCTGCAAAGCGACGCCGTTCTTGATTGCGGTTACAAATATTTTTGATCTATCTTTTAGAAAGTGCAAGCACGCTAAATCACAACCAATCAAATGGCGCCGTTGCCGGGGATGGCGTAGAATTTTCTTTTCGCAATTTCGGGTTAATCATAAAATTTAAAAAATTCATAAAAATCTAAAAAATCCAAAAAAAAAATATAAAAAATATATAATCTGTTATTTTTGGAAGGGATACTTTGTGGTTGAATTTTTGCAGGATTTACAAAGACGATCTGGAAATTTCCAAAAGGCGAAACAGAAATCAGGAGATCAGAACAGAGAAGGATTTTCAAAACAGAACAGTGGAATTTTTCCCGCACCCTGAAGCCTCCACCCCGCCGCGATTCCGCCGTGCATACCCATCTTTGACCGCGGAAACGCGGCCATCTAGTCAAATCAGAGAGTCAGAAATTTTTTTGGGACTCGCGCCGACTACCCCACCGCGGAACCGCGGTGGGAACCAGGATTTGCCGCGGAAGGGCGGCTCCACGGTGACATCATCTTGTGGAATTTCCTCTGTAAGTTTCCTGTCTCTCTCCTCTGTAATTTTTGAAATATATTTTCTGGAAATTCCTACAAGATTCTGTGAGCTATAAAATATATTGCCTTCCATATAACGATCTTGTGCAGGATTTTTGGGCCCCGCTCAAAATTGAAATTGATTGCAAGTAATCTTTTTTGTTGTATATCTTTTCTATAAAATCTTTTTGCAACAATTTTTTTCCAAATAAAGATTCTTGTGATATGCTTCAAATAATAACCAATTGCAAGTAATATTTTGCTGTTGCATATCTTTTCTATAAAATATTTTGCTGTTGCATATCTGTTCTCTAAAAATCTTTTTGCAACAAAATTTTTCCAAATAAAGAGAAAGAAAAAAAATCAATGAAAAATGAAAATAAAAAGGACAAATATTTTATAGAACTTGCAAAATTTTTTATCCCCAAATAAATCCTTGCACCACCAACCATCCTTCTTGTCACCTTTCTTCTTCTAACATGGGTACCCCACATAATAAATCACTTGCCGAACTTTGGTACCCCGAACCTAATTTTGCGTCGTTCGGCAATTTGTTCTGTCAATTTAAAGACGATCCTTCCTTGCCTAAAATATCGTTGAAAGATCAAATAGAGGCGTCTAGGAGAAACAATTCGACTTTTCAACCCACTTTGTGTCAACCAAGTCAACCTTTACAACCTCCATATGTTGATACCACTTTTTCAAGTCCTTCTGTCACTCCTAAGCCGATGTCCATTGCTGAGCATATTGCTCAATCTCGCCGCCGATCTTTCACCCCTCTCCACTCATCTAGTTCTATGGATCCGCATGATTATTCACCTTTTTATCCACATGTTGACCCTACCCCAGTCCAATCACCCACTTCCTACTAGTCCTACCCGACCTTTCCACCTTCACTAGACACTGCTTCTACACAGCCTTTTGGGAGTTTCACATATCCAAACAATTTCGAATCTTTTGCCGAAACCCCTTTACCACCAAAGTCTAGTTTGGAAGAGACGTTGGAGGCGTATATCGCAGCAACAAACAAAATGGTTAGGAATGTGGAAGCGTCCGTGGCCACCCTTATGCGACCTAGTGAACCGGTAGCTAGTTTCCAACTAGCTCCAAATTTTCCAATGTATGAGGAGGTGGTTGGACTGAGTGAGAATGAGAGAGGATTTCCAAATCAAACCTACCCTTACCCAATTGAAGCCCACAACTCCAGTTTTCCATCGAATGACCTAAATGATTCACAAGTTCAAAATAAAAGCGAGTTGTGTGATTTTGTAGTGTTTGATTTGCCAGATTGTGAAGAACCCCTTTCGAGTGAAACCAGACTTAATCCTTTCGATCTTTACACCTCCACTCTAGAACCTAAATCGATAAATATCCATGCTTTTGATGAGGTGTCAGAAAAAATTGATTTTCACTTGATTGAGGATATAGACGCCGGGAATATTTCGGATGATGAACCCGTCGATTTAATTGAAATTTTATGTCCAATTCATCATCTAGAGTCATTAAATGTTTTTCCCGAACTTCATATGCGTCTTGATTTTGATGATATTGGCATGGATAAGCAAATTTTTAAGGAAAATATTGAGGAGAATTATGAGGATAGTACTGAGGTTAATATTGAGGTTGAACCATTTTCGTTTGATGTGTCGAATTTTCCAATACACCCTCCTAAATCCTTAACTGATACCCTTCCTCACTCACTTCCTTCCGTCCTTCCTATCGTTTCGACTGTGCAAGAGACCGTTACGCTTTCATCTCCAATACCTAGTTCGACGTACCCATGTTTGCTCACGACTCTTGAGGGATTTAATCTCATTTTTTCGCGGGTTGATAGATTAGCACAATCGCTTTTTACACATCGGTCATTACAAATTGTGCTAATCTATACGCTCCATCCAAACCCTCAAATTCGTATTCCCACTTTCTTTGGTTCTTCTAATCTTCCTTTAATGATATCGAGTGTTGATGAATCACAATCCGACATTTTGAGTTCGATAATTTTCAATTGGACCTTCGAGGAAAGTTTCGAAGATATTTTCGCCGACGAACTCGCATTCTTAAATGATATGGATTTTGTGATTAATCAACCTCCACTCGAAGAAGTAGAACCCCTACCATTTCTTCTTCCCCTCCGCCATTCTCCTCCACCGAGACCATATTATCCCTTTCTCTCCACACGGTCTCGTGTGCTTCTCATTTCTTTTCTTTCCACTCCATTCTTTCACCAACTCTACCATTACCACGATAGAATTTTTGAATGGTTGGTGCTAACCTTTGGCTTGTGTAAGGCCAAGCTTAAGTTTGGGGGGAACCTTTGTATATATGTATATATTTTTTTTTTCTTTTTCTATAAAAAAAAAAAATTCAAAACATTAAAAATATAAAAATAATTATAAATAAATAAACAGGGGAGTGCCGGTATTTTGACCCTCTTGGTTTAGCATGACAGTGAGGACACTGTCAAGTTCAAGTTTGGGGGTATGCTCGGTACGTCTTCTTCCCTCGCATTCATTTGTACATATTTTTGCATTTGCATGCTTATTTGAAAACCCATAAAAATTTGAAAAATTTCAAAAATTATAAAAATTAATGTATTTAATTTTGGCTAATTGACTTGAGTTTGACAAATAGGTTAACTGGCTAGGAACAACTAGATCTTAGACTTAGTGAATTAAAAACCCTAAAAATAAGCTTCTTTAGAGTTTAACAGTAGAAAGTATATGCCTTGTAGTTTACTTAGAAATAGGCAAATTTTGGGTTCACTTCTTGGGCTAAGTCAAAATGAGGGAAGAGTATTGATGTTCTTATTAGAGTATAAGTTTGAAAAATAGTTCCTAGCTTAAGTCTAGATTCTGAAAACGTATACCCTACAATTTGCACAATTACGCACCTTGAAACTTGGAATAGTAGAGGAGACCTTGAAATGCTCTTGTCTAAAGTCCTTAGTACGATGAAAATAAAAAAAAATGTGAATGAAGAATAAAAAAATGGACACTGGTTTTTGTGATTACTTAATGCTGCAAAAATAGAAAAATATTTAGCGAGGGTGCTTCATCACCTAGTGCCTTAGACCAACTGGTTTGGGAGTCACTGCTAAAGCCTTGGGTGTTGCAAAACTAGGAAGTACGCTTTAAAGTGCTAACGCATCTAGTAATCGGTTGTTGGTACCTCAAGAAGTATTAACGGTCGCATGAAGGATGTGTAAGCAAAATTCAATTAAAAATTCACCTACTATAAGTACTTTGGACAATGGACAAGAGTATGATTGCTTGATTTGAATTTCCAAGTGTAGAGGTGATACTTACACACACGTGGGGATATGTGATTGGAGTTTAGATAAGAGAAAGGAATGAAGAATAGAACTTGTATCTTTAATAGAGTTGATAGAAATTCCTAAGTGGAAATGGAACCCTAGAAGGAAAACTTAGGAAATGCCGAAAGCTAAGTAGATCTGCATGATATATATAATCTTAAGTTAAATGATGAGGAAGTGTGAAGAATATGGGTGGATAATTTACAAGTAAAAGATAATAGAATTCTTAGTTAGAAAACCTAATTGGAGAACAAAAGTTAATGGGCCGAATTGATAGGATTTTGTGGGTAGTATCCGCTGAAAACCATCAGGAGACAACACTCCTCCTACTAGGGACACCTAGAGGTTTAACGGCTTGTTGCACGAGCTCAGTGCAATCGCGTTTCCCTGCGAAAGTGCGGCTGGGTTAGATTTTTATCGAGAATAAAAAAATAAGTTTGCTCGAGGACGAGCAAAAGATAAGTTTGGGGGTATTTGTTCATACCATAATATTGCATTTTCTATTCCCCATTCTTATGCATTTTACAATGAAAACCGGTGCTTTTGACGCATGTCTGCTACATGTTACAGGTTACAGGTTCTTGGACAGAAAACAGTGAAAACGATGAAAAGACGATGCAAAAGTGGACTTTAACCAATAAACAGAAGACTCTTGATCAAGCCTACATAAGGAACAATTCACAAAGCAAGATTCAAGACATCGACTCAAAGCGAACGGGTAGAAGTCCACTACAATGTTCACTGGAAAATCTGGAAGAGAACCAGAAGCCCAATTGATAAAAGGAACAAAGAACCAGAAAGCCCAGAAGAACATAAAGTGGCCCAGGAAAAATTATCAACTGAGCACACTAATGGGCCGCGGAACCGCGGCCCAATCCCTACCCAGGCCGCGGTTCCGCGGCTAGAAGAAGCCCATATGCAAAATATTTTTTACCAAAATACAGTGGCTGCGTTGACTGGTCTTTATAGGGCTATTTTTGTAATTGTAGACATGCGGGGTCAAATGTAACCCTAGGGTTTCCTATTCTCTATAAATAGGAACTCTAATCATTGTAATTTCTCATGCCTCCCTTCATTAATAAATTTTAGAGTTCTTTATGGAGAGCATCGGTGTTTCTTTTCAATTCATGAATTCAGATCTGACAACCCTGCGTTGATGATTGGAGAGATGCATCTGTAAGTAGATTTAATTCCTTGCTCTAGTTTAGATTTCAATTCTTGCCCTAGGTAATTTTTATTCTCTTCCCTAGATAAATGTTCTTCAATTCCCTAATGAGTGAGTAGTTTCCTCGCTTGTTAGGGTTAGGAATGGGGAAGGATTTGAGAGACGAAGATCTCTCATCTCTTTTCTTTGCCAATCTTTTATGAAAATTAGAACTCCATGCATACCTTCTTATTCCGCTCCCTACGGCACTCTACCCTCGAGATAACGGTGATTCCGTAGTCTAAAAGCCCGGATTTTAAGGTTTTCCATGGAGGTTAGGGTAAAGATTAAGAAAGGAAGGACAAGGATCTAGAGAAAGAATCAATCTTCCCAATCATCCTAATCCCCTTTGTTAAGATTCACCATAACACTAATATGATATCTTTAATTAAAGGCAATGGAAAGAGATGTAGATCTTTGTTTACCAAATTTTCCCTAAACCTAATCCTAGCAAGTTTCTAATCCTAGTATCATACAACTTCAATTTTTAGATTTAATAATGAATCCGAACACCCTTCGGAATTAACTCGTTAGCGCGATTAGGAAATTCACAACATCCCTGTGGACCGACCCGTACTCACCGGCTAGCTGCAAAGCGACGCCGTTCTTGATTGCGGTTACAAATATTTTTGATCTATCTTTTAGAAAGTGCAAGCACATTAAATCACAACCAATCAGGCGCTTTGTGCTTGCGCTGGGCGCTTGAGTGCAAACGCGCCACGTGTCGGCACGTGGGCGTTTTGCGCTTGAGCGCAGGGTGCTGGAGCATGAGTGCGCCACGTGTCGGCACGTGAGCGCTTTGCGCTTGCACTGGGCGCTTGAGCGCAAACGCGCCACGTGTCGGTACGTGGGCGCTTGAGCGCAAACGCGCCACGTGTCGGTACGTGGGCGCTTTGCGCTTGAGCGCTGGAGCGCAAGCGCGCCACGTGGACGCTTTGCGCTTGAGCGCAGGGCGCTCGAGTGCCAGCACGCCACGTGTCGGCACGTGGGCGATCTGCGCTCGAGCGCTAGCGCGCCATGTGTCGGCACGTAGGCGCTTGGCGCTTGACCGCTTGGGCGCCGGCAAGAAAAAAGGGGCTTTTAGTCCCAAACCAGAAGCTATGCTTCAGAAAGAATATATATATATATATATATATATATATATATATATATATATATATATATATATATGGAGTTAAACTCCTAGGATGTTTTGAAGCCGATGAAGGGCTTCTCCCCTTAAGCTCTAGTTCTTCCCCAAAGTGGGGTTTCTGGAGATGGGTCTCCTTCTTCCTTTGTTGGCCGGATCTTGAGGATCAAGAAGTAGGAGATTTTAAAAATCTCTCATTTTTGAGATCTGATGGGAGATCTGAGTTCCCCCTTATGGGTTTTGTGGTGGAAAACTAGTTAGTTTTTGAAAAGGAAGAGTAAAACTCTTGATTTAATTCAAAAGGAAGAAGAAGGTTTGAAATCTTCAGAAAAGAGGAAGATGTACAATCCCTAGGTTTTTGAGAGAATGAAAAGTCTTTTTTAATTCATCTTCATGTTGCCTTATATAGGCTTACATATTTACATATAGCCCGTTAGGCTTTACAAAAATGACATTTTGCCCATCCCATGGCTCATGTGCTATTTCATTTTTTGCACATAAGCCATGGGCTTACAAAATATTGGCTTTATGCCCATTTTGCATACATTCACGTATAAACAATTACATAAAAATTATTTATTACATGATTTTGCTGTTGGCATGGGGAGGCTGGCCGCGGGCTCGACTTGGGCATGGGCCCGCTTGACCTGGGCTTGGGGGTTGACCTTGACTTTGACTCGGTCAACCGGGTTGTAAATTTTTACCCCAACAAATTGCCCCCATCAATATATGCACACCGCACATTTGAGTTGTGTGCATGAAATTGATGGATCTTGAAGTTGGACTTCGAGGTGGAACATCATTCCGGGGATGGAGCAGCATCCAGGGGAGCATGATTCCTGGGGATCGGAGCATCATTCCGATTTGCGGAGCATAATTCCAATGTCGGAACATCATCCCGATTTGCGGAGCATAATTCTAAGGATCAGAGCATCATTCCGAAGGGCGGAGCATGATTCCAAGGATCGGAGCATCATTCCGAAGAGCGGAGCATCAATCCAGGGATCGGAGCATCATTCCAATGAGCAGAGCATAATTCCAAGGATCGGAGCATCATTCCGAAGCGCGGAGCATAATTCCAGGGTTGGAGCATCATTCCGATTTGCGGAGCATGATTCCAGGGGATCGGAGCATCATTCCGATGAGCAGAGCATGATTCCAGGGGATCGGAGCATTATTCCGAAGAGCGGAGCATGATTCCAGGGATTTGAGCCTCATTCCGAAGAGTCGAAGCATAATTCCGATGAGCGGAGCTTGATTCCAGGGATCGGAGCATCATTCCGAAGAGTCGAACCATGATTCCAGGGGATCGGAGCATTATTCCGAAGAGCGGCATACATTCTGACCGAAGCATAATTTCGATGCAGAGGTTGATTCCCAGGCGAAGTATAATTCCGACGGGGAAGGCAGGTACTCCGGGGCGAAGCATGATTTCGACACGGGGTACATATTCTGAGACGGAGCATGATTCCGGCGCAGAGCTTGTTGGCACGACTTGATTCCGAGACGAAGCATAATTCCGGCAGGGAAGGCAGATACACCGAGGCGAAGCATGATTTCGACACGGGGTGCACATTCTGAGATGAAGCATGATTCCGATGCAGAGCTGGTTGGTTAATTTGATTCCGAGGCGGAGCATAATTCCGGCAGGGAAGGTAGATATCCCGAGGCGAAGCATGATTTCGACATGGGGTAAATTCTGGGACGGAGCATGATTCCGCCGCAGAGGTTGTTGGTTTGATTTGATTGGGTTGACATCAGCATCGCTATACTGGAATATGGTACTAGAAGCGAATCATCATTTGTCATGAGTGGATTTGCGGATTCGGCTTTGGTTCGGCATCTGCATTGCTGCACTGGAATAATGCCAGGAGCAACTCATCATTTGCCCCGGGAGGATTTGGGAATTGGTTTTTTCTTGGCATCAGTATCGCTACACTAGAATATGGTACCAGGAGCGAATCATCATTTGCGCTTGTTTATCAGGAAGTGATGGCTTAGGAGATAGCTTTTAGGTCCCTATCACCTAAGACTTTTCAATTTTGTGAGCCGTAAGGGTCTCACAAAGCATTTTCTCTCTACGGGTTGTAAGGATCCCGTAAGTGTATTTTCTCCTTGGGAGTCGTGGGGACTTCCAAGTATGTTGCTCCTTTGTGAGTCGTAAGGATCTCATGCGGGAGTTTTCTCCTCACAAAGTCGAGAGGACCTTGTGAGTGCATTTCATCTCTTTATCACGAGTTTGCGTCCTTTCGGGTTTTCACAAACTTGCCGGCAGTCCTGCTGTTTTTACTCACGGTGCCCTTTCGGGTTTTCATCCGTGCTCATTTTGCTTGTGGACATACCATTCTTTTTATTTTTTTATTTATTTTTTATTTTTTTATATTTTTGGTGGGACTTTGAATGTGGTCTCACTGGTAGGACTTGAGAGAGATTGGGATTGTTTCATGCCCGTGGATTGTATACGGTTTTGCAGGATGTATGATCCAGACCGTAGGGCCGGAAAAATTTCAGGACTTTGTTGGCGTCTGCATCGCTGCACTGGAATATGGTACCAGGAGCAACTCATCATTCGCCGTTGGGGTATGGGATTTGGAATTTGGTTGGCGTCTGCATCGCTGCACTGGAATATGGTACCAGGAGCGACTCATCATTCGCCATGAAAGGATTGGGGAGCGATGGCTTAGGAGACAGGTTTAGATCCCTATCGCCTAAGGCTTTTCAATTTTATGGGCCGTGAAGGTCCCATAAAAGCATTTTCTCCCTGCGAGTCGTAAGGATCCCGCAGGTGTATTTTCTCCTTAGGAGTCGTGAGGACTCCTAAGTGTGTTTTTCCTTTGTGAGTCGTAATGATCCCATGAAGGTTTGTTCTCCTCATGTATCGTGAGGATACATGAGTGGGTCTTCCCAATGAAGCATAATTCCAAGGGCGGAGACCGGCCTCTTAACTGGTGATTAGGGGGGCATGAGGGTGATGAGAATTATTTGAGCCCGTGGATTGTATACGGTAGTCAATTTGGGGACTAACCGTAGGGCCGGGAGAGTTTTGGAAATTTGAATTTTTGTTGGCGTCTACATCGCTGCACTGGAATATGGTACCAGGAGCGACTCATCATTCGCCTCTATTTTGTTTGTTTTTTTTGTTTTTGTTTTACCGCGATTGCTCTATCATTTCAGCTTTTCTCATCGCGAAGGTCGCGATTGCCCTATCATTTCGGCTTTTATTCGCGGTTGCCCCATCATTTCGGCTTTATTTTCATCTTTATTTTTACTCGCTGATTTTTATTGTGAGTTGCCCCATCATTTCGACTTTTATTTTTCTTTTATTTACACATTTTTTGTTTATTTACATATATATATATATATATTTTACAATTCCAGTTTAACGACTTAGAGGTCGACTGTTCCCAGTTTAATGACATGGTGGTCGATTGTTTTCAGAGAAAGGCAGATGTCTGAGAGAATCAGTTTCACGAAGAAATTCGATCTCCGTTTGTATGAAATTGGCGGTTGCAGCTTGACTATTTACTAGTACGCCTTTAGACAGTCCTATCTCTCCTGCCTTGTATTGCTTTTCGACCCAATCTTTGAAGACGAAGCAGTCCTCGATGGCATAACCTATCACTCTGTGATAGGGGCAGTATTTGGGGTCGTCGGTCATATTCGCTTCCTGCGGTCTTTTTGACTCTGGCAGTTGTAACCCGTTCTTCAGGGCGTCTTTGAATATTTTACGGATTTTGTCCCTTCTGAAGGAATAGACCTTATCCAGCTTCTCTTTCAGTGGAGATTCTCCTCCCACCCCGAACACTGGCCTCCGAGGCTGGTTGGCATTAGGCCCGCTCAACCCTTTCTTATTTCGGTTGGCCGAGGCATTGAAAGATTCAGAATCATCGGAGTTTCTGCCTTCGCGATTATCATCCTTTCGGTTTCTCCCGGACCTATTGTTATTTTGGGAATCCGAGGAGGACTCCTGCTTTGAGCGCTCCAGCATCTGAACTTTCCTAGTCAGCTCTTGGAATGTTTTGAGACCCGCGGTGCATAGAAACGGGGCCATCCAATTGTTGAGATTTCCGACGAGGAGACTGACAGATTGGTCCTGCTCTATCGGCGGTTCATATTTGACGGAGAGATTGCTCCATCGGGTTATAAAATCCGTGCTGCTTTCGTTGTTCTTGGGCTTGGTCCTTACGAGCTCGGCAATGGAGATCTTATCGCTGACGCTCATGAACCTTTGTCGAAACAAAGATTCCATTTGGACGTAAGTAGCAACGGAGCCATCCGGTATGCTTGCGTACTAGTCGAAAGCAACATCGGTCAAGCTATTAACGAACTGGCGGAGGAGAAGCGCATCGTTGCTCCCAGTATTCCCGCATGAGGCTTTGAAGTGGGCGATGTGCTGATTCGCATTTCCCGTCCCATCAAATCTTCCGAATTTAGGGATGACATAGCCGCTAGGAAATTCTACCAGATCATACTGAGCAGGATATGGTCTCCCATTACTGCTGATATCTTTTTGCGCTTCGGCTTCGCCTACCAAGGTTTTGACTTTGTTGGCAACCAAATCCATGATTTGATCTTGAGTTAGCGGGCTATTGTCATCGGTAGCCAAGACATTTGCCGAGATAGGTTGCGACTGATTTTCATGCGGTCCGCCCACTTTTGGATTTGAGGGAACGGGCGTCGGCTGTCTCGGGACATCGTTTCCCGGTTCATGAGAGCCCTGCGCCTGATTGGGCGGCTGAGAGGCAAGTTGGGTCGTGAGCTATAAGACGACGTTTGTCAAGTCTTCGATCTTTGAGTAGAGCTTGGACATCTCTTTGTCTTTGCTTCTGAGCTGCTTTCGGAGCTCTTGGAGAAGTTGCTGCTCTGCGGTCTTAGGACGGAAAGTTAGCTCATCTTCGCTTTCCGAGCCTGACTCCTCATGAATTGAGGGCTCTCTCTGCCTATCAGCCTCATCGAGAGGGTTTTCATCACCCAGCGGGGGCGGCTGTTCTTGGGAAGCGGCAACCACATTCAAGCCAGATTGGATTTGAGATGTGGTGGCCCCGTCCTTGCTCTTGCTGCGCGTGCCCACCATGTAGACAGTGTGGACCACATACCCAGCCATTTCCCCATCTTCGACGGGGTAACCCTGTTCTTCGGACCTCATGAGGTTCAGCCAAGCAGGAGCCCTAGCCCTTTTGTTGGCTCCATATCTGAGACTTTTCTTCCTTAGGTTCTCGATTTTGAAGGCTTGGCGGGCACCCGTTATCCGGGAAGCCATTGTGAGTCGATTAACGGGGAGCTTAGAGAAGACACCCGATCGAGCGATTGTCAGGGGCACCGCCGAGGCTTGCTCGAGAGGCCCTGTTGCTTTGTTGGTGTTGATGGCCTTGCCCCCAGCTAGAGCGATGGAGGGTCGTTTGGAAACGGATTTGTGCTTGGGCAGAGGTGCCCTCGCAACGATGACATTCGGCCTTTTCCCTTTTGAGACCGGTTTGTCTGCTACCGGAGGTTGAAGAGCTGCGACGGCGTTAGCAGATACGAACATAATAGAGCCAAATGGTAGCGGCGGCTCCTCCCATTGTCGCCCGAGACTGGCCGGGAGGACCGTCCGGGAGTCCATCTTCATCGTATAGGAGATGGGAGCGGAGTTCATCTTTGGAGACATCGTTGAGAAGTGATTGCTTGAAAATCTGCATGAAAAAGCATTATTTTAGTATAAATATAGACATGTATATTGATTGAGTTCGCATGAACGTTTAACCCGAAATATGGAAGGAGAGATTGGTCCCACCGGGCGTGCCAGAATCTGTAGGGTGTTTTTTGTCACCCCATTGAGATGGGAATATGCGCGGGCTAAGCTGCCGTTAATTACCCCTCGTCTTTGGAGCGAGGGAACCTCCGATTAACGGGTTAAACTGGTCATGCGAACTCAATGTGCAGTGTACGTGTGTTTTGTTTTGGAGGGGGCTTGGATATATCGGGAGCCACGCAGAGTTTTTACGGGGGTCCCGCTACTCGGATAGCGGGCTGGGGGTCAAGGGGGCGAGCAGCCCCCTTGCGGGGTGCGGGGCAGTGCCCCGTTAGAAATTTTTTTTCTAACAGGGACAGTGTCGTAGAGTATGTGTGTGTGTGTATATTTATATATACATATATATAAAATAAAGAAAGGGAAAGGGCATCCAAAGGATGCGTGGGGTCAGCGCCTTAAGCACTGTGCGCTTAGGTGCTGTGCGCTTAGGCGCTAGCGCGCCACGTGTCGGCATGTGGGCGCTTTGCGCTTGAGCGCTGGGCGCACCACGTGTCGGCACGAGGGCGTTTTGCGCTTGAGCGTAGGGCGCTGGAGCGCAAGCGCGCCACGTGTCGGCATGCGGGCGCTTTGCGCTTGCGCTGGGCGCTTGAGCGCAAACGCGCCACGTGTCGGCACGAGGGCGTTTTGCACTTGAGCGCAGGACGCTGGAGCGCGCCACGTGTCGGCACGTGAGCACTTTGCGCTTGCGCCGGGCGCTTGAGCGCAAGCGCGCCACGTGTCGGCACGTGGGCGCTTTGCGCTTGAGCGCTGGGCGCTGGAGCGCAAGCGCGCCACGTGTCGGCATGTGGACGCTGAAGGGATAGCCTAGCACCTCGTCAAGGGTTCGGTAGCATCACATATGCCATAATCAAAATTTTAGAGGTGCTAAGTTAACTCGACAAGAATCAAAACTAGAAGTTTTAGGGATTCATACAATTAAGCATCACATGGAAATGTAAAACTATCACTAAGAGTAGAGATTACAACCTTTGTAGATCTCCCTCGGTGACTCCTTGGCACTATGAGAGTTTGAAACGGATCGATGGAAGCCTTCCTTGTCCACGATGATCCACCCGAAGTCCCTTTGCTCAAAGCTCCTTACCTTACTTGTTTCGCAAACGAAGTAGAGCAAACACCCTACACAAATCGGCTAGATGTGTATAGTATGATGATGTGGTTTGTATTCAACAATTGAAACCCTTTCTTTTATCAACTTCACTCTAGAGTAACATCAAGAGAGGAAGAAGAAGATTATGGTGGCTAAGCTTGAGCTTTCTATCATATCACATATGATAGCTTATTTTCATCACACCCTTGTTCACAATTTTCCCTTGTTGTTTCATTGTATGTTTCATATCACATATGAAGCCTTTTATAGTGATGAGAAGGAATAATCATCATTATTCCATTACCACTATAATTATGGGTGGAAATTCTTTTCATAAAGAATTAAGCATGGGTGGAAATTCTTTTCATTAAGTTAAATAAAGCTTACCCACTAAAGAATAAAGGAGCATGAGTGGGTTTTCTTTACATTAACTTAAAATGATAAATATAAATAAAAGCTTCAATATAAGTCTTGCATTGCCACCATTCTTGTATCATCAACCATGATACTATGTATGCATGTATGTGTCCATGCACATCATCATGTGCATACATGCATGCATACAAAAGGATTTAATTAAAGAATTAATCTAAATGTAATTTGTTAAATCAACACTTGATTTAGCAAACCGGTCATATCTCATACGACCCGACAAATAGAAAATTCCCGATTAATATACGTTATCACATAACCGTATTTAATCGGGTCCCACGCATATCTCATATGCACACCACATCTTTTTGCCTGAGCCAGGAAACTTCATTGTGGGACTCTAAGACTCGTCAATACGCCGGCAGTAGATGATGATCATATCAAACACCTACAAGCCGCAAGAGGTCAGCTAAACATAACGGCCACCCAGGTATTGAAACGATCAGAAGAAAACCAGCGAAGCTGTAAAAACTCCCGTCGAGCCAACTGGCAACACTTACCGTACAGTCCGGTCTCTTCGTCAGATATGCTGCATATCGAGTCCAGGGATGGAATCGTCGACCCCAGTAACTTAATAAGTCATGCTGGTGTATGGCTCATAATAGATCGAGAAACTACTGATAACTCTTATCAGTAAATCTCAGCAGCCCTGGCCAGGGACTTCATGTTATAGCCAATCGAGCATAGCACAACATCAACCCCCAATACCGGGAGAGACGAAACCCCTCCTATCGCTCATTGCCTCCATGCGTCTCGAGACTGTACCCAAAGACCACCTGTTTGCATGACTCAGTAGAACCGTGGTAGGGTGGAGATCAAAGTATAGTGGGAGGACACACAAGACTCTATGAAGATCTCCGGTCTACAGACTAACCTATACCAGTGTTCCTTGAGAACTGCTATCCGATGATAGATATAATACCACATAGGAGTTCTCAGCGAGTCCGTTCAGTGTACCCAGTCTCCACTGAGCACCCGCATACAATCTTTGGTGTCTCCTCACCAGATGGATATGGGATCATCCATCACCCATCATATGGGACAAGAATGGTATACGCTAGTCTACTCTGGAATATCGATTCCCTGTCTCGATACACCCTCGACTAGGAACAGTTCAAGGATATGCTTATAGACTACACGTCACTAGTATGATCCGCATCATAATCACAGTAGTCAAGCAAATATCCTTTGGGCTTTATCAACATGTTTAAATGATTAAATCTACATGTCCAGATAAAGTAAACCAGATAGCATACTATCGTGTTGAGCAAGAAAGTCATCTATCTCCATAGATTACATGTCCAAGTTTCCACTATCCATATAATGGCCTTTAGGGCATACATATTACTAACAATCTCCCACTTGCACTAAGGCCAGTTATTGGCGTATCTCATACCCAACATTTCAAACAGTCGCTCATGCTGCGGCTGTGGAAGTGCCTTGGTGAATGGATCCGCTGTGTTATCCTTTGTATCTACTCTCCGAATCTCGATCTCCTGGCGATCTACTATCTCCCGGATCAGATGATATCGCCTTAGGATGTGTCTGGATTTCTGATGGGACCTTGGTTCTTTGGCTAATGCTATAGCTCCATTATTATCACAATACAATGGTATTGGATCAACAATGGTTGGAACTACTCCTAGTTCCGCAATGAACTTCTTCATCCAGAAGGCTTCCTTAGCAGCATCACTTGCAGCAATTTACTCAGCTTCCATCGTGGAGTCTGCAACGGTGTCCTGTTTGGAACTCTTCCAACTAACCGCTCCTCCATTTAGGGTAAATACAAATCCTGAGATTGATTTGCTGTCATCCTTGTCACTTTGGAAGCTGGAATCGGTAAAGGCCTCCAACTGGAGATCCCCATTACCATACACCAAGAACAATTCTTTAGTCCTTCGCAAGTACTTAAGAATGTTCTTCACTGCTATCCAATGTTTCTCCCCTGGGTTGGATTGATACCTGCTTACTACAGCCAGTGTATAAGCTACATCAGGGCGAGTACACAACATCGCATACATTATAGATCCCACGGCTGAAGCGTAGGGTACAACGCTCATGCGAGCTCTCTCTTCATCAGTCTTCGGACAGAAGTCCTTGGAGAGAGTGATTCCATGACTAGCAGGCAAGGCACCACGCTTGGAATCTTCCATACTAAACCTCTTTAGAATGGTGTCTATGTACTTTGATTGGGACAGTCCCAATAATCTCTTGGATCTATCTCTATAGATCCTAATGCCCAAAATGCGCGAGGCATCACCCAGGTCCTTCATGGAGAACCTTTGTGATAAAAATAGTTTGACCGATTGTAGCATAGGAACATCATTTCCTATTAGGAGAATGTCATCTACGTACAATACGAGGAATGTGACAGTACTCCCTACAATCTTCTTATAAATACACGGTTCATCTTCATTTCTGATAAAATCAAACTCTTTGATTGTATCATCAAAGCAGATGTTCCAGCTCCTTGAGGCCTGCTTTAATCCATAAATGGATTTAAGCAATCTACATGCTTTCCCGCTGCTCCCATTATCAATGAAGCCCTCTGGCTGATCCATAAAAACACATTCTTCTAAATCACCATTTAGAAATGCAGTTTTCACGTCCATCTGCCATATTTCATAATCATAGTGAGCAGCAATAGCAAGTAGGATCCTAATGGATTTAAGCATTGCTACCGGAGAGAAAGTTTCATCATAGTCCAAGCCTGGTCTTTGACGAAAACCTTTCGCTACAAGCCTTACCTTATAGGTCTCCACCTGTCCATCTACACCAATCTTTCTCTTAAAGATCCATTTGCACCCAACGGGTTTTATCCCAGGAGGCGCAACGTCCAAAGTCCATACTTTGTTGGTGTACATTGACTCCATTTCGGATCTCATTGCTTCCATCCATTTCACTGAGTCACCACTCGTGATAGCTTGCTGAAAACTAGTAGGGTCATCATCATCCATGATGCAATCTTCTCTATCACAATCTATGAGAAAACCATAGTATCTCTCTGGTGGGCGAGAAGTTCTACTAGACCTCCTGAGCGGCTGAGGTTCTTGAAGTTTTACTGCTACATCAGTTTCAACCAATTCCTCCTGAGTAATTTGTTTCTCTAGAACCTCTTCTAGTTCTACCATATTGCCATTAGTACTTTCCGTAAAGATCTCATTTTTCAAAAATGTGGAATGCTGAGCAACAAACACCTTTTGTTCCTCTTTGTGGTAGAATAGATATCCATACGAATGTTTTGGATACCCCACAAATTTACACATAACTGATCGTGTCTCGAGTTTGTCTGGGTTCTGCTTTTTAACAAAAGACGGACAACCCCAAATCCTAAACCTTTTAAGAGATGGTCTCTTTCCATTCCACATCTCATATGGAGTGGTAGACACGGTCTTGGTTGGAACCCTGTTCAATAGATACATTGCTGTCTCCAATGCATGTCCCCAAAAGGAAAGCGGTAACTCAGCATCACACATCATGGATCGTACCATATCCAATAGGGTACGATTCCTCCGTTCTGACACACCATTGTGCTGTGGTGTGTAAGGAGGAGTGAGCTGAGAGAGAATCCCATTCTCTTTTAAGAAGTCTAGAAACTCTGTACTTAAATATTCTCCACCTCGATCCGATTGAAGTTTCTTGATGCTCAAGCCTGTTTTCTTCTCTACTTCAAGTTTATACTCCTTGAATTTCTCAAAGGCTTCGGATTTGTGCTTTATCAAAAACACGTGTCCGAATCTTGAGAAATCATTAGTAAAAGTGATGAAGTATGAAAAACCACCTCTTGCAAGTGTAGACATTGGTCCGCATACATCACTATGTATGAGGCTTAAGAGTTCACCAGCTCTCTCTCCGTGTCCACTAAACAGAGTTTTGGTCATTTTATCTTTGATACAAGACTGGCAAGTCGCATAAGATTTAAATTCAAATGGATTTAAATATCCATCTTTATGTAGCTTTTTTAGTCTTGTTTCATTAATATGACCAAGTCTACAATGCCAAATAAAAGCTTCATTTATATCTGAAAACTTTCTTTTACTAGTATGTTGTATGTTGAAAACTGTGTGTTGGTTCAGGATGTAAATACCGTTATTTAGTGTACTATACCCAATCAACTCTTGATTCAGGTTAATGTTCATAACATTATTTTGCAATATAAAATGATATCCTTCATTGTCCAACAAAGAAACGGATATTATGTTACACAGCATACTTGGTACTAAATAACACGGGTTCAAAACCAAAATACTTCCTGAAGGCAACCCTAGATGATACTCTCCCACGGATACAACATGTATATTGGAACCATTTCCAACCCGCAGAGTATGATCTCCTGTCTTTAAAACTCCACTATTTCTCAATCCCTGCATACAATTGCAGATGTGAGAACCAGAACCGGTATCCAATACCCACGATGCAGAGTTTAAAGAAAAACAGTTTTCAGTTACAAACACACCTGAAGTGGAAGCATCAGCATGCTTCTTCTTCTTGAGATCAGCAAGATATTCAGCACAGTTGCGTTTTCAATGTCCTGACTTTTTACAGTAAAAACATTCTCCTTTCCTGCTTCCCACAGCCCCGGCTTTGTCTTTCCCCTTTGCCTTTCTAACTCCACCTTTCTGTTTGATGGACTTCTTCTTTTTCTTTCCCTTGGCCTTAGCTTTTGGGAATGAAGAGGAAGATGGCCCAGCAAGCAGAGCGGGAGTCCTTGCCGTTTTCAACGTGTTCTCTGCACTTCTCAACATATTGAGAAGTTCAGGCAATGATTTCTCCAAATCATTCATATTGAAATTTACTATGAACGGAGCAAAGGCAGGGGGAGAGACTGTAGAACAATATCCGTATATTGCTCATTATCCATAGTCCATCCCAGTTCCTCAAGTTCTTCAATAAGACCAATCATTTTCAAAACATGGTCTCCAACTGATGCACCGGGGGCCATTCGCATCTGAAACAGCTTTCTAGATGCCTCGTATCTCAAAGTACGAGATTGCTCATCATACAACTCCTTTGTGTGAAGAAAGATGGATTGCACATCCATATTCTCGTGTTGCTTCTGATGGACATTGTCCATAGAAGTGAGCGCGAGGCACTTGGCCGTGTTGCAGTCATTTTCCCAAGTTTTTCGGATCTCCTTATCCGAGACAAATGATTCAGGTCCTGGGACGGGTGGGGCTTTGGTATTGAGGACATATGATACCTTATCATATGAAAGTGCAATGTTCAAGTTCCTCTACCATTCTTTATAATTTGGTCCTGTCAGTTTATTTTTCTCAAGTAGAAGCTTAAGTCCTGACATCGGTAACTGCCATTTGGAGAGAGAAAAGAATACACTTAGCGAAATGCTCTTGCAAAGAATTAGATTGGTTATTATTTTATCTAATCGATGTCTCCCACTGCTTTTATCAAATTTTCTTTCAAAACCTGAAAAGAAAACTAGCCAGGAATAATTATATTCTACAGTTTTGCTAACCGGTCAGTCTTTCTAGACATCCACTGGATTAGCTAATTGTAAAGTGCAAAACTCTCCTGGAAGTAACACTTACTCACAGTGAGATCGAGATCCAACTATCATATAGATTGTATGCAATCTCATTGCAAATTTCAACTCTTGAAATTCCCGATATGGTTTTTACCCCTAGTCACTTATGACCTTGGCTATGGTCAACATATCATAAGTACTAGTCAAATTCTACCCGTCATTTCGTGATTAACTAGACCCACCCATATGACCCTTGACTATGATCAACATAATCACATGAATGTCCTAACTAATCGCATCATATGCTTTGTAGGAAGACATCACTTAGCTACCGTACACTACGCCTTGACTATGATCAACATACGTAGCACGAATACTAAGTACTCTGCTTCCTAAAATGATGGAGGGTTGCGGATGGTTTTTAAGAAAACCTTTAACGCTTTGAACTTGATCTCGTTGTAGAATCAAAACAGTTAAGAAAAGGAGTGGCTTAAGCTCCGCATCTTTTTGAAACTTGCATTTTTCATAAAAAAAACCGAGTTTGTTTCAAATCTGATTCTGCAACATCATTAGGTTTCTTTTCTTTACATTAATCTCATTAATGTGATCCCATCATTTAAGTTCCTAAGCCATCACAGAATAGAACGTATACTTATACCATCCGCATTCGCCACAGTGTCCCGTTATGCACCGTTAGGTTACTTAACTAACGGCATAGCGGGGCGGGACTAGCGCGGGTGTAAAATATAAGCAACGTTTATTATATATCATATATATAATAATAATCCATTCGTCTCAGATACCAAGTAATCACATTACAAAATATCAACAGCAGAAGCATATAAAAGGATATCTAGGATGTCCGTATTTTGTATCGAGCCAACAATAGAAAATACGGATTCCACGGTCGTGATGAATAGCCAAGCCCACACCCCTGACCCCTACGAGAGCGGCAAGTGATCCCGCCAATTCTAGAGTTTAGGAGACCCAGTCTCGACTCCTCGAGATGGCCTCCCACTGAACCCTAGAACTCGGTCACTTGTGCTCCCCTCCTTGGGTTTATCCTAATGCGGAAAAGTAAATAATATACAATTGATTTATACATGAATGAAAATAAAACTCTCATCTCAAATAAAAACCCCCGGCTATTCAGTCGCGACAATCCTACTCATCATATCTCAGCAACACATAATATCTCATATCATCAACGTAAGAAAGTATGCGTATCCCGATTGTCGTTGACGTATAGCAACGAAAACGGCGATACACCACATACTACACTTACGGTCGCAGAAAATAAAATGAAAAACTACAACATTTGGAATCCACAATCACTTTAGACATCATAAATTCGAAATATCACATACTTCGTATTTCATGCCAAACTATATGAATTCCACATATTGTATCACATTTCAGATAAAATAGACAATGTTAAACTTTTCGATCGAATAAACAAACACCTAAGATTTCCCAAACTGCACAACACTTGAGCCGAGTTCAAAAATTTCTAGAACATGTCATAGCCCCTTATGGAGTAACCGTAGAAGGGTCAAACCAACGCCTCACATGTGGCAACGCTAAACTACCACAAACCCTAAGGTTCAGTGATAGTTTTGGCGGTCACATAATCGAGTTAAGGTTATGTTCTTCTAGAGTGTCCACAGATACGCTTGCATGTTTTTCGAAAGTTTCGAATTCGGGAAAAATTCAACACTTGGAATTTTTCCAATACGGGAAAAAATGTGTTTCTAATATTCGTTCAAACATTTTAACACGTTCTAAAAATCTGAAAATCTGAACGAAGTTAAACTTTCCGATCGAATCACCAAAAACAATTTATCTCCAGAAAACTCAACACTTGAGTAAGTTTAAAATATCTCAGAGGCATGTACTATTACATACGGGTTTACTGTAGAAAACACTGTTCCTAATTCCCCAAAATGGCCGCGGAACCGCCGCAAAAAGCATGGTTTGGCCGCGGTTCCGCGGCGCTTTAATGAGATCATTAAAAAAATTTTATACAGTAATTCATAGAAAAGCCTGCTGAATTTTTTAAGAACTTTTAATTTGGAAAAATCCAATTTTCAAAAAATATCCAGAGAGCGGTCCAAATTGGTGTTTCGTGGTTCGATCGGACTTTTAACATCGCCTACGCATCGCCTAAACCTCTAGCTTGGCTCTGATACCACTGAAGGGATAGCCTAGCACCTCGTCAAGGGTTCGGTAGCATCACATATGCCATAATCAAAATTTTAGAGGTGCTAAGTTAACTCGACAAGAATCGAAACTAGAAGTTTTAGGGATTCATACAAATAAGCATCACATGCAAATATAAAACTATCACTAAGAGTAGAGATTACAACCTTTGTAGATCTCCCTCGGTGACTCCTTGGCACTATGAGAGTTTGAAACGGATCGATGGAAGCCTTCCTTGTCCACGATGATCCACCCGAAGTCCCTTTGCTCAAAGCTCCTTACCTTACTTGTTTCGCAAACGAAGTAGAGCAAACACCCTACACAAATCGGCTAGATGTGTATAGT